>CM029018.1:80011255-80687685 GCA_016801055.1 Panax notoginseng
CTGACATGGGTTGACCGGTTAATATATGGCGCTTTAGTTCTTGTTATGGTGATTTTATGTGATGGATCTCGTCTCCTACACGTTGGCTACACACTGCAGTTTTTGAATCACAAAAAAAACACAAGATTAGCAAGTTGTGGAAACCCAAAACTAGCCAGTCGAACTGTTATTCATTTCTGGGTAACCCAAAAAATGAAGAACAGCTCTGACAGCTTGTTCAAGCCTCCAGATCTCACTTATGTCATGCTTGTTGGCCATGTTTGTTGTTGGAGCTTGTAGTCTGACATTGGTACTACAATCTCCGACCAACAACGTGCCCAGAAACATCATAGTTTAATATTAAAGCTTGGTCAAATTAACTAGCTAGCTCGTTTCCTGACATGAAGGTTCTGGGTTTCTTGAAGATCATGAAGAACACCTATAGCGACAGTTCTGTCACTATAGGTGGTCTTTAGCGATAGACAATGTATTTTAATTAATTTGATTTCCAAAAATTAATTATTTTGATTAAATAAATAGAAAAAAATAGTTTTTAATTATTAAAAATACCAAATAAATTATTAAAAATTATTTTAAATTCCGAAAACTAGTTGTTATTTATTTTGAATATATTTCATAAATATTTAATATTTTCATAATATTAAAGGTATTTAATTTATTTAATTATAATACTAAATAAATTATTTAAAAATAATTTTTAATACTTGAAAAATCATTTAAAATTATATTATGATATAAGAAAATATTTTAAGTTATTTTTAATGACTTTTAATATTTTTTGATAAATTTCATTAATAAATTAATATTAATGATAATTAAGTTATTTACTAAATGAATTAAATAAATTAATTAAAAAGGATTTTATTATATTAAAAATTATTTTAAATAATAATAAGGTATTTAAAAATATTTGAAGTTATAAAATATAACTTTCAATATTTAAAGGTAAATTTTATTAATTAATTATTATTAATGATATTAAAGTTATTTACTAATTATATTAAATAATTTAGTTAAAAAATGATTTTAACATTATAAAAATTATTTTAAATAAAAATAAAGTGTTTAAAGTTATTTTAAGTTATAAAACATAATTGTTAATATTTAAAGGATAATTTCATTACTAAATTAATATTAATGGTTATTAATTATTATTAATGATATTATAGTTATTTAATAATTATATTAAATAAATAGTTTAAAAATAGTTTTATTAATTTAAAAATCATTTAAAAAGAATATAAATGAATTAAAAATATTTTAAGTTATACTTAAGAATATAAATGAATTAAAAATATTTTAAGTTATACTTAATGGATCACCCGCCATGCGGTAATCCACGTAGGCAAATCATTTCCACAATTTAATAAAGAATGAATACGAAAGGTCATTCACCATGCATGCGTTAATCCACATAGACAGGTGTTGGGTAAAATCTATATACGCTCAACACGCAAGTATACGTGGTCAACAAGTAATATAATAGTAAGTAAAGTATCGTTCCCTCAGGGATTTAGCAACAAATTTACCTTGCAACTACCAATCTTCTATTAATCCTAATTTTATTAAACTAATCAATTTCCAGTTTATAGTAAAAATATTAAAATTATTAAAAATCAATTCAATACCAACAAACCCTAAATCTGAATTTTCAAGCAAATATTGGAGAATTAGGCTCGTAACTTAACTCTAAGCATCCCTCTGATTATTATCCCCTTATTCCAGTTTAATTCACTATCCCAGTTTATTAATCAAGAACTCAAAAATAGTATTAACCACCTCTCGATATATTAACACCGTATTAACCCAAATCCACAATTAAGATAGAATTAAGTCAAACACCTTAATTAATCAACTCACTATATCTCTATGTGAATTCTAATTAAATAAGGTTTAAGTTCAAGTTCTCTTCATGATTACATGTGATGTCAAGCATATCTCTACCTCAACAAAAATCAAGAATCTGCTATTCACAAAATTCATGACACATGCTATATTAACTAAGTCTAGATTTATATTTCATCTCTCGAATTCATACAAATCCACATAAAATTGTTGATCAAGCAATTCATAAATTCAAGCTTAAATTAATATAGATAAACTGCATAATAGCCTAATTAAACTGAAAACCAAGGTTACATAATCATCATTCACTTAGAGATCCATTATAAGCCTAATAAGTAATTTAGTTCATAACTAATGAATTAAATACTGAATAAATAAAAGAAAACATCATCCCAATTACAGAAGATAGAAATTAGAGAAGAATAGTAATACACCACCCTTCTCGCCCTTCGATTTTGAAATCTTCGTGAAATTATTCCTCTTTTCCGTTCCTTTAAGCCCTTGCTCTTCAAAAACCTTCTCCAAGTAAGTCTAGATTGATTGACCCCTTCCTAAGTACGTCTAGATCAGCATATTTTTACTCTCCCTTCATACCATGACTCCTAACCCACTTCTAACTTCTGCCCAAGAGACACTCTCCTAATTCACAAAGACTACCCAAGACAACTTCCCGCACCAGCGCACTCCGCGCTAGCCTTAGTGTCTCCGCAGCGCGCCCAGCATCGGGCCATCAGCACCCAGTTGTGCTCCAGCGTGCTCCAGCGTGCTCCACGCTTCACTGCTCTTCATCACAGCGCGGTCCGCGCTGTGTCAATAGAAACTACCATTTGTGCTCAAAAACTCCTCCACAACTGATGAATCAACCTGAATAACCTACAAAAAGTGCAAATCCCATCAAAAGTAAATGCAAGTGCCAAAAAAACTAGCAATATAACAAGCCAAATGAACATAAATCATAGGTTAAAAACCTACTCATCAATAGGTTATTCCAACAGAATAATAAAGAATGGAACCAGGTTATGCGTAATCTGCACAGACAGGATATTTCAACAGAATAATAAAGAACGGAACCAGGTCATGCGTAATCCGCACAGACAGGATATTCCAACAGAATAATAAAGAATAGAATAACAACAGAATTAACCAGGCATGCGATAGACCGCAAAAACAGACTATTCCAAAAGAATAATAAAGAATGGAATAACAGAAGAATTTCACCATGTATTCGGTACTTCACATAGACAGGTTATTACAACATAATAATAAAGAATGAAATAACAACCGTTGCGAGTATTGAAAGAAAATAACTCTCTTCATGAATACGAAAGAATAATACCCCTTACCTCAAAAGAAGACTGGATACTGGAATAGTGAGGTAGCAGACTTCTCTTCTTCTTTTTCTCTATAATTTCTCTCTATAATAATTGCTCTATAGCTTTAGTGAATTGATGAGAAATGAAGATAGAATGAACTTCTATTTATAGAAAAATATAGTTTTGATAATTGCACGTTTTGGGCCTCGAAATATTACAGTATAATACTTTCCTCTTTTCCTTCATTTTTAATTTAGTCCTGCAAGTATTATCAAACTTGCACCACCTCCCCTAATAGTAAATCATGTGAATTAATAGTAAATCATGTGACTCAATAGTTTTAAACATGTGAAAAAAATAATTACAGTATAGTACATTCATCTATACCTCCATTTTTAACTTAGTCATGCAAATATTATCAATCTTGCACCAACTCCCCTAATAGTAAATGAATGTGAATCAATAGTACACACATGTAAACAAATAGTTATAATCATGTGAATCAATAGCAATTAATTGCTCATTTATCCAGTTAATTACCCGATTGGTCAATATAACCTCCGGACATCAATTAATATCGAAATAAATGTCGATTTTCACTAACGCTAATAATTCTAACTCAATGGAACTATCAATTTCATCTTTAATCAACACGAACTTATTCATCATTGATAAGTGGGATTTATACCTACTTATGGAGTATCAATTCATGCGAACTATGACTATCTCAAGTACTTTTTAGTATATTTTAGCTGCATTTCATGTTAATTCGCATTTTGCATACTTAAAACTCCTTTTGGTGAATAAGTGCAGGAATCAGCCTAATTTGGTGGTATTATAGGGCACGAGGCTAATGGATGCATGAGACGAGGCAAAAGATATTATGTGCATGGCTATGATTGAGAGGAGCATGGATGGAAAAGCATGGATAAACATAGTACATTTCAGTAGCAGCAGCAACATTGCAGAACCAAGCTCAGGAGCAAAATCAGATGACAGTAACTGCAAGCCGCGCGGCAGAGAGAGCTTGGAGGAACGCGTCCGCGTGAGTAACCAGCCACACCATGGAACCTACTGCAAGTTGCGCGGCTGCGAGCATGACAAGCATGGAGCGTGCGCCCGCGCGAGAGCCCGGCTGAACATAGAACTTACTGCAAGTCTTGCGCCCGCGCGAGTAAAAGGCTGGAGGAGCGGGCAGCCGCGCGCGAGGCCTGAAGCTGCTGACTTGTTTTATTTTATTTACAATTTTTAAGGGTGGTAATTGATTTAAAATGATTTCTGACGGGTGTCAGAGGGATGACTTGACAATTATTCATTTTCTTTATGTATCTTTACATAGTAATTAGGGTTTACTCTCGGGGAGGGATTCCAACGTAGAAGGAGGCCAGAACACTACTTTTCTACTTCTTCTTCTTGGGATTTTCCATGAGAGTGTTTTATTACTCGTATTTGCTGGATTTTTATGAGGATTTGAATATTGATTTATATTCAGCAATTGGGTTTGATTGTTTCTACCTTTCATATGTCAGTTGTTTGTTATTAATCATGTTTAGATTTGATCCCATAATGGCTTTTGGTTCAGTCATGAACTAAACTCCATTATGGGATTTTAACGGATTTTAATATGTAGTTTGATTGCATGCTTGAATGCTTGATTATTTTACATATCATATGGAATGTCTATCATGATTGTTTTGCATATATGAATGCTTGATCACCATTCGTTTTAGTATTTGTATGGAATTGACAATGAACATGCAAATATGGATTGTAATCATGATAGTATACGTATATAGGGTTGTGTTATATGGCTTGTGTATTTCGTGAACCAGATAGACATATATTGTTTCACCGTATAAGTTAGAATAAGAGCTTGAACTTAAATTCAATGTTGTTGCAATTTCACATAGACATATAGTGATTTTGGTTATGTTGATGATTACATAGAGTCTATCATTTGTGGATGCTGTGTAAGTACGTTATAGTGCATTAAAAAATGGTTATAACTATTTTAGTGCTCTTGGCTACTTTCCTGTGATATGTGAACAAGTCATGCCTAATAGTGGTGATCGAATGAATTATTAAATGAAGTTAGAATCCCATAATTTCCAGATTTGATTTATTCCGTTGTTATTATTGTTTTAGTCGTTATTCGCGATTCAAGAACAAACCAATTTTATTCATTAGTTTAAGCATATAAATATAGTGATTTAATTGATGCATAGTAGTTTAAATTAAACAACTTTCCTTGTGGGATCGATACTTTACTTGCTATGTATTACTTGTTGACGTATGTATGCTTGCATGAGTTAGAGCTCTTTTGTTAGAACTAAAAAAAGAGGCAACAAGTTTTTGGCGCCGTTGCCGGGGAAAGGTGTTTAATTTAGTATTATTATCATTAGTTTTAAGCTATATTGTATGACTTAGACAATTATACTTTTATCTCATTTCAGTTTTTGTTTTTGTTTCAGGAATTTGGAAAAATTTTTATGCGCACGCGGTCATCCAACCCTGATTTAACACCTGTTCAGGATAACATAAACGGGAGAGGTTGGAAAGCGGGTGTTCGTAGAAATTTACAAGAACAGTTGGAAAATACGACAGCTAACATGGCAGCCGAGGCACAAGGAGAAGAGCAAAGAGAAGGGCATTGGGCTCTGAAGGAATACTCCATGCCCAATATCAATGGACTACAGTCTAGCATAGTCAGACCAGCGATAGCAGCCAATACATTCAAGATAAAAATTGGCACTATTCAAATGGTGCAGAATACAGTTCAGTTTAGGGGTGCTGCTACAGATGATCTGAATGAACACCTGTTAAGTTTAATAGAAATTTGTGATACATTCAGATACAACAGTGTGACGGAAGATGCTATTAGACTAAGGTTGTTTCCATTCTTATTGAGGGATAAAGCGAAGAGTTGGCTTCATTCTTTGGCAGCAGGATCTATAACTACATAGGAGGATTTAGCACAGAAGTTCTTAGCTAAGTTCTTCCCAATGGCTAAGACTGCAAAGATGAGGACAACTATCTCTCAGTTTGAGCAACAACAGGGTGAGTCCTTATATGAAGCATGGGAGAGACACAAAGAAATACTGAGGAAGTGTCCACATCACGGTATGCCAGATTGAATGGTGATCAACACGTTTTATAATGGATTGGGATGGCAGTCGAGACTGATTGTAAATGCAGCTGCAGGAGGGGCATTATGGGCAAAGAACTATGAAGAAGCCTATAACCTTATCGAGATAATGGCATCCAACAATTTTTAGAATCCTACATCTCGGATACCACTACCCAAAGTTACAGGTGTGTTGGAGGTTGATGCTATTACTCAGCTGTCAGCATAGATGGCAGTCATGGCAAAGAAGATAGATACTTTGGCAGAAGGAAAAGTAAAGACGGTTGCCTTCGTATGTGAGATTTGTGCGGGGTCACACTCGACGGATCAATGTGCTATTAGCTCAAAATCATTGCAGTATGTGAGCAACTATAGAAAAAACCAAGGTCAATTTTAGAACACATACCACCCCAACAACTTAAATCATCCAAACTTTAGTTGGTCGAATAATCAAGGGAATCAGCAGAATCAGTTTCAATCAAATAATTAATTTCAGTCATAACAAGCGCAGCCGCAGTTTAATCCTAGACCACCTTTTTCGTCGGGATTTTCTCAACAACAACAACATCAGACTCCAGCTGCACCTCAGCAAGAGAAGAAATCAGAAGTGGAGGAGATGATGATGAAATACATGGCAAATACAGAAGTTATGATCAAAAGCCAAGCTGTGGCTATAAAGAATCTTGAAACTCAAATGGGGCAGATGGCGAACATGCTTACTAACAGGCCCCAGGGTTCATTGCCAAGTAATACAGAGACAAATCTAAGAAGGGAAGGGAAGGAATAGTGTCAAGCGATCACATTGAGATCTGGGAAAGATTTGTCAGGTACTGTAGGTCGCGCACCCGCGCGAGATTACACTGAGGAGAATGCGCGGCCTCGCGAGGCAGAGCAGCCAGTTGCTCAAGAAGAAAATCTGGAAAAGTCTGAGGTTCAACAGGAAGAGGCTGAGAAAATAGGTTAAGAGGAGAAGTTTAAGAGTCCAGTACCACCACTTCATACTCAATTACCGTATTCGCAAAGATTAACTAAGCAGAAGGAAGATAAGCAATTTAGCAAGTTCTTGGAGGTATTCAAAAAGCTGCAAATCAACATACCATTCGCCGAAGCATTGGAACAAATGCCAAGCTACACAAAGTTTATGAAGGGTATATTGTCAAGGAATAGGAGACTAGATGAGTTTAAGACGGTAGCCTTGACAGAGGAATGCAGTGCAGTGCTTCAGCAAAAATTACCTCCAAAGCTAAAGGATCCAGGCAGCTTCACAATTCCATGCACAATTGGAAAGATGAACTTCAGTAAGTGTTTATGTGATCTTGGGGCAAGCATAAACTTGATGCCCTTGTCAGTCTTTAACCAGTTGGGATTGTCGGCTTCAAAGCCGACAAACATATCATTGCAGCTAGCTGATAGATCCGTCACGTATCCACGGGGAATTATTGAAGATGTGTTGGTTAAGGTGGACAAGTTTATTTTTTCGGCTGACTTCATCATTATGGATTACGAGGAAGACAAAAGCATACTAATAATACTGGGGAGACCATTCTTAGCCACAGACAGGACTTTGATAGATGTGCAAAAAGGTGAACTCACTATGCGTGTTTAGGATCATGAGATTACCTTCAACGTCTTTAAAGCAATCAAGTTACCAACGGATGAAGAAGAATGCTTCTTGGTTGACTTGGTGGATCGGGGCCTACAGGATGAGGTACAACAATCAGAGAATTATGGACCGTTGAGAGAAGCAACGAATGAAAATTCAGAGTTGAAGATAGAGCCATTGACGAAAGATGAAGTCATCAAATTTTGGGGTATAGCGGACAATAAGGAAGGCACCTTAATTCTATCTGAGACATGAAACTCAGAGATAGTCAAGCTAATTGACTATAACTTAGCGCTGGATGGGAGGCAACCCATTATTTCTAATCTCCATTGATTTGTTTTTAGTATTCATTTTGGATTATTTCAGTAGTTATATCGAATTCATTTTTAATAGGCTAGTAGATGTTCATGCTTAAATGTGTAGCAAGAATTGCTTTGCGAATATTTGCAAGATGTAGCATTATGTGGCCACTAAGCCATGCCGTAACAAGGTGCATTAATGTCTATACAGGAACCATCATTGGATAGCATCACTGATAGACATAGTGGAATTGAATTTTAGCATTGCAGATATCAGCATCACGCGGTCGCGTGGCCTATGAAGCACAAACTCGTGCGCCCACGCGTCAAGTCAATCAGGCCAACAGGACATTCTGTAAATCTCGCGCCCGGGCACCCAACCCAGTACCAACTCACGCGGCCGCGTGCGACACCAGATTAAGACAGATCTGAACATTTTAAAAGAGTTGGGGACCATTTGGACTCTCATTTGGAATATTAACAGACGCGGAATTCTCTCACTCTCCAAAACTCACATCTCTATCTCTCCATCAATTACAAATTGAAACCGTACATCTCTCAATCATAGAGCCACGATTCTCTCCACGATCAAAGTTCAATATCTCCTCAACTTCTCCAAGTGCAATATAAAACTAGGTTTTTTTCATTTGGTTGGGCAGAAACGAAATTGAGGGCAATAGGATCAGTGTTTCTTCTTCATTCTTAGTAATATAATCTGTGCGATCTTTATCAACTACAAATAGGTCCTAAACGAGCCCGCTCTATTTCATCTTCTTCTTCATCCTCCTCGGGCAGTCAAGGGGTGGATATTGTTGACCACACCAAGTTTCTCAACTTGGAAGCTCAGCAGGTGTATTACCGAATCGTGGCAAAGACATTCGTCAAGGAGCACAGTTTCAAGCCGGAAGGACAGGACGGTCAGTTGTGCGCAATGATTCGAGAGAGAGGCTGGGGTGGATTGACTGCTACTCTAACGCCCATTCCAATGGGCATAGTCCGGGAGTTTTATGCCAATGCTAAGGTCACCATGAGCGGTATGTCTTTGGTTCGCACTGTTGAGATAGATTACAGACCCCATGCAATCCGTACCATTTTTGGACTTACTGATACACCGCCAACGGGGGCTACTAATTGGGTCACTGGTGCACATTCGGAGACAGACATGGAGTTGGTTATTGGTGAATTGTGCGTACCTGGCACGAAATGGACCTATAAAGTCGGCACGAATCAACCTCTCATATTCCCAGTCGCCGCCTTGAACTGATATGCAAAGGTGTGGAATCTGTTCGTATGTGCCAATCTCGTGCCTTCCTCTCATCAGCACGAAATAACAGCGGAGAGGGCACTTATTCTGTGGGGCATAATCTTTGGGAAATACATTGACATTGGTCATCTCATCCATAAAAATATGTTATGCTATCTGCAGGGAGGCACCATTGGGAGCATTCCATACGCATCCGTGGTTGCTATGCTCTGTGCTGATCAGGGATGCGACTGGGCAACGAAAAAATGCAATATCCAAGCCAGGACATAACTCATGCCACAATTGCAAAATTTGAGGACTGGGCATGAGGTGTACCACACCCACGCGGACTAGGATTCATCCTTCAGCCCACTTTTCCAGAACTACCACAGCAGCCTACGCATACAGATGAGGTCGGCCCATCCACGCATGCACGTGCCACCCATGGCGTCGCCAGCTCCGAAGGTTAGAGCGCAAAGTCGATGCTATGTATGATAATTTGGGCACATTTGCGACGAGACTCACAAGGGCCTTGGCCAAAGCTTTTGCGCAACAAGGAACAACACTAGAATGGCCTCAATTCGGAACCGCAGTGCCATATCCACCACCAGATTCACCACCCGAGGAGGGTGGCACCACAGCTTAGGGGAGTTTTTCGTACCCTTTACCTTCATTCAATGGGGCATTGAATATTATAAGTTTGGGGGTATTGGGGAGTAGTGTAGTTTTGCATGATTAGTTTAATTCTTTAGTTTTTGTATGTTTAGTCTAAATTTTTTGATTTTTGTAGTTTTTACATGTGTAGTTTAAATTTTTGCACCATATAGTTATTTTTGCATATATAATTGCACGTTCATGTTTAGTGCATATCTCACAGTTCTTGCCGTTTATGGAAATTTTTGTCTAGCCAATGATGATATAGTGAATTGTGAAAGATTTTTGAGTATGTTGGATAACATGAGCTGAGATATAGTGTTTTACACAATAAAATTCATAATGCTGTTTAAATGCTTTCGAATCGTACAAATATGTTCACTATCACTTGTAGGTATAAGACGTAATTGTTGCTTTGCTCAATAGAAAATGTAGTTTTAAAAAGGGAGATATTTGGAAAGTGAACTTAGACGATTTATAACATTGATTTTTAAGCTTCGGGAAAACATGGGTATGCTATTTATAAAAAAATTAAAAAAAAGACAAATAGTAATAACGTGGCTAGTCTTATTTCAGGGCCCTGGCTACTTGAGTAAGTACGCCTGAGGGGATTGTCTCTACACCTAGCGCCCTAAGGTCTTTCATGGTCTGGGAGTCGTTGGTGGAAAGCTCGTTAAGGGGTAGCAGTGTTGCCTAATGGAGTAAGACATTGCACAGTCATGTGAAAAAGAAAAGAAAAAGAAAGAGAAAAGCAAAATAGTAATAAACACCGCGAGAAAGTGCGAAAGTCACCCTCGTGAGTAATAATAAAGTAGTTAAGCTCATTGTTGAACCTTAGTTTACTGTAAGATGTTGGAATAGTCTTGGTTGCATATATTTGCATAAGTCTTAATTTAAGCTATAATTTTCTATTTTGAGCACTATAGCATGAGTATTCTGTGCCTAAATCAAGTTTTGGTGAACACAACACACACACACACATAGCATCTCTATAGCATTTGTGAAATATCTGAGTGTATGACATTATGTCTGCAGTTTGGTTTGAATCTTATTCTTAAATCTAGAAAAAAAATACGCTGAGGCAAATTGGACAGAATTTCTATGATAGTTGGAACAATGTGAGATTAGTTGCATCATAATTTAGTTGCATAGTAATATAACTGCATTTTCATTGTTCATTAGTATGCATTTCTTGAGGGAAAGCAACAGTTCAAGTTTGAGGGTATTTGATAAGTGGGTTTTATACCTACATATGGAGTATCAATTCATGCGAACTATGCCCATCTCAAGTACTTTTTAGTATGTTTTAGCTGCATTTCATGTTAATTCGCATTTTGCATACTTAAAACTCCTTTTGGTGAATAAGTGCATGAATCGGCCTAATTTGGTGGTATTATAGGGCACGAGGCTAATGGATGCATGAGACGAGGCAAAAGATATTATGTGCATGGCTAGGATTAAGAAGAGCATGGATGGACAAGCATGGATAAACATAGGACATTTCAGTAGCAGCAGCAACATTACAGAACCAAGCTCAGGAGCAGAATCAGAAGACAGCAACTGCAAGCCGCGCGACAGATAGAGCTTGGAGGCGCGCGCCCGCGCAAGCACCCAGTCACCCCATGGAACCTACTGCAAGTTACGCGGTCGCGAGCATGACAAGCCTAGGGAGCGCGCGCCTACGCAAGAGCCCGGCTGAACATAGAACTTACTGCAAGTCTCGCGCCCGCGCGAGTAAAATGCTGGAGGAGCGCGCAACTGCGCGCGAGGCCTGAAGCTGCTGACTTGTTTTATTTTATTTCCAATTTTTAAAGGTGGTAATTGATTTAGAACGATTTCTGACGGGTGTCAGAGGGATGACTTGACAATTATTCATTTTCTTTACGTATCTTTACATAGTAATTAAGGTTTACTCTCGGGGAGAGATTCCAACGTAGAAGGAGGCCAGAACACTACTTTTCTACTTCTTCTTCTTGGGATTTTCCACGAGAGTGTTTTATTACTCGTATTTGCTAGATTTTTATGAGGATTTAAATATTGATTTATATTCAGCAATTGGGTTTGATTGTTTCTACCTTTCATCTTTCAGTTGTTTGTTATTAATCATGTTTAGATTTGATCTCATAATGGCTTTTGGTTCAGTCTTGAACTAAACTTCATTATGGGATTCTAACGGATTTTAATATGTAGTTTGATTGCATGCTTGAATTGTGACACCCCCAAATAGACTAATTAACATGTAATTTATACATAGACTTCATGTAAACTTATTGTGCAGACTTCTAACATGTTTTTACCCATAAAATAGCATAAACATCAAATTTACAATACCCAATTTCAATGTTTTTGGCAAAAACTCCATTTTTTTGATGTTTTCAATGAAAATCAACACTGTAATTTTGTTTTTCAATCAAAACAAAAATTTCAAAACACCATAGTTATGATTATACATACTCTATCAAATTCAACAATCAATTTATCGATTTAACAACTAACTAAACCTTAATTTCTACTTTAAACTAAGCCGTATTCATATATATTTTCATATGAACTTACTGTAATATATTTTCTTCCACAAAACCCATACATACATGAACTAGTTTTTCTATAATAGTATATAAACTTATGCAATCATCTTAAATCAATAATTTATCATATAACTATAAACACCACCAATTTATCTTTTATAAAAATTTCACAGAGAACTTTTTGGAGAAGAAAAAACTAAACTTTAAAATTATAAAATACAAGGATTAATATCCTACCTTTGGTTAAGAAGATGATGGCTATTCTCAAGCTTCTTCTCTCCCAATTTCTTTCTCAAAACATGTTAGAATCACTCACTTTTCTCTCTATAGTTTTCTTCTTCTCTCCCTTATTCTTCTTCTGAGTTTTCTTTCTTCCTAACTCTAACGTATGTAGAATAATATAACGTATATAGTAATAATAGATATATTAAGTATAGGATTTTAACTGACATCAGTTATAAAATTTTGAAAATCAAAAGTCATAAGGCTTGTTTGGCTAGCTAACTAAAAATAACTCATTAACATTTACACCCTGTTTGGTAAACCTAATTAAAAAAATGGATTAATCCTTATACCTTGCTTGATAAAACATCATTAGATTAAAAGACTTTAATATGCAATAAGACATGTTTTGCAAAACTAAATTAAACTCTTTTAATTTATTTTAATGACTCCTTTATAGCAAGGTTATTTGTCACACTTCTAATAAATTAAATAATCAATTTAATCAATTCAAATATTAATCTATTAAATTACTTTCACACATAAATCATTATCATATAATTATAATTTCCTTTATAATTTTATTCAACCAACTAACACTTTATTTTAATCACAATTCTAATTAAAATGCTATAATTCATTTAATCATTATAAGCTCTCTAGCTTACTTATTAAATTAAATTAGTATATAATCTCATCACAATTTATTTTCTTAACTGCTTAATTATTTTCTTATAAATAATTAACTAAATCGAATCAATCAAATTAATTAACTAAATCAAATCAATCAAATTGAACAATTATTTATTCAACAATAAACATAACCATTTAATATTTATATAACTCAAATAAATATTTCAAATTAAATAAAAAATTCTGGAATGTTACATCATTCCCCTCTTAAAAGGATTCTGTCCTCAGAATCACAATTCAAACAAATCATTCGTTACATTCTTCCTTACTTACAAAGATCCTGTCCCAGAATCGAAGTCACGGATTAAACAAATAACTCAGGGTAATCTTTCATCATTTAATCTTCAAGTTCTCGCGTAGCTTCTTCAGCATTGTGGTTTCTCCATATCACCTTCACAGAAGGTATAACTCTATTCCTGAGCACATGTTCTTTCTTGTCAACTATCTGGATAGGAATCTCTTCATAAGACAAGTCTTTCTCGAACTGCAACGGTTCATACTCGATCACATGTTTGTAGTCGGGCTTATATGGTCGTAACACCAAAATGTGAAAAATATTGTGAATGTTTTCCAACTCTGGAGGTAGAGCTATCTCGTAAGCCACCTCTCTAATTCTTCGTAGCACCTCGAAGGGTCCAATAAACCTCGGGCTTAGCTTTCCCTTCTTACCGAAACGAATTTTCCCCTTCCAAGGAGAAACGTTTAGGAATACAAAAGTTCCTACGTCAAATGCACGATCTTGTCTGTGTTGATCAGCAAAAATTTTTTGTCGGTCTTGAGCTGCTACCAATCTTGTTCTGATGAGTTTGACAATGTCAGCAATTTGTTGTACTAGTTTCGGTCCTAGCAGTTGACGTTCACCGACTTCATCCCAGCATAGTGGAGTTCTGCACTTTCTGCCGTACAATGCCTCTTAAGGCAGCATGCCGATGCTCGCGTGGTAACTATTGTTGTAAGCAAATTCCACCAATGGTAAATGTTCTTCCCAGCTACCTTTGAAATCCATGACGCATGCTCTAGGAATATCTTCCAATGTCTGAATTGTTCATTCGCTTTGGCCATCTGTTTGTGGATAATAAGCCGTACCCATTCAGAACTGTGTCCCCATGCATTCTTGTAGTCTTTTCCAGAAATTGGACGTGAATTGCAGATTTCTATCGGACGCAATTCATACTGGCACTCCATGCCTCGAAATGATCTCTTTAATGTACAATCTTGCCAACTGATCAAGATTGAATCTAATCTTTATTGGTAGAAAGTGCGCTGACTTCGTCAGTCGGTCCACTATCACCCAAATTGCATCGCATCCTCTCTGAGTAGTCGAAAGACCCACCACAAAATCCATTGTGATGTGTTCCCATTTCCATTCCGGTATTTCCAACGGTTGAAGTAATCCGCTAGGTCTTTGATGTTCGGCTTTTACTCTTTGACATGTCAAGCATTTCGCTACGCATTTTGCAACGTCCCTTTTCATATTCGACCACCAAAAATGTCGGTGTAAATCTTGATACATTTTCGTGCTTCCTGGATGAATTGAATATTTTGAGTTATGAACTTCGGTCAAAATTTCTTCTTTTAGCTCTGGTGTTGCTGGAACCCAGATTCTTCCCTCAAACCGTAGTAGTCCTTCGGTGTCGATCTTGTATTTTACATCACTACTCTCAATCAGATTCTTTTTGATTTTCCCACACTCTTCATCTTATAGTTGAGCATTCTTCAATTTGTCCACTAAAGTTGGACCAGCTTCTATCTAGAATAGTTGTTCGTCAGATTCTTTTGGAAATTTGATTTCCAACTCCAGTTTTGTCATTTCTGAAATGAGGTCCTCCTGAGTTGTTATCAGCATCAACTTCTCTCGACCTTTCTTGCTTAAAGCATCTGCCACCACATTCGCTTTTCCCGGATGATAAAAGATCTCACAATCGTAATCTTTTATCAGTTCCATCCACCTTCTTTGACGCATGTTCAAATCCTTCTGAGTGAAAATATACTTCAGACTTTTGTGGTCTATGTAGATCTCACATTTATCTCCATAAAGATAATGCCTCATATCTTCAGAGCAAATACAACTGTAGCCAATTCCAAATCATGAGTCGGATACCCTTTCTCATAATCCTTCAGTTATCTTGATGCATACGCAATAACTCTGCCGTTCTGCATAAGAACACAACCAAACCCTTTGTGTGAGGTATCACTATACACCATAAAATTTTCTGTATTATTTGGTAATGCCTACACAGGTGCCACACTTAGCTTCTTCTTCAAATCTTGGAAACTCTCTTCACATTTCTCCGTCCAAACGAATTTTATAGCTTTCCTTGTCAAATTTGTTAGCGGAGTGGCTATCTTAGAAAAATCTTGAATAAATCTTTTATAATAACCGGCCAGTCCCAAGAAACTCCTCACTTCCGACGGTGTTCTTGGTTGTTCCCAATTGATTACAACTTCCACTTTTGACGGATCCATTGAAATCCCATCCTTGTCAATAACATGACCCAAAAATTGTACATGGTAGAGCCAAAATTCGCACTTAGAGAATTTCGTGTATAGCTTTTCCTTCCTTAGTGTTTCCAATGTCAAACGTAAATGTTCCATATGTTCTTCTAGAGTTTTGGAATATAACAAAATGTCATCAATAAATACCACTTCAAACTTGTCTAAGAATGGTTTAAACACCATGTTCATCATATTCATGAACGCAGCAGGTGCATTGGTTAAACCAAAAGACATCACCAGAAACTCGTAATGTCCATACCGAGTTCTGAATGTCATTCGTGGTATATCCTCCTTTCTCACTTTCAACTGGTGATACCCACTTCTCAAATCAATTTTCAAAAAATATTTAGTACCTTTCAACTGATCAAACAAGTCATTTATTCTAGGCAACGGATACCTATTCTTAATAGTGAATTTGTTTAACTCTCTATAATCAATGCAAAGACGCATTGTTCCATCCTTCTTCTTCATGAATAAAACTGGCGCTCCCCACGGTGCTACGCTTGATTGAATATATTTCTTGTCCAGCAGCTCTTGCAACTGTAGTTCCTTCATTTCTACCAGAGCTATTCTGTACGGGGCCCTCGATATCGGTGCTGTACCCGGTGCTAAGTCGATCACGAACTCAATTTCTCTGTCAGGCGGAAGTCCTGGCAAATCCTCTGGAAAGATGTCTTTGAATTCCCTCACTACTGGTATTTCATACAGTTTTACATTCTTCTTCTGAGTATCGACTATGTAAGCTAAATAGCCCACACAGCCTTGACTCAACAATTTCTTGGCCTGCATAATCGTCAGACATTTCATTTGTCTAGGCGACTTGCTACCATAAAATACTACCTTTAACGGAGTCATAAGGTTTACACACTTCTTTTGGTAGTCAATTACCGCTCCGTATTTGAACAACCAATCCATTCCCAAAATTACATCAAACTCCCTGAGTTTAATCGGAATTAAACCTACCATCAAGATATTCTCCTTAATGTTCACCCTACGATTCTTGTATACGAATCTAATAGGGTTACTTCCTTATTCGCAATTTCTATGTTCAAAGGAAAATTCAGTTCTTCTCTAGGCAATTCTAACCTCTTAGCAAATTCATCAGATATAAACAAACAAGTAGCACCCGAATCAAATAATACATAAGCATTTATTTCATTGATTGGGATAATACCTGACACTACATCTTTTGATTGCACAGCATCTTGTACAGTCATGTTGAAGGTTCTAGTTGTGGGTTTGTTTGATGCTGCAGGTCCTGCAATGGCCCATGTACCCCCATTGTTACCTCCATTGCTTCTGGTAGTCACTCCATCCTTCTTCTTAGGGCATTCACGAGCAAAGTGATCCTTGGATCCACACGTGAAGCACGCATTCTTCTTCGGTTGAGTGCAATTTGGGGCGATGTGACCCTCCTGGCAACAATTGAAGCAAACTTATTTCCCCATCAAGCACGTACCCTTGTGAAATTTTGCGTATGTCGTATATGCTTCAAACTTTTTGTTTTGCTGGTTATCCTGATGGTTTCCAGCACCCATGCTCCCATTCCACTTCCTCTTCAAGCTGTTGTTGTTGTTGTTATCGTTGTTGTTGTTGTTGTTGTTGTTTCCACTGCTACCACCTCCATTCTTAATCTCATTCTCATTATTCTTCTTCTTTTGTTCCTGATTGAACTTTGTCACTGCCTCGTCTCCACCTTCAGCGAGTACTACTTTCTCCATCACCGCTACAAATGTCTTCAATTGGAACAGGGAAACCCAACTGTATAACCAGGGCTTCAGTCCCTGTTCAAACCTTTTCGCCTTACGCTCATCTGTACTGACCTGATATGGCGCAAACCTCGCCAATTCGTTGAATTTTGCGGCATACTCAGATACCGTCATCGTTCCCTATTTTAATTCCAGAAACTGCACTTCTAGCTAACTCTTTGAACTCTCCAGGAAATAAGTCTCGAAGAATAACTCCTTAAACCTATCCCAGGTCATCACTCCTAGCCCTTCACGAGTTTTATTGGCCTACCAGCAATAACTAGCAGTCTTCTGATCATCCCCTACCCTAGCGACATCGAACACCTTTTTTATCTCCATAATCCAGGTCTGTGCTTCAACTGGATTCATGGACCCACAGAATTCAGGTGGTCCCACAGCCTTGAAATCCTTAAATATTGTTCCTTGGTTCTGTGGTTGATTTTGTAACGCTCCTATCAGTAGCGTCACTAGTTGTTGAACGGGATTACCATCAACATTGTCGTTATTGGTTCCTTTCATGGTTCTCTGTCATGGTGGTTGACGTTTGGGAGGCATTTTCTGTTAAAACAAAACATCTATTAGACTATTACCCAGCTTCTTTAAGTATTTTCTAATTAACTTGCCTCCAAACAGAAATAACCACATAACACATAACACTTTGAATAAAGTAAAAACTTTTATTTATTCATCATTACTTCGAAAAACATAAAAATAATAGCATCACTGCTATTTACATTCCTTTCCTGAACCACAAAAGTTTCAGGACAACATCATTGCCATATCCCATAGGTTGCATAACACTTGGGATTTACAATTTATCTAACCTTTCACTCATCGTACAACAGCTATAATGTTCTATTAAGATACTTCCTATCCCTATCACGTTCTTCCTCCATGACTCAAAACATTGTTGTGCGATCTAACACGAATGATGGCAGTGTCTCGAACTGAATCGGATATCCCATGACCCGATCTTGAGCTCGATTAATTGCTGTGTTAAATACTTTATCCATCTCTTCCATCTTCATCCTCTTTGCTTGTGTGTCTCTTGTTGCTAATCTGGTTCGTTGAAAAGCTTCCTCGTAAGCATCTTCAGCTCTTGCCCTCTTAGCAGCTTCTTCTTTCAGCTTGTTCTTCAGTTCAGTGACCACTTCGATCAGTTGTTCTTTCTCTCCTTCCATCTGTACTAGTTTCTCCTTGACATTTATCAGTCGTTCTTCACGATCCTGGATCTCGTCGTCCTTCTGTGTCATTGCAGTCTGTTGTTCAGCTACTATCTCTTGCAATTCCTTGACGGTATCCTGAAGTTCCACGTTGCGGTTGTAGACTTCATCGTACATACGAGCGGCTATCGAGGTTAGTGAAGTCTCTTCCTCCTCATCCTCACCATCCTTATCCTCCTGTGGCAACTCAACGGGATCCTCCTCATCTGTCTCCACATCATCATCCTCATCCTCAACTACTGTAACCAACGGGGTTGACTCCCGTGGCAGTAGTTGTTCCCAAACTACCTGAATGTCGCGACGCTCCTCCTCTATAGGCATTTGAGGTCCCTCCTCCCTAGCCTGACTGGATTCTCTGACATTAGTCATCCTGACAACAAAGTTTTAAAGTTTTAATTATTAATCATTACTACTCGACACTCACGAGTACATAAATTATAATCACACAAGCACATAAGTGTTTTATTACTTCTTTCTTAAAACTCGATAAGAGTTATCTCCACTATCTTTTCAAAGGTTACTTCCTAAGGCTTTCCCCCCCCCCCAACTAAAGTTCATAACCTAAAGCTTTGACACCAACTTGTGACACCCCCAAATCCTGGTACTTTATTTCCTCAAGATTTGGTGTTCTGTGACACCCCCAAATCTGGGTTACCTGACCCCCGAGTTTGGTGTTCACGATCCACAATATAATAACATCTAACCACCCATTTAAATATAAATAGGAAATACATAACTCATCAACATAAGTTGTTAATACATAAGTCCCAGGTTTGCTAACCTTAAATTTACAAACATACCCCTTACCTAAACAAAAAGGGTTTACAACACAACATCATAATAATAATGTTCATAACACTATTCCAGCATCTTGCCTTTGCCTTTGTTCTTCTTTGACCCGCTGGCCTCTTCGTTCCTAGCTGAAATGTTTTATTTATAGCAAGGGTGAGCAACTAGTTTGCCCCGCAAGATAAAATATACAATAAATGTATACGAATCAATAAGAATAGACTATCTATTTTGATAGAATGAAACCAAAGTTCGATGAACTTTGAAATAGCTGAATAAATTGTTAATCTGATAATGAAAGAGTACAACGCTTTCAAAGTTTCTACGATATTCTATTAAATAATCAAGAATTAATTCTACGCAATAGCAAAGTGGAATATTTTCCAGATTTATGCTGAGTGATCACACTAGATCTAGAACTTCTCTTCTCGAGTAACTATCAAAGATTGGACTTTGATATACCCAGGTGCATCAGATAACCATATAGATTAAATCATATCCCTCTGCAAGTACTTAGAGCCGGCCAACTCCTTGTACCCTATATTATGCATAATACTTAACAGCGCGCAATGGTCGAATATACGACCCAAAATGTTCCCTTTATATAAAAGGTTGTTCTTCTCAGTCTCAGAATCAAGATTTTTGATTTAACAAAAAAATACTGTGATTTTAAATTCTATCTACTTATTGATCTAGTCAAAACAATTGGCATCGATCTATCAATAACAATTGATTTCTCTTCTCGTATTTATCAAGTTCTAACAAATATTCGTCTAGCCAGAATAATTAGCTAAGACATTTCTCAATATAATTTGACAATAAACAGGAATTATCTGTACTGACAATATTAGTTTGTACAGATATAAATATCCAACAACAGTAATTCTACGAATATATATTTTCCGAATTAGTAATTCAATTTGAATTTTAATCATGCACTAACTGCGAATAATCAACAATAAATTCCCTGGATATGGTATAATTATTAATAATTAACCATTAAAATAAGTGAATGAATATAACTCAAGGTTGAGTTAGGAAACTTGCCTTTCGCGTTGATTACAGCTACACAATATAATTAACTGCGTTCGTAAGACCTATATTCAACAATGTTGGTCTCACAATTAGAACAATCATACATAACACGTAACAATGTATTTTACAGTTAAACATCTCCTAGACACATTACCACATAGCCACATTAGTGTTTATAACCTATATAAACACTTAATAAGTCTAACTAGTTCGGCCTGGGTGGACTTCGGTCCATTCTAGGTGTTCTGGTCACCCTATCCGACAATTAACACATTGATTGTCAATTAAACTTAGTCTCTAAGCTTTAATATTATTTTAGATAAATCAAATATCGTTTATAATATTTTCCGGAAGCTTTTAATAATTTATAAACAATTATTATAACTTATAATAATTTTTCAAACACTTAAATCATTTTTAAATGATTTAATTATCAAATAATCTTATTATCATTAATATTTAATAATATAAAAATATTAATGTTATATTTGTCAAAATATTAAAGTTATTGTTAATAACTTAAAATATTTTTAAATCATCAATATTCTTCTTAAATGAATTTTAAAGTATTTAAAATCATTTTTAAATCATCACCATTAATATTTAAATATTAATGTAATTATTATCAAAATATTAAAAGTCATTCATTATAACTTAAAATACTTTTAAATCATTTTTCTCATCTTTAAATGGTTTCTAAATCAATAAAATTATTTTTAATTCATTTATTTAATATCATAATTAAATAAATCGAATATCATTTATTAATGAGAATTCTCCAAAAATATTGAAAATTATATTTTATAATTTAAAATATTTTCTAACACTTTATTCTTATTTAAAATAATTTTTAAATCATTAAAATCATTTTTTAACTTATTTATTTAATTTAATAATTAAATAAATCTAATATTATTAATATTAAATTATTAATGAAAATTCTCTAAAAATATTAAAAGTCACATTTTATAACTCAAAATATTTTTAAATATATTATTCTTATTTAAAATAATTTTTCATAATATTAAATCATTTTTCTCTAATTTATTTAATATACTAATTAAATAAATTAAATATCATTAATATTCAAATAATTATAAATATTAATGAAAAATATCTCAAATAGTCAGAAATTATTTTTCATAATTTAAAATAATTTTTAAAATTATTTTTGGTAATTTTTAGAATTTATTTCTATTTTTTAAATAATTCCCGGTATATTCAGAAATTCAAAAATTAAATAAACCGTCGCTAAAGGGCTTTAGCGACATAAAGCGTCGATGTTGGTGTTCTTGAGCTCAAGAACACTGACAGCTTCGTTAACAACCTGTCATGTTTGACCATTCATAGTTTTTAATACAGTGTGTTTCTGTGATCGTTTGTGCATTGATCTTGTAGTATACTTGTAGTACTACAACTTCCAATCATTACCAGAGCCATAACTTAATCATCTAGCAAGATATAACTCTCCAAACTAATTGTTAGATCGTACCTGGGTTTTCTGGGTAACCCAGAAACCCAGGCAGTTTATTGGTACCACTTTCAAGCCCCAATAATTTGATGTTCTGGTCGTTTTTTCGTTGTTCTCATGGTCACTATTGGTAGTACACATGACAAGGAACAATAACATAACCTTATAGCAGTCCAAATCTAACACATTAATCAAATGAAGCTCGGTCAAACATGGTCAGAAATCATGGTCTTTCCATTTCAGGAAATTCCAGAAACGCTAAGTCATGGTCGTCTGGCCTAGTTTGACCAACTACCCTGTTCAATATGTTGATGTTTTAACAGACCTAAAGACTTAGATATATAGTCCATTATACAGGCTACAACATGGTTACCATAACATTATCAAAACATATCATAACTGACAGATCTGTTGCTTGGAAAATCGTGCCAGGCGCTGATTTCAAGTTTCTGGGTTACCCAGATTTTGACTGGTCATGCCTGGTCAACGGGTTTTGACCGTCAATATCTTACAATCTGGACATTGAATGGCTGTTCTACCACTTCCAGATCCAAGACCTCATGTCAGACTATAGATCCAAAACATAAAACACGAAAAATCAAAAACAGAAAAGGATCTACGGCTACTGACATTTACTTGTCAGGCGACATTTGTATTCTTGGACAGATTTTGTAAAACTCCTTTTTAAAGCATTTTGATGCTATAGATCTATGTTATATCAACATAGATCATCATAAAATATTTTCTAGCATGAATCTAAACACATAAACACTAACTCTATCTTAGCATACAAGATCAAAAATTTAATTAAGGGTTATACCTCTTTTGCTAGATCTTTGATCTTAATCCTCCTTAGTTGTTCTTGGTGATCTAGGGACCGATTCTAGGACTGATCTACTAGTAATTTTTGGAGCTTTTAGTGAGAGAGGGAGTTGGTGAGAGCAAATGAGAAATTGGCTTAATTTTTATGAATTTTCTCTCTCCAAAATCTCTTATATATTGCTTGTTGTTGCTTGATCTTGATATTTTCGGCTGGGAGCTGATATTTGTGTGTGTCACCAAGTCAAATTGGTGGTTCACCAACTAAAGGTATTACCATTTTTACAAGTTAGCTTACTAAAATATAAAAAAGGGCATTTTGGTCATTTGAAAAATAAATTTAATGGCAAACATGAAATTTGTGCAAACCCTTAGGGTTAGGGTTTGGACCTTTTAGGGTATAGGGTTTAAACCCTTTAGATTTGCAATTAATTTCCAAAATTTTTGAATTTCGGTTCACAAAATAGAAAATTAATTTTCCAAAATTATAATTAGGATTCAATAAATATATTAATATTTCCTAATCATAAAATTCAATCTTGCTAATTAGGATTAATATTCCTAATTAAAATTGCTTAAATTAGCAATTAGGGTCAAAATGGTCATTAGGGTTTATAACCCACGAATTAGGCTTTTAATTAGAAAAATAAATTTTCTAAATTACAATTAGGGTTTGTAAAATAGAAATTAAAATAATAAAAATATAATTAGGGTTTTCTAATCATATTTAAGTTTAATACCCACATTAGGCTTGCCAATTAGAATTAGGGTTTCCTAATTTAGGGTTTAGGATTCCCGAATTTAAAATTAGGGTTTCCAACGGTACGCTAGAGTTTCTGATCCTGTTAAGCACAACTCTACTCTAATTTTATTAGTCAATACACAAATTGACTTTCTCGATACACGTATCACCGATACTTGACACATACATGATAATTAATATTAATATTAATAAAAAAAATTATTCGCAAATTTTTGATTATTCAAAATCTCGGGTTATCCCATGTTCACTTAATCAAAACATTCATTTCTAACTACCCAATCATAATAAAATTGAATAATAAAAACCTGCCAATACAAGATTAAACTTAAATAAAAATATCCCAAGTTATCTAACCTTTAATTACAAACATTCAAATGTGGAATTTAAAATTTATTACATCACATCATATTTAAAAGTCTGTTATCATAATGATAAAAATAAAATTACAAGTCTTCATCACTTGTACATTTTTCCCTTTCCTTTAGTAGACGAAGGTTCACATACCTTCTCTTCTTTAACTGCAATGAGTTTATAAATACGCAAGAGTGAGCAAAACAATTCCTCACTGGATATAATATGGAATCAACAGGAGTATAACAATAATAACTATCGAAATAGGCTTATCAAAAGTGAATAGTACTCTATCAATAATAATCAGAAAATGAAATTCCAAAATATGGAAAATATACATCACTGAGGGTCGTAAGACCATGAACAACGTCCACAGTTGCAAGTAATCTTTCAACTCCAACTTTAACAGTCATAAGACTATAAGTCGTACTTAGGGGGGATCAGCCCTTCGTA
This sequence comes from Panax notoginseng, assembly GCA_016801055.1. NCBI lineage: Eukaryota > Viridiplantae > Streptophyta > Magnoliopsida > Apiales > Araliaceae > Panax > Panax notoginseng. The sequence goes on from CM029018.1 coordinate 80,035,928, forward strand.
CAATGTATTGTGCACAAACATTTTAACGCTATGCGTAAGTTAACCCCTAATCATAACAATAGGGTTGTTCATCTCAGTATTCAGAGTACAAGTCCGCACCAAAGGAAGTTTGGTTTGGATAAGCTTTCAAGGTAATTTGGAATTCAATGAACATCAACTAAGGAGTAGTTGAATAAAACCAGTAACACTATACTATAGAGTAATCGTGATTGAATCAATCATAGTAGACTAAAGTCATGCTTTAGGAATAATCTAATAGTATACAATTTGAATAACTATAACATACCTTGCTTGAACAATACTAAGCCAAGGTTAATTAGAATTGAACACTAAGCATGCACAACAATTTGAACGATAGAAATGATCGACATTTGTATATATAGTTGTGCATGCTAAACAACAAGTTAAATACAAGAATAACTTGCTCCAGAATAACTTACATCATTACATTGTAATCGAATTGAAAACAGTAATTGAATTAACAAGATAATAGATTAGAAAACTTGCCTTGTTCGTAGATTAAACCGAACAATTTGAATCACAATATCCTATATACATATGTCATCATGACATAGTTAGTCACTACCAGTTTATAAACTTAACTAGCTACATTCATCATGTATGTTTGATTATTTAATCACATAATCAAGTTATAACACAAGTAAATCTTTAATAACATAATTATGCATAGTATAGAAATACTAAAATAAATATTTTACAGTCCTACTATCATCACATAATGTTTCTTAAAAATTCATGTACAAAAAGTACACTGTTAGACCATTCTGCTAACTCGCGCTGCGGCGCCACAATTTACACTGTAAGTCGCGCTGCGGCGTGAGGATGGCGATGCGGCATGGTGAATAAACTACGAAGTCGCGCTGCGGCGTGGCGATGGTGCCGCGACGCCACGAACGTACTGTTGGGCCGCACCGCTGCGCCAGACTCCAGAATCTGGCGACCAAGCTCGGCAACAGTATGAACAAAAGCCAAATTGGCCTATAAGCTCCAATCTAATATACTAATTAACATGTAATTTACACATAGACTTCATGTAAACATATTGTGCAGACTTCTAACATGTTTCTACCCATAAAATATCATAAACATCAAATTTACAACACCCAATTTCAATGTTTTTGGCAAAAACTCCATTTTTTTGATGTTTTCAATGAAAATCAACACTGTGATTTTGTTTTTTAATCAAAACAGAAATTTCAAAACACTATAGTTATGATTATACATACTCTATCAAATTCAACAATCAATTTATCAGTTTAACAACTAACTAAACCTTAATTTCTACTTTAAACTAAGTCATATTCATATATATTTTCATATGAACTTACTGTAATATATTTTCTTCCACAAAACCCATACATACATGAACTAGTTTTTTTATAATCGAATATAAACTTATGCAATCATCTTAAAATCAATAATTTATCATATAACTATAAACACCACCAATTTATCTTTTATAAAAATTTCACAGAGAACTTTTTGGAGAAGAAAACTAAACTTTAAAATTATAAAATACAAGGATTAATATCCTACCTTTGGTTAAGAAGATGATGGCTATTCTCAAGCTTCTTATATCCCAATTTCTTTCTCAAAACCTGTTAGAATCACTCACTTTTCTCTCTATAGTTTTCTTCTTCTCTCCCTTATTCTTCTTCTGAGTTTTCTTTCTTCCTAACTCTAACATACGTAGAATAATATAACGTATATAGTAACAATAGATATATTAAATATAGGATTTTAACTGACATCAGCTATAGAATTTTGAAAATCAAAAGCCATAAGACTTGTTTGGCTAGCTAACTAAAAATAACTCATTAACCTTTACACCCTGTTTGATAAACCTAATTAAAAAAAATAGATTAATCCTTATACATTGTTTGATAAAACATCATTAGATTAAAGACTTTAATATGCAATAAGACATGTTTGGCAAAACTAAATTAAACTCTTTTAATTTATTTTAATAACTCCTTTATAGCAAGGTTATTTGTCACACTTCTAATAAATTAAATAATCAATTTAATCAATTCAAATATTAATCTATTAAATTACTTTCACACATAAATCATTATCACATAATTATAATTTCCTTTATAATTTTATTCAACCAACTAACACTTTATTTTAATCACAATTCCAATTAAAATACTATAATTCATTTAATCATTATAAGCTCTCTAGCTTTCTTATTAAATTAAATTAGTATATAATCTCATTACAATTTATTTTCTTAACTCCTTAATTATTTTCTTACAAATAATTAACTAAATCAAATCAATCTAATTAATTAAGTAAATCAAATCAATCAAATTGAACAATTATTTATTCAACAATAAACATAACCATTAAATATTATTATAACTCAAATAAATATTTCAAATTAAATAAAAAAATCTTGAATGTTACATGAATGCTCGATTGCTTTACATATCATATGGAATGTCTATCATGATTATTTTGCATGTATGAATGCTTAATCACCATTCGTTTCAGTATTTGTATGGAATTGACAATGAACATGCAAATATGGATTGTAATCATGATAGTATACGTATATAGGGCTGTGTATATGGCTTGTGTATTTCATGAACCAGATAGACATAAATTATTTCACCGTATAAGTTAGAATAAGAGCTTGAACTTAAATTCATTGTAGTTGCAATTTTACATAGACATATAGTGATTTTGGTTATGTTGATGGTTACATAGAGTCTATCATCTGTGGATGCTGTGTAAGTAGGTTATAGTGCATTGAAAAATGGTTATAACTCTTTTAGTGCTCTTGGCTACTTTCCTGTGATATATGAAGAAGTCATGTACGATAGTGGTGATCGAATGAATTATTAAACGAAGTTAGAATCCCATTATTTCCAGATTTGATTTATTCCGTTGTTATTATTGTTTTAGTCGTTATTCGCGATTCAAGAACAAACCAATTTTATTCATTAGTTTGTGCATATAAATATAGTGATTTAATTGATGCATAGTAGTTTAAATTAAACAACTTTCCTTGTGGGATCGATACTTTACTTGCTCTGTATTACTTGTTGACGCGTGTATGCTTGCATGACTTAGAGCTCTTTTTTTAGAACTAAAAAAAGAGGCAACAATCATTAATATTATAATTCATAATATTTAACAACTAGGTCGTTCCCAGAAAAGAAGGGACTTTCTGATAAAAATGTCTCCTTATTAGCGCGCAATTAGGTGACCAAACCTCTCCTTGACAAAACTTCTAGACATTGTCAATACTGCAAATAATAATATGAATAACTTTGCCATCTCAATTATTGATTTAATAATATATCATATTATACAGATGATATTACGACAATAATTGAATCAATAATATGAGAGATATAATGCAGCAATTACTGTAGCAATAATTGAGTATAACTGAGTGACTTCTTACGTAAGTATCAATAATCAATACTGTGTGTTACTATGCAACCACGCGTATTACTGTACTTTTATTACCGGGTAGTTCAACAGTTTTAACGGTAACACTTTCGATGTTATTTTTATAAAAAGATAATTTTGTCGTTATCTAACTACGACAATACTTTCGTTGTGGGGTCCACCAATGATTGTGTCGTCATACGGATATTCTCTTATAAAAAGAATATTCCCCGACCAATCGAATATTATATAACAACTTGCATACTTTGCAAAATTTATAAATACTACCAACAACTATAACACTATCTCAAATTCACACCATAATATTCAAAAAAATATTTCGAGAAAATTAAATCTTTATTCATAAAATTTAGGGTCTTACACCAAATACATGGTACATAAATCTAATACAAACTTCTTTTATACAATACGACAAAAGCGTAGCTTAGAGTTCTTACACGAATATTGTCGCATAGACAGTATTCAAACTCAACTGAAGTCCTCATTATATTTATTATCACACTATTTTATAAAATAGTGAGGACTACTATAGCCACCATCTCGGACCGTCACTCTGTTCCCCGACTAGTCCCAGCTATATTCTCATTTCCTGAAGAGAACAATGAAAATAAAGGGTGAGCTCAACTAGCCCAATAAAAAATATTATGACTAAGATAATGCAGAATAAATTATCTTTAGCCTTCAATAGTGTTAAACTAATATAATATAATAAACATCAAGTTTAACAGCAGCGGAACAAGCAATCCATTAAAAGAGTCAAGTAGAGCATGATATCTACTATCTTCTATGATTTAAAAAGTTTATCATAAATTTTATTGCTGAGAGTCAACTTAATAAATAAACCACATCATCGAATCATCCCTGCACTACGGGCCAAGGATATTCATGTAATCATCAATGGTCATGATTATACCGAATAATCCCTGGTCATAATTATACCTACAACTTTCCATCATTGCACTACAGGCCAATGAAGATTTTTACCACATCATTTGTAATATTACAGTCATGATTATACCAAATAATTCATGGTTATAATCATACCAATCAATAGTACATCTATGCACGTAAGCCACAGATGACTTTTATCACACTATAAGCATGAGGATGATGACAATGATATAAGAATTTAATTAAAAGAAAACAAAGGATAAGTTTTTAAAGATTTATAATTTAATTTATCCAGAATTCAATAATGTCCAAATTGTCAATATGATACTGCTTTGTGGAGTAAAATTCAAGAATAATATTGTATCAAAAATTATTTGGACAGCAAAGAAATTAATTTTTGTCATGAATAATTTCCCGGGTGAATAGTACCCGAGTGAATAGTACCCTGTGAATAGTACTTTATGAATAGTACCCGTGAATAGTACTTTGTGAATAGTACTTTGTGAATAGTACCGTATAAATAAATAGTACTCATGGACAGTACTCCGGCATGAAAAGCTTAAAATTTTACAAGACTGTGCAGAAAATATCCTTGTGAACGGATATTAGATGAAGCGCAAATTTCAAGGATATTCTACTAATATCTTGGAGTATAGAAGCAATACTTTAACAAAATGAGGGTATAATCAGGAATACGAGACGAAATAATATTATTCATATACTACAGAGTATGGAAGACAATATTATTCCTATGAATACTAAAAAAATAATATCCCTTACCTCAGAAGAAGATTGGATACTAGAATAGTTATGACACCCCCAAATCTCGGTACTTCATTACCTCAAGGTTTGGCGTTCACTTAATCAAAACATTTATATCTAACTACCCAATCATAATAAAAATTGAATAATAAACATTCCCTTAAGGGATTACATTAATAAAATCTCTTAGGTTATCTAACCTTTAAATACAATCATTCAAATGCGGAATTTAAATAAGTTCATTATAATAATTCAAATAAAGTCTGATAATGAAATATCAAAAGATTACAAGTCTTCAGTACTTGTTCATCTTTTCCTTTCCCTTACTAGTGCTAGGTACGTCGACCTTCTCAACTTTAGTTGTAATATTTATATAAGCAAGAGTGAGCAAACAAGGCTCACTTGAAATGAAATTGAATAAAACTTTACATTAACTGCCAAATAATAGGCTCAATAGAATTGAACAATATGTTCTATTAACATTCTGAATTATACAACTGAGGGTCTAATGACCACGAACCATGTCCACAGTTAAAAGTACTCTTTCAACTTAAACTTTAACAGTCATAAGATTATAAGGACTCCACGTACTTAGGGGGATCAACCCTTCGTACAATATATTATGCACAAACATTTCAACGCTAAGCGTAAACCCTTAATAATAGGGTTGTTCATCTGAGTATTTAGATTACAAGTCCGCACCAAAATAAGTTTGGTTTGGATACATTTCAAGGTAATTTGGAATTCAACGAACATCAACTATGGATTAGTTGAATAAAAGGTAATCACATTATGCTATTGTATAAATCATGAGTGAATTAACATAGCATAAATATTGAATAACTATCACATACCTTGCTTGAACAATATTAAGCCAAGGTTATTTAGAATTGAATACTAAGCATGCATAACGAATAGCAATTTGAATAATAAAAATTATTCAACATCCGTATATCAGATTATATAAACTTGCATGCCAATTAACAAGTTAAAGACACGAATAACTTGCTTAACACCAAAATAAGGTTTAGAAAACTTGCATCATCATCAACAAACTAGATACACGAGCTTGCGAAATTACAGTTGAAATAGGATAAGTAAGCTTGCATAATAATAAACAAACTAGCTCAACGAAAGTGTAGAGTTAGAAAACTTGCTCAAAGAGAGTTTAGATACTTGCAAAATTATTATAAAAGTAGAGTTAGAGAACTTGCTCAATGTAAAAATATAGGTTTAGAAACTTGTCTCGAGCGTAATTTATAGTATTAAACTCGCGTTCACCTACATATAGGTTTAGAACTACTATCTATTAGATATACTAACATTCATGTTCCAACATAACACGTATTTCTAGTTAAACTTATTATTTTAGCACAAGTCTTAAGCTACCATATAAATATCAGAAATTACAAGTGTTAACCTTTACAACACATGTTTACTATTCATCATGCTCACTAAGTTCTAATATACCACGTTCATCACTTACTAACCATTCGAAACTTTAAAACTACTAACCACATAGCACGATTTAGTTTTAACTATATTATTACATGTTTATTATACTAACACATCATTAGACCAAAGTATGTTGCTATCCCAGAACTGCAGCAGCAGCAGAAGTCTCTGCCTCAGATCAGTGTATGGCGTAGCTACGCCATACATAGCGCAGCTGCGCAGTTTTTAGGTTTGGCACCAGCGCAGCTACGCTGGTGCACAGACAGAAATAGAAACGGCATGAACAGTAGTAGTTTTTAGCCCAACTAACACGAATTTCACCCACCAAACAGTGAAATTAACATATAAAATAAATATAAAACTATCATAAACATGATTGCTAACATATTCATCGACATAGAAGAATTTAACAACACTTTTAACTATTTTAATTCGTCAATTTTCCTGTTTTCATATGAAAACTCCATTTTTGAGTTTCTTCACAAAAATTATCACTAAAATCTTAATTTTTCACCAAATCACTTCGTTTAAACTGCGTTCTCTTTGTTTCTTAACGAACTAGCATAATCAAAACTCAATTTATAGTTTCACAGACAAACTAACCACTAAATTTTGTACTTTCATAAGCCAAAAGCAAAATATATACACTGTCATTATTTTTCTACTATTATACGAAATTAGCATGCAATTTCCTTGTTTAAACACAAACTCTAATCATCTTAAACACATATAATCACAAGTAACCCATTGTATAGCAACAATTCAACAAATTTGAAATTCACAGAATATATAAAAAAAATTCGTAAACTCATATATATATATATATATATATATATATATATATATATATATGGAGATTATGAAAAATACCTTTTGTTGCTTCAAAATCCTTGCTAACACCATTGAATTTGCTTTAAAAACTCAGAACTTCCTTTCAATTCTCTCAAGCTCTCTCTCAATTCTCTGTATTCTCTAGGCTTATCAAATAAGGCGTAAGACCAACTGATAAACCTTATGCGTAAAACAAAATAAAACTGATATGACCTTAACTCACATATTAAGTATATCAGTTACTACATCTAACGTATATGTTATAAATATATTATATTTATTATTTATTTTATTCTATTTATTTTATTTATATTATTTAAATTCAAAAATCAAAATACAAAAGTCGCAAGGCTTTATTTGGCAAAACCCTTTAAAATTTAAAGACTTGATATATTTAAGCCTTGTTTGGATTAAATCAATTTAAAACTACTTTGATTATTTTAATAGACCATTTATAATTTATAATCACATATTATTTATTTGGATTTCCATATCCAACATTAACCAAATAAATTAATTACACATACTATGTTTTAAATAAATATTCCACTTAAACAATTATCTCAAAATTATAATTTCTTTATAATTTTATTTAATAACTTAACACCCCAATTTAATTTATTAAATTCGACAACAATATAACCTCTCATGTTATATTACAACACTCTAAATTAAAAATTAATTTAATTTAGAATATTATCTAATAAATTAAATTCATAAATATTTACTAATAATAACCAAATCAATAAAATATTTATTTCATCACTTTCAACAATAAACACATCAAATAAATATTTATACATTTTAATAAATATTTAATATTACAATTTGAAATTCTGTATTGTTACATCATTCCCTCCTTATAAGAATTCTGTCCCCAGAATCACAACTCAAACAATCAAATCGTCACATTCTTCCCTTCTTACAAAGATTCTGTCCCCAGAATCGAAGACATAGATTAAACAAATAACTCAGGGTAATTTTTCATTATTTCAGCTTTGAGTTCCCACGTTGCCTCTTCGACATTGTGGTTTTTCCATATCACCTTCACAGAAGGTATCACTTTATTTCTAAGCACTTGTTCTTTTCTATCGACTATCTGAATAGGAATCTCCTTATAAGACAAATCTTTACTGAACTGCAATGGTTCATACTCGATCACATGCTTGTAATCGGGTTTATACGATCGTAACACCAAAACATGAAAAATATTATGAACGTTTTCCAACTCTGGAGGTAGAGCTACCTCATAAGCCATTTCTCCAACTCTTCGCAACACTTCGAAGGGTCCAATAAACCTCGGGCTTAGCTTTCCCTTTTTACCGAAACGAATATTCCCCTTCCAAGGAGAAACTTTTAGGAATACATAATTTCCTACTTCGAATGCACGATCTTGTTTGTGTTGATCAGCATACTTTTTCTGTCTGTCTTGGGCTACTACCAATCTTGTCCTGATGAGTTTGACAACCTCAGCAGTTTATTGTACCAGTTCTGGTCCTAACAGTTAGCGTTCACCGACTTCATCTTAGCACAATGGAGTTCTGCACTTTCAGCCGTATAATGCCTCGTAAGGCGGCATGCCGATGCTCGCGTGGTAACTGTTGTTGTAGGCAAATTCCACCAACGATAAATGTTCTTCCCAGCTCCCTTTGAAATCCATGATGCATGCTCTTAGCATATCTTCCAACGTTTGGATTGTTCGTTCACTTTGCCAGTCTGTTTGTGGATGGTATGTTGTACTCACTCGCAATTGTGTTCCCATACATTCTTGTAGTCTCTTCTAGAAGTTTGACGTAAATCGTGGATCTCTATCTGACACAATTGACACTGGCACTCCATGCCTCGAAATGATCTCCTTAACGTACAACCTTACCAACTGATCAAGATTGAACCTAATCTTTATTGGTAAAAAGTACGCTAATTTTGTTAGTCTGTCCACTATCACCCAAATCGCATCACATCCTCTCTGAGTAGTTGGAAGACCCACCACAAAATCTATTGTGATGCGTTCCCACTTCCATTCTGGTATTTCTAACGGTTGAAGTAATCCGCTTGGTCTTTGATGCTCGACCTTAACTCTTTGACATGTCAAGCATTTCGCGACACATTCTGCAACATCTCTTTTCATGTTCGACCACCAAAAATGTTGTCATAAATCCTGATGCATCTTCATACTTCCTGGATGAATCGAATATCTTGTGTTGTGTGCTTCGGTCAAGATTTCGTCCTTAATCTCTAGTACTACTGGAAACCAAATTCTTTCCTCGAACCGTAGTAGCCCTTCGGTATCGATCTTGTATTTCCCCTCTTTACCTTCGTTCACATCTTCCTTTATTTTCTGCATTCTTCATCCTATAGTTGAGCATTCTTCACCTTGTCCATTAAATTTGGACCAACTTCTATCTGGAATAGTCGTTCATCGGATTCCTTTGGAAATTTTATTTTCAACTCTAGCTTTGTCATTGCTGAAATAAGTTTCTCCTGAGTGGTTATCAGCATCAACTTTTCCCGACCTTTTCTTCTTAAAGCATCTACAACCACATTCGCTTTGCCTAGATGATAAAAGATCTCACAATTGTAATCCTTTATCAATTCCATCCATCTTCTTTGGCGCATGTTCAGGTCCTTCTAAGTGAAAATATACTTCAGACTCTTATGATCTGTGTAGATTTCCCATTTCTCTCCATATAGTTAGTGTCTCCATATCTTCAGAGCAAATACTATTGTAGCCAATTCTAAATCATGAGTCGGATAACCTTTCTCATAATCCTTCAGTTGTCTTGATGCATACGCAATAACTTTGCCGTTCTGCATAAGAGCACAACCCAACCCTTTATGTGAGGCATCACTATACACCACAAAGTTTTCCGTATTATCTGGTAATGACAACATAGGTGCCACACTTAATTTCTTTTTCAAATCTTGAAAACTCTCTTCACATTTCTCCGTCTACACAAATTTTATAGCTTTTCTTGTCAAATTTTTTAGCGGAGTGGCAATCTTAGAAAAATCTTGAATAACTCTTATATAATAACCGACCAGTCCCAAGAAACTACTCACCTCCGACGGTGTTCTTGGTTGTTCCCAATTGATTACAGCTTCCACTTTTGATGGATCCACTGAAATCCCATCTTTGTTAATCACATGCCCGAGAAATTGTACACAATCTAGCCAAAAGCCGCACTTAGAGAATTTCGCGTACAACTTTTCCTTTCTTAGCATTTTCAACATCAAACGTAAGTGTTCCATGTGTTCTTCTTGAGTTTTGGAATACACCAGAATGTCGTCGATAAATATCACTACAAACTTGTTTAAAAATGATTTAAACACCATGTTCATCAAATTCATGAATGCAGCAGGGGCATTGGTCAAACCAAAAGACATTACCAGAAACTCGTAATGTCCATACTGAGTTCTGAATGTCGTTCTAGGTATATCCTCCTTCATTACCTTCAATTGGTGATACCCACTTCTCAAATCTATTTTCGAGAAGTATTTAGCACCCTTCAATTGAACAAACAAGTCATCTATTCTTGGCAACGATTATTTATTCTTAATAGTGACTTTGTTCAATTTCCTATAATCAATACAAAGACGCATCGACCCATCCTTCTTCTTCACGAATAACACTGGCGTTCCCCACGGTGATACACTTGGTTGAATATACTTCTTATCTAACAGTTCTTGCAATTGTACCATCAGTTCCTTCATCTCTACCAGAGCCATTCTGTACGGGGCCTTCAATATCGGTGTTGTTCCTGGTGCTAAGTCGATCACGAACTCAATCTCTCTGTCAAGAAGAAGTCCTCGAAAATCCTCCGGAAACACATCTACAAATTCCCTAACCACTGATATCTCTTCCAATTTCACACCCTTCTTCTGAGTATCGACTATGTAAGCTAAATAACCCACACAACCTTGACTCAACAACTTCTTGGCCTTCATAATCGTCAGACATCTCATTTATCTAGGTGATTTGCTACTATAGAAAACTACCTTTGACGGAGTCATAAGGTTTACACATTTCTTTTGGCAATCAATTACCGCTCCATAATTGAACAGCCAATCCATTCCCAAAATAACATCAAACTCTCCAAGTCTAATCGAAATCAAATCTACCATCATGATATTCCCCTTAATATTCAACCTACATTTCTTGTATACGAACCTAATAAGAATTACCTCCTTATTCGCAATATCTATGTTTAAAGCGAGATTCAATTCTTCCCTAGGTATTTCTAACTTCTTAGCAAATTCATCATATATAAACGAGAAACAAGCACCCGAATCAAATAATACATAAGCATTTATATCATTGATTGGGATAATACCTGACACCACATCTTTTGATCGCACAACATCTTGCACAGTCATGTTGAATGTTCTGGCTGTGGGTCTGTTTGATGTTGTTGGTCCAGCAATGGCCCATGTACCTCCACTGCTACCTCCCTTGCTTCCTACTGTCTCTCCAGCCTTCTTTTTAGGGCATTCACGAGTAAAGTGATCCTTGGATCCGCACGTGAAGTAAACGTTCTTCTTAGGTTGAGTGCAATTTGGGGCGATGTGACCCTCCTAGCCACAGTTGAAGCATACTCGTTTCCCCATCAAGCACACACCCTTGTGAAACTTCCTGCATGTAGCACATGCTTCGAACTTCTTATTTTGCTGGTTACCCTGCTGGTTTCCAGCACCCATATTTTGGTTCCATTTCCTCTTCAAATTCTTGTTGCCATTTCCACTACCTCCACTACCATTCTTAACCGCCACCTCATTCTTCTTCTTTATCTGTTCCTAATTGAACTTTGTCACAGCCTCGGCCCCACCTTTAGCGAGAATTGCCTTCTCCATTATCGCTGTAAGCGTCTTCAGCTAGAATAGGGAGACCCTACTGTACAACCAGGGCTTCAGTCCTTGTTCAAACCTCTTCGCCTTGCGTTCATCTGTACTGACTTGATATGGCGCAAACATCGCCAACTTTTTGAATTTCGCGGCATACTCAGACACCGTCATCGTTCCCTACTTTAGTTCTAAAAACTGCACTTCTAGCTGATTCTTTGAACTCTTTGGAAAATAGGTCTTGAAGAATATCTCCTTAAACCTATCCCAGGTCATCACCCCTGGCCCTTCTCGAGTTTTATTTGCCTGCCACCAATAACTAGCCTCTTCTGGTAGCATGAATGTTGCAAAAGCAGTCTTCTGATCATCCCATACCCAAGCGACATCAAACACCTTTTCAATCTCCATAATCCAGGTCTGTGCCTGGGCTGGATTCGTGGACCCACGAATTCAGGTGGTCCAACACCCTTGAAATCCTTAAACAATGTACATTGGTTCTGTAGTTGATTCTACAACGCTCCTGTCAGTAACGTCACTAGTTATTGAACGGCGTTAACATCAACATTGCCGTTATTGGTTCCTTCAGTGGTTCTATGTCGTGGTGGTTGACGTCTTGGAGGCAGTTTCTGTTAAAATATACACCCATTAGATTATTTCTCAACTTCTTTAAATATTTTCTACTTAACTTGCCTCCAAAAAAAAAATAATCACATAACACATAGCACTTTGAATGAAATAATAACTTTTATTTATTCATAGTCTCTTTGAAAATATAAAACGATAGCATCATTGCTATTTATATTACTTTCCTGAACTACAAAAGTTGTAACACCCTGAAATCTGGTATATTCTCACACCCAAATTTCGTGCATCACAATCCCACTTCTTACCAAGTATACACCATTATATAGTTAAATATAATAACATATATTCTCAAATCCCAGGTTCTGGAAACCTTATAACCTCTTTCATTACAAATAATGATAATTACATTATTCTTTACATCGTACAAGAGTGACTTTTATCCGCCACCAAGGATACATATCAGTTCATTAAACTAATCTATAGTTTAATTAACTCATTCTATAATACAAGTCTTCGCTTGATCTTCACGCACATTCACATACTGAATGGCACTTCATTTGGATACCGATCAGCTTGATCTTTACGGGATCCTTAAGTTCTTTCTAACATCGTTCGCTGAAAATGTTTTTCATTTAAAGCAAGTGTGAGCATTTAATTGCCCAGCAAGTCATAACAGTAAATAACTTCAAGAGTTTAAACATTCTTCAGAACTTCGATAACCGAACAAAGGTTATAAAGCAGCTTAAATAATAGGAATAGTCTCGATTCTTATCATCTTAAAACATCAGTCACTTTTACTTCGAAATACTTTCATTCCTCTACCTTTTTCGTACACATCATGTCTGGCTAGAATCATTAGCACAAACTTAACAATAACGGTTTATGTATAAACATAACATACTTGTATTGAACAGCTCAATCACAGAATAGTTTATCTCATAGAAATACCGAAGTGTTAAAATTATGGCACAATGCCTCATACAGACTACCACCTTGTACAAATATCATATATTTGCACATTGACAAGACTTCTCAACTTCAACATCTGAGAAGTTTAAGAAACTAGCATTCATGTACTATGAATGAAGTTAGGAAACTTGCCTTACGCACAGCTACATCTTATAGTTTATGTTAAACTGCTCATTTCAATTCCTATATAACATATAAGGAAATAACACATACACCAATTAGTCATATACTTGAATTACACATTGATTTACTTAACTTTACTTCTTAGGGTTCGCGTTCTTGTAATCTAAGTTTACACGACAAACTTTCATTATCGATTTACGGTTTTATGACATACGGAGATGTCTTAACTTAAAACGTTCATCATCTTTGATGATTTATATTCTTATCTTCTTCTTATAACTTTTCTAGGACTCAGCACACATCGCGTCTCTGCTAGTATTCCATATGGTACTCTTAGTGGTTTCCCATAAACAACCAACAAATAAGTTCTCATCTCATCTACACTGCCCACAATAGTGAGCTAGATCGGTTGCCAGTTTCGTATATACCTTCGCTCTCTGAAGGAATTATTTAGCCCAGCTCCCATATGTCAACCATCAGAAGTTACGATTGTACCACAACCTAACTTATCTTAACTTATCCGAACCATTAAACTATAATGTTCGTTAAGTCAATTTCTTATTCCTTATGACTTTCTGGCAACTAAATGCCATACCTCAGGATCCATTCCTTATCGTCTAAGTCATACAGTCTTTTGTATACTCGAAAGGATCATTCCATATTAATTCTACGCATTTATAGCATTAAGCATTTTACATTACCTTATTCTTAACTTACAACGTCTGGTTCACTCGACTTCTTTACGTTATACGTACTTGTCTTTAATTCAACTTCTTCACCGTTCACATGTTTAATCATTGGTCTTCATTACCTTTTGGTCAAACCATACACGGGGTGTAGGTTTCCCGTTTAATATTCTTATACACTCAACCCTCACATCAGTTAAAGTGTTTAACGCTTACCTTTCATTCTAACATTCTCTATCTGACTTACATTCGGCTTTCATTACTCTTATTACCATTCGCTGCGGCTTTCTCGAAAAATCATATCTTACTTACTACCTTCGTCAATGTTTAAGTCATACAATCATTGTACACTTAGAACGTTTGTCCAACACGAATACGACTCACGAGGGTCATTTACGTAATCTGCATTCACGTTGCTCGTCTCTTAATCTTTCATTCAACCTTTACTTAAGGTTTTAATCACTTTCATTCGTTATCCATCCCATGAACCCCATGTTCATTATTCTATCTTAATGCCAAAGCCATATTGTTTATTGTATGCTAAGACCACTCGTTCATCGCAACAACATTGCGTTCACAGCGTCTATACGCTTTACACCTATTTCTCATCACCATGACATAACATCAAAATATTATTCATTACCTTCATCACTCAACGTCTAAGGAATCACAACCATAACAATCCCTCACATTCGTTTGTCACGACTAATGTCCCCGGATATCGGTTACGTAATCTAGCGTTTACTTTCTTTGTCTTTTAATCTCGTTTAATCTTTCTGTTCAACCTTTACTAAAGATTTAAAACACTTGATTAAGTGTTACATTAGGTGAACTACATGTTCATATTTCTTTTTTGCACATCCCCCAGTAATTGAGAACTAAAAATCTCATTATTAGGCATCGCCCTGCACCGGCATTGCGGCGCCACTGCCTTCTCTATCTCTCGTGCTGCGGCGTGACCCTACGTCACCCTCTTCCTTTGTCTGGCGCTGCGGCGCCAAACAATTCGTTATCTCTCGCGCTGCGACGCCACTCGCTAGTAGTTTATGGCGGACCTCGCGCTACGACGCCGTCTCTCCAGAGCTCAGCTGGCGCCGAGCACAAACCCTAGAAAATTTTCTAAGTCTTGAATCAAGTTTGAGACGCGTACTTTACGATCTCATATCTCCTTTATTATAACTCAGAACGAGATCGTTCTAAAGTCATTCTCCTCCTTGTCTTACGTACTTCAATAACCCTCAGACAGAACTTCATTCTGAATCCATTAATGTGCCATTCAATTGGCTTGATCTTCACCCTTTGTTCATTTTTACGCTTTTAACGTTCTTCGCTCGTTCGTCCGTAATTCGGTCATCCGAACTCGAAACTCATTCGTTCTTGAGTCCACGACTCACATTTTCTACGTTCTCTTAAATTCTTATGAAACCCTACACGTTCGGGTTCATTTACTAATTTTCTAATTCTCGTTCGTCATTTACGAAAATTTCACAATAATTTCGTTATAGCTAAGTTTTAATCCGTTCCTCATGAACGTTTCTACCGTTACTAACCAAGCAATAAGTAAATAACTTATACTCGATGGTTTTAAACTTATCCATTAACAACAATTATCATACGATGGTTTTAAATTTGTCCATCAACAACGTTCTTTATGTTCTTCGTGTTCTTCGTCCGTTCTTCATTTTTAATCGATATTTTGGATTACGATTTCACTTTTTCTTGGAATTTGATGTTATAGAACTTAATTCCTTACTTATTTGACCTACTCCTTCATATAATCCACTCGAATCACTCTAATTCATTATGAATCTTACACATTCTTAAGAAATTTATTTACTAACTTCAAATTTCTTATTTCTTCTTTTCTCATGATTTCAACCATATGAAATCATCTCTAACCTTTTTTACTTCTTGTCTTCATTAAGTTATATTTTTAACATAGAAAACTTAAAGAAAATTTATTAGAAGCTAGGTTTCGGATTACCTTTCTTTTTTAACCTTCCTCCGTTGGACAAAGCGTTCACTCGGGCAAGCTCTTCCTCTTCCTCTTCCTCTTCCTCTTCCTCTTCCTCTTCCTCTTCTTTCTCCCATCTGAACTCTCTCTCTCTCTCTCTCTCTCTCCAAGTGTAGGATTTTCAAAATCCCAAAATAATGAAATGAGCTTCCTATTTATAGAAAACCAAGGCTAGGGGCAAAATAGTCATTTCACCCTCAAACATCTTTACTATTCATTACTTAAGCTCTAAGTTTACTTGGCCTCCAAGTTTATTTAGCCCTTAAGTTTACTTAGCCTTTAAGTTTACTTAACCCTTAAGTTTACTTAGTCCTTACTACACCTTCTTACTATTCACGAAGCTTTCCTTGGAAGCTTCGTGCTTCCGTCTTGCGAAATTCGTCCGACGGTTCGAAAACTGATATCCTCGGAATCCAAATATTTTTGGATATTTCGTCTTTCTTTTACCGATTAACTTTTACGTATTCTTCGGATTTTTGAAAAACTGAAAAACACTTTTTGGCATTAAGCATTTTCCTTCATATTTTTCCCTAATCTAGCTAAATGAATGAAAAGTACATAGCATTACTTTTCGTCATTTTTATTTCGTCTAATTTCTGCACGTTTTTTGAGAAAAACTTTTATCGGCTTAAACTTTTCACGATATATTATCGTCAAATCTTTCGAAGGAATGTCATTTCGACATACCGAATTCTCGAAAAGGCTTAGGTTATTTAAACCCTTACCCTTAGGGTTTCGCCCGGTGAATAATGCCTATTTCGTCTTTTTCCCCAAAAAATATTTTGTTCCCGAAAAAATTTTATTTTTGTCTTGAAAATTCTTACTCGTTAAGTCTAGCTCGTAGCCAGAATCCTCCCGACTTATAATCATCCTAGGTTATAGAATGATTAATAAACACATAGCATAGAATAGTATTAATAAAAATTCATTTTATTAATAACTAATTCATTAAACCTAAATTCTGGACAATCCAAAATTCCGAGTTATCACATTCTTCTCTCCTTATAAAAATTCTGTCCTCGGAATTTCTTAAAACCGAACCCTTACTCGGGTCCTCACATTCTCCCCTTCTTCACAGAATTTCATCCTCGAAATTTTTAGCTTACCCTTCTTCTCAACTTCTCTTCAACGAATTTCTTATCTTTCCATCATTCCTAACCTCCATAACCTATCAAGAATCATGAAGTAGAATGAATAATGAGGAATATAAAATTTCCTTTAAAACGTTTCATACTTTTCCTGAGGGGTCAAATCGACCATGAACTCTTACTAGGTTAAACAGCATTTTGCCGTAAACCCTTCTTTAACGGTCAGTTTACAATCACCAAGAAAGTAAACTTCCTCTTCCATACGTAGGTGATCAACCTATTGTATAAACCCATTTCGGGGTATGTTCACCTCAGACTTAATCATTACATTCCGCACTAGAAAAAAATTTGGTTTGGCACAACTTCTTCAAAGAAAGCTCGATTTTCTTTTCGCAATACATCAAAACGTTTTATTACGTCAGGATACCGTACTTTTCACAGTATGTTGAGGACTTCGTCAGTATGTGACTTCGTCATTATACATCATACCATAGCGGGTTGTTGATCCTAAGATCACATCCAACACCAGGTTCAATTGCATTAACAACTCCATCTTTTTACCATCCTTGCATCAAATGCACGGATGATATAAAATTTATTTTGATATTTTAAATCAATTTTTGTCTAGCCAAAGCAATTATCATAGAAATTCCAAGAATAGCTCTTTTAAAATCCGTTGGTTCCAAAAGTTGAACCAATTCTTTCCTTTTTGAAATGTACACATAAGCACGATTTTAATAAAGTTCGAAATCTAGCATAGCTAGATGACTTGGAATATCCTATTCTCCATCTTCCTTCATTGTCTTACTACAATAATACTTAATCTCCTCTAGCACCTTCAACACTAAGCATGCTAAAAATACTTCGTTTTCAGTCTAAACATTCATATACCTTAGTATAGTCCATCAACTTACCACACTTTATGTGTTTAGGAACTTTCCACAACCATATGTGTTTATGAAATTATCTTCGCAATATGTAATCCAAGAACAAATCAAGGACTATCCATATGCTTAGGGCTCAAAAACATAACATATAATTATGAGTCACAAACTTTTCATAAGTATGAGTTTCAAGAACTCGCACATATCTTAACATTCTCTACCTATCAAGTATATACATGAGAAAAGATTCACCTTCCCGTTATATACATCTTAATAGTGCGACCAATTCAAATGATTATCACTGTAATAGACTGAGCAGTTGTTACACCAAAGCACAAACCTCTGCTCATAACAAAGGTTCATACAACTCAGCTATCACATAAGTCCTCAATTGAAATTTTACATATTCTAATTTCTCTTTACTTAATACGAATTTTCTTTAATTCGTATTCTACCCTTTACAACTCAATTTGAGTTCTTCTTCCCGTAGAACTTTGTAGTACCATTCATTCATAGCATTAGCTATAAATCATTCATCGTTTAACAGCTCATATGTTACTACGATTTACTATGATCACGTGGTGATCTTATTATCCTTCTCTCTACGATTATAGTCTTAGGTACTCATACCTAAGATTTATAACCTATAGGCTTTCGATACCAATTTGTAACGCCCCAAAATTCAGTCTATTCTCAAACCCGAATTCCGTGCGTCACAGTCCCACTTCTTACCAAGCATACATCATTATATAGTTAAATATAAAAACATATATTCACAAATCCTAGGTTCTGGAAACCTTGTAACCTCTTTCATTACAAATAATGATAATTACATTATTCTTTACATCGTACAAGAGTGACTTTTATCCGCCACCAATAATACAAATTAGTTCATTAAACTAATCTATAGTTCAATTAAACCATTCTATAATACAAGTCTTCGCTTGATCTTCATGCACATTAACATACTGAATGACACTTCATTTGGATACCGATCAGCTTGATCTTTACGGGATCCTTAAGTTCTTTCTAACATCGTTCGCTGAAAATGTTTTTCATTTAAAGCAAGTGTGAGCATTCAATTGCCCAGCAAGTCATAACAGTTAATCAAACAACTTCAAGAGTTTAAACATTCTTCAAAACTTCGATAACCGAACATCGGTTATGAAGTAGCTTGAATAATAGGAATAGTCTCGATTCCTATCATCTTAAAATATCAGTCACTTTCACTTCGAAATACTTTCATTCCTTTACCTTTTTCATACACATCCTGACTGGCTAGAATCATTAGCACAGACTTAACAATAACGGTTCATGTATAAACATAACATACTTGTATTGAACAACTCAATCACAGAACAGTTCATCTCATAGAAACACCAAAGTGTTCAAATTGTGGCACAAGGCCTCATACATACTACCACCTTGTACAAATATCACACATTTGCACATTGACAAGACTTCTCAACTTCAACATCTGAGAAGTTTAAGAAACTAGCATTCATGTACTATGAATAAAGTTAGGAAACTTGCCTTACGCACAGCTACATCTTATAGTTTACGCTGAACTGCTCATTTCAATTCCTATATAACATATAAGGAAATAACACATACACCAATTAGTCATATACTTGACTTACGCATTGGTTTACTTAACTTTACTTCTTAGGGTTCGCGTTCTTGTAATCTAAGTTTACACGACCAACTTTCATTATCGGTTTACGGCTTCATGACATACGAAGATGTCTTAACTCAAAACGTTTATCATCTTTGATGATTTACATTCGTATCTTCTTCTTATAACTTTTCTAGGACTCGGCACACATCGCGTCTCTGCTAGTATTTCATATAGTACTCTGAGTGATTTTTCACAAACAACCAACAAACAAGTTCTCGTCCCATCTACAATGCCCACAACAGTGAGTTAGATCGGTTGTCAGTTTCGTATATACATTCGCTCTCTGAAGGAATTTTTTAGCCCAGGTCCCATATGTCAACCATCAGAGGTTACGATTGTACCACAACCTAACTTATCTTAACTTATCCGAACTATTAAACTATAACGTTCGTTAAGTCAACTTCTTATTTCTTATGGCTTTCTGGCAACTAAATGACATACCTCAGGATCCATTCCTTATCGTCTAAGTCATACAGTGTAATAACCCGATATTTTCTATGTAAATAAATAAGAAATTTTGCATATAATTTTTTTATTATTTTAAAGATGGGAATATGTGCCAAGTAATGTGTATATATATATGTGATAAAAAAAATTTATTTATTACATGAATAATTTTAAATAATTTTATTTTAGAATTTTTGATCATTATAAAGTATATACTTAGTGTGACGCCCCCAAATCCAGGTTCTCTAACCTCAGATTCGGTGCTCACGATCTATCATCATCATAAGCATTCTATAACTATTACAAAATAATAAACATACATTGTTCATTATAATCAAGTTCCATAATATGGTCCCAAGGTCTTCTTAACCTTAACTTAAACACACCATTCATATTACAAAAGGTTTACATAAGAAATTTCATCAGATAATAATAATTAATATTCATTCTAAACTATTCCTGGATCTTGCCCTTGCCTTTGTCTTTCATATTGGATCCTTCGGGCTTAGCTGAAATAAATGTCATGATATAGCAAGGGTAAACAACTAATTTGCTTGGCAAATTTATATACAAGGGAGATATATCATGACTGGAAAGAAGTTTAGCTTTCAATGTTCAACAATAATATAAGATTGTGAAGGAACATGAATTAATAATCAACAATTGAATATTCGAATAATTGAATAACATGAACTGAGTGGTTTTGAAATAACCATGAACATTTGCCAAAGTTCACAGTCATTTAAACTGGACCTCTTAATAAGTTTTGGTATTCAAGGGGATCAGCCTTTCATACCCCGTGATTTATGCATAAACACTTAATATTCCGGCATCGATATCATGCCTTAATCAAATTCGTTCTTTTCTCAGTCAAGAGTTCTTATCATATCAATTTAATAAGAACAGCTTTTTAAAACACATTTGATTTTATAAATTTAAACATGCTTGATCTAGCTGATACAATTAGCATAGATCTATTTCATAAATAGTTCATAAATGAAAGAACTTTAATTTAATTCACAGTTCAATAATAATAGAATAGGAATTCAATTGCACAAAGTGCGAATTTCAATAATCAATATAGATGTGAATAATCATCAATAATTATTCACTAACATGCTTTGAAAATAATAACTCGAGTTTGGGTTAGGACACTTGCCTCGTCTGTAGATTACGGCTACGCAATTAATTTATATCCACTATGCAGTTAAATTATCTTCTTTTGAGAGACCTACAGTTAATCTTTCAATTAGTCATAATATAATATTAGATTATGTAATCACATAAATATTATACATTACATTTAGTTCTTATAAACATTATCATGTCTTGATAATGTTACTATTAAATAACAACATAATATTATTAATCTTGATAATATTTAATTCACCTCTTAGTATTATTAGTTCCCTAATAATACTTTCATTTGCATACTAATATTATTAACATCTTAATAATATTTTAATATCTTACTAATATTATTAATCCTCCTAATAATATTTTAATTATGCATTGATATTATTAGCTTAATAATATCTTACTTATGATTTAGTATCATTAATCATTTACTAATATTATTAATTATTTAATAATATTTTATTCATTTACTAATATTATTAATTATTTAATAATACTTTAATCATTTATCAATGCTTAAATCAAATATTATTAACTATTTAATAATAATTTAAAGAAATTTTAATCTTAATATTTTTATTTACTTATAAATATCATATTCTAATATTATTAATATCATAATAATATTCTAATAATTTATTGGATTAATAAACAATTTATTCTAATCGTTCATCCTTATTAAACCTCTTATTTAGTATCCATAAAAGGTCATAAATATTATTTCTTATCATAAATTACCAAAGTGCTCTAAGATAGTCATGATATGATATATTATGAGTATTCAAGCATAAAAATCACATTTTTCTTATTAAAGACATCATTTAACTATTTATTTCATTTTATTCATAACTTAATCATTTTTAAGAAAAATAGTAAACGTACTCCAAAAATTCTCAGCTTCTGCATTTTGACATAATATGAACCCACAAGGATCCCCAAATTTTTCTGGAATTTTAGAAAATGATCTACTATTTTTAAAGTTCCCAAAACACTCGAATCTTGCTTTATTTTTAATAAATTGAGTTTTACTCAGAAAATTTTGACATTTTCAGGGTGAGCTCTCCTAACATATATGAACCTACTGTAAAAATTTCGGAATTTTCCAGTGTACACACAGTGAGATATTCGACGGTAAAGTTTTAGGAGTCCTTTACGGAAATAGTCATTACGCACAATCTATAACTCGAAACGTGTCCGTTCTTTTTCCTACATGTAGATAACTTCTCAAGGTACCTCTGTGATTTTTCTTAGATTTTTAAGGGATACGAAACTATCTGAAACAGACCCAAGAAAAATGGGACAGAAACTATTTTAGGATTTTTTGAACCCTTAACATTCCAAGTGGACTGTTTTGGGGAAACCAGTTCTAAAGGTTTCAAAACTTGCTAGATTTGTGGGCTATCACTTGGGTTTACTAGATAACTCATGTATCTAGCACTCCCCTTTGACGGATCACAAATCTAAGTTGAAAAACTTGAGTTATACAAGATTTAGTGGAATAAAACAAGAGTTTTCACCCTTGGAGAACATATGCTCATATTTTCCTCTAAGCCTTTGATCTAACACTCAAGATACTTAGTTCCATACATGATGATATGTAGGACTAGGGTATCTTAAGTATTTGTTCATAACCCAACAAAACTCAAGAAAAAAAACAAAGTAAAAGAAGAAAATGAAGGTTAGGTTATACCTTGATTTAATGGCAACCTTACTTGATTTACCAAAGTAAGTGATGAACTTTGGATGCATGAACAACTAACACTCCTCTCTCTCTATATATATGGCCCAAACACTCTCTCCTTTCCCTCTCTAGAAGTGGCTAGCTTGGGAGAAATTATAAGAGGAAGAATGAGAGAAGAAATGAAATGAAATGAAAAGATGAAGTAAAAGGATACTTACAAAAAGTATAGATACACTTAGTGTATCTAGCTATTATCCCCCATACTTTCTTTAACCTATGGATAGAAGCTTTGCCTTATCACTTTAATTAGTCTAATCATGATTAAGGATGCTTAATAAAGTGGCAACCAATGGGAGCTTGACAACCATGTCCTTTTGTGTAAGAGTTACTACAAATGGACCTTGCTTAGCTTAATTAGTTGCCTTAAAAGGCTAATGTGGCCAGCCATATATATGCCCACTAATTCCTTCATTTAGCTTTTATTTTAATGCATAAATTAGATAAATCAAAGGTCTAAAATACCCTTAATCAAGTGGGCTAAGTTTGGGCTTACATTTTATTTCTTTTGGGCTTCTCCTTTAATTGTTTTGGGCCATGCAATAAATATAGTCTAACAATTTTAATATATGTTACCCAAATTGTTTATTTATGGTTTTCATTCCTAATCTTACGAAATTTAATTATCTATACATGTGACTTTAGCTTATAACCTAATTAGGTTCACAAAAATTAGGTCTAAAATTATTAGTCACTTGAAATAATAAGATTATCCACTTAAGTTAGTATACAATTTAAATACTAACTCTCCTTATTACCATAACCCTTAGGTTATTTAATTGTCTCACCTAATATATAATTAGGTTACAAAGCTTTCATTTTTAATGAAATCTATAAATGTATATATCCATAACTATAGTATATATGTTAATTGACTAATGCACCACTTCACATATGTTGTCACATATTAACTCACTATATAACACAAAGTTTTAAATATCAATAATGTACATACATATATAGTGACTTAAAATTTACGGTTATTACATCCTCCCCCCTTATAAGAATTCTGTCCCCAGAATTACTTATAGGGTTACTCAAAAAGATGTGGATAACTTTCCCTCATCCTTTCTTTGAGTTCCCACGTAGCTTCTTCAGCATTGTGGTTCCTCCAAAGAACCTTTACAGAATGTATAACCTTATTTCGTAATTTATGTTCTTTTCTATCTAAAATTTCAACTGGAATTTCCTCGTACGACAAGTCATTTTCGACCTGAATTGGCTCGTACGATATCACGTGCTTGTAATCTGGCTTGTATAGTCGTAGCACTGACACATGAAACACATTATGAATATGTTCCAGTTCAGGAGGTAGAGCTACCTCGTACGCCACTTCACCTATCTTTCTCAAGATCCGGAAAGGTCCAATAAATCTCGGAGTCAGTTTACCTTTCTTTCCAAACCTTATCTTCCCTTTCTAGGGAGATACTTTCAAAAATGCATGACTTCCGACCTCAAAATCTCTCTTCTGCCGATGTAAGTCTGCATATTTCTTCTGGCGGTCTTGAGCTGCTACCAGTCAGGCTTTTATCACCTTGATGATCTCTATAGTCTGCTGCACCAGTTCTGGTCCCAACAGTCGACGTTCACCCACTTCATCCCAGCATAAGGGCATTCTACATTTTCTTCCATACAATACTTCGTAAGGCAGCATTCCGATGCTGGCGTGATAGCTATTATTGTATGTGAACTCTACTAATGGAAGATGATCCTCCCAGCTACCCTTGAAGTCCATCACACAAGCTCTGAGCATGTCTTCAAGTGTTTGAATCGTTCTCTCGCTTTGCCCATCGGTCTGTGGATGATACGCAGTGCTCATCCGTAGTTGCGTCCCCATTCTTTCTTGAAGGCTCTTCCAGAAGTTTGACGTGAATCGCAGATCTCTATCTGACACAATAGATACCGGTACGCCATGCCTCAAGATAATTTCTTTGATATACAATTTGGCTAGCTGGTCCAAACTATACCTGATCTTGATCGACAAAAAGTGAGCCGACTTCGTAAGATGATCTATAATCACCCATATGGCGTCGTGTCCTTTTTGCGTTGCTGGAAGTCCCACCACAAAATCCATCGTGATGTGCTCCCACTTCCACTCTGGAATCTCTAAAGGCTGTAGTAATCCACTCAATCGTTGATGCTCTGCCTTGACTCTCTGATAAGTTAGACATCTGCTGACGCATTCGGCAACCTCTCTCTTCATATTTGGCCACCAAAAGTGTTGACGCAAATCCTGATACATTTTTGTGCTTCCTGGGTGTATCGAGTACCTCGTACTGTGCGCTTCTTACAAAATCTCTTCTCTTAGTTCTGGTACTAGCGGTACCCAAATTCGTCCTTTGAATCTCAGCAGTCTGGTACCATCAATCTTGTATTTCAATTCCTCCCCTTCAGCTAACCGCTTCTTGATGTTGTCGCAATCTTCGTCCTTCTCTTGAGCCTCTTTAACCTTATCTAATAGAGTCGGGCTCGCTGTTAATGTAAATAATTTCTTGTTGGTCTCCATCGGATACTTAACTTCTAAGTCAAGTCGTTCAAAATCTTTCACCAATTCCTCTTGAATGGTCAACTTCAGTAACTTCTCTCTGCCTTTTCTGCTCAGGGCATCTGCCACTACATTTGCTTTTCCTGGATGGTACAGAATCTCACAATCATAATCCTTGATCAATTCTAGCCATCGGCGCTGCCTCATATTTAGTTCTTTCTGTGTGAAGATATACTTCAAACTCTTGTGATCCGTATATATTTCACACTTCCCGCCATACAAATAGTGCCTCCAAATCTTTAAGGCAAAGACTATTGCTGCTAATTCCAGGTCATGAGTCGGATAACCCTTCTCATAGTCCTTCAGCTGACGTGAAGCGTACGCAATGACCTTGCCATGCTGCATCAGTACACAGCCAAGACCCTTGTGTGACGCATCACTATACACTACAAATCCTCCCGTGTTGTCTGGTAAAGTCAACACAGGTGCCTGACTGAGCCTCTTCTTTAATTCCATGAAACTCTCTTCACATTTCTCCATCCAAACGAACTTCACTGTCTTTCTGGTAAGGTTGGTCAACGGTGATGCTATCTTTAAAAAATCTTGGATGAATCTCCGATAGTATCCTGCTAATCCCAAGAAACTTCTAATTTCTGTCGACGTCTTTGGCTGTTCCCAGTTGATAACCGCTTCTACCTTTGCTGGATCCACCGAAACACCATCCGTGTCGATAACGTGACCCAAAAACTGCACTCTCTGCAACCAAAACTCACACTTGGAGAACTTTGCATACAGCTTCTCCCTCCTTAACGTCTCCAACACTATCCTTAGATGTTCAGCGTGCTCTTCCTCTGTCTCTGAATATACCAGAATGTCATCGATGAACACGACAACAAACTTATCCAAATACTATTTAAACACTATGTTCATCAAGTCCATGAATGTTGTTGGCGCATTCGTCAACCCAAAAGACATTACCAAAAACTCAAAGTGTCCATACCGAGTTCTGAATGCCATCTTTGGAACATCCTCCTGCCTCACCTTCAGTTGGTGATAACCGGTCCTCAAGTCGATTTTTGAAAAATATTTCGCCCCCTTCAACTGATCAAACAAATCGTCGATCCTGGGCAACGGGTACTTGTTCTTAATGGTGACCTTGTTTAATTCCCAATAGTCGATACAAAGCCTTAATGACCCATCCTTCTTCTTTACGAATAAGACTGGTGCTCCCCACGGTGATACGCTCAGTCGAATGTATCCCTTATCTAACAATTCTTGTAGTTGAATCATTAATTCCTTCATTTCTACTAGAGCCATACGATACGGTGCTTTGTATACTGGTGATGTCCCTGATGCCAAATCGATAACAAACTCTATCTCTCTATCCGGTGGCAATCCTGGAATCTCATCTGGGAAGACGTCGACGAATTCCCTTATAATATGTATCTGACCCAGTTCACCCTCGACTCTATGGGTATCCACAACGTGAGCCAAATAACCTATACAACCTTTCCTAAGTAACTTCTTTGCTTGCATCATAGTCAGACAACAATATTGTCTCGACGATTTACTGCCATGAAATACCACCTTTGACTTATTCGGAGTCTTTAGGTGTACGCACTTTTTCTTACAGTCAATGACCGCTCTATGACTTGATAACCAATCCATCCCGAGGATTACATCAAACTCTCCAAGACAAATCGGTATCAAATCCACGTTAAGCTTAAACCCTCGTACATCAGCACAATAGCTCCTATATATGTAGTCTACAAGAATAATTTCTTTTCTTGCTACTTCTACATTCATTGGGTGTTCTAATAGTTCACGAGGTAAACTTAATCTTTGAGCAAATTCATCAGATACAAAAGAACATGAAGCTCCCGAATCGAATAACACATAGGCATTTATATCGCTGATCGGAATTGTACCTGACACCACGTCCCTGGATGCCACGACATCTTGCACTGTCATATTAAATGTCCTCGCCGTCGGCTTGTTTGGCTGGGCTGGTCCTCTACTGGTTGTCTTAGTGTTATTGCCCCTGTTGCCGTTTCCGCCATCCGTGCTTTTCTTCTTTGGGCAATCCTTGATTCGATGTCCCAATTCACCACAGTTAAAACAACCTCCCTTCTTCACCTTGGAACAATTGGGTGAGGTATGCCCTTCTTGTCCACAGGTATAACATACCGTTTTTCCTTTCAAGCACTCTCCCGAGTGACCCTTTCCACAGTTTCCACACACTGAGTTCTTTTGTTGCACACTTCCTTACTGAATCTCCAAATTACTACCCCCACTGCTCCATTTCCGCTTCTTGTTGTTGCTACCGCCACTGCTAACATTCTGATTCCCACCTTCAACTTTCTTCTTGTTCTTCTCCCGATTGTACTTTGAGACCGCTTCGCTTCCACCTTCCGCTATAAGAGCCTTCTCCAACAGAATTGAGAATGACGTGATTTGTAAAATTGCTACCTTACTGTAAATCCACGGCTTTAGTCCATTTTCGAATCTTCTTGCTTTCCTCACCTCCGTATCCACCTGATGCGGAGCAAATTTGGCCAACTCATTGAACTTCGCAGCGTACTCTGACACTGACATATTCTCCTATTTTAATTCTAAAAACTTGATCTCCATCCTCGCTTGTGTACTCTCAGGGAAGCAATTCTCAAAGAACAACTTCTTGAACGCTTCCCAAGTCACGATTCCAGTCCCGATTTTGTTCTGGTTGGCCTCCTACCAATAGTTAGCCTCACCCTTCATTAAGTAGGTAGCAAAAATTATTTTCTGTTCTTCTACTACTCTAGCAATAATGAAGGCCTTCTCAATCTCCTTCATCCACGTCTGGGCCTCTATCGGGTCTGTTGTTCCTCTAAACTCTGACGGTCCTACTGCCTTGAAGTCCTTAAAGTTGGCTAATTGGTTTCCCGCCTGATTTCCTGCAGGTTGAGCTTGATTCCTCATAACTTCAGTCATCATGTTGATAAAGTCTTGCATTGGGTTTGGTTGAGCTGCCGCTGCATTATTAACTGACTCTTCGATCTCTTGGTTCCTTAGTACACGTCTGGACGGCATTATCTAGTGGAACAAAATTCTAACACGTTACTCTGGTTTTATTATCATATAAGCACTTACTATGTAGCACGCTATTGTATTCAAACAATCAGATGATCATTATGTGAAAACTTTAAGTTACCAAGATTTGGGAGTCTTTCTCCCTGATTATTGGGTTAAGTTTGTTTTTAAAAAAAATATTCCAATTCAGTCTACTGGATTCACATAACATTAAATAGACAATTTACTATTTAAATTTTTCAACACATATCATAATAATGTATTTATATTCATATACCAATCTTCAGTGTCTCACATGATTAATATAGGTATATTCTTATAAATACTACTATCCCATTTTAAACACAAAAGATGGGATTAACTCAAAATGATACTTCCCTACAAACACAAATAGGGATACTACCCAACTACCTACTACCTCACACCTGCTGAGGTTTACATCAACATAAAACCCTATTACACAAAAAGGGTACTAATGCATCTATCTACAACTAGTCCATAGCATAATCATCACTGGTGACCCTGCTGGGTCACCTGAACAGGCTCCGGGGGAAACCACCCCTCCATAGCTCTGCGTCGAACGGATCGACTCGACTCTCCTATCTCGAACTGCGCCCTCCTAGTCCCACTGCGCTGGCCCTCGTACGCTGCATCTAGTGCTAGTCCTAAAGTCTCGGCCCTGACCTTCATGGCCTGTAGTGCTAACTCCAATTGGTCCACCCGCTGGGCTGACTCATAAAATGCCTCCTCCACACGAATCTTGTCTGCAATCTCCAAGTCAAACTCGCCCCGCATCACCAGATGCTCTATGCTCAGCTCTCCGAACTTCGCATTTCCATGCTCTAGCTGTACCCTCAGCATCTCAACTTTCAACTGGGCCTCATCCAACTTTCCCTTCTGCTCGACTACCTCCATATGGGCTTGATAACCTGCCTCCTTGTATTGGCCTTCTATGAACTGGAGTGTGTGGTTTTCAATCTCCAGTTCTCCCACCCTTCCTTCCAATTGACTAATTCTCCTCAACAAATCCTCTATCAGAGGACCATGAGGGGCTTCTTCTGGGACCTCATGCTCAATGGGATCCTGATCTACTGAGTGACTGTCCTGGCGCTCGTCAGACATCCTACAATCACCATAAATAAAACCAACATCTGTACCACAATAAAATATAATCATTGATAAAATGAAATAATATTTTATTAAGTACAACACAAACTCGATGAATTTCCACAATCCATCTCCTAACATACTCTATAAGAGTTTTCTACTAAGGTTATAACCTAGGTTTCGCATTCCTAATGTTTATAACCTACAACTTTGCTACCAACCTGTGACGCCCCCAAATCCATGTTCTCTAACCTCAGATTCGGTGCTCATGATCTATCATCATCATAAGCATTCTATAACTATTACGAAATAATAAACATACTTTGTTCATTATAATAAAGTTCCATAATATGGTCCCAAGGTCTTCTTAACCTTAACTTAAACACACCATTCATATTACAAAAGGTTTACATAAGAAATTTCATCAGATAATAATAATTAATATTCATTCTAAACTATTCCTGGATCTTGCCCTTGCCTTTGTCTTTCGTATTGGATCCTTCCGGCTTAGCAGAAATAAATGTCATGATATAGCAAGGGTAAGCAACTAATTTGCTTAGCAAATTTATATACAAGGGAAATATATCATGACTGGAATGAAATTTTGCTTTCAATGTTCAACAATAATATAAGATTGTGAAGGAACATGAATTAATAATCAACAATTGAATATTCGAATAATTGAATAACATGAACTGAGTGGTTTTGAAATAACCATGAACATTTGCCAAGATTCTCGGTCATTTAAACTGGACCTCTTAATAAGTTTTGGCATTCAAGGGGATCAGCCTTTCATACCCCGTGATTTATGCATAAACACTTAATATTCCGGCATCGATATCATGCCTTAATCAAATTCGTCCTTCTCTCAGTCAAGAGTTCTTATCGTATCAATTTAATAAGAACAACTTTTTAAAACACATTTGATTTAATAAATTTAAACATGCTTGATCTAACTGATACAATTAGCATAGATCTATCTCATAAACAGTTCATAAATGAAAGAACTTTAATTTAATTCACAGTTCAATAATAATAGAACAGGAATTCAATTGCACAAAGTGAGAATTTCAATAATCAATATAGATGTGAATAATTATCAATAATTATTCACTAACATGCTTTGAAAATAATAACTTGAGTTTGAGTTAGGACATTTGCCTCGTCTGTAGATTACGGCTACGCAATTAATTTATATCCACTATGCAGTTAAATTATCTTCTTTTGAGAGACCTATAGTTAATCTTTCAATTAGTCATAATATAACATTAGATTATATAATCACATAAATATTATACATTACATTTAGTTCTTATAAACATTATCATGTCTTGATAATGTTACTATTAAATAACAACATAATATTATTAATCTTGATAATATTTAATTCACCTCTTAGTATTATTAGTTCCCTAATAATACTTTCATTTGCTTACTAATATTATTAACATCTTAATAATATTTTAATATCTTACTAATATTATTAATCCTCTTAATAATATTTTAATTATCCATTGATATTATTACCTTAATAATATCTTACTTATGCTTTAGTATCATTAATTATTTACTAATATTATTATTTATTTAATAATATTTTATTCATTTACTAATATTATTAATCATTTAATAATACTTAAATCATTTATCAATGCTTAAATCAAATATTATTAACTATTTAATAATATTTTAAAGAAATTTTAATCTTAATATTTTTATTTACTTATCAATATCATATTCTAATATTATTAATATCATAATAATATTCTAATAATTTATTGGAATAATAAACAATTTATTCTAATCGTTCATCCTTATTAAACCTCTTATTTAGTATCCATAAAAGGCCATAAATAATATTTCTTATCATAAATTATCAAAGTGCTCTAAGATAGTCATGATATGATATATTATGAGTATTCAAGCATAAAAATCACATTTTTCTTATTAAAGACTTCATTTAACTATTTATTTCCTTTTATTTATAACTTAATCATTTTTAGGAAAAATAGTAAACTTACTATAAAAATTCTCAGCTTCTGTATTTTGACATAATATGAACCCACAAGGATCCCCAAATTTTTCTGGAATTTTAGAAAATGAACTACTATTTTTAAAGTTCCCAAAACACTCAGATCTTGCTTCATTTTTAATAAATTGAGTTTTGCTCAGAAAACTCTGAAATTTTCAGGGTATGTTCTCCTAACATATATGAACCTACTGTAAAAATTTCGGAATTTTTCAGTGTATACACAGTGAGATATTCTACGCTAAAGGTTTAGGAGTCCTTTACGGAAATAGTCATTACGCACAATCTACAACTCAAAACGTGTCCGTTCTTTTTCCTACATGTAGATAACTTCTCAAGGTACCTCTGTGATTTTTCCCAAATTTTTAAGGGATATGAAACTATCCGAAACAGACCCAAGAAAAATAGGACAGAAACTATTTTAGGGTTTTTTGAACCCTTAACATTCCAAGTGGGCTGTTTTGGGAAAATCAGTTCCAAAGATTTCAAAACTTGCTAGATTTGTGAGCTATCACTTGGTTTTACTAGATAACTCAAGTATCTAGAACCCCACTTCGACGGATCATAAATCTAAGTTGAAAAACTTGAGTTATACAAGATTTAGTGGAATAAAACAAGAGTTTTCACCCTTGGAGAACATATGCTCATATTTTTCTCTGAGCCTTTGATCTAACACTCAAAATACTTAGTTACATACATGATGATATGTAGGACTAGGGTATCTTGAGCATTTGTTCATAATCCCAACAAAACTCAAGAAAAAAAATAAAGTAGAAGAAGAAAATGAAGGTTAGGTTATACCTTGATTTAATGGCAGCCTTCCTTGATTTACCAAAGTAAGTGATGAACTTTGGATGCATGAACAACTAGCACTCCTCTCTCTCTATATATATGGCCAAAACTCTCTCTCTTTTCTCTCTCTAGAAGTGGCTAGCTTGGGAGAAATTATAAGAGGAAGAATGAGAGAACAAATGAAATGAAATGAAAAGATGAAGTAAAATGATACTTACAAAAAATATAGATACACTTAGTGTATCTAGCTATTATCCCTCATACTTTCTTTAACCCATGGATATAAGCTTTGCCTTATCACTTTAATTAGTCTAATCATGATTAAGGATGCTTAATAAAGTGGCAACCAATGGGAGCTTGACAACCATGTCCTTTTGTGTAAGAGTTACTACAAATGGACTTTGCTTAGCTTAATTAGTTGCCTTAAAAGGCTAATGTGGCCAGCCATATATATGCCCACTAATTCCTTCATTTAGCTTTTATTTTAATGCATAAATTAGATAAATCAAAGGTCTAAACTACCCTTAATCAAGTGGACTAAGTTTGGGCTTACATTTTATTTCTTTTGGGCTTCTCCTTTAATTTTTTTGGGTCATACAATAAACATAGTCTAACAATTTTAATATATGTTACCCAAATTGTTTATTTATGGTTTTCATTCCTAATCTTATGAAATTTAATTACCTATACATGTGACTTTAGCTTATAACCTAATTAAGTTCACAAAAATTAGGTCTAAAATTATTAGTCACTTGAAATAATAAGATTATCCACTTAAGTTAGTATACAATTTAAATACTAACTCTCCTTATTACCATAACCCTTAAGTTATTTAATTGTCTCACCAAATATATAATTAGGTTACAAAGCTTTCATTTTTAATGAAATCTATAAATGTATATATCCATAACTATAGTATATATGTTAATTGACTAATGCACCATTTCACATATGTTGTCACATATTAACTCACTATATAACACAAAGTTTTAAATATCAATAATGTACATACATATATAGTGACTTAAAATTCACGGTTATTACACTTATAATAATTAATTTTATAGTAGAAATGTCTTTATTATTTATTTTCTATGAAAATATGATTTTTATATTATTTAAATAATATATGAAATGATTATTGGAATTATTATAATCACTATTTTATTATATGAACTTTAGTTCAGATTATTAAGTTAATTATTTTAACTTAATTAATAATGTTATATTTGAAAAATAAATCAGATATAGAATCCAAACTCTAAATTTGGGTATTGATCAAGGGATGAGAACAATAATATAATATTAATTATATTTTAATTTTTCAGTACTATAAATAAGTACTGTAAATGTGTAGACTGATAACGGTTAGTCAATTATGATAAATTATGTCATAACCTTTATATCGTGTTATTAAACCCTAATTGTTAAACTTAGTTATGAGTTTAAGACTGAGTAGTAATTGTGTTATAAGAATTTTTATTGTGTATTATAGAATTTCTGTTAATTAGAAAAAACCCTAATTAATATTTGAAAATCCTAATTTAAAATTTGAAACCCTAATTTGCTAATTAGGAACCGTAATTATAAATTTTAGAAACCCTAATTATTATTTTAGCAAATTGAATTGTTAATTTTGGAACCCTACTGATGTTAAGGAACCCTAATTATTTAAAACCCTAATTTTCTATTAAAAATCCTAATTTTAAATTAGTGTGTTTAATTAAAATTTTATTACCCTTTAATTTTAATTTTTCAAACCCTAGTAATTATTTGGAAAACTTAAAGATGTAAAATCTAGTGAATAAATCCTAGATTCAAGCACCTTGAACAAGAATGCCCGTAAAATTAAAATAAAATTACCAAAGTGCCATTTTTGTCCCATTTGTGAATTATTGATTTGCATATCTTATCAAATCTTATAGCCACCCTAGTCTACCTACCTAGGATCTATAACACCAGCACATGATCAGCCTTTGCAAGCAGTCAAATACATTGCACCAATTGATTTGCTAGATTCAAGAGAGAGAAAGTGCACATTTAGCCTAATTTGATCACTTACACTTAGCCATATTCTCTCCCGCTCAAACCCATGAAATTCTAGTGTTAGATCAGTCACAAATCAAGCCCCACAAACACCAACATCAAATCAGAAGCATAGAAATCAGAATTGGATCATAAAGAGGTAAACCCTAATCTAGAAAATTGGCTTTTGATCTTATGTTAGATGTAATTTTTTTTTGTGTTAAATAGGTTGTATGGGGTGTTAATCAATGACCTGGGTTGCTAGATGTTAAACCCATAACATCTAGAGGCTCAGATTTGACGATTTTTCAAATCTGGAAATTTTTGAAAATAAGGGTCCGACAGTGAATGTCAGGTCTCATAGATCTCGATCTGTTATGTTTTTTTGTGTTTTGAAAGTTTGTACTTGTAGTATGTTAGGAGATCTTTAATATGCAACTTGAATCATGTCCATATCTGTTGTAGATTAAAAGTTATTTAAGGTCAAAGTGGGTTGACCAGCATTGACCGGCTGTTCTTGAAACCCAGAATCTGCCCAGAAATCTCTGACAATGTTTTTGCAGAGCTTGGATCTTGTTATGTTTACGTTTTTTTTCCATGTTGTTGTTTTGCAGTTGTAGACTGACATGAAGACTTCATGATAAAGCCTTTATATCACTTAGATCCTTAACAGAATCAAATCTAGTGATGGTCAAACTTAGGTAGCCGAAACTGCTCAAGAACATTTACGGGTTTCCCAAAAATGTTCAAGAACAGTTCCGAGAGGGTACTTTGACCGGCCAATTTATCTTTATTGTATTGATGTTATGCTGATCTCATGATATATTATTGTTCCTTATCATGTACTCTATACGTATGAACCATTATATCACATGAAACAAGGCTGGAACCTAAATTAAAGCGAGCATGAATCTAGGAACTCGAACTTCTGGGTTTCTGAGAAAACCCAAAAACACTCTGACAGTGTGTTGGTAAGCCAGATCTCCTTGTGTGTTTGTTGTATGACCTAGATGATGGGTGGTTACTGTAGTGTTACACTTCAAGTACACGATCAAGGTTTAACTTGGCCTAGAAACTCAATACACAGTACATGATTCGTGGTCAAACCTGGTCACTCGTTCACTAACAAGCGTGTTCTGGGTTTGGTGAATAACACCATTAGCGATAGTTTTGTCGCCTAATGTATCTTTAGCGACAATTTATTTATTAAATTAATTATTTTAATTAAATA
Organism: Panax notoginseng; assembly: GCA_016801055.1. Lineage (NCBI taxonomy): Eukaryota > Viridiplantae > Streptophyta > Magnoliopsida > Apiales > Araliaceae > Panax > Panax notoginseng. Next base: position 80,072,234 of record CM029018.1, read on the forward strand.
AATAGAAAAAAATTAGTTTCTAATTATTAAAAATACAAATAAATTATTAAAAAATATTTTAAAGTCCGAAAATTAGCTTTTAATTATTTTAAGTATATTTCATAAATATTTAATATTTTTGGAATATAAAAGGTAATTAATTTATTTAAGTGTAATATTAAATAAATTATTTAAAAATAATTTTAATACATGATAAATCATTTAAAAATATATTATGGTATAAGAAGATATTTTAAGTTATTTTCTATAACTTTTAATATTTTGTGATGAATTTCATTAATAAATTAAATATTAATGATAATTAAGTTATTTAATAAATATATTAAATAAATAATGAAAAATAGAATAAATGATTTAAGTTTTATATAAAAATGATTTAAAGGTTATAAAAATATTTTAAGTTATAAAATATAACTTTTGATATTTTTTCATGAAAAATATTAATATTTTAATATTAAGGATATTAGATTTATTTAATAATTATATTAAATAAAGTAATATAAAAATAATTTTAATATTAGAAAAATTATTTTTTTTAAATAAAAATAAAGTGCTTAAAGATATTTTAATTTATAAAACATAACTTTTAATATTTAAAGGATAATTTCGTTAATAATTGAATATTAATGATAATAATGTAATATTAAGGATATTAGATTTATTTAATAAATTATATTAACTAAATAGTTTAAAAATGGTTTTATTGAATTAAAAATCATTTAAAAAGGAAATAAATGAATTAAAAATATTTTAAGTTATAACTAATGGTTTTTAATATTTTAATAAATAATAATTTAATATTCTAATATTAATGGTAATAATTTAAAAATAATTTTAAATATTTTAAAAATCATTTAAGGGTAATATTAATACTTTAAAAATATTTTGAGTTATTATAAATAAATATTAATGATAATAGAATTAGTTAATATTTAAATCATTTAATAATGATTTCAGTGTTTGAAAATTCATGATAAAGTATAATAATTATTTAAAAATTATTATAAGGCTATGAAAAATAATATGACTGATATTTAAAATATCTAAACGAATATTGAACTACACGATAGAGTTTTTAGACTAGATAAATATCCGATAAAGCCGTCGATACACCGAAATATTTCAGTAATTGATCTAGACTTATATAATTAGACACGATAAGTGTTTGTTTGTGAACCAATGACTGATAATATATGTGACGATGTGATTAGGTTATGTGCAGACTGTAAATAACAGTACTATGTGATACGATATAAAATTTTAATCGAACAAATGATCTTATTACTGATAGGTCGTTGTATAAAAGATTAATCTAAGTTGCATTATTGTAAGCAGCAGCTCAGGCAAGTATTTGAACTATTCTTTACATTGTGCAAGTATCTTACCTTTGTATTTACTTTATGCAATGTACATGAGTAAGAAAGTTTTAGAATCATATTATTGTGCCAGATTATTAACTCTATTGTTATTGATTATGTATCCAATTATTCATATTCATACAAGTTCTTAAATTATTCGATCATTGTTTATAAACACAGTATTACTGTATAATTCAGATATTTATTTTGTTCGTTAATTCCTATAAAGGGTTAGACAAGTGTCCCCACTTGGATAACCATTGTATTTAATCACATGTTGATACATACCTATTGAGTTTTGGTATGTATACATTAATTAAAAGTTGTCTAAGCTACTTGATCCAGCTAGACACAGATTTAAAAATATTATTGAGCAAGATAGAACTTTATTGTATCAAACCAGATTGTTTTGGTTCGGATTCCCGACTAAGTATGAAGATCCTGAACATGGAAAAACTTTTGTGGACCTAAGGTGAATAGAGTGAACGATTATATCATTCTTGCATGTAGTATTGATCAATACAGGGCATAACGGACTGATCACCCCCCGTGCCCGTAAGTTATGACGGTTTATAGATGAATTTCTGTTTAACCTTTTCAAAAATAGAAAATAATGTTCATAGTATGTTGACTGATCTCCAATTATAGTCAATACGTAGTTTCAAAAATTTCATATAGAAGTGATATGTTGTTATTATTGGTTCAGCTTACTTCACAACTGTTGATTCGTTGGAGAAGTGTCTTTCAAAGAAAATATTTAATTCTTTCAGCTAATATATATTATTGTTATTACTTACTGGGCAACCAAATGCTCATTCTTGCTATAAATTTAAATATTTTCAGCTAAGTATGATCAACCATAAGGTTCAAGCAAGAACAAGAGGAAAGGAAAGATGTTCGAATGAGTTTTATAATATTCTATGTAATAGTTAAAGTTTATTAAGACAATGATATTTATTATCTATGATGTAATGAATGTTTAAAGGTCGCGTACCTGGGATTTAGACTTTGATATATGTAAATTAAGTTTGATATTTATATTATTGTTATTATTATTAGTATTATTCCACTCATAGAAATGGTATCGTGAAGCACCAAGTTCGGGTTTTAAGTACCTGAATTTGGAGGCGTCACACATTGGTATCAAAGCTTTAGGGTTAGAAACCTTAGGTTGGATAAGACCTTAGGCTATAACCTTAGAACAGAAGAAAATGTTAAAAATACAAGTAACTCATATAGAGTTTAAAAGGAGAATTGAATAAATTCATCGTTAAACAAAATAAAAGATAACTCTTATAAAACTATTGTTTGCTGTGTGCATATACTATTTACTAATCAAGATAAGTTGTGTGTGGATGTCAGGTGGAAAAGAATTAGGATACTCTCTGATCATAAAGAAGGAGCCAATATCAAAGCCAAAAGCTGAAATAGAGGCTCATAATGCAGACAATCTTGATGAGGTTGTGGTATTGGAAAACATAGTACTAGATCCGAAAATGGTGGAACTGACAGATAGTTATTCAGACACTAAAGTTAGAGCTGATCAAACATCAACAGAAGTACAGAATCTGAAGAATAAGGTTTCTTCTCTAGAAAAGTTATGGCAAATAGAAAAGCTACTAAATAACCAATTGCGAAAGGCGTTAATAAAAACTATGGAAGAACAAGATAAACTTAAAATCCAAATTGATCGAATGGGAGCCGGAATCAATAAATCGTGTGCAGCTCCGAGCAAGAAAGAAAAAGAAAGAGGAAAGACCGTAACTTAGGAAATAAGTAGGATTAGTAGTTGATTATATATGTTTGATAATGTACGGGTGTAATATAATATTCTCAAACTTTTGTATAAGTTATTACAGTAATTCCTGACTTTTGTGGCCACAAAGGGATAATAGTATGTGTTATGTTATGTAAAGTACTTTGAATTGATGAATACGAATCTATGTTTCAATAATGGACTAAGTTTTGTATAAAACTTTGTGTTACATGTTAAACTTATACAATAAGGTTTAGAATGTAAATTAAATTTATGATTTTATGTAATCAGATAATGCCGCCAAGACGTCAAACACGAAATCAATGGGTAGAAGAATTTGTCAACAACGCTGAGGGACAACCGCAAGACCCAATGCAAAACTTTGCAAATATGGTAGCTCAGGCTATGCAGTAGGGAATACCAGCCACAGGGAACCGACCAAGCAATCGCTTGGAAAACTTTAAAGACTTCAAGGAAGTAGGACCACTAGAATTTAAGAGATCAGCAGACCCTATAGAAGCCCAAACATGGGTTAACGAGATAGAAAAGGCGTTCATAGTTACTAGGGTAGATGGGGGACAAAAGATCTCTTTTTCCACCTATATGATGAAAGGGGAGGCGAACTTTTGGTGGGAAGCAAATCAAGCGAGGGCAGGAGAGGGAGTGGTTACTTGGGCTAGGTTTAAGACTCTATTTTTTGAAAACTACCTCTCAGCTAGCATCCAGGCTAGGATGGAGGTAAAATTTCTAGAGTTAAAATAGGAGAACATGACTGTTGCAGAGTATGTCGCAAAGTTTAATGAGTTGGCTAGGTTCGCTCCGCATCAAGTTGATATGGAGGCTAGAAAGGCAAGAAGGTTCGAGCTGGGATTAAAATCCTGGCTCTACAACAAGGTGGCAGTGTTGCAGATAAATACTTTTGCAGCACTCATGAAAAAGGCTATCATAGCTGAGGAGGTGAGTGAGGCCATAAGCCTCTACAACAAGGAGAAAAGGAATAAGGGCAAGGAAGTAGGAGCGGTGAAGGTAGAAACTAATAGTGGGAATAGGGGTGAGAAAAGAAAGGGGAATTATTTTGGGAATGTTCAGGTGAAACAGAAAGGTGTGAAGAAGCAGGTAGTTCAGTGTGGGAAGAATCACTCTGGTGAATGTCTGAAGGGTAAGTTTGTATGCTACAAGTGCGGGCAGGAGGACCATATTTCTCCCAACTGCCCCAACCCAAGGATGAACAATGGGTGTTTTCTGTGTGGGTCTATGGAGCATAAGGTGAGGGATTGTCTAAAGAGGAAAATAGAGGCAAGGAGTTTAACCACGGGAAAAGGCAGCGGGACTATGGCAATCACAGGACCGGCTTCAACCAACAAACTAACCGCACGACTCTTCAATATGACGGTCCAGGATACTGTGGCAGCTAGGAATGGAACTCCAAGTATTATTTGAATAACATTAATTTTCGTATATATATGATTTTCCTATATATAGCAAATTATGTTATAAAGAAATTTTGAAAGAGGAATTTGAGTTCTTTTAGAAATCAAGCTTCCGTTTAATCAGATAGACAAACTTTATATGAATAGTTAAAGATTTGTTCGATCAATTATAATTGAGATCTATTGGCAATGATTGCGTAGGCTATGTACCCTTGTATGTATGGATTTTAAAACGGTAATTCCGGGGACGAAATCCTTATAAGGGAGGGTGAATGTAATAACCCGATATTTTCTACGTAAATAAATTAGAAATTTTGTATATAAATTTTTTTTAAAGATGGGAATATGTGCCAAGTAATGTGTATGTATATATGTGATAAATAAAATTTATTTATTACATGAATAATTTCAAATAATTTTATTTTAGAATTATTGATCATTATAAAGTATATACTTATAATAATTAATTTTATAGCAGAAATGTCTTTATTATTTATTTTCTATGAAAATATGATTTTTATATTATTTAAATAATATATGAAATGATTATTGGAATTATTATAATCACTATTTTATTATATGAACTTTAGTTCAGATTATTAAGTTAATTATTTTAACTTAATTAATAATGTTATATTTGAAAAATAAATCAGATATAGAATCCAAACTCTAAATTTGGGTATTGATCAAGGGATGAGAACAATAATATAATATTAATTATATTTTAATTTTTCAGTACTATAAATAAGTACTGTAAATGTGTAGACTGATAACGGTTAGTCAATTATGATAAATTATGTCATAACCTTTATATCGTGTTATTAAACCCTAATTGTTAAACTCAGTTATGAGTTTAAGACTGAGTAGTAATTGTGTTATAAGAATTTTTATTGTGTATTATAGAATTTCTGTTAATTAGAAAAAACCCTAATTAATATTTGAATATCCTAATTTAAAATTTGAAACCCTAATTTGCTAATTAGGAACCGTAATTGTAAATTTTAGAAACCCTAATTATTATTTTAGCAAATTGAATTGTTAATTTTGGAACCCTACTGATGTTAAGGAACCCTAATTATTTAAAACCCTAATTTTCTATTAAAAATCCTAATTTTAAATTAGTGTGTTTAATTAAAATTTTATTACCCTTTAATTTTAATTTTTCAAACCCTAGTAATTATTTGGAAAACTTAAAGATGTAAAATCTAGTGAATAAATCCTAGATTCAAGCACCTTGAACAAGAATGCCCGTAAAATTAAAATAAAATTACCAAAGTGCCATTTTTGTCCCATTTGTGAATTATTGATTTGCATATCTTATCAAATCTTATAGCCACCCTAGTCTACCTACCTAGGATCTATAACACCAGCACATGATCAGCCTTTGCAAGCAGTCAAATACATTGCACCAATTGATTTGCTAGATTCAAGAGAGAGAAAGTGCACATTTAGCCTAATTTGATCACTTACACTTAGCCATATTCTCTCTCGCTCAAACCCATGAAATTCTAGTGTTAGATCAGTCACAAATCAAGCCCCACAAACACCAACATCAAATCAGAAGCATAGAAATCAGAATTGGATCATAAAGAGGTAAACCCTAATCTAGAAAATTGGCTTTTGATCTTATGTTAGATGTAATTTTTTTTGTGTTAAATATGTTGTATGGGGTGTTAATCAATGACCTGGGTTGCTAGATGTTAAACCCATAACATCTAGAGGCTCAGATTTGACGATTTTTCAAATCTGGAAATTTTTGAAAATAAGGGTCCGACAGTGAATGTCAGGTCTCATAGATCTCGATCTGTTATGTTTTTTTGTGTTTTGAAAGTTTGTACTTGTAGTATGTTAGGAGATCTTTAATATGCAACTTGAATCATGTCCATATCTGTTGTAGATTAAAAGTTATTTAAGGTCAAAGTGGGTTGACCAGCATTGACCGGCTGTTCTTGAAACCCAGAATCTGCCCAGAAATCTCTGACAATGTTTTTGCAGAGCTTGGATCTTGTTATGTTTACGTTTTTTTTTCCATGTTGTTGTTTTGCAGTTGTAGACTGACAAGATGAATCTTGGTTGAGTTAGTGTTCAAATTGGGGTTTAATATTTAATTTAGGGTTTAATTTGTTATTAATTTAGGCTGAATAATGTTCAATTTGGGTTTGATATATTGGAAGTTTTGGTTTGATGTATATGCTGCAATTAGTGTTTGATTTATGCAAATACATATTCTGAAATTAGGGTTTAATTTGTGCAAATTTGGGTTTGATATGTAATGTATGAAGAGAAATGAGTATCAATTTAGCTTGGTTTATGTTTAATACTGTGTATAGTTGATATTTCCGATGGAATTCCCGATGGCATTTCTGTTAGAATTTTTTAATTGCAAAATTTGTGGGCCCTGTAAGTATATTTATTTATTATTTAATTAGTTTTCCAATATTAAAACAAACTAAGTGACATTTACTTAGTTTCTTACTAATAAAATAAAATATAAATGAACTAAGTAGCATTTACTTAGTTTCAAATTACTAAAAAATTAAAATAATTTAACATAAAATAAATTACAATAAAATAAAATAAACAAAACAAAAAAATAAAGAATAAAGAACAAAATAAAATAAATTTAATTACAATAAATTAAATAAATAAGATAAAACAAAACAAAATAAATAAAATAAAATAAAATGAAATAAAATTAAAATAAATTACTAAAAAAAATAATTTGACATATAATAAATTACAATAAAATAAATAAATGAAACAGACAAATAAATAAAATAAAACAAAATAAACTAAAATAAAAATAAAATAAATAAAATAAAATGAAATGAAATTAAAATAAATTTAAAAATAAATAAATAAATTTAACATGCAATAAATTATAATAAAATAAAATAAATAAATAAATCAAATAAATAAAATAAAATAAAAATTTTACGGTGCCTAAAAATAAAACAAAATAAATTAAAAAATTAAACTCAATAATAAAAATAAAACAAAATTAAATGAATAAAAATAAAACAAATACTAAGTTGTATTTGCTTAGTGTTCGATCCACTACTAAATTATATCTGAATATATTTGACACATGTAAATATGTATGACCTTTACTAAACTAAGTAGTATTTGCTTAGTGATCTACTTCTAAAGTAAACTAAATATGTAGTACACTTATTATAAACTTTAGTAAACTAAGTAGCATTTGCTTAGTTTGTCACAATCTTTAATAAACTCAATAATACTCTCTTCAATCTTCAATATTTCTCATAAATTGAGTAGCACTTACTTAATTTATATCATTAGAAAAATAAACTCAGTAGCATTTGCTTAGTTTTTCACAATTACAGTAAACTGCATATATACTTCATGTGCATGTAGTATTAATAGGAGCTTAGAAACCCATTTGACATTCACTCAGTAGGAGTGAATGTCAAATAGTCCCAAGTTTGGGACTGTTGTAACAATCCAAAATTTTTATATGTAATTTCAAATATTTATTAAATTAAATAAATATTTTAGTTGATGTGTTTATTGTTAAATAAATATTTGTTTAATTTGATTATTTATTAGTTAAATAAATAATTCATGAGTTGTGGGGAATTACTTAATTAAGTGTAATATGTTAATTAAGTTGATATTCGATAATTTTGTATGTTGAAGTTAATTATATTAAAAGAGTGATGAATTAATTATTATGTGATAATATTCTAATTTAATTGATGAATTAATTATTATGTGACAATATTCTAATTTAATTTAATAATTAAATTGGAGAGTTAATAAGTGTGACACCCCCAAATCCGGGTACTTCAATTTCCACATGATTTGGTGTTCACTATTCAAACATCATATGTCTATCTACCCATAATAAATAAAAACATAAATAGATAGAAATAAATCCTCTCCTTAAGGAGTTACAACATCTGAAATAAGTACAAATATCCCAAGTCAGACTAACCTTAAATCTTAACTGCGGAACATAAACAATTAATCGTCTTACACAACATTAATATAAGTCTAAAACAGAAATACATCATCACATAAAACAACAAGTCTTCATCACTTGTTCATCTTGCCCTTGCCTTTACTAGTAGAAGGCTCGTCGGACCTTTCGTTCTTAACCACAATGTTATTATCACGCAAGAGCGAGCACGATTATCCATAAGTATAATAATGAAACAACAATATAATAACATGCGAGTGAATCAAAGACTTCTGGAATAAAACTCAATTTTTGAATCAAGAATGAATAACAAGAATCAAAAGATTTCTGAGGGTCATAAGACCTTGAACTATGTCCTAGGTTATCAAGGGTTATACTTGACACCTTTAACAGTCATAAGACTATGGACTCTTCTACTCGTACTTAGGGGGATCAACCCTTAGTACCATACTGTGCACAATATCTTAATGCTAACGCATAAGTAATCCCTATACAGGGTTGTTCATCTCAGTTTGACATTAGAGTCCGCACCAAAAGAAGTTTGGTTTTGATAAATCAATAAGGGTTCTGAAATTTAGAACGTTTTTCAACTATGGACTAGTCGAATCAATAAGGGTTCGCTAGTCTAACAAGGTTCAACAATAACTGATATTTAAATCGAATAATAATCTTAAGAGGTATACAATAGAATAAGTATTGTATAACAGAATCATATTTTGAAAAGATTAAAAATCTTTAATATAACAAATTGAACTTGATTAATAATAACAAAATTTTGCTCGATGTACGTTTATAAACTTGAATAACGATAACAAGTAGGGTTAGGAAACTTGCCTCGTACGTAGATTATACGCTAATTATACACGTTCTTCGATTTAATCCTACATAATATTTCCATTCACAATTCCAATTAATTATAATGTAACTAGTCATCACAAGTATATTCTTTTTTCTAAACTTTGGTCATGACTATACTTAGTCAAATTACCACACTTATTGTCACATAATATTACACTACACGAACAATAAGCTAACTATGCGTTCAATAATTCAATTCACACGTAAATGCATTATTGACATGCTAAGAATCTATTTTAACACCTCATTATACTTCTAACATATTTTTATGTTCATTAGATTAGGTTACTATCACATTCATGGACTTGAACACTTTAAAATTTCAGTTCTGGAAAATCTGGAGAGTGGCGTTGCGGCGCCACTGTTGTTCTTGTTCTCGGCGCTGCGGCGCAGTGGCGCTGTGGCTTGGCCTTTGGCGCTGCGGCTCAGGTCTTAAGGCATGGATTTGGCGCCGCAGCGCGGCGAGCCAGTATCAGTTCTGCAATTCGTGAAAAATTGCAGAACATGGCCAAAACCTCCAATTAACTTTTTCTTAAACGAATTTAGACATACCCAAACACTATAATACCCATATAACAACTACTCAACCTTTCTAGCATGATTTTAACAAGTTAAAACATATAATTAACAAAATCAACACATGAAATTTTTCTGTTCTTGATGTTTTTTGGATACAAAACATAAAAATCAACACTACGGGTTTGTTATAACACCGAATCTGTTCCTTCGAAGTTTGATTCCTTCATTTTAATATACATAATCCTGTACAAGTATAAATTGATGATATAACATATGATTGACGTATCAAATTTGGTACGTAAGGACATATGGCCATATTTATATACTCTGTATTTTGAAGAAGCAATGTACGACATAATTTTTTATGAAACTGATAATATGGAAATATACAATATACAGTACACCATGTTATAATAACAACTTATCACATATATAACACATAATCACTACCCTTTTCCAATTTCAGAGGTTTAACAAAACTTAAAGCAATTTTCATGAAAACTTTAACAATCGTAAAATAAAAATTGGGTTGAAGAGATTACCCTTAAAACAATTCTTCTGACTTTCACTTTCTTCTACAATATCACAATAACTCACACTGTTTCTCTCTAATTCTCTAAAATTCTCTCTGTAAGTTTGTCTTCTTTTTCCCAGACTTAGATAATAAAAAAAGAAGACGTATGACGGTTTAAGAACTGACTCGTTGTGGTGGTCAGTTAACCCATCATAGGTTAACTGCTACTAACTTCTCTTAGGGCCTCGTTTGGCGGGCAATAATAGGCTCCAAACCATTTAATTTAATGATTCTCTTATACTATAGTTTAAATCATGTCACACCCCTTTATAAAATAACTCAAATATCTTATTTACTTTAATTTAAATAAAATATAATAATTTATCATTAGTTCACATAATCACATAATTAATTTTCTCATTGATTAATTATGTCAAATTATTAAATTAATTAAAATGACATTATGCTTATTAAATATTTTATTTAATTTTATAAGCTCACATAAATACATACTTCGAATAATAAAATTCTCCACATTAGTTTATTAAATATAACATATATAATTAAATTAATCTACCACAATTTCATCAAATAATTATTTAATCTATTAATTAAATCATCGTCAAATATTTATTTAATTCAATAAATATTAAAAAAATTAAATTACAAAATCTCGTTCGTCACATCTTTCCCCCCTTAAAAGGATTCTGTCTTCAGAATCATGACTCAGTCAATTCATCCCGTTACATTCTCCCCCCTACAAAGATTTTGTTCCCAGAATGACTTACACATAATTTAAGTAAATAAATGAGGATAATTCTTCATCATATTCTCTTCAAGTTCCCACGTTGCTTCTTCAGCGTTGTGGTTCCTCCAAATTACCTTAACAAAAGGTATTACTTTATTTCTCAGAACTTTCTCTTTCTTGTCGACAATCTGAACAGGAATTTCTTCATAAGATAAGTCTTTCTCAAAATGTAGGCGTTCGTATTCAATCACGTGCTTGTAATCGGGTTTGTAGGGTCGTAGAACGAAAATATAGAAGACGTTGTGAACATTCTCAAGTGTTGGACGTAGGGCTACCTTATACGCAACTTCTTCGATTCTTCGTTGTACCTCAAAGGGTCCAATGAATCTTGGGCTTAATTTTCTTTTCTTTCCGAACCTGATCTTTCCCTTCCAAGGAGAGACTTTCAAAAACACATAAATTCCCGATTCAAACTCAGTATTTTTACGGTGTGGGTCGGCGTATTTCTTCTGCCTATCTTGAGTCGCTACCAGTCTTGTTCGGATCACTTTAACTATCTCTGCTGTCTGTTGTACCAATTCTGGGCCTAGTAATTGTCTCTCGCCAACTTCATCCCAGTATAGCGGAGTTCTGCACTTTCTGCCGTATAACGCTTCATAAGGCGGCATGCCAATACTAGCGTGGTAATTGTTGTTGTAGCCAAACTCTACTAGCGGTAGGTGATCATCCCAATTTCCTTTAAAGTCCATTACACAAGCTCTTAACATATCTTCTAATGTCTGAATCGTTCTTTCACTCTACCCATCTGTCTGAGGGTGATATGTTGTACTCATTCGCAACTGCGTACCTATGCATTCCTGTAAACGTTTCCAGAAGTTCGATGTAAAGCGCGGATCCCTATCGAAAATAATTGACACCGGAACTCCGTGCCTCAAAACAATCTCTTTCACATATAACCTTGCCAACTGATCTAAGTTGAATCTGATTTTGATCGGAAGGAAGTGTGCGGATTTTGTCAGTCAGTCAACGATAACCCATACTGCGTCATAACCTTTCTGAGTTGTCGGAAGGCCAACCACGAAATCCATCGTAATATGTTCCCATTTCCATTCTAGGATCTCCAACGATTGTAGCAACCCACTCGGCCTCTGATATTCTTCTTTCACTTTCTGTTAGGTTAGACATTTGGCAACACACTCTGCAACATCTCGTTTCAGATTTGGCCACTAGAAATGTTATCAAAGATCTTGGTACATCTTGGTACTACTAGGGTGAATCGAATATCGTGAATTATGAGCCTCGCTCAAAATGTCTTCCTTAATCTCTGGTACTAGCGGTACCAAAATTCTGTTCTCAAATCTCTGTATTCCTTCCTTGTCCATCTTAAATCTCAATTCGGTTCCTTCGGATATCTTCTTTTTCACCTTTTTACATTCTTCATTCTGAAGTTGAGCCTCTTTAACTTTATCCAGTAGGGTTGTACCAGATTGCATCTGTAACAGCTTCTCATCCAATTCCATAGGATACTTCACTTCCAACTCTAGTTTCTCCATTTCTGAAATTAGCTCCTCCTGAGTGGTCAACGCCATCAATTTCTCCCGACCCTTTCTACTCAAGGCGTCGACAACCACATTTGCCTTACTCGGATGGTATAAAATCTCACAATCATAGTCCTTAATTAACTCCAACCACCTTTTTTGGCGCATATTTAAGTCCTTCTGTATAAAAATATATTTCAGACTCTTATGGTCTGTATATATTTCACACTTCTCCCCATAAAGATAGTGCCTCCAAATCTTTAAAGCAAAAACCACTGCAGCTAACTCCAGGTCATGGGTCGGATACCCCTTCTCATAATCCTTTAATTGTCGTGACGCATATGCAATGACTCTGTCGTTTTGCATAAGCACACAGCCAAGTCTTTTATGCGACACATCACTATAAATAACCAAATTTCCTATATCGTCTGGAAGAGATAACACAGGTGCCGTACTCAACCTCTTCTTAAGTTCTTGAAAGCTTTCCTCACACTTCTCCGTCTAAACAAATTTCACAGCTTTTCGAGTCAAATTCGTTAACGGAGTTGCGATCTTGGAAAAGTCTTGAATGAATCTTCTGTAATATCCTGCCAATACAAGAAAAATTTGTACTTCTGACGGTGTTCTCGTCTGATCCCATTTTATCACGTCTTCGACTTTGGATGGATCCACCGAAATTTCGTCCTTATCAATCACATGCCCAAGAAATTGTACCTGCTCGATCCAAAATTCGCATTTCAAAAACTTGGCATACAACTTCTCTCTTCTCAATGCCTCTAACGTTACCTTTAAATGCTCTTTATGTTCTTCCTTGGTTTTTGAATATACCAAAATATCATCTATAAATACCACTACAAATTTGTCCAAAAACGGCTTGAACATTCCATTCATTTAGCCCATAAATGCTGCAGGAGCATTTGTTAGACCAAATGATATTACCAAAAATTCGTAGTGACCATATCTTGTTATAAACATTGTCTTCGGCACATCCTCTGGCCTCACCTTCAGTTGATGATAACCACTCCTCAAGTCTATCTTTGAAAAGTATCTCGCTCCCTTCAATTGATTAAACAGGTCGTCGATCCTCGGTAATGGATATCTATTCTTAATCGTGACCTTATTTAATTCTCTATAGTCAATGCGAAGCCACATCGTCCCATCTTTCTTCTTCACGAATAGCACTGGTGCTCCCCACGGCGATACGCTCGGTTGAATGTACTTATTGTCTAGTAATTCTTGTAGTTATACCATTAACTCTTTCATCTCAACTGGTGCCATTTGGTACTGTGCCTTCGATATTGGAGCCGTTCCTGGCGTCAAATTGATCATGAACTCGACCTCTCTATCTGGCGGAAGTCCTGGCAAATCGTCCAAAAATACGTTTGTGAAGTCCCTCACTACTGGTATCTCCTCTACTTTCGAATTCTCTTTACGACTGTCGACTATGTAAGCTAGATATCCTGCACAGCCTTGTCTTAACAACTTCCTAGCCTGCATCATCATCAGACAACTCGCTTGTCTAGGCGACTTGCTACCATAAAATACAACCTTTGACGGAGTCATAAGGTTAATACGCTTCTTTTGGCAATCAATTACAGCCCCGTAATTAAATAACCAGTCCATACCCAAGATAATGTCAAATTCTCCAAGTCAAATAGGGATAAGATCTACATTTATGATATTACCCTTAATATCCACTCTACAGTTCTTATGTACGTACTAAACAGGGATTATTTCTCTATTCGTAATTTCTATGTTCATGGGGTATTCTAACTCATCCTTAGGCAATTCTAAATTATTAGCAAAGTCATCGGATATAAATGAACAAGTAGCACCCGAATCAAATAATACAAAAGCATTAACTTTATTGATCGAAATGATACCTGACACCACATCACGAGACTGCACAGCATCCTGCACTGTCATGTTGAATGTCTTGGAGGTCGATCGGTTGGTTGCGGTTAGTCCTGTGATAGTCGGAGCGCTTCCACTGCTAATTCCTCGGTTTCCTCCTGATCCTGCCCCTCCAGATCCCTTCTTAGGATAGTCCCTTGCAAGATGATCCTTTGAACCACAAGTGAAGCAGGCACCCTTCTTTGGGTTAGGACAGTTAGGTGCTATGTGGCCTTCCTGACCATAATTATAGCACACTCGTTTACCTTTCATACATACTCCCAAATGAGCTTTCCCGCAGGTCGGGCATGCTTCGATCCTTTTCTTTTGACCTCCTTGCTGATTTCCAGTTGATGAGTTGTCAGACCACCTTCTCTTTTGATTATTACTACCTCCTGTGTTGCTTCCACTAGCCTTGTTAATTCTTTCATTTTCACTCTTCTTCTTCTTTTGATCCTGATTATACTTGGCTACCGCATCGCTTCCACCTTCAGCGAGTATGGCTTTCTCTAGTACCCCAGCGAACATTTTTAACTGAAACAGCGACACTTTGCTATACAACCAAGGCTTCAGTCCTTGTTCAAACCTTCTTGCTTTTCTCTCATCTGTGTGCACTTGATATGTGGCGAACCTAGCCAATTCATTGAATCTTGTCGCATAGTCTGGTACAGACATATTCCCCTGTTTCAACTCCAGAAACTGGACTTCCATTTAGTTCTGCGAGCTGGTTGGGAAATACATCTCGAAAAACATCTCCTTGAACCTCTCCCAGGTAATCATACCTTCTCTTCCACGGACCTTATTTGCTTTCCACCAATAACTGGCTTCAGATTTTAGCACGAATGTTGCGAAAACGGTCTTCTGGTCCTCTCTGACTCTAGCGACATCAAAAACCTTTTCCATCTCCATAACCCAAGTTTGAGCCTTGATCAGGTTCATGGAACCTTTAAACTCTGGTGGTCCCACCGCCTTGAAATCTTTGAACGTCATATTCGGTGGAACTTGAGGTTGATTATTCATCGCTCCAGCTAGTAAGTTCACCAATTGTTGAACGGGGTTAGCAATGGCATTGTTGTTGTTATTCGCCGATTCTTCTTGAGCTGCTTGATGGTTTTATCTTCTTCTCGATGGCATATTTCTATTAAAATATACGCTTATTAGATCTTTATTAAATTCTCGAAATAGTTAAGGCTTAACTCAACAATTTAACATAATCACATAACACATTATCTCAAATAACTTGATATAATTATTTAAATCAAAAGTTTTAACATCAAACGATAGCATCACTGCTATTTACATCAACTATCCTGAGATAAAGAATCTACAAGATTTAAAACATTCAAATATTTCTTTGTTTATAAACACATCGGAATTTATGTCTAAATACCAGATAAGTTTTCACATAATTAAACAAATCCTATCACTGCCTGTTAAGCCGTTGAATAGCCTTGCTACGTTCCTCTTCCATGATGCGGGACATCGTCCGGCGATCTAGCATATACGATGGTAGTCCCTCGAATTGGTTTGGGTACCTCATAACTCGATCCTGGGCCTCATCCATTATATTTTGAAGTGTAGAGTACGTCTCCCCAAGCTTAGCCCTCTTCGCACGACAATCCTCTTCTGCAAGATCAGCACGACGTGATTCTCTTACCTAAGCTTCCTCTGCTATGGTCAGCCTTGCTGAGCTCTCTTTTAGTTCATTCTTTAACTTCTCTATTTCTTCAGACTTTTCCTTGGTTTGACCCTTCTCTTGAACCAAATCCCACTCCACGTTTCCTAGACGTGTGTGAAGAGTCACAACCTCCTTATCCTTCTGCTCGATGGTAATCTGTTGAATAACCACCCGTTCAGTCAGCTCCTGAACAGTGTCACATAACTCTACATTACGATCATATAGCTCGTCGTACGTCTCAGCATCGATGGAGTTCGGTGGGAACTCCTTTTCTTCCTCAGGATCCTCCTCTGGATCAGTCTCAGACTCATGCTCCTTACCAACAACAGTGATCAACGGAGATGGCTCTCTCTGTACCAACTGCTCCCTGACGACATGAATGTCTCGGCGTTCCTCCTCTGTAGGTACTCGGGGTTCCTCCTCCCCAGCTCGACTAGCTCCTCCAACATCAGATATCCTGACAACACAGTTTTAAGTTTTAGTTATTAAGTCGTACTAGCGAGCACATAATTTATCATATAAACACATAAAGTCTTTTATTATCTTTAATGAATTAAGAAATTCATTTCTTAGAACTCAATAAGAGTTTTCCATCACTATGTTCTTCCTATAAGGCTACTACCTAAGGTTGTTCCCCCACCTAAGGTTCATAACCTACAGCTTTGATACTAACTTGTGACACCCCCAAATTCGGTTACTTCAATTTTCACATAATTTGGTGTTCACTATTTAAATATCATATGTCTATCTACCCATAATAAATGAAAACATAAATAGATAGAAATAAATCCTCTCCTTAAGGAGTTACAAAATATGAAATAAGTACAAATATTCTAGGTCATACTAACCTTAAATCTTAACTGCAGAACATAAACAATTAATCGTCTTACACATCATTAATATAAGTCTAAAATAGAAATACATCATCACATAAAATAACAAGTCTTCATCACTTGTTCGTCTTGCCCTTGCCTTTACTAGTAGAAGGCTCGTCGGACCTTTCGTTCTTAACTGCAATGTTATTATCACGCAAGAGTGAGCACGATTGTCCACAAGTATAATAATGAAACAACAATATAATAACATGTGAGCGAATCAAAGACTTTCGAAATAAAACTCAACTTTTGAATCAAAAATGAATAACAAGAATCAAAAGATTTCTGAGGGTCATAAGACCTTGAACTATGTCCTAGGTTATCAAGGGTTATACTTGACACCTTTAACAGTCATAATACTTTGGACTCTTCTACTCGTACTTAGGGGGATCAGCCCTTAGTACCATACTGTGCACAATATCTTAACGCTAACGCGTAAGTAATCCCTATACAGGGTTGTTTATCTCAGTTTGACATTAGAGTCCGCACCAAAGGAAGTTTGGTTTGGATAAATCGATAAGGGTTCTGAAATTTAGAACGTTCATCAACTATGGACTAGTCGAATCAATAAGGGTTCGCTAGTCTAACAAGGTTCAACAATAACTGATATTTAAATCGAATAACAATCTCAAGAGGTATACAATAGAATAAGTATTATATAATAGAATCATACTTTGAAAAGATTAAAAACATTTAATATTACAAATTAAACTTGATTAATAATAACAAGAATTTGCTCGATGTAAGTTTATAAACTTGAATAACGATAACAAGTAGGGTTAGAAAACTTGCCTCGTGCGTAGATTATACGCTAATTATACACGTTCTTCGATTTAATCCTACATACCATTTCCATTCACAATTCTAGTTAATTATAATGTAACTAGTCATCACAAGTTTATTCTTTTGTCTAAACTTTGGTCATGACTATACTTAGTCAAATTATCACACTTATTGTCACATAATATTACACTACACGAACAATAAGCTAACTATGTGTTCAATAATTCAATTCACACGTAAATGCATTATTGACATGCTAAGAATCTATTTTAACATCTCATTATACTTCTAACATATTTTTATGTTCATTAGATTAGGTTACTATCACATTCATGGACCTGAACACTTTAAAATTTCATTTCTGGACAATCTGGAGAGTGGCGCTGCGGCGCCACTATTGTGCTTGTTCTCGGCGCTGTGGCGCGGTGACGCTGTGGCTTGGCCTTTAGCGCTACATTGCGGTAGCGCTACGGCTTGGGCCTTAAGGCATGGATCTGGCGCCGCGGCACGGCGAGCCAGTATCAGTTCTGGAATTCGTGAAAAATTACAAAACATGGCAAAAACCTCTAATTAACTTTTTCTTACACGAATTTAGACATACCCAAACACTATAATACCCATATAACAACTACTTAACCCTTCTAGCATGATTTTAACAAGTTAAAACACATAATTTGCAAAATCAACACATGAAATTTTACTGTTCTTGATGTTCTTGAAAGTTTTTGGATACAAAACATAAAAATCAACACTACGGGTTTGTTATAACACCGAATATGTTCCTTTGAAGTTTGATTCCTTCATTTTAATATACATAATCATGTACAAGTATAAATTTATGATATAACATATGATTAACGTATCAAATTTGGTACGTAAGGCCATATGGCCATATTTATATACTCTGTATTTTGAAGAAGCAACGTACGACATAATTTTTTATGAAACTGATGATATGGAAATATACAATATACAGTACAACATGTTATAATAACATCTTATCACATATATAACACATAATCACTGCCCTTTTCTAATTACAGAGGTTTTAACAAAACTTAAAGCCATTTTCATGAAAACTTTAACAATCGTAAAATAGAAATTAGGTTGAAGAGATTACCCTTAAAAGAATTTTTCTGACTTTCACGTTCTTCTACAATATCACAATAACTCACACTGTTTCTTTCTAATTCTATGAAATTCTCTCTGTAAGTTTGTCTTCTTTTTCCCAAACTTAGTTAATAAAAGAAGAAGGCGTCTGACGGTTTAAGAACTGACGCGTTGTGGTGGTCAGTTAACCCATCATGGATTAACTGCTACTAACTTCTCTTAGGGTCTCATTTGGCTAGCAATAATAGGCTCCAAACCATTTAATTTAATGATTCTCTTATACTATAGTTTAAAGCATGTCACATCCTTTATAAAATAACTCAAATATCTTATTTACTTTAATTTAAATAAAATATAATAATTTATCATTAGGTCACATAATCACATAATTAATTTTCTCATTGATTAATTATGTCAAATTATTAAATTAATTAAAATGACATTATGCTTATTAAATATTTCATTTAATTTTATAAGTTAATATAAATACATACTTCGAATAATAAAATTCTCCACATTAGTTTATTAAATATAACACCTATAATTAAATTAATCTACCACAATTTCATCAATTAATTATTTAATCTAGTAATTAAATCATCGTAAAATATTTATTTAATTCAATAAATATTAAAAAAATTAAATTACAAAATCTCGTTCGTCACAATAAGGATTAAATGAATTGTTATTATGTTGTTTTGATTTAATTTAGTAATTAAAAGTGATGCACTAATTTATTAAATAAAATTATAATGAAAATTATAATTTTGTGACAACTTGATTATGTGACATTTTGATTTAATAAGTTGTTGTTGTAAGACCCCAACTTTTATGAATAAAGATTTAATTTTCTCTAAATATCATTTTGAATAACAATGTGTGAATTTGATTTAATGTTATAGTTGTGGATAATATATACTAATTTTGTAAAGTAAGCAAGTTGTCATAAAATATTCATTTGGTCGGGAAATATTAATTTTGTCGGGAAATAACCGTACGACGGCACAATCATTAGTGGACCCCACAACAGAATTACTATCGAATTTAGAAATCGACAGAAATAACTTTTTATTAAAATAACTGTAAAACTTTTACCATTAACTTTTGAAATACCCAGTAATAAAAGTACAGTAATACGCTAGATTGCACAGTAGCACACGGTATTGTACATTACCTTTGATTATTGATGTTTATATGAGAAGCCACTCAGTTTTATTCAATTATTGTAACAGCAGTTGATGCATAGTATCTCATATTATTGATTCAATTATTATCACAGTATCAGCTGCATAATATTTTATATTATTAAATCAATAAATGAGACGACACAGTTATTCATATTATTATTTACACTATTGACAATGTCTAGAAAGTTCTGTCGAGGAAAGGGGTTTGGTCATATAATTGCGCGCCAAAAAGGAGAAATCATTATCGAAAAACTCCCTCTTTCCTGGGAATATTCTTGTTGTTAATATTGCGAGTTATAATATTAATGATGAATAAATGTTATTAAAAATGTGTTTAGTGAAGCCAAATGAATTGTGATAAATGGAGGTATTTTTTATGAAGTATTTGTTGTAAGTTTGGCTTATTACATGGACCCCTACTTACTCATTTTTCAAAATCGTTGGTAGAAAGTTATCTCAGTTTTTGTTTTATTATTATTATAATAGTAATAAAACATAAATTTTTTTATATAAAACAGAATACTTTTTATAAATAGAATATATTATATTTTATTATATTGCATAGTATTGCATAGTGTTTACATAGTACTGCATAATGTTTGTATAGTGTTTACATATTGCTGCATAGTAAAAATTATAAAAATTCAGATTTTCACCGTATGCGCCCGTGACATTTTCTTGTGCAGTCTATGATTTTTCTTTTTAAATAGTACCATGCCATTTTCCTATAAATAAGATGCTTAGTTTAAAAATGAATATCACACCAGAATCAGAGAATTCTTCTTCTATAATATTGAGCGTATTTCTTTAGAGATTAAGAAAACTTTGAGTGTAGAAAACAGTGTAAGTTTTCTTCAAGAATATTTCCGCTATACCAATCAAAAGTACTCCCCTTTTAAGGTAAGTGATATTAGTTTTGTTCAATATTCGTAAGAAATAATATTTTTTTTCCATACTCTGTAGTATATAAGTAATATTATTTCGTTTCATATTCCTAATTCTACACTTATTTTGATAAGTATTGCTTCTATACTCCTTGATATTAGTAGAATATCCTTAAAATTTGCGCTTCATCTAGTATCGTTTCACAAAAATATTTTTCTGAATATTCTTGTTAAATTTTAATCTTTTCATATCGGGGTACTATTCATAGGGTACTATTCACGAAGTACTATTTATAGAGTACTATTCACGACAAAAATTGATTTCTTTTCTGTCCAAATTATTTTTGATACATGAATATTATTCTTGAATTTTACTCCACAAAACAGTTATCATGTTGACAATTTGGACATTCTTGAACTCTAGATAAATTGAATTATAAATCTTTAAAAATTTATCCTTGATATCACTTAATTGAATTCTTAAATCATTGTCATCATCTTCATGCTTATACTGTGATGAAAGTTATCTTTAGCCCGTAGTGCATAAATGGACTGTTGATTGGTATGATTATGACTAGGAATTATGTATCGATATAATCATGACCTGTAATGTTACAAATGATGTGTTAAAAGTCCTTATTGGCCCGTAGTGCATTGATGGACAGTTGTTTGGCATGATCATGACCACTTGTGATAATAACGAATATCCTTGGCTCGTAGTGCATGGATGATTCGTGAATGTGATACTAACGAATAACCTTGGCCCGTAGTGCATGTATAATTTGGTGATGTGAATTATTTATTGAAATGTGTTACAGAGATAAAATATTGATGATGAACTTTTAAATCATAGAAGATAGTAGATATCATACTCTACTTGACTCTTCTAATGGATTGCTTGTTCCACTACAGTTAAACTTGTTGTCTATTATATTCTATTAGTTTTTACACTGTTAAAGGCTAAGGATAATTTATTCTGCATTATCTTAGTCATAATATTCTTTACTGGGCTAGTTGAGCTCACCCTTTTCTTTCATTGTTCTCTTCAGGAAATGAGGATATAGCTGGGACTAGTCGGGGAATGAAGTTACGGTCCAAGATGGTAGCTATAGTAGTCCTCACTATTTTATTAAATAGTGTGATAATAATTGTAATGAGGACTTCATTTGAGTTTGGATATTGTCTACGAGACAAAATTCGTGTTAAAACTCTTAGCTTACGTTTTGTCGTATTTTACACGACAGATGTTAATTGTGTAAATTAAGTTTGTATTTGAATTTTGTACCATGTATTTGGCGACTCAGAATGGGTTGTGTATACCTATTTTGGCGGTGTCAGAGTTGGTATCAAAGCTTAGGGATATGATCCCTGGCTGAGATTTGAGGCTAGAGCTAGGAGGGGAGAGACGGGTAAATCATTCGCTAGTATAACCTACCTAAGCTTATTTGTTATTTATTTGGTCAGTCAGAATATAGGGATAATATGTGGCATGTCAATTAACCCTTATTTTGTGGCAGTGTTTAAGAATGGCATCTAAAAATTTTGAGATAAGCAATGGAGCACATGATACCGTTGAGTCACCGCCGATAAATAACCAGGATAATGTGAATCAAGAAAGCAGTAATCCTCATGTAAGCAATAACACCGACCAAATGATGAACGACGAGATGTTTAGGAGCTTTCTGCAATTCATGCAACACCAAACGAGAGAGACTCCTATTCAAAATGCAAGTGAAAACATTGGTAACTCACGGTTGGTCAATGCCAAGCTATTCAAGGAGCTGGGACCACCGGAGTTTTTAGGAAAGCCAGAACCACTTAAGGCAGAGACGTGAATTAAGTAGATCACTAAGATATTTGATGTCTTTGGATGCTCCGAGGAGCAAAAGGTTCCCTTTGCCATCTTCATGTTGCGACGAGAGGCAGATTATTGGTGGGAATCTGTAAAACGTACTCAACCTTCCGCACTAAGGATGTCTTGGGAGAAGTTCCAAGAATTGTTCAACGACAAGTACTTTCCTGAAAGTATTCATCACATGAAGGAGGTAGAATTTATCAAGCTAGAACAAAAAAATATGACCGTATCTCAATACGTGGCTAAATTTGCGGAGTTATCCCGGTTTGCATCCCATTTTCTTTATAATGAGGAGAGAATGACGCGAATGTTTCTGCGAGGTTTGAAATCCAAAATACGTCAATACCTCATTTCTCGCAAACTTTTCTTGTATTCCGATGTTATGAATATGGTTCAGTTATTGGAGCGCGATATTGAGTCAGCCCAACCAAAAGATAGCAGCTGGTAAAATGATAATAGTTATACCAGTAGTAGCGATCATCGAAGCGGTGACAACATACATGAAGGAAATCATCATGCCAGAAATGGTAACCACTTCGGTGGAAATCCTGGTTAAGAAAATAGAAGTGGAAATTTCAAAAAGAGAAAATTCAATAATGATGGAAAGACAACAGCAACCACACCCATTTTTAAGGAAGGAGAACGACCACCGGTCGTATGCTACAAATGTGGAGATGAGGGACACATCCGTCCAAACTGTAGGCAGCAACCCGAAGCGTGTTTCAATTACAGAAGAGAAGGTCACCTAACTCGATTTTGTCGTGTAGTGAAGTCAAGTCCAGCTGGGATAGAGACACCAAAGGTTGTCCCAGATAAGTCAAAGCCGGTAGTTTAAGGGAGAGCATTTGTCGTGACCTCCCAAACATTGAGGAATCCGAATGAAGTTATCACAGGCAAGCTAATCATAAACTCTTACGAAGTTGATACCTTATTAGATACAGGTTTTACCCATTTTTTTATTTCACCTACTTGTGCTCAACGTTTAAATTTGACTCCAGAGAAATTAGACTTTGACATATCTGTTGAAACTCCGTTGGGAGAAACCTTCATTACATCCACTGTTTATAAATCTTGTTTGATTCAAATCGGCAACCTCACATTACTTGTTGATCTTATCTCTTTGAAAATACTTGCATTTGATGTGATTTTAGGGATTGATTGGTTAACTACTCATCATGCTAAAATTGATTATTTTCGTAAGGTTGTTAGTTTTTATATTCCTAACCAACCTATTATGCGAATTCAAGCAACCAAACCACTAAAGTCAATCTGTCATATCAAGCCATAAAGTCATTCGTTTATTAAAAAATGAATGTCAAGCTTTCTTAGCCCATGTCACGAATTTAAACAAAAATACGTCAGATTTGAATGATATTTCTATTGTTAATAAATTTCCTAACGTATTCCCTGAAGAACTTTCTGGCTTACCCCCAGAGCTTGAAATCGAGTTTTGTATTGACCTTAAACCTGGTACAAAACCTATTTCCAAAACCCCATATCGAATGGCTCCTATTGAACTTCAGGAGTTAAAAACCCAACTGCAGGAATTGTTAGGCATCGATTTCAGTCATCCTAGTACGACTCCTTGGGGTGCTCATGTTCTATTTGTAAAGAAGAAAGATGGAAGTATGCGACTTTGCATTGATTATCGAGAGTTGAATCATGTCACCATAAAAAATAGGTACCCATTGCCTCTCATTGATGACATGCTTGATCAGTTGTAAGGTGCAAAATTCTTTTTAAAGATCGATCTTCATTCCGGATATCATCAGTTAAAAGTTAAAATTGATGACATTCTTAAGACTGCTTTCAAAACTTGGTACGGGCATTATGAATTCCTAGTTATGTCTTTTAGATTGACTAATGCTCCTGCTGCCTTCATGGATATAATGAACCGAGTATTCAAGGAATATTTGGATCATTTTGTGGTTGTCTTTATTGATGACATCTTCATTTACTCCAAAAGCCGTGAAGATCATGAGCAACACTTGAGGCTGATACTCCAAAAGCTTCGTGAAAATAAGATATATGTCAAGTTGAAGAAATACGAGTTCTGGCTTAAAGAAGTAGCATTTCTTAGGCACGTGATATCAAATCAAGGAATATCAGTTGACCCGACGAAGATTGAAGCAATACAAAGCTGGGAGCAACCCAAGTTAGTAACCGTAATACGTAGCTTTTTAGGCTTAGCTGGTTATTATCGAAGTTTCGTGGAAGGATTTTCTCGAATCGCTACTCCATTAACTCAGCTGACTCGAAAAGATACAAAACTCGGTTAGAGCAAGGAATGTGAGAAGAGTTTTCAAGAACTCAAGATGAGACTCATTGCAGTACCTATTTTGACAATACCATCTGGTTCGTAGGGATTTGTCATCTACAGCGATACTTCAGGCAAAGGTTTAGGATGTGTTCTCATGCAACATGGGAAAGTCATAGCCTATGCCTCATGATAACTCAAAGAATATGAGAAGAATTATCTTACTCATGATCTAGAGTAGGCAGCAGTCATTTTCACGCTAAAGATCTAGAGACATTATCTGTATAGAGAGAAAGTGGAGATCTATACAGATCATAAAAGCCTCTAATATTTCTTCACCCTAAAGGAACTCAACATGCGGCAACGATGTTGGCTCGAGCTATTGAAAGATTACGATCATACCATTCAATACTATCATGGAAAAGCGAACGTGATAGCTGACGCGTTGAGTAGAAGATCGTATGAGGGTACGAGTGCGATTGTCAACGCAAAGGCCTATTTTATATGACTTGCAAAGGATGGAGATAGAGGTAAAGACTTCAGGAACCCACATGATGATGTCAAATATACGAGTAGAACCGACTTTAATCAATAAAGTTAAAGTTGCTCAAGCTACAGACCTGAAGCTGATGCGTATGAGGAAGAAAATAAAAGAAGGTGTTATTCTGGAAGCAAGAATTGATGAAGAAGGAATACTTCGAGTCAACACCAGACTTTGTGTTCCTAAAGACTCTAATTTGAAGTATAAAATCATGATGGCACACAACACACCGTTTGTAATCCATCCCGGAAGTACCAAAATATATCGTGATCTTTGACATATATTTTGGTGGAGCAATATGAAGAGAGAGATAGCGGAGTTTATCTTAAGGTGTTTATCTTGTCAACGTGTCAAGGCAGAGCATCAAGTGCCAAAAGGTCCATTACAACCACTAGAAATTTCAGAATGGAAGTGTGAGCATATTAACATGGATTTTGTTACTGGTCTTTCCAAGGTTTCTCAAGGCATAGATGCAATTTGGGTCATTGTCGATAGATTAACTGCGACGCCCCCAAAATAGGTATACATCACCTATTCTGAGTCGTCAAATACATGGAACAAAATATAAATAAAAACATAATTATACAACTGTCGTGTAAAATATGACAAAACATAAGCTGTGAGTTTTAATACAACATTGTCTTCTAAATAGTATTCAAACTCAAAATAAGTCATCAATATATTTATTTTCACACTATTTCGTAGAATAGTGAGGACTACTAATGCAATAATCTGAACCGTCACTCCGTTCCCCGACTAGTCCCCGCTACGTTCTCATTTCCTGAAGAGAACAATGAAAGCAAAAGGGTGAGCTCAACTAGCCCAGTAAGAAATATTATGACTAAGATAATGCAGAATAAATTATCGTTAGCCTTCAACAGTGTTAAACTGATAAAATATAACAAACATCAAGTTTAACTGCAGCGGAACAAGTAATCCATTAAAAGAGTCAAGTAGAGAATAAAATCTACTATCTTTTATCATTTAAAAAGATTTTTCATCACTTTTATCGCTGAGACTCAGCTTAATAAATAATCAACATCATTCTTGCACTACGGCTAAAGATATTCATTAGTATCACGACCACAAATTATCCATGTAGTACGAGCCAAGGTTATTCGTGTATTCATTAATGGTCATGATTATACCGCATAATCCCTAGTTATAATCATACCAACAATTGTCCATCAATGCACTATGGGCCAATGAGGACCTTTACCACATCATTTATAACATTACGGTCATGATTACACTGAATAATCCTTTGTCATAACCATACCAAGTCCATCTATGCACTACAGGCCACATATGACTTTCAACAAAATAGAAACATGAGGATGATAACAATGATATAAGAATTCAATAAAACAAGTTCAAGAAATAATTTATCCAAGAACTAATAACGTCCAAATTGTCAACATGATACTACTTTGTAGAGTAAAATTCAAGAATGCTCAGAAGAATATTTTAATAAAAAGATACTGGATGAAGCGCAATTATCAAGAATATTCCACTAATTTCATGGAGTATAAAAGCCAAAGCTTTAACCAACTGAGTATAATAGAATATATGAAACTACAAATGGATTTTCGCCTGCCATGCGGCAATCCACGTAGACAGATCATTTTCACAATATAATAAGAAATGAATACAAAGGATCATTCACTATGCATGTGATAATCCACATAGATAGGTTATTCCAACAGAAAAATAAAGAATGGAATAACAGAAGAATTCACCATGCATGCGATAGACCGCACAGACAGGTTATTCCAACAGAATAATAAATAATGGAACCAGGTCATGCGTAAACACACAGACAGGATATTCTGACAAAATAATAAAGAATGGAACCAGGTCATGCGTAAATGCACAGACAGGATATTTCGACAGAATAATAAAGAATGGAATAACAACAGAATTTCACCATGTATACAGTACTTCGCATGTATAGGTTATTCCGACAGACTAATAAGGAATGGAATAACAGAAAAATTTTATCATGTATGCGGTACTTCGCATATACAGGTTATTCCAACATAATAATAAATAATGGAACAACAGCTCTTATGAGTATTGGAAAGAAAATAATTCTCTTCATGAATATGAAAGAATAATACCCCTTACCTTAGAAGAAACTGGATATAGGAGTAGTGAAGTAGCAGAATACTTTGCTTCTTTCTCTCTATAGTTTCTCTCTCTAGAGTTTCAGGGAATTCGTAAGAAATAATGAAGGAATGAGCTTCTATTTATAGGAGAATGGACTGAATAGTAACTAATTCATGAACGGTCCAGATTGATTTACTTTTAAATGGACGGTCCATATTGATGTACTATGCAGTATTAATAAAATATTCTAATAAAATAAAATCTTTTAAATAAAATATAATATATTCTATTTATAATCTAATAAAACGAATAACTTTATAAAAGTATTTTGTTTTATATAAAAAGATTTTACTATGCAAATACTATGCAGACACTATGCAAATACTATGCAGGCACTATGTAAACACTATGCATAATAGAATATTATATATTCTATTTATAATCTAATAAAATAAATTACTTTATAAAAGTATTCTGTTTTATATAAAAAGAATTTACTATGCAAATACTATGCAGACACTATGCAAACACTATGCATTATAGAATATCATATATTCTATTTATAGTCTAATAAAATAAATATGTTTATAAAAGTATTCTATTTTATATAAAAAGTTTTCTATTTTATTACATTTATAATAATAATAAAACAAAACTTATCACATTTATTATAATTCACAATATTAATCGACCAGGTCGTTCCCAGGAAAGAGGGGCTTTCCAATAAGGATATCTCCCTATTGGCGCGTAATTAGGTGATCAAACCTCTCCTTGGCAGAACTTCTAGACATCGTTAATATTGCAAATAATAATATGAATAACTTTGTCGTCTCAATTATTGATTTAATAACATAACATATTATACAGATGCTACTGTGATAATAAATAAATCAATAATATGAGAGATATGATACAGCAATTACTATAGCAATAATTGAGTATAACTGAGTGACTTCTTACGTAAGCATCAATAATCAATACCGTGTGCTACTATGTAACCATGCGTATTACTGTACTTTTACTATCGAGTAGTTCAACAGTTTTAACGGCAACACTTTCGCAGTTATTTTTATAAAAAGATAATTATGTCATTTTCTTACTTTGAGAATACTTCCGTTGTGGGGTCCACCAATGATTATGCCGTCGTACGGATATTCTCTGACAAAAAGAATATTTCCCGACCAAACGAATATTATATAACAACTTGCATACTTTACAAAATTTATAAATACTCTCTATTTAAGGTAAGAGATATTATTTTTGTTCAACATTCGTAAGAAATAATATTTTAATCCATACTCTGTAGTATGTAAGTAATATTATTTCGTTTCATATTCCTAATTTTACACTTATTTTGATAAGTATTGCTTCTATACTCTTTGAAATTAGTAGAATATCCTTGAAATTTGCGCTTCATCTAGTATCATTTTACAGAAATATTTTTCTGAATATTCTTGTTAAATTTTAATCTTTTCATGCTGGGGTACTATTCACAAAATAATATTCATGGAGTACAATTCACTCGTGTACTATTCACTCAGGGTACTATTCACGATAAAAATTAATTTCTTTTTTGTCTAAATTATTTTTGATACATGAATATTATTTTTAAATTTTACTCCACAAAGTAGTTATCATTTTGACAATTTAGACATTCTTAAACTCTAGATAAATTGAATTATAAATCTTTAAAAATTTATCCTTGATATCACTTAATTGAATTCTTATATCATTGTCATCATCCTCATGCTTATACTGTGATGAAAGTCATCTTTGGCCTGTAGTGCATAAATAGACTGTTGATTGGTATGATTATGATCAGAAATTATGTATCGATATAATCATGACCTGTAATATTACAAATGATGTGGTAAAAGTCCTCATTGGCCCGTAGTGCATTGATGGACAATTGTTTGGCATGATCATGACCGCTTGTGATAATAACGAATATCATTGGCCCGTAGTGCATGGATGATTCGTGGATGTGATACTAACGAATATCAGTGGCTCGAAGTGCATGGATAATTCGGTGATGTGGATTATTTATTGAAATATGTTACAGAGATAAAATATTGATGATGAAATTTTAAATCATAAAAGATTGTAGACATAATGCTCTACTTGACTTTTCTAATAGATTGCTTGTTCCGCTACAGTTAAACTTGTTGTTTATTGTATTCTATCAGTTTTTACATTGTTGAAGGCTAAGGATAATTTATTCTGCATTATCTTAGTCATAATATTCTTTACTGGGCTAGTTGAGCTTACCCTTTTCTTTCATTGTTCTCTTTAGGAAATGAGAATATAGTTGGGACTAGCCGAAGAATGGAGTGACGGTCCAAGATGGTTGTTATAGTAGTCCTCACTATTTTATAAAATAGTGTGATAATAATTGTAATGAGGACTTCATTTGAGTTTGGATATTGTCTACGAGACAATATTCGTGTTAAAACTCTCAGCTTACGTTTTGTCGTATTTTACACGACAGTTGTTAATTGTGTAAATTAAGTTTGTATTTGAATTTTGTACAATGTATTTGGCGACTCAGAATGAGTTGTGTATACTTATTTTGGGGGCGTCACAGTTATTAGCTTTAATTTAATTAAAATTGAATATGATAATTTAATTAAATAAAGTGTGACAATAAACTATTTAGCAAGTGAGTTATTAAAATAAGCTAAAAAGGAGTTTTAATTTAGTTTTACCAAAACAAGGTCTAAAGCTTTTAAGTCTTTATTTTATAATAGTTTTGCCAAACAAGCCTTAGTGGTTTTTGAATTTTAAAAAAATATAACTGATATGTATTAAGTATAATTATTTTATTATTATTTTACGTTAACATATATTATAGGTATATGTCTGTTAAATGTTAAGTTAGAATAGAAAAAGAAATAGAGAAGGAAAGAAGAAAAACACATAAAGAAAAGAGAGAAAAGAGATAAGAAAGAAGAAAATTCTGTGATTTTGAGAGCCAATGAAGGAGGAGAGGCTAATTCTTATCTCCTAACTAACTTAAGCAAGCAATCAAAGGTATAATCCTACCTTCTAAAGTTTTAGTTTTCTTTTTGTATGAGAAGTTCTTTGTAGAATTTTGATTGATGATTAATTATTGATTATATGATTCGTGTAAGTTAATTTGTATATATAAACTACTTTATATGATTTATATATGATTTAGAGTAATTTAATCCATGAAATATGTTTTAATATGGAGAAATCATATTATAGTAAGTTTACAGTGATATATATGATATAACTTATTTTAGAACCCAAAATTTGTGTTCAATTCATGTTATAATGCGTGAATTGGTTTTTGATTGTTAAAATACATGAAGAAACGAAAACAAAGTGATTTAAATGGACTGTTTAGTTGAAAAACAAATTCACAATGATTAATTTTGCTAAGAATGTCAAAAAGTTAAGAAATAGTAAAAATAATGAAATTTGGAGGTTTTAATTTGTTGTTTATGTTGTTTAGATGGTTTGAAACATGTTAGGAACATTAGTTGTTGTTTCTGTAAGGTTTATACAACTTGGGTAAGTTGGAATGGTTGTTAGAAAGGAGCTTTTAGGCCTAATTGGCTTTGTTATGTGTTCTTCGCGAACTGGAACGGCCTTGAACTGTGTCGTGGCGCTGCAGCGCCGACCCAGAGCACAGTTCCAACGCTGGCTCAGTGTGGCAGTGCTAGTCTAAGGGCTAAGTTGAGCGCGGCAGTGCCAGACCAGCGTTGCAGCGCCGGTCCTCAGTACAAACTGGGGCGCTGCAGCGCCAGATAGCAATTTGGCCTAGAAATTTGATTTTTAATATACAACCCTATAAATGTTAATGTAGCATGATCTTATGACTATAAAATGTGAGTAATCATATTATATGATGAAAGAGCAGATTGTGGTGTTGTTATAATATCAAATATGAAGATTATCATTAGTAATTAATGAGTTATGTGATAATTTAAATTAGTGTTAATAAAAATAGAAGTGTGGTTTAACCATGTAGTTAAACCTAAGACTAAGAGTTGTAAATGAAATAGATATTCGAATATTCAACGTGGTTATGTGGTAACTAATTATGTCATGATGACATGTGTATAGGATATTGAGAATCAAGTTGTATTGTTTAGCTTACACGCAATACAAGTTCTCTAACCCTAATCTCTATTTTAGCTTATCCTACCTTGTTGATAGTTATACAAGTTTATCATCCTGTCTTCTTATAAATTACACAAGTTCTTAATTCTGTTTCTTTATTGAAGAATGTAACCTTAGCTTACCAGTTTTGTTCAAGCAATGTTTATTATATCTTTTCAATGCTTTGAACTTTATTCTTAAAGCATGACTTGGTTGTTTTACATTATTCATTTATGGTTCATAACTACTTTATAACATGTCGTTGTTGAACCCTCACATTGTTATTAAACTTTTGATTCAACTAATCCTTAGTTGATGTACGTTGAACTTTAAATTTCCCTTGAAACTTATCTAATCCAAACTTTTTTTGGTGCGGACTCGTATGATAAAACTTAAATGAACAACCCTATTACAGGGGATTAATTACGCGGAAGCGTTTAGATGTTTGTGCATAATACATGGTACGAAGGGCTGATCACCCTAAATACGAAAGAGAAAGGTCCATATAGTCTAATGAATGTTAAGGTTTAAGTTGAAAAATACTTATAACCTAGGATATAGTTTATGGTCATGTGACCCTCAGATGATTTCCATTATCAGTTCTTGATTATCGATATTAGAAAATGTTATTCAATTCAATTGAGTTTATTCATTTCCAGATATTATGTCCTTTTAAGTGAGCATTTGTTTCGCTCACTCTTGCATATATATAACCATTGCAGCTAAAGTTGAGAAGGATGACGAGCCAACCACTAGCAAGGCAAGATGAACAAGTGCTGAAGGCTTGTTAAATTGTTGAGACTTATGTTTTCAGACTTAGTTTTAATTATGAGATGTAATTAATTATTTTTTCACATATGATGAATGTTTTAAGGTTAAACAACCTTGGATTTATTAGTTTAAGTTATGTAACCCTTTAATGGGAAGATTTATTGTTTAAGTTTTATTTAATTTGGGTTGTTAGAAATGAATGTTTAGACAGTGAACACCAAATCCTGTGGGAACAGAGTACCCAGATTTGGGGGTGTCACAACTGTTACTGGATGTTGTCTCTTACTTAGGTCGGTGCCAATTCACATGGTACGTTTTTATAAACTTTTGAGGATTTTTCAGCTGGTGTCTCTATATGTTCTCCAAGTGCGTACTTAGACTAAGTTTTCTTGGTCTATTTCGTATACTTGGAGACCATGAAGAGGTGCTGCTAAAATTTTCTTAAAATAAAAGAAACGTGCTCAAGATTGGCACTAGTGAGGAGACGCATCCAAGAATGGGATAAAAGCCTAACCCCTGTAGAGTGGAGATATATACTAGGTAAACTAAATTCATGCATGGACCACATTCATGATTATTCTTGATCTAATGTGGTATTTTCTTAAATTAAATATGTCAGCCGACCAGAGTTAGATGTACTGTGGGATACAAATTGATGGGAGGAGATTAGTTTATGCATACCATGATGGGGTGTCCAATTTTATGAACAAAGAAATAGAACATGTTAATGATCCGAATGGAAAAATGAGATGCCCGTGTCTCAAGTGTAAGAACATGATATGGAAGACTGCCGATGAAGTTAAATTTGACTTATATTCACGTGGGTTTGTGGATGGGTATTTGGTATGGATTCATCACGGGGAATCATATGAGTTTAGAGAACGGACAGATAGTACTGTAGACCAATCGATTTACGGGAATTCACAATCAGATAACTATGATATTGTGTAGATGTTGGTTGATGCGTATGGCCCTACCTATATTGACTAGGTTAAAAATGAGCATGCGTCAAGCAGTGCTCAACAAAAGCCAAATGATTCAGCAGCTGCCTTCTAAAAGTTGTTATCTGAATCGGGTGTCCCATTGTATCTTGGAAATGACAAGCACACTAGGCTTTCTGCAGTTACGAAGCTTTTACATTTCAAGAATGAGCATGACTGCAGTGAGAGAGGATTCAATGATTTACTTGATATTTTCAGCAAATTCTTACCTAGGAATAATACTCTGCCCGTGAATTACTATGCAGTGAAGAAGATGGTTAAGGGGTTCAATCTTGGGTATGAGAAGATCGATGCTTGTGAGCAGGATTGCATGTTATACTATGGGGAGGACAAAGATAATGTGACGCCCCCAAAATAGATATACATCACCTATTCTGAGTCGTCAAATACATGGTACAAAATATAAATAAAAACTTAATTATACAACTATCGTGTAAAATACGACAAAACATAAGTTGTGAGTTTTAATACAACATTGTCTACTAAACAATATTCAAACTCAAAATAAGTCCTCTGTGACGCCCCCAAAATTATGTATACGTCACCCATCTTGGGTCGTCACTTACATGGTACAAAATACAAATACAAACTTAATTATACAAATGTCGTGTAACATACGACAATACATAAACTGAGAGTTCTAATAGGAATATTGTCATCTAGACAATATCCATACTCAACGAGTCGTCATTACATTTATTGTCACACTATTTAACAGAATGGTGAGGACTACTAATGCTATCTTCTGGACCATCACTCCTTTCCCTGACTCGTCCCAGCTATATTCTCATTTCCTGAAGAGAACATTGAAAGAAAGGGTGAGCTCAACTAGCCCAGTAAGAAATATTATGACTAAGATAATGAAGAATAAATTATTAATAGTCTTCAATAATGTTAAACTGATAAAATATAATAGACATCAAGTTTAACTGCAGCGGAATAAGCAATCCATTAGAAGAGTCAAGTAGAGAATAAAACCTACTATCTTCTATGATTTAAAAATATTTTCATCAACTTTTATCACTGAGACTCAGCTTAATAAATAAACCACATCTTCTAATCATCCTTGTATTACGGGCCAAGGATATTCATTAAATCATCAATGATCATGACTATACCGAAAAATCCCTGATCATAATCATACCACAAACTGTCTATCAATGCATTACAAGCCACTGAGAACTTTTACCACACCACTTATAACATCACAGTTTCATGATTATACCGAATGATCCCTAGTCATAATCATACTAAGTCCATTTATGCACGTAAGCCAAAGATGACTTTTAACATAAAATAAACATGAGGATGATGACAATGTTATAGAAATTCAATTAAACAAGTTCAATAATTAGTTTATCCAGGAACTAATAATATCCAAATTGTCAACATGATACTTCTTTGTAAAGTAACAGTCAAGAATGCTCAGAAGAATATTTTCATGAAAAGATACTGGATGAAGTGCAAATATCAAGGATATTCCACTAATTTCATGGAGTATAGAAATCAAAACTTTAACCAAATGAGTATAATAAAGAATATATGAAACTGCAAATGGATTTTTACCAGCCATGCGGTAATCCACGTATACAGATCATTTCCACAATTTAATAAGGAATGAATATAAAGGATCATTCACCATGCATGTGGCAATCCACATAGACATGTTATTCCAACAGAATAATAAAGAATGGAATAACAGAAGGATTCACCATGCATGCGATAGAGACCGCACAGACAGATTATTCCCAACAGAATAATAAATATGGAACCAGGTCAGGTGAAATTCACACCGACAGGATATTCCGACAGAATAATAAATGCGAAATAATAAATGATGGAACCAGGTCAGGTGAAATTCACACCGACAGGATATTCCGACAGAATCGTAAAGAACGGAATAATAAAAGAATTTCACCAAGTATGCGGTACTTCGCATAAACAGGTTATTCCAACATAATAATAAAGAATGGAATAACAGAAGAAGATCACCAAGTATTGGGTAAACCGCATATACAGGTCATTCCACCAAGTATAGGGTAAACCACGCATACAGGTTATTCCAACAGATTAATAAAGAATGGAATAACATAAGTTCTCTTCATGAATAAGAAAGAATAACACCCCTTACCATTTTAAAGAAGAACTGAAATAAAGAAGTAGTTAAGTGGCAGAATACTCTTCTTCTTTCTCTCTATAGTTTCTCTCTCTAGAGTTCAGTGAATTCGTAAGAAATAATGAAGGAATGAGCTTCTATTTATAAGCTTGGTAGAGTAAGGGTAAAATAGTCTTTTTGCCATAATTTATGACATCATCGCTTACATCATCGATCAGATGACATCATTGCATACATCATCGATCAAATGACATCATTGCTTACATCATCCTTCTGATGACATCATTGCTTACCTCATCGTTCCGATGACATAATCGCTTACATCATCAGAATTCAAATTCAAATTATTCTCTTTCACCTCATTTTACTTGTATACCATGAATTTACTATAATAATGTTACCATTCAAATTATTAAAAAAAACATACTATCATATAATCACATTATACTACTATAATATAATATTATAATAATATATTTAAATGAATTATTACTAATATAATTTCAACCAACGGTCTGAAAAATTAGCACATTTCCTCATGGAATAATATTGTACCCAAAAATGATTTGGACCGAAAATAAATATATTGTCCGGGTGAATAGTAACTCGTGAATATTAACTCGTGAATAGTAACTCGTGAATAGTAACTCGTGAATAGTAACTCCGACACAAAAAGTGTCTCAAATACTCGAGTGAATAATACTAGAGTGAATAGTAATTTAGATGAATAGTAACACGTGAATAGTAACACGTGAATAGTAACTCCGACACAAAAAGTATCCTAAATACTCGAGTGAACAATACTAGAGTGAATAGTAATTTAGGTGAATAGTAATATGTGAATAGTAATTCGTGAATAGTAACTCATGAATAGTATTCCGACACAAAAAGTATCCCAAATACTCGAGTGAACGATACTAGAGTGAATAGTAATTTGGGTGAATAGTAACCCGTGAATAGTAACTCGTGAGTAGTGACCATGTATTTTATGACAACTTGTTTACTTTAAAAAAAAATTTACATATCACCCTTAACTTTAACCTTTTATCAATTTAACCATTTACCAGAATAGAAAAATTGAATACTTTTATTTCATAAAATTCGGGGTCTCACAATCTCCCCTCCTTATGGAATTTCGCCCTCGAAATTAACGTACGTACCTGATATTCGAAGAGATGAGAATACCTTACTTTCTTTTCGGATTGTACCTTTCCGGATAATTCCGCTCTATCATGATTTTTCTATTTCTCATCTCTTGTATTTCGAATATCATTCTAGAATATACCTTCAAAACAAAGGTTAATCGACATACCACAATTTATCCACTTATTAAGTAAACAATTTCAGCTTAGGTAAGTCACACCCTAGCGAAGTATATTACTCGTCTTCTAGACTAATATCTCCGTCAGTGACCATATCCCTGTAACATCAATCAACAATTTCTGTCCACAATCATATGAATAACTCATAATCATAATTGTGATTCTGAATTACTTTTTGCACCCAGGAAGAAAAAATTTACATCACCTATCTTCACCTGAAACATCAAAAATCATGGTTATACCAAATCACAATTCCTACTCATAATCATACTAATAAATTCATCTTTGCACTACGGCTAAAGATTTACAACTGTATAACCAATAATCAACAGTTAATCTTCGCACTACAGGCCAAGGATATACAACTGTAAAATCAATAATGCTGAGACTCAGCTTAATAGTATCACGACCACGAATTATCCATGCACTACGTGCCAAAGATAATCGTGTTTTCAATTACGGTCATGATTATACCAAACAATCCCTGGTCATAATCATACCAAGTCCATCTATGCACGTAAGCCACAGATGACTTTTACCACATCTATGAATTAATATTTCATTGCTGAGACTCAGCTCAATAATTAATCCACATCGTCAAATCATCCCTGCACTACAGGCCAAGGATATTCTTTAGTATCACGACCACGAATTATCCATGCACTACGTGCCAAAGATAATCGTGTTTTCAATTACGGTAATGATTATACCGAACAATCCCTGGTCATAATCATACCAAGTCCATCTATGCACGTAAGCCACAGATGACTTTCAACAAAATATAAACATGAGAATGAGGTATTGACGTATATAGGGTTTCAAACCTCTTAGAAACTTTCGCGTCATTCGCTCCTCATTATCGACCAAATGGGATGCAAACCGGGATAACTCTGTAAACTTAACCTCGTACTGCGATATGGTCATATTATTTTGCTCCAATGCTTATCTCAACATTGTTAGATGCCATTTTCAAACACTACCACAAAACAAGGGTTAATTAACATATCACATATTATTCCTATACTCTGACCGACCAATTAAATACCAAATAAACTTAGGTAGGTCATACTAGCGAAGGAATTCCCCGTCTCTCCCCTCCTAGTTCTTATCTTACATCTCAGCCAGGGATCATATCCCTAAGCTTTGATACCAACTGTGACGCCCCCAAAATTATGTATACGTCACCCATCTTGGGTCGTCACTTACATGGTACAAAATACAAATGCAAACTTAATTATACAAATGTCGTGTAACATACGACAATACATAAACTGAGAGTTCTAATAGGAATATTGTCATCTAGACAATATCCATACTCAACGAGTCCTCATTACATTTATTGTCACACTATTTAACAGAATGGTGAGGACTACTAATGCTATCTTCTGGACCATCACTCCTTTCCCTGACTCGTCCCAGCTATATTCTCATTTCCTGAAGAGAACATTGAAAGAAAGCGTGAGCTCAACTAGCCCAGTAAGAAATATTATGACTAAGATAATGAAGAATAAATTATTAATAGTCTTCAATAATGTTAAACTGATAAAATATAATAGACATCAAGTTTAACTGCAGCGGAATAAGCAATCCATTAGAAGAGTCAAGTAGAGAATAAAACCTACTATCTTCTATGATTTAAAAATATTTTCATCAACTTTTATCACTGAGACTCAGCTTAATAAATAAACCACATCTTCTAATCATCCTTGTATTACGGGCCAAGGATATTCATTAAATCATCAATGATCATGACTATACCGAAAAATCCCTTATCATAATCATACCACAAACTGTCTATCAATGCATTACAAGCCACTGAGAACTTTTACCACACCACTTATAACATCACAGTTTCATGATTATACCGAATGATCCCTAGTCATAATCATACTAAGTCCATTTATGCACGTAAGCCAAAGATGACTTTTAACATAAAATAAACATGAGGATGATGACAATGTTATAGAAATTCAATTAAACAAGTTCAATAATTAGTTTATCCAGGAACTAATAATATCCAAATTGTCAACATGATACTTCTTTGTAAAGTAACAGTCAAGAATGCTCAGAAGAATATTTTCATGAAAAGATACTGGATGAAGTGCAAATATCAAGGATATTCCACTAATTTCATGGAGTATAGAAATCAAAACTTTAACCAAATGAGTATAATAAAGAATATATGAAACTGCAAATGGATTTTTACCAGCCATGCGGTAATCCACGTATACAGATCATTTCCACAATTTAATAAGGAATGAATATAAAGGATCATTCACCATGCATGTGGCAATCCACATAGACATGTTATTCCAACAGAATAATAAAGAATGGAATAACAGAAGGATTCACCATGCATGCGATAGAGACCGCACAGACAGATTATTCCCAACAGAATAATAAATATGGAACCAGGTCAGGTGAAATTCACACCGACAGGATATTCCGACAGAATAATAAATGCGAAATAATAAATGATGGAACCAGGTCAGGTGAAATTCACACCGACAGGATATTCCGACAGAATCGTAAAGAACGGAATAATAAAAGAATTTCACCAAGTATGCGGTACTTCGCATAAACAGGTTATTCCAACATAATAATAAAGAATGGAATAACAGAAGAAGATCACCAAGTATTGGGTAAACCGCATATACAGGTCATTCCACCAAGTATAGGGTAAACCACGCATACAGGTTATTCCAACAGATTAATAAAGAATGGAATAACATAAGTTCTCTTCATGAATAAGAAAGAATAACACCCCTTACCATTTTAAAGAAGAACTGAAATAAAGAAGTAGTTAAGTGGCAGAATACTCTTCTTCTTTCTCTCTATAGTTTCTCTCTCTAGAGTTCAGTGAATTCGTAAGAAATAATGAAGGAATGAGCTTCTATTTATAAGCTTGGTAGAGTAAGGGTAAAATAGTCTTTTTGCCATAATTTATGACATCATCGCTTACATCATCGATCAGATGACATCATTGCATACATCATCGATCAAATGACATCATTGCTTACATCATCCTTCTGATGACATCATTGCTTACCTCATCGTTCCGATGACATAATCGCTTACATCATCAGAATTCAAATTCAAATTATTCTCTTTCACCTCATTTTACTTGTATACCATGAATTTACTATAATAATGTTACCATTCAAATTATTAAAAAAAACATACTATCATATAATCACATTATACTACTATAATATAATATTATAATAATATATTTAAATGAATTATTACTAATATAATTTCAACCAACGGTCTGAAAAATTAGCACATTTCCTCATGGAATAATATTGTACCCAAAAATGATTTGGACCGAAAATAAATATATTGTCCGGGTGAATAGTAACTCGTGAATATTAACTCGTGAATAGTAACTCGTGAATAGTAACTCGTGAATAGTAACTCCGACACAAAAAGTGTCTCAAATACTCGAGTGAATAATACTAGAGTGAATAGTAATTTAGATGAATAGTAACACGTGAATAGTAACTCGTGAATAGTAACACGTGAATAGTAACTCCGACACAAAAAGTATCCTAAATACTCGAGTGAACAATACTAGAGTGAATAGTAATTTAGGTGAATAGTAATATGTGAATAGTAATTCGTGAATAGTAACTCATGAATAGTACTCCGACACAAAAAGTATCCCAAATACTCGAGTGAACGATACTAGAGTGAATAGTAATTTGGGTGAATAGTAACCCGTGAATAGTAACTCGTGAGTAGTGACCATGTATTTTATGACAACTTGTTTACTTTAAAAAAAAATTTACATATCACCCTTAACTTTAACCTTTTATCAATTTAACCATTTACCAGAATAGAAAAATTGAATACTTTTATTTCATAAAATTCGGGGTCTCACATCCTCAATACATTTTTTTTACACAATTTCATAGAATAGTGAGGACTATTAATGCTATCATCTGAACCGTCACTCCGTTCCCCAAATAGTCCCGGTTACGTTCTCATTTCCTGAAAAGAACAATGAAAGCAAAAGGGTGAGCTCAACTAGCCCAGTAAGAAATATTATGACTAAGATAATGCAGAATAAATTATCGTTAGCTTTCAACAGTGTTAAACTAATAAAATATAACAAACATTAAGTTTAACTGTTGCGGAACAAGCAATCCATTAAAAGAGTCAAGTAGAGAATAAAATCTACTATCTTTTATGATTTAAAAAGGTTTTTCATCACTTTTATCGCTGAGACTCAGCATAATAAATAATCCACATCATCCCTGCACTACAGCTAAGGATATTCATTAGTATCACGACCACAAATTATCCATGCACTACGGGCTAAGGATATTCGTGTATTCATCAATGGTCATGATTATACCAAATAATCCCTGGTCATAATCATACCAACAACTGTCCATCAATGCACTATGGGCCAATGAGGACCTTTACCACATCATTTGTAACATTACAGTCATGATTACACCGAATAATCCCTGGTCATAATCATACCAAGTCCATCTATGCACTACAGGCCACATATGACTTTCAACAAAATATAAACATGAGGATGATGACAATGATATAAGAATTCAATAAAACAAGTTCAAGAATTAATTTATCCAAGGACCAATAACGTCCAAATTGTCAACATGATATTGCTTTCTAGAGTAAAATTCAAGAATGCTTAGAAAAATATTTCAATAAAAAGATACTGGATGAAGCGCAATTATCAAGGATATTCCACTAATTTCATGGAGTATAGAAGCCAAAGCTTTAACTAACTGAGTATAATAGAATATATAAAACTGCAAATGGATTTTCGCCCGCCATGAGATAATCCACGTAGACAAATCATTTCCACAATTTAATAAGGAATGAATACAAAAGATAATTCACCATACATGTAGTAATTCACATAGACATGTTATTTCAACAGAATAATAAAGAATGGAATAATAGAAGAATTCACCATGCATGCGATAGACCGCAAAGACACGTTATTCTAACAAAATAATAAATAATGGAACCAGGTCATGTATAAACGCACAGACAGGATATTCCGATTGAATAATAAAAAATAGAACTAGGTCATGCGTAAACGCACATACAGGATATTCTGACAGAATAATAAAGAATGGAATAACAACAGAATTTCACCATGTATGCGGTACTTCGCATATACAGGTTATTCCAACAGAATAATAAGGAATGGAATAACAGAAGAATTTCACCATGTATGCGGTACTTCGCATATACAGGTTATTCCAACATAATAATAAAGAATGGAACAACAGCTCTTACGACTATTAGAAAGAAAATAATTCTCTTCATGAATATGAAAGAATAATACCCCTTACCTTAGAAGAAACTGGATATAGGAGTAGTGAAGTAGCAGAATACTTTTTCTCTTTCTCTCTATAGTTTCTCTCTCTGGAGTTTCAGTGAATTCGTAAGAAATAATGAAGGAATGAGCTTCTACTTATAGGAGAATGGACTGAATAGAAACTAATTTATGAACGGTCCAGATTGATTTACTTTTAAACGGACGGTTCATATTGATTTACTGTACAGTATTAATAAAATATTCTAATAAAACAAAATCTTTTAAATAAAATATAATATATTCTATTTATAATCTAATAAAACGA
The DNA here is from genome assembly GCA_016801055.1 of Panax notoginseng. Classification (NCBI taxonomy): domain Eukaryota; kingdom Viridiplantae; phylum Streptophyta; class Magnoliopsida; order Apiales; family Araliaceae; genus Panax; species Panax notoginseng. The sequence goes on from CM029018.1 coordinate 80,115,038, forward strand.
ATAACTTTATAAAAGTATTATGTTTTATATAAAAAAATTTTACTATGCAAATACTATGCAGGCACTATACAAATACTATACATAATAGAATATTATATATTCTATTTATAGTCTAATAAAATATATAACTTTATAAAAGTATTCTGTTTTATATAAAAAGTTTTATGTTTTATTACATTTATAATAATAATAATAAAACAAAACTTATCACCTTTATTATAATTCACAATATTAATTGACCAGGTCGTTCTTAGGAAAGAGGGACTTTCCAATAAGGATTTCTCCCTATTGGCGCATAATTAGGTGACCAAACCTCTCCTTGCCAGAACTTCTAAACATCCTTAATATTGTAAATAATAATATGAATAACTTTGTCGTCTTAATTATGAATTTAATAACATAACATATTATACAGATGCTACTGTGATAATAATTGAATCAATAATACAAGAGATATGATGCAGTAATTACTGTAGTAATAATTGAGTATATCTGAGTGACTTCTTACGTGAGCATCAATAATCAATACCGTGTGCTACTATGCAACCACGCGTATTACTGTACTTTTACTACCGAGTAGTTCAACAGTTTTAACGGTAACATTTTCGCCGTTATTTTTACAAAAATATAATTCTGTCATTTTCTTACTACGACAATACTTCCGTTGTGGGGTTCACCAATGATTATGCCGTCGTATGAATATTCTCCGACAAAAAGAATATTTCCCGACTAAACGAATATTATATAACAACTTGTATACTTTACAAAATTTATAAATACTACCCACAACTATAACACTATCTCAAATTCACACCATAATATTAAAAAAATATTTCGAAAAAATTAAATCTTTATTCATAAAATTTGGGGTCTCACAATCTCCCCTCCTTATGAAATTTTGCCCTCAAAATTTATGTACGTACCTGGTATGCCGAATAGGTGAGGATACCTTGACTTCACTTCAAATTCTAACTCTTGAGGTATAACCTTTGAGTGTCGAATATAATCCTTTTTATCCAAGATTTTAACACGTATCTCCTCACACATTAAATCTTCTACTATCTCGTCCAATTCTAATTCAATAATGTGGTTCGGATCGTCCACATATTTACGTAATATCGATACGTAAAAAAGAACATTATGAACACGCGACAAACTTGGCGGTAAAACAAGTCTATAGGCCACAGTTTTTACTCAATCGAGGATTTCAAATGGGCCAATTAAATCGAGGGTTGAGATTTTTCTCTATTCATCGACTCTTGCTTCTAGAATAACGCCTTCTTGAACCTTCTTCTTCATATTCATCAGCTCCAAATATGTAGTTTGAGCGGCTTTAACTTTATCGATTAAAGTCGATTCTAATCATATATTCCTTATCTTCACATGGGTCTCTAGAGTCTTTAACTCTATCTTCATCATTTGTAAGTTATACAAAATAGGTTTTTGTGTTAACAACATCGCACTCGTAAACGTATATGATCTTCTACTCAACGTGTCAGCTATCACATTCGCTCTTTCACAATGATATCGAATGGTATAGTTGTAATGTTCAACAGCTCGAGCCAACGTCCTTGGCACATTATACATTTATTTTAGTTAAAGAAATATTTAAGGGTTTTAGAAATTATTTTGTACTGGGGTCAATACAAAATTCGATTTTACGCTCTAGGGGTAGAAAAAGAAGTCTTCAAGAATACGTTAGGAAATTTATTAACAATAGAAATATCATTCAAAACTGTGACTCTCATCCAATACTTGGATAGTACGTCACATTGATACCTATCAACTTGCCATCGTCATTCACAACATCCCCTACGGAAAGTCTGGCTTTTGTTCATTCCGCATAAGGAAGTCAACAACGAAAGGACCGGGGCTCTTCACTTATGGCTTGATATGACAATGATTGACTTTAGTGGTTTGGTTGCATGAATTCGCATAACAGGTTGGTTAAGAATATGAAAGCTAACCACCTTACAAAAAGCTTGATGAGTAGTTAACTAATCGATTCCTAAAATTACATCAAAGGTAAGTATTTTCAAAGAGATAAGATCGACAGGTAACGTGAAAGTGTCGATTTGAATCAACAAGATTTATAAATAGTGGAGGTAACGAAGGCTTCTGCTAACGAAGTTTCAACCAATAAGTCAAAGTCTAACTTCTCTGGGTCAAATTTAAACATTGAGCACAAGCAAGAGAGATAAAAGAATGGGTAGAACCGGTATCTAATAAGGTATAGACTTTGCAAGAATTTATAATTAACTAACCCGTGCTAACTTCGTTCGGGTCTCTCGCTTTTTGAGAAGTCACGAAAAACACTCTTCCTGAAACCACCGACTTTGTTTTGTCCATATCCGCCTTTAGTGCCACCGTCCCAACTGGACTTAACTTTGGTGCACGACAAAATCGGGCTAGGTGACATTCTCTTCTACAATTGTAGCATGCTTTGGATGGCATTGTGCAATTTGTACTGATGTGTCCCTCCCCTCCACATTTGAAGCATATGATAGGTGGTCGTTCTCCTTCCTTAACAACAGGTGTTGATGCTGACGTCTTTCCATTATTGTTGAATCTCCTCTTCTTGAAATGTTCATTCTTATTATTTTGACCATGATTACCACCAAAGTGGTTACCATTTTTGGCATGTTGATTCCCTCCACGCTTGCTGTCACCCCTTCAATGACTGTTATCACTGGTATTATTATTTTACTGGTTGCTCTCTTTTGGTTGGGTTAACTCATTATCGCGCTCCAATAACTGAGCCATATTAACAACATCTAAATACAAACACAGTTTATGAGAGATAAGATATTGACATATCTCGAGTTTCAAACCTCTTAGAAACATTCGCGTCATTCTCTCCTCATTATCAACCAAATGGGACGCAAACCGGGACAACTCAGCAAACTTGGCTTCATACTGCGACACGATCTTGTTGTTTTGCTCTAGCTTGATGAACTTTACCTCTTTCATGTGACGAATACTTTCTGGAAAGTACTTGTCGTTGAACAATTCTTGGAACTTCTCCCAAGACATCTTCAGTGCGGCAGGTTGAGTATGCTTTACAGATTCCCACCAGTAATCTGCCTCTGCCTTCAACATGAAGGTGGCAAAGGGAACCTTTTGCTCCTCAGAGCATTCCAAGACATTAAATATCTTGTTGATCTACTTTATTCACGTCTCCGCCTTAAGTGGTTTTGGCTCTCCAAAAAACTCCGATGATCCCAGCTCCTTGAATTACTTAGCGGTGATCGTCCAAGAGTTGCCAGTGTTTCCACCTGCATTTTGGACAGGAGCCGCTCTTGCCTGATGTTGCATGAATTGCATAAAGCCTCTGAATATTCCATCGTTCATCATTTGGTCAGTGTTGTTGTTTGCCTGAGGATTGTCGCCTTCCTGATGCACATTATCCTGATTATTGATCTGTGGAGACTCAACGGTCTCCTGTTCTCCATTGATGTTCTCAACATTCGCGGACGTCATTTTCAAATATTGCCACAAAACAAGGGTTAATTAACATATCACATATTATCCCTATACTCTAACCGACCAATTAAATACCAAATAAACTTAGGTAGGTCATACTAGCGAAAGAATTCCTCGTCTCTCACCTCCTAGTTCTTATCTCACATCTCAGCCAGGGATCATATCCCTAAGCTTTGATACCAACTGTGATGCCCCCAAAATAGATATACATCACATATTCTGAGTCGTCAAATATATGGTACAAAATACAAATAAAAACTTAATTATACAACTGTTGTGTAAAATACGACAAAACATAAGCTGTGAGTTTTAATACAACATTGTCTTCTAAACAGTATTCAAACTCAAAATAAGTCCTCAATACATTTATTTTCACACTATTTCATAGAATAGTGAGGACTACTAATGCTATCATCTGAACCGTCACTCCGTTCCCTGACTAGTCCCCGCTGCATTCTCATTTCCTGAAGAGAACAATGAAAGCAAAAGGGTGAGCTCAACTAGTCCAGTAAGAAATATTATGACTAAGATAATACATAATAAATTATCGGTAGCCTTCAACAGTGTTAAACTGATAAAATATAACAAATATCAAGTTTAATTGCAGTGGAACAAGCAATCCATTAAAAGAGTCAAGTAGAGAATAAAATCTACTATCTTTTATGATTTAAAAAGGTTTTTCATCACTTTTATCGCTGAGACTCAGCTTAATAAATAATCTGCATCATCCATGCACTATGGTTAAGGATATTCATTAGTATCACGACCATAAATTATCCATGCACTACGGGCCAAGGATATTCGTGTATTCATCAATGGTCATGATTATACCGAATAATCCCAAGTCATAATCATACCAATAACTGTCCATCAATGCACTATGGGCTAATGAGAACCTTTACCACATCATTTGTAACATTACGGTCATGATTACACTGAATAATCCCTGGTCATAATCATACCAAGTCCATCTATGAACTACAGGCCACAGATGACTTTTAACAAAATATAAACATGAGGATGATGACAATGATATAAGAATTCAATAAAATAAGTTCAGAAATTAATTTATCCAAGAACCAATAACGTCCAAATTGTCAACATGATACTGCTTTGTAGAGTAAAATTCAAGAATGCTTAGAAGAATATTTCCATAAAAAGATACTGGATGAAGCGCAATTATCAAGGATATTCCACTAATTTCATGGAGTATAGAAGCCAAAGCTTTAACCAACTGAGTATAATAGAATATATGAAACTGCAAATGGATCTTCGCCCGCCATGTGGTAATCCACGTAGACAATTCATTTCCACACTTTAATAAGGAATGAATACAAAGGATCATTCACCATGCATGTGGTAATCCACATAGACAGGTTATTCCAACAGAATAATAAAGAATGGAATAGCAAAAGAATTCACCATGCATGCGATAGACCGCACAGACAAGTTGTTCCAATAGAATAATAAATAATGGAACTAGGTCATGCGTAAACGCACAGACAGGATATTCCGACAGAATAATAAAGAATGGAACCAGGTCATGCATAAACGCACAGACAGGATATTCCGACAGAATAATAAAGAATGGAATAACAACAGAATTTGACCATGTATGCGGTACTTCGCATATACAGGTTATTACAACATAATAATAAGGAATGGAATAACAGAAGATTTTCACCATGTATGTCGTACTTCGCATATACAGGTTATTCCAACATAATAATAAAGAATAGAACAATAGATTTTACGAGTATTGGAAAGAAAACAATTCTCTTCATGAATATGAAAGAATAATACCCCTTATCTTAGAAGAAACTGGATATAGGAGTAGTGAAGTAGCAGAATACTTTGCTTCTTTCTCTCTAGAGTTTCTCTCTCTAGAGTTTCAGGGAATTCGTAAGAAATACTGAAGGAATGAGCTTCTATTTATAGGAGAATGGACTGAATAGTAACTAATTCATGAACGGTCCAGATTGATTACTTTTAAACGGACGGTTCATATTGATTTACTATGCAGTATTAATAAAATATTCTAATAAAACAAAATCTTTTAAATAAAAAATAATATATTCTCTTTATAATCTAATAAAACGAATAACTTTATAAAAGTATTATGTTTTATATAAAAAGATTTTACTATGCAAACACTATGCAGGCACTATGCAAACACTATGCATAATAGAATATTATATATTCTATTTATAGTCTAATAAAACTAATAACTTTATAAAAGTATTCTGTTTTATATAAAAAGTTTTCTATTTTATTAAATTTATAATAATAATAAAATAAAACTTATCACCTTTATTATAATTCACAATATTAATCGACCAGGTCGTTCCCAGGAAAGAGGGGCTTTCCAATAATGATTTCTCCCTATTGGCGCGCAATTAGGTGACCAAACCTCTCCTTGGCAGAACTTCTAGACATCGTTAATATTGCAAATAATAATATGAATAACTTTGTCGTCTCAATTATTGATTTAATAACATAACATATTATACAGATGCTACTGTGACAATAATTGAATCAATAATATGAGAGATATGATGCAGCAATTACTGTAGCAATAATTGAGTATAACTGAGTGACTTCTTACGTAAGCATCAATAATCAATACCGTGTGCTACTATGCAATCACGCGTATTACTGTACTTTTACTACCGAGTAGTTCAACAGTTTTAACGGTAACACTTTTGCCGTTATTTTTATAAAAAGATAATTATGTCGTTTTCTTACTACGACAATACTTCCGTTGTGGGGTCCACCAATAATTATGCGGTCGTACGGATATTCCCCGACAAAAAGAATATTCCCCGTTCAAACGAATATTATATAACAACTTGTATACTTTGCAAAATTTATAAATACTACCCACAACTATAACACTATCTCAAATCAACACCATAATATTAAAAAAATATTTTGAGAAAATTAAATCTTTATTCATAAAATTTGGGGTCTCACGATAAGGTGTGAAATCTGCAAATCATCTCGGTACAAGATCACAAAATGTGGGGGAAGGAGAAACATGTTCCAAAGAAGATTTTACGGTACTTTCCTCTTGCGCTGAGGTTACAGCTGCTATTCATGTCTACGCATACTGCTCAACATATGAGTTAGCATAGAACAAGGGATGTCATGCCTGGTCAGCTGACTCACCCAACAGAAGGAGATGAATGGAAAAATTTTGATGCCAATTTTCCATAATTTACCGACGAAATTAGGAATGTCAGGCTTGGCCTGGCTACAGATGGCTTATGTCCATTTAATAATTTTAGTCAGCCTTACTCTTTTGGCCAGTGATTATGGTAGCTTGCAATCTTCCACCGTCAATGTGCATAAGGGATGTGACGCCCCCAAATCCGTGTAACATCGATTACAGGACTTGGTGCTCGCGATACAACATACATCATCATCTATCTATGTAAAATTTAACAATAAGGAATAATAATATTAACTATTACATAATTATTCAAAATAAAATCCCAAGTCTTTACAACCTTAAAACATACTGGAACTTAGTCTTAGCGTTTATCGCTACATTACACATATGTGGAAATAATTAACTTATTACATAAACATTAGCATCACTTCATCTTAGTCTTTCCCTTGTCCTTGCCCGAACCCTCAGCCTTCTCACCCTTAACTGAAAGGTTGAAACAAGAATGAGCACGAATTGCCCAGCAAGTATATACGAAATTTGAAAACATACATCAGGAGTGAAAGCAGTTGAATAGTTAAACCTCAATAGTTGAAATGATTATCAAGCGTTAAATAGGAACATCAAGATTAAAAATTTAAGAATTTTCAATATCATACTAAGGGGTGTAAAATACCCTGAACATATTTTCTTTCATCAAAAATCATCAGACGGTTTAACAATCCAATAGACTGTAAACGGTCTCTGCAAGTACGCCAGGTGATCAGCCTATTGTACCCTACATTGTGCACAAGTATTAAGTTTTAAGCTGCATAAGCAAAATGGGACTATTTGCCCGACATCTGTTTGCCCGTTTATTCGGGTTGTTCATCTTAGTAATCATGTGAGACCGCACCAAAGCAATTTGGATTGGTAAACATTTAATAGCTTCGAAAGATTTATTTTAAATCACTTTTTTCATGAATAATAACTAGCCGGAAACAAAGGCCAGGAACATACTTTAGAACAGTTCGATAATGAAATGAAATTTTAAACATATGGCAGTTAAAAATAATAACTGAATAATCATCGATAAGTTTGCAAGATAATTGAAGTTTGTATGACTTTTCAACGAAGAAACTTGCACGAATAAATAACTATCACAAGTTCAATACTTACCCTTACTGCGATAATATTAGTAAGGATTTAATACATATCCAATAGAAATGAGGGTTAGGAAACTTGCCTGATAAGCCTGATACAATTAACGCTAGCAATTAACCTTCACATAATCTAATCACATGTGCCTCGTTAATCACCATTCATACACAATCCAGTTTGAAGTATAAGGGTCTCCTATTGGATATACTACAAACATCATAAGAGAATATATTTAGAAAATATATACCACCCATCTTAGACATCATAGGCAGCCCAAAACAGAACTTAAAAAAAAATGCGCAAACATAACAGTTTTTTAATTTATTTATTTTTCTCAGCTTTACCATATCTCGCTAAAACAGTCATAACTAATTCATTTTAAAACATTTTTGAGCGATTCTTGCGCCCACGCGAAGATAACTTCTGGGGCTACAACTTTCGTTCATGGACCATCTCCAAATTCCAAGCACAAAATTCCAGAAACTCCATGCAAGGGGACTGCTCCGAATTTGTTTGACAGATTTGATGCAACTACTTTGAACAGTCATAACTCCTTGCTCCGAAGTCGGAATTAGTCCGTTCCGGAGTCTATGGAAAGCTTATACAGTGTACTATAATCACCCAAAAGCCCACAATTTTCTGGAAATTTTAACTAGCACCGAATTTTGACTTTAGGGTCAGTAGTTCACAGTTCCCTTTTTTTTCGGTTTCTAACACGTTTGTTTACGATTTTCATATCTCACTCAATATAGCTTCGATCCGAATGAAATTTGGACATTTTATACTTCATGTTACATACTATTTTACAAAATTATTACATGCAACAAATGGATTATCTAAGACAAGATTTCGAGTGACCAAAAATCCTGAAAAATCATGCAAACTAGTTTAACCCAACTTTTGAGAAAATCATGATTTTGATTCTAGCATGCATGGGTTTGATTCCTATGGTTCAAATCACTTCTAATAACATATATACACATGTTACAACAATTCATTTCTCTATCTTTCCATGTTTTGAACTATCTAGCATGTTAGAGGCATTTTATCAAACACTTAGCATACATACATAAAATCTTTGAATTTTAAAGCATACAAGGCATGATTGGTCCAGAACTTATGTTCTTATTATACCATAGCAACCAGACCACGATCCTACAACATCACATCCACGAACACAACTCATATACTAAAGCTAAACATGCATTTTCTAGCTATTTTGTTCATGCATATATGAAAACCCATGAATTACCTATTGATTGGAGTTAACTACTGCTAGTGAGTGGATTGAAGCTTGATAGCTCACCCTCCTTGCTTGTCAAATTCTCCAGAACTCAGTCCACCTTGAACCACTCTCAAACTCCCACTATATTCTGCTCTCTTGGTTTGAACTTGTTGTGAAAGGGAGAAAAAACTTGGAAAGGAAAAGGAGTTGTGGTGGAATGTATATGTATATTTTGTTTGCTAGAACTGAACTCCTCAGCCCCTTCACCTCTTCCAAACATCAGTTATACAACCTTAAATCTAATACATTAATATGGTTAGTAAATAGAAAGAAGGTGGGAGCTAGAGCAAATGAAAGGTTGTTTGGTTTGAGAAATAAACTAGCTCCTATCATGGCTATGTTGATATATACGTATTCTCTTCCTCCTTGTCCCAATATGTGTGACACAAGACTTCCCCCCCAGCTGCTGGTCCATTTATTAAAATATAAATTTATCCATTTAATCAATTAAATAGCCATTTTGACCATTTTACCCCTCCTAACAAACGTATCGATACATATATCGATTCCTACTAAAGTCGACGTCCCGGACGTCGTGGAACTATCCGTTTCGTCAATCTCAACATAAAAATTCGTAGTTGACTTTTTCCCGAAAAAGTCAACCGGTTGACTTTGACCAAAAAGTCAACCGTAACACATTTTTGTGGTTACAGTCCATCCTGACTAATTTTGACGTTCCGGACCCAAATACGCCGTCCGCGCCACCAAATTCCGCTCCAAACTCAAGGTCATGATTTAAGGCCATCCCACGAAATTAATTAGAATTAATTCCATCCTTAACCAATTTAAATAATTGGCCTAACTGTAACAACCATTACAATACATCTTATCACATAACATATAATGACAATAAATAATTCATTTAAAAACAATTGTCACATAAGTTCATTTATTGCACTTGTTAAATTACATAGCAAATTTAGGATATTACATTCACCCTCCCTTATAAGGATTCCGTCCCCGGAATCATATTACATCATACAAACAGATTAGGGTAATTTTTCATCATCTTCTCTTCGAGTTCCCACGTAGCCTCTTCGACGTTGTGGTTCCTCCATACTACCTTAACAGAAGGTATTACCTTATTTCTTAACACTTGTTCTTTTCTATCAATTATTTGCACTGGAATCTCTTCGTAGGTTAAGTCTTTTTTGAACTGAATGGGTTCATACTCTATGACATGCTTGTAGTCCTGCTTATATGGTCTTAAGACTGAAATGTGGAATACGTTGTGTATATGTTCTAGCTCCGGAGGTAAAGCTATTTCATAAGCTACCTCACCCACTCGCCTCAACACTTCGAAGGGTCCTATGAATCTGGGGCTAAGTTTCCCCTTCTTCCCAAATCTCATTTTCCCTTTCCAAGGTGATACTTTCAAAAACACATAAGTGCCGACGTCGAAGTCTCGTTGTTGCCGGTGTTGATCAGCATATTTCTTCTGTCGATCCTGAGCCGTCACTAGCCTTGCTCGAATAGTTTTGATCACATCCGCAGTCTGTTGTACCAATTCTGGCCCTAGTAGTTGACGTTCTCCTACTTCATCCCAGCACAATGGCGTTCTACATTTCCTTCCATATAAAGCTTCATAAGGTGGCATCCCGATGCTCGCATGGTAGCTGTTGTTGTATGCAAATTCCACCAACGGTAGGTGGTCATCCCAACTCCCTTTGAAATCCATCACACATGCTCTCAGCATATCCTCTAGCGTTTGAATAGTTCTCTCGCTCTGCCCATCTGTTTGAGGATGATACGCGGTGCTCAATCTCAGCTGCGTTCCCATGAGTTCCTGAAAACTTCTCCAGAAATTTGCTGTGAACCGCGGATCGCGATCTGACACAATTGATACTGGTACACCATGCCTGGAAACGATTTCTTTGATATAAAGCCTTGCCAACTGATCCAAGGTATATCTGATCTTGATTGGCAAGAAATGCGCTGACTTGGTCAATCGGTCGACGATCACCCACACTGCATCATAACCCTTCTGCGTAGTTGGAAGTCCTACCACAAAATCCATCGTGATATGCTCCCACTTCCATTCCGGAATCTCTAAAGGTTGAAGTAACCCGCTCGGTCTTTGATGTTCTGCCTTGACTCGCTGACAAGTTAAACACTTGCTAACGCACTCCGCGACCTCTCTTTTCATATTGGGCCACCAATAATAGTGACGAAGATCCTGATACATTTTTGTGCTTCCCGGGTGGATTGAGTAATTTGAACTATGAGCTTCCTGCAGGATTTCTTCCTTTAACTCAGATACCGCTAGCACCCAAATTCTCTCCTCAAATTTTAACAGACCATCACCACCCATGCTAAATTTAAGCTTCTCTCCGTCGAAATTTTTTTTCTTCATTTTCTCACATTCTTCATTACCGCCTTGTGCTTCCTTGATCTTGTCCAATAGAGTTGGACGAACCTCTACTGCGAACAATTTCCCATCTGGCTCTCTCGGCCTCTTTATCTCTAGCTCCAAACTGGCCATCTCCTTGATTAACTCCTCCTGAGCTGTTAGCATTGCCAATCTACCACTGCCCTTTCTGCTTAACGCGTCTGCTACCACGTTTGCTTTTCCCGGATGATATAAAATATCGCAATCGTAATCCTTTATTAGTTCCAACCATCTTCTCTGCCTCATATTTAACTCATTTTGCGTGAAAATATACTTCAGACTTTTATGGTCCGTGTATATTTCACACTTCACACCATATAAATAATGCCTCCAAATCTTGAGGGCAAATACTACCGCTGCCAATTCCAGGTCATGGGTAGGATATCCCTTCTCATAATCTTTTAACTGGCGCGATGCGTACGAAATGACTTTACCATGTTGCATAAGCACACAGCCAAGCCCCTTGTGTGACGCATCACTAAAAATCACGAAGTCACCTGTATCGTCTGGTAACGACAACACCGGTGCCTCACTCAATCTCTTCTTGAGTTCTCGAAAACTCTCTTCACACTTCTCAGTCCAGACAAACTTCACCGAGTTCTTCGTTAAATTCATCAATGTTCCTGCTATCTTCGAAAAATCTTGAATGAACCGTCTGTAGTAGCCCGCCAATCCTAAGAAACTTCTCACCTCAGTCGGTGTTCTTGGTTGCTCCCAATTCTGTACCGCTTCCACCTTTGCTGGATCCACAGAGATTCCGTCCTTATCGATTACGTGGCCTAGAAACTGAACCTTCTCCAACCAGAACTCGCACTTCGAAAATTTTGCGTATAATTTATCTTTTCTCAACGCCTCCAATACCAACCTTAAATGTTCAGCATGATCTTCTTGAGTCTTAGAATAGATTAGGATATCATCAATGAACACAACTACGAATTTATCTAAATACTGTTTGAATACCCGATTCATCATGTCCATAAACGCTGCTGGCGCGTTTGTTAACCCGAATGACATTACCAGAAACTCGTAGTGACTGTAACGAGTTCTGAACGCTGTCTTAGGTACATCCTCCTTTCTCACCTTCAACTGGTGATACCCCGTCCTCAAATCGATTTTGGAAAAATATTTCGCTCCCTTCAACTGATCAAACAGGTCATCTATCCTAGGTAATGGGTATTTGTTCTTGATCGTCACCTTGTTCAGTTCTCGATAATCGATGCACAGTCTCATCGACCCGTCCTTTTTTTTTACAAATAACACTGGTGCTCCCCAAGGAGACACACTCGGTTGAATATACTTCCTATCCAATAATTCCTGCAACTGTACCATCAGCTCCTTCATCTCTGCCGGTGCCATTCTATACGGGGCTTTCGAAATCGGTGCCGTTCCCGGTACTAAATCAATAACGAATTCGACCTCTCTATCCGCCGGAAGGCCTGGCAATTCTTCTGGGAATACATCTGGAAATTCATTCACTACTGATATTTGTCCGATTTCTAACCCTACTTTCTGAGTATCGACGATATGGGCCAAATAACCTACACATCCATTTTTTAGTAACTTCCTCGCCTGCATCATCGTCAGACAGCTCGAGTGTCTTGGCGACCTATTCCCATAGAACACTACTTTAGACTGCTCGGGAGTCTTAAGGTTTATACACTTTTTCTGGCAATCTATCATCGCTCCATGGTTAAATAACCAATCCATCCCTAGAATTACATCAAATTCTCCTAATTGAATTGGGATTAAGTCCACAAGTAACTTATATCCCCTGATATCAACAACGCAATTCCTATGAACATGTTTAACGGGAAGAACTTCCTTATTAGCAACTTCTATGATCATAGGAGATTCTAATTCTTCCTGGGGTAAGTTTAAGCGTTGGGAGAATTCAAGCGATACGAAGGAATAAGTAGCACCCGAATCAAATAATATGTAAGCAGATATATCATTGACCGGAATGATACCTGAAACCACGTCCCTGGACGCAACCGCATCCTGAACCGTCATGTTGAAAGTCCTTGCTGTTGGTCGATTCTGAGTTGGTGGTCCACCAATTGTGAGAGTTCCACCGCTTGGTCCCCTCCCTCCATTTCCTCCTGCTGAGTTCTTCTTTGGGCAGCTCCTTGCCTGATGATCTAATGCTCCACAGTTGAAACATCCATTTCTCTTCGGTGCAGAGCAGTTGGGAGAGATGTGCCCCTCCTGCCCGCAATTGAAACAGACATTCTTCCCCTTTAGACATGCCCCCGAGTGATTCCTTCCACATTCCTTGCATGCCTCAATCCTCTTCTTTGATTCCCCTGGTTTGCCCCAAGGGTTTCCCGAGTTGACATTATTGTTGTTGTTGTTGTTGTTGCTTTTCCACTTCCTCTTATTTGCGCCGTTGCTGCCGCTGCCTTCTCCACGGTTTTCTCCTTCAGTCTTCTTCTTTTTCTCCTTGTTGAACTTCATTAGGGCTTCACTTCCGCCCTCAGCAATTATAGCTTTCTCCAGGAGAGTCGCGAAACTGTTCGTCTGCAGCACCGAAAGTCTGCTGTATAGCCATGGTTTGAGGCCTTGCTCAAACCTCCTCGTCTTTCTCTCCTCAGTGTCGACCTGATGAGGTGCGAACCTTGCTAGCTCGTTAAACTTTGCAGCATACTGCGGTACCGTCATATCTTCTTGTTTCAGCTCCAGGAATCGCATCTCCATGCGACTCTACATACTAACAGGAAAATAGTTCTCGAAAAAGATTTTCTTGAACCCTTCCCAAGGTATCACACCTTCTCCAGCTCGGGTCTGACTTGCCTCCCACCAGTAGTTGGCTTCACCTTTCAGCATATACGTGGCGAAGATAGTTTTCTGGTCGTCTCCTACTCGAGCGATAGCGAATGCCTTTTCGATTTCCTTAACCCAAGTCTGGGCTTCGATAGGTTCCGTAGTTCCTTTGAACTCAGGTGGTCCCGCGCTTTTGAAGTCTTTAAAGTGTGCCACTGGAGCCACTGGAGGGTTGTTGACATTCGGGGTTCGATTTTGAAGTGCCCCTACTAACATGTCCACAAATTGCTGCATAGGGTTCGGTGGATCCCCAGCATTACCGTCTGACCCCTCGGGTGCTTGGCGACGTCTTCCTCTAGGCATCTATCTGTTCAAAATGAACTTCATATTATTAACTAATAATTTACTCTACAGTATATAGAATTCATTATAACTGAACCATCACATCACATACTTAAATAAAAACATATTTATTTATAAACATAATACTCAAAGTATTTCATCGTTTTATGGCATTATGCCATTTACATCACGTTGCATCAATCACTTGGTAAAACAGAAACCAAGCTTTTTATTACATAGATAAGCATTTTATTTGCTACTAGGAAGAAGTTTATCATAATAACTAAAGACCCCGCCTAATGGCATCCTCATGCTCCTCATCCGCTATCTCTTTCACTAGCTCACGGCTTATAACTCGACCAGACCGGCGCTCCTCACGTGGAAAGTGACGCACCCTATGTTGGAACCTTCTATGTGCCGACTTAAACACGTATTTCATCTTGTCTATCTTAACCTTCTTGTCTCTAACTTCTCCCTCCAACTCTCCGGTTAGCTTCTCAGCCCTAACACGGTCTCTTCTCTCATCTTCCCAGAAAGTGGTAATAATCTGCTTGTCAGTTTGGAGTCTCTGAATCCTCGACTCTAACCCATTAATGGTATGCCCCAAGTGGGTCCTAATAGCTTCTTTCTCATCCTCCAGCCTATCCACCTTCTGGTCTGATGCCCGCAGTTTGTCAGCTAGGTCCCCGTTCCTAATTATCAGGTGGTGCACCAATGCCTCAAGCAATGCTGCAGCTTGCTGCTCCCCCTGATACAGCTCCTTCAACTCATGGACCTTGTCGTCCAACTCCGTAATCCTATCCATCAACTCATCCAATAAAGTATCCTCAGGTGTTTCTTCCGAGTCCTCCTCGGGCTCCTCTTCCTCTTCAGGATACTCCTCTGGGTCTGAGTCAACTGCAGCCTCAGCTATAGGCTCAGGCATAGCTGCCACCAACTGCTCACTCACAACGTGGATATCTCTAACCTCGTCTTCTCCTGACATCCTTCAAACAATAAAAAAAATAACTCGGTTAGTATTTTAAAATAGATGTTTTTGTTTTTAGAAAAAAAAAATATATACATATTTGACACAACCCTTAGAACTCTACATGAGTTCATCTCTTTATTTCCTCCACTAACTTTCCTAAGGTTATAGTCTAAGGTTCCCCACCTAAGGTTTATAACCTATGGCTTTGATACCAACCTGTGACGCCCCCAAATCCGTGTAACATCGATTACAGGACTTGGTGCTCGCGATACAACATACATCATCATCTATCTATGTAAAATTTAACAATAAGGAATAATAATATTAACTATTACATAATTATTCAAAATAAAATCCCAAGTCTTTACAACCTTAAAACATACTGGAACTTAGTCTTAGCGTTTATCGCTACATTACACATATGTGGAAATAATTAACTTATTACATAAACATTAGCATCACTTCATCTTAGTCTTTCCCTTGTCCTTGCCCGAACCCTCAGCCTTCTCACCCTTAACTGAAAGGTTGAAACAAGAATGAGCACGAATTGCCCAGCAAGTATATACGAAATTTGAAAACATACATCAGGAGTGAAAGCAGTTGAATAGTTAAACCTCAATAGTTGAAATGATTATCAAGCGTTAAATAGGAACATCAAGATTAGAAATTTAAGAATTTTCAATATCATACTAAGGGGTGTAAAATACCCTGAATATATTTTCTTTCATCAAAAATCATCAGACGGTTTAACAATCCAATAGACTGTAAACGGTCTCTGCAAGTACGCCAGGTGATCAGCCTATTGTACCCTACATTGTGCACAAGTATTAAGTTTTAAGCTGCATAAGCAAAATGGGACTATTTTCCCGACATCTGTTTGCCCGTTTATTCGGGTTGTTCATCTTAGTAATCATGTGAGACCGCACCAAAGCAATTTGGATTGGTAAACATTTAATAGCTTCGAAAGATTTGTTTTAAATCACTTTTTTCATGAATAATAACTAGCCGGAAACAAAGGCCAGGAACATACTTTAGAACAGTTCGATAATGAAATGAAATTTTAAACATATGGCAGTTAAAAATAATAACTGAATAATCATCGATAAGTTTGCAAGATAATTGAAGTTTGTATGACTTTTCAACGAAGAAACTTGCACGAATAAATAACTATCACAAGTTCAATACTTACCCTTACTGCGATAATATTAGTAAGGATTTAATACATATCCAATAGAAATGAGGGTTAGGAAACTTGCCTGATAAGCCTGATACAATTAACGCTAGCAATTAACCTTCACATAATCTAATCACATGTGCCTCGTTAATCACCATTCATACACAATCCAGTTTGAAGTATAAGGGTCTCCTATTGGATATACTACAAACATCATAAGAGAATATATTTAGAAAATATATACCACCCATCTTAGACATCATAGGCAGCCCAAAACAGAACTTAAAAAAAAATGCGCAAACATAACAGTTTTTTAATTTATTTATTTTTCTCAGCTTTACCATATCTCGCTAAAACAGTCATAACTAATTCATTTTAAAACATTTTTGAGCGATTCTTGCGCCCACGCGAAGATAACTTCTGGGGCTACAACTTTCGTTCATGGACCATCTCCAAATTCCAAGCACAAAATTCCAGAAACTCCATGCAAGGGGACTGCTCCGAATTTGTTTGACAGATTTGATGCAACTACTTTGAACAGTCATAACTCCTTGCTCCGAAGTCGGAATTAGTCCGTTCCGGAGTCTATGGAAAGCTTATACAGTGTACTATAATCACCCAAAAGCCCACAATTTTCTGGAAATTTTAACTAGCACCGAATTTTGACTTTAGGGTCAGTAGTTCACAGTTCCCTTTTTTTTCGGTTTCTAACACGTTTGTTTACGATTTTCATATCTCACTCAATATAGCTTCGATCCGAATGAAATTTGGACATTTTATACTTCATGTTACATACTATTTTACAAAATTATTACATGCAACAAATGGATTATCTAAGACATGATTTCGAGTGACCAAAAATCCTGAAAAATCATGCAAACTAGTTTAACCCAACTTTTGAGAAAATCATGATTTTGATTCTAGCATGCATGGGTTTGATTCCTATGGTTCAAATCACTTCTAATAACATATATACACATGTTACAACAATTCATTTCTCTATCTTTTCATGTTTTGAACTATCTAGCATGTTAGAGGCATTTTATCAAACACTTAGCATACATACATAAAATCTTTGAATTTTAAAGCATACAAGGCATGATTGGTCCAGAACTTATGTTCTTATTATACCATAGCAACCAGACCACGATCCTACAACATCACATCCACGAACACAACTCATATACTAAAGCTAAACATGCATTTTCTAGCTATTTTGTTCATGCATATATGAAAACCCATGAATTACCTATTGATTGGAGTTAACTACTGCTAGTGAGTGGATTGAAGCTTGATAGCTCACCCTCCTTGCTTGTCAAATTCTCCAGAACTCAGTCCACCTTGAACCACTCTCAAACTCCCACTATATTCTGCTCTCTTGGTTTGAACTTGTTGTGAAAGGGAGAAAAAACTTGGAAAGGAAAAGGAGTTGTGGTGGAATGTATATGTATATTTTGTTTGCTAGAACTGAACTCCTCAGCCCCTTCACCTCTTCCAAACATCAGTTATACAACCTTAAATCTAATACATTAATATGGTTAGTAAATAGAAAGAAGGTGGGAGCTAGAGCAAATGAAAGGTTGTTTGGTTTGAGAAATAAACTAGCTCCTATCATGGCTATGTTGATATATACGTATTCTCTTCCTCCTTGTCCCAATATGTGTGACACAAGACTTCCCCCCCAGCTGCTGGTCCATTTATTAAAATATAAATTTATCCATTTAATCAATTAAATAGCCATTTTGACCATTTTACCCCTCCTAACAAACGTATCGATACATATATCGATTCCTACTAAAGTCGACGTCCCGGACGTCGTGGAACTATCCGTTTCGTCAATCTCAACATAAAAATTCGTAGTTGACTTTTTCTCAAAAAAGTCAACCGGTTGACTTTGACCAAAAAGTCAACCGTAACACATTTTTGTGGTTACAGTCCATCCTGACTAATTTTGACGTTCCGGACCCAAATACGCCGTCCGCGCCACCAAATTCCGCTCCAAACTCAAGGTCATGATTTAAGGCCATCCCACGAAATTAATTAGAATTAATTCCATCCTTAACCAATTTAAATAATTGGCCTAACTGTAACAACCATTACAATACATCTTATCACATAACATATAATGACAATAAATAATTCATTTAAAAACAATTGTCACATAAGTTCATTTATTGCACTTGTTAAATTACATAGCAAATTTAGGATATTACAAGGGATCCTTATCTTTTCTTGACTTTACTTATATTGGGGGAGAATAGTCCTACAAAAGACATCAACGTGTACCTTAGGCCGTTAGTCGATGAACTTAAGATGCTATGGGAAACAGGTGTTCAGACTTTTGATAAATCTGTCAGACAAAATTTCGTGATGAAGGCAGCCTTGTTGTGGACTATCACTGACTTTCCGGCACTTGGGATGATTAGTGGTTAGTCGACTGATGGTAAGTTATCATGTCCAGTCTATATGAGGGATATGCAAGGCACTTAACTACGTCATGGCCTGAAAACTAGTTTCTTTGGAACTGCTCGTAGATTCTTGCCTGTTGAGCATAGTTATAGAAAGATGTCTACATAGTTCAACATAAAGATAGAGAAGAAGTGGGTTGTTGGTCGCTTGACAGGCAACGACCTATTGGGCTAGCTAAATGATCTAACATTTCCACCGCCTAGGAAGGAGCGTGGTAAGTTTAGAGCAATAGGATACGAGAAAAGTCATAACTGGAAACACTCGCCAATTTGGTTTGATTTGCCATACTAGGTCACACTAGCACTTCGTCATTGTATAGATGTCATGCATACATAAAAGAATGTATTTGAGAACTTGTTTTATACCGTACTAGATATGAGTGGTAAAACAAAAGACAATGATAAAACACGTCGAGATTTGGAGGAAATGAATATCAGGCAGGAATTGTGGCTCCGACCTAACAACTCAAAACCAAAAGCTCCATCTTGTCTTACCAAGCAACAGGTTAAAAACATTTGTAAGTGGCTTAGTGCATTGGAGCTCCCATATGGATATGCTTCTAACATATCTCATTGTACTAAGGTTGAGCAGTTGAAAATTACTAGGTTCAAAAGTCATGACTGTTATGTATTCATGCAGAAGTTGATGCTAATTGCATTTCATGAGGTGTTACCGAGGAATATTAATGATACCTTTACCGCACTTTCAAATTTCTTTTGGGATATTTACTCAACTGTTATAAGGCATAGTGATGTGGAGCAGATGGAGAAAAATATAGTGTAGACAATGTGCAAGCTCGAAATGATCTTACCACCGAGGTTCTTTGAAAGCATGGAGCATTTTCCTATTCATCTGCCATATGAACTTAAGCTTGGCGGACCGGTGAATTATCGATGGATGTATCCTTTTGAGAGTTAATATCACCTACATTGTGCAATATTCGTTATCTTTATAATTAATTTATTCGATATTGTTATATTTCAGGTATATGCGTCGATTAAAGCAAAAAGTTAAAAACAAAGCTCGTGTAAAGGGTTCTATTGCTGAATACTATACGGAGGAAGAGCTTGTCAACTTTTGCTCGTTGTAATTTGACGATGTAGTCGCAACGAAGCACAACTGTTTAAGTCAGAATTAGGTCATCGATCCGTCTGGTCGTGCTGATGAGTTGGTTGTATTCACTTATCTGACTAAACCATCTAGACTGAGAAGAAGACTTATCTAATCGATAAAGATTTAAAGATTGTATCTATATACGTTCTTCTAAATATGCCTGAAGTATCGTCGTACATGAAGTATGTATTATTATAAGTTTAAACCTTAATATCTAACCATAATTAATAATTAAATAATATTATATTATTGTAAGCAGTTCATTCGAAGTGGAAGCATGTGCTTCTTACCAGGGGTTAACTACAGCACAGATGGAAGCATTCACTAATGAAAATTTCCAACAGTGGTTTAAGAGAAGGGTTAAAGAAGAAAATGCTTCTGAGCGTTTTAGAGATGTCATTTTAGGCCCGTACTAACTTATTAGTTCATTTCCAGGCTGCATCGTTAATGGGTATAGATTCAAGGTTGATGACTTGAATGAACTGATATTATTCAACTCTGGCATTATTGTGTGTGGAAGTTGTTACGGAGATTCTGAGTCCAATTACCATGGACGATTAGAGGAAGTTGTTGTGCTCAATTATCTTGGGGGTAAAAAGGTCGTTACATTTAAGTGTCGCTAATTTGATACTACAAAGGGTGTTAAAATTAATCGTAATAGAATCGTCACAGTAGATATAAAAGTCAAAGTTACAGTCTAATGACGTATTTGTGTTAGCCAGCCAAGAAACTCAAGTGTACTATGACCCTAATATCGTAAATTATAGAACCCCCCTGGTATACAGTTGTCACAACAAAGACTCGTGCATTTGATGGTACTAATCTGTCTAGAATGGATTACCCGTTGCAAGAACAAGTTAGCAATCCCAGCCACATATTGCTATATGATGACGATGTGGTTGGGGTTGATGTCGTTAACGTACCCGATGTTGACGAAGTGGAGGAAGATGTGGTTGTCAGTTCGTATTTGATCGTAGAAGATGATAGTGAGGAAGAAATTGATACGCAAGAGGAATAGACAGAATCAGAGGATGAAAATGATTTTGATTCTGACGGGTTTCACGACGTACTACTTCTTAACTTATTCAAGTTTTATAAATAAATTAGTACTAAAATCAATCATTAGAATAAATTAAATGAAATCTAATGTCATTTTGTTTGTTATTTCAGTATTACAGCTATGCCTAGACATAGCGGTGGAGGTGGCCATGGTGGCGGCCGTACAAGATCGGGTGACGGCTCCCAGGGCGGGTCATCTTCATCAGGTAGTGAGTTAATTTCGTTTTAGCCCAATAACACGTACTTTCATAATTTTTAATAAAAAACGTTCATTTACTATTTTTTAACAATGTCATAACTATATTATACATACATATGCTAGATGTCGACGTTAGTGAGGGCCTAACCTCGGTCGATTAGGTCGTCCGCCGGCAGTTCCTGACACGGTTCATGTTGATCTCAGCTCGTCGGTGTAGGTTTCAACTAATATATTATGTTCAGTTAAAATGATATTATTATGTGATTAATAAATTAAAATAATCCATTTAAAATTTGTTTTCTAGTATTATGGATGCGGTCGCAAAGACGACCGTACACGCCATATGCCTGCAACATCTCCCGACTGACTGCATGCGATTTAGCCAGTATGCATGGTAAGATGCCGACTTTATGGTGACAGTGTTGCGTGAGTTTCATGTAAGTCATTGAATTACATATATATATTAAATCACAAATTTGGTCATAGTAATTTACATATTGTTTAAAATAATTATTGATACGTACGTTATGTCCGTGTAATTGAGGTATTATAGATATGAGGCTAGCATCACTGACGCGGACGGTGATGCTGTTATTATCTCACACATTTTGAAGAACTATTCCGACTGGCCGTACGAGATGCGACATAAGGTAGTCCAGGCAGTTGAAGAATCGTCGGGGACTACTGTACGAGATCATCAACAGCCGGCAGTATCAGATACAACATGGGCTGACATGTGTATGTACTAGAATGATGCTGCCTTCAAGACCAAGTCAGAGAAGATGAAGAAGAATCGAGGCCAGCTACGGATTGTACATACTTCTGGCTCGTAGTCGTTTCAGGAGGTTAAGTCAGTATGTATTTATGTTAAGTTTAATTTAATATTAAACTGCATCTATAGTAAAGTAAGGTAATATTAATTAATGTATGATTTAGGTCATGCGGAGTAGCTTGGCTGACCTCCTACTATGATGGAGTTTTTGGATAGAGTCCATACGCCTAAGGATTCGACTTCGGGGTCGACGATGTCTCCCGCAACATTAGCTATACGAGTACTACATTTACTATAATGATTATAATTTATGATTATATTACGTAATTAATATGATGATACAGAGTTAACTCACATGTACATATATTAAATTGCAGGACAAGTTTAAGAAGCTCTGAGCCATGCGTGTAGCTGAGTTTGCAGGTTGCTAGGGGCGATCCCGAGACGTTAGATTATATTATCCCTCTGCCAGAGATTAGTTTATCTCAGGATGAGGAGATGGCTCTTTGGGTCTCGTCTCGGGATCCTCCTGAAAGTAGTATGCATACAAGCCAATCATATTTGATGATAAAGCATATACTTTGTACCAATCTTATTCATTTATTAATAAAAAGTATTAATTTATTAAAGGCTTTTAATTATCTACATGATGATGTTTTTAATATGTGATAAACCCATAGTTTTAAGCAATGCTTTTAGAATAATGATGATGATCATTCTAATGAGATCTAAATTCTTAGAAAGCTTAAAAGTAAAATAGTTCCCAATCGTTGGATTACTAAATTGGGGATTAGTGAATCCGGATAGATTGGTACATACGTTGCTTGCTCATTAGATGAGGATGATTGATCTCATGATCATTTGTGTTGAGACACTAAAGCAAGTATGTAGGTGCTTATTAGAGAATAAGTTCACTGAACATGGCTCGCTAAGGAATACCTAATAGAGTTTTACTTGCCTGTCAATAGGAATTCCTATAGTGATAGTAGTACAAGTGATCCTTGGACTTGAGATCATCATAGTATCTTGTGTATGATGATTTATACTTTGACTTATTCCTTAAGACCCTTAGGGTATATCAAAGGGTATGCTTGGGTATAATAAGTTATATATGGAGATAATGTATGATCAATAAAGAATCTACCACTTCTAGTAAAAGAAGAGAAATGTCCTATGTGATTCGATATATGACAACTCAGTAGTCATTGGCCAAGGTAGAATAAAATTAGAAAGGAGTTTTTAATTTGTATTATTTAGAGTTGTGCATTTAAGAGTCAAAATACATATAATTAAATAAAATAAGACTTGACAGTAATTCCATATCTTATATTTAATTGGGATATTGTATGGTGGAAGGATTGAATTGTACGGTAACTATTTACTAAAAGGTTCTTTTATGATTAATGTTGAAATCTATATTATCTAGAAAGTCGTTGATCGCTAGAGAGGCTTATCCCTATTGTAGAATAAATATTATTTATTTAAATAAATTAATTGTTTAATTTATTTATTTAAATAAGATTAGAATTGTTCTAATTGATTTATTCACAACCGGTTTAATATGGAGAACCTAAAGGGTCACACCATAAAAGGAAGAATAATTATTTAAGAAGTTAATGGCATAATCGTAATAATAAGTTATGTATATTTAATTTAATATATGGTGATAGAATAAATTAAATAGCTTAATATTTATTATTTAATATTTTGGAAATATTAAATATAAATTAATAAGATGAGTCTTATTATTATTATTACTATTATTATTATTTAATTCCTAAACGAGTTTGGGAATTAATTAATAAAAGTACTCTCATATATCCTAATAAGATTAGGAGGCTAATTAATTAAAAGAGTTTAATTAATTATTCCTAATAAGATTGGGAGCCTATTTAATTAAATGATTTAATTAATTAAAATTAAAAACCAAATCCTTAATTGTTAAGGAGGGTTGCCCAGCATCTATAAATAAGAGGAGTCTTATTATGGGTGTAAGAGTTATTGTTGACTTTTTCACAACAGACGTGATTCCAATAGTTGGAGAGTACGTTCTTTTCTATAGAGATAGAAAACTAGGGTTTAGCCAACCACCCTTCTTCTTGAATATTTCTTTTTCCTTGGTGAGGCCAAACACTTGGGTGGCTAACGTTGATCAAAGGAAAGAACCAAACTCGGCGGATTCAAGTTGAACGCGAAAATATTAGGTGGTGAACTTGTACCTGAGGAAGCTCAGATCTTGAAGGGTATGATTCTTGTTCTTCTTCTTTTAGTTTAATTAATAATTGTGCATAAATGATGATCCGGGTATATGGTTTGTAAAATTTTAAAACTCTGATTTTCCATGCTTCCACTTATTTTTACAATTTGATTGAGTTCATGAATATTACAAACCTAACAGTGGTATCAGAGCCAAACCTTTATACGAATTATTAATTGTTCAGATTTGATATATATGTTGATATGTGTTTAGAACAATTTAATTGGGCATAATTTATTGTATAAAAAAATAAAAAATAAAAATAAAAATTTTGCGAATCCCGATTTTCGATTTTCGCTTTTCGCTGAATTCGTGATTCCGGCTTGGTTTAAATCAACAAAAATTAAAGAAACATGATTCAGTGATGTGCCACCGCCCACCAGTTTTGAATACATACATATATATATATATATATATATATATATATATATATATATATATATATATATATATATATATATATAATCGAAATTTTAACCCACGTGCATCACGAAGAAACTCCTGAGTCCTTGATATGAGAAATCATGGTCATGCTCCATTAACATATAATCATATATATATTCGTAATATTTTATAATTAAAATAAAAACTTTATTTTAATATTCAAATAAAAAGTTTATTTTAATCTTAAAATAAAAAGTTTATTTTAATCTTAAAATTAGATTCATGCTAACTAATTAGAGTTGGAATTGGGTTCCATGCTAACTAATTGGACTTGAAATTGGGTTCAATGTTTCTTAAAATAAAGGAGTTTATTTGTGAATAGAAAAATGAATCCAAGTTTCCTTAAATAAAGGAGTTTATTTAGATATGAAATAAGATTTCATATTATTCAAAATAAAAGAGTTTATTTGTGAATAGGACAGAGAGTCCGTATTTCCTTAAATAAAGGAGTTTATTTAGATATGAAATAAGATTTCATATTATTCAAAATAAAAGAGTTTATTTGTGAATAGAAAAGAGAATCCGTATTTCCTTTAATAAAGAAGTTTTTTTTTACTTGGAATTGGATTCCATAATTAATTAAAATGAAGGAGTTTATTTTGATTAAAGATTTTGATTAAAATAAAATAGTTTATTTTATTCAAAATTAGATAAATTAAAATAAAAGAGGTTTATTTTGATTTAAATTTGGATTAAAATAAAGGAGTTTATTTTGATTCAAAATTAGATTTTATACTAACTAAATTTGCCCATTAAATGATATCAATATATATATTGAATGTTTATTATTCATGAGATGAATGTTATTTATTGATGCATATGGTGATGTGTATGATAATAAATGGGAACGATTATAGACTATTGACCAATGTGATTGTATTTTATTTTAGTTGGATGCATGAATGTATGGGTTTTATTAAATGGGATCTGCGTATCTCGCCTTCTCTAAATTTTTCTTAATATAAATTCTAACTCCCTCCTATGTATTTCCCCTTGACTGCTGATCAAGGTTTCTATTTATTTTAAATAGTTTTGTAATAGGAATAGTTAGAATTAATTTTGAAGAATTGGAGATCAAGGAGCAAGGAGCGCGTGAAGACCCATTTGTAATGGAGCCCGGGTTTAAATGTAATAGTTATATTTAAATATTAATTATTGCACCCCTAGGGTTTGACCTTTTGGTTCACTTGGTGGCTCTAGTGAACCAAACTAGAATAAAAGTTCATAATCAATCCAGGTATAATATAGTATTCTATATGTGCATGCTTATACTATATATATTATATATTATGCAAACATGCTTCGCATGTTCTTTAATATAATGCATATTTTATATATATATGTGCATGCACGTTAAACAAGATGAGATAAATTAATTACACGCAAACCCCTCAAATTTTTTTATATTAAGTCCTAAGTGTTCAAATATATTTGGAATATCGAACGTCGCCTTCTAGCATGATAAAAATAATAGAGTATCAATTAATTATTATAAGTTTGTTGTGTCACCACAAGGCTTATCTTAGTTCTTTGAGATATTAATTTTATCACATTTGATACTTATAAAGAAAATTGAACAATATTATTTTGTTGTGTCACCACAAGGACAATATTTTTCTTTTTTGAATATATGGAGTGCTAGGTTGGACTTAACTTAAATTATTTTAGTTCCGATGTGCACACACTTGACCATTATGATTTAAGAGGTAAAATACAAGGAGTTACATAGTTGATGTAATTGACAAGAGTTGTCTACCTATTTATTTATATATAGTTTGTTGTGTCACCACAAGGCTATATACATTTGAAATGGGATTCTTATTCTCATTAGTATATCTTTAATTAGATTTTGCCAAACTATATAAGTGAGGGTAATATAGTTTGAAAAAAATAGTGAGAGATACCAATTTAAAACAAGACCAAAATTAATTTGGTAATTAATAAAAGAAAGTATGCTAAAATGTTGTTAAGAACAAATTCATTTACAGAATTTTATAATGTCTAAATTACTATCACTACGAAGCATATAATATGCTATTTAACCGGACCGAATTAAACGGATTGGTTAAGAAAATTAAGAATAGTTCTCATGGCTGAAAAGCTATCTTATGTCCTTAATACGCTTATCCCTGTAATGGTTGCAGACAATGCCTCTAAGGAAGAGATTGGTACTTTTAAAAAGTGGCAAGATGATGCACAGTTGGCTCAATGCATCGTGCTCGCATCCATGAGTAACGAGCTCCAGCGTCAGCACGAAACTAAGGATGCTCCTACTATACTTATGCATGTCAAGTAGTTGATGGTGAGGAAAGTAGGACTAATAGATATTAGATATCTAAGGAGCTCTTCCGATCTAGAATGACCGATGACACTACAGTACAGATAAAAGTCCTTAACATTATCAATTTGATTGATCAATTAGGACAACAGGTTTTGTCATGGATGGAGAGTTGAGCCAATATTTGATCTTGCACTCACTCCCGGACTCCTTTCATAATTGTTGTGAATTATTCATATGAACAACTTAGATATCAGCCTCGCTGATTTGCTTAATATATTGAAAAATATTAAGAGTCACTTTCCAACCAAGAAAGACCATGTCTTACTAGTAGGGGCCAAAGGATCTTCTGAAAAGAAGAACGATTCAAAGAAGGTAAAAAGAAAGGCAAAAACAAAGGATAATAAGAACAAAACTGATACGGATAGCAAAGGAGTTTGCTTCCACTGCAATAAGCCTGGACACTGGAAAGAAACTGCGAGAAGCATCTTCTAGAGGCTAACCAAAGAAGCTTAGTGAATCTTCGGTTACAAATACAAATTTGTTCATGATTTAAAATAAATTTTTCTTTAAGTCAAGGTTCTACTTGGGTATTGAATATCGACTTTGGTTATCATAAATATAAATTTATGAAGGGACCAAGCAGAAGTAGAAAGCTAAACAAAGATAAGTAATCTTATGTGTGAAAAATGAAGCAAAGGTTGCTGCATTAGCCATAGAAACTTATAGTTTAACATTGCCTACGGGCAAATCTATTAAGTCAATAAGTTGTTATTGTATTCCAGTTCGCGTTAGAAACATTATTTCTATTTTATTGTTGGACAATAAAATCATTGGTATTATAATTAAGAACAATTGTTGTTCTATTTATAATAATAATATTTTGTATAGAACTGAAATATTACTTAATGAATTTTGTGTACTTGACTTACGTGAAAATATATTTTGCAAATTGAACAAACTATTATAAGAAAAAGAGATGATCATTGAAAGAGTTGAATGTTTATATTTGCTGAAATACAAGTGTGAATTATTTGAAAGGTTCAAAGAATTCAAAAGTGAAACAAATTGGCAAAGTATTAGGATTCTTTGATCGGATCAGGAAAGGAATACTTGTGCAATGAGTTTCAGATCATCTCAAATGCTTTTCTCACAAAGGACACCTCCTGATACACAATAATTGATTGATGTATCTGAAAAGAAAAAATCGTACCTTGTTGGACATGGTGCAGTCCATAATGATTTTATCGACATTCCAATATCCCTCGGGGGTCATGCCCTAAAAATGGCTGCATATCTATGAAAAAGGTAACCTCAAAATCTGGCCCCAAGACTCCATAAAAGTTATGGACAAGGAGAATTCCTAATCTTAAGTATGTTAAGATAAGGGGTTATCCAACTTATGTGAAAAAGGTTTCAAAGGATAAGCTTGGGACAAGATTTGACAAGTGTCAATTTGTGGGACATCCTAAAGTAAGTTTAGGGTATATGTTCTATAATCCTACTTAGCAAAAGGTGTTTGTTGCGAAACACGTTACCTTCTAAGATAAAGGTGTTTATCATTAAAAGAGCTAGAGGGAGGATAATAGATCGTGAAGAGTTCAAGAACCACAAAATACTATAAGTCAAATAAGAGAAAACTGTAGATAGACTTATTGTACCAAAACCGAATCGTAAATCTGGAATAGTACCGAAGATACCTAAGAGGTATGGATTCATCATAGATGATGATGATGATGAGGTACACATCATAGAAGATGATGATCCAGTTACATACGATGAGGTAAGAGTTGTAGACACTCAGAGAAATGGATTGAAGCAAGCTTCTCAAAAATGAAACATTCATTTTGATTAAACAAATAAAAGAGTTTGATTTTATCAAAAATAAGAATGAACCTAGTGTGTACAAAAGGGTCAGTGGGAGCGTCGTGACATTCCTAGTATTATATGTTGATATATTACGAAAAAGGAATGACATGTCAATGCTACAATCAGTAAAGATAAAGTTTTCTAAACGTTTCTACACAAATGATTTGGGAAGAGTATCTTAATTGGGGATACAAATCTATATAGATAGATTTAAGAGGATGCTTGACTTAACCCAAGGAACGTGTATTCATTTGATGCTAAAGTCGTTTAGCATGGCAATCTCTAAGAAATGTCTCATGTTGATGAGACATGGAGTGTATCTCTCTTAATAGTCCCCATAGACTCCTAAAAAGAGAGATCACATGAGTGACAATCATGTATGCAATGAAATATACGAGACTTGATGATGATCGGTCATATTCTGGAAAAGATAACTGTGCAGTGAATTGGAAAGGTTTTCAATAGCAAAGAGTTGCTGGTTTAGTGATAAAGACAAAGTATATAGCTATAAATGAAGCTACAAGTTGATTGTTTGGATGAAAAGTTCATTACAGAACTAGGAATAGTTCCTAAGTCTCATCTTGGATCTAAACATGTGTTGTGGCACTTTTATTTGATAAAAGGAATCATTGAAATATGAGGAATCACTATAGAGATAGTGGACTCTCAAGAATAATATTACATATCCATTAACTAAAGCTTATCCAACAGCAGGATAATCGTCACTTAGAGAAGAAGGGTATGAGATACCATAGCGATTGGCTTTAGTGCAAGTGGGAGAATGAAAGTAGTATGCACACAAGCCAATCATGTTTGATGATAAAGCATATACTTTGTAACAATCTTATTCATTTATTAATAAAAAATATTAATTTATTAAAGGCTTTTAATTATCTACATGATGTTGTTTTTAATATGTGATAAACTCATAGTTTTAAGCAATGCTTTTAGAATAATGATGATGATCATTCTAATGATATCTTAATTCTTAGAAAGCTTAAAACTAAAATAGTTCCCAATCGTTGGATTACTAAATTGGGGATTAGTGAATCCGGATAGATTGGTACATACGTTGCTTACTCATTAGATGAGGATGATTGATCTCATGATCATTTGTGTTGAGACACTAAAGCAAGTATGTAGGTGCTTATTAGAGAATAAGTTCACTGAACATGGCTCGCTAAGGAATACCTAATGGAGTTTTACTTGCCTGTCAATAGGAATTCCTATAGTGATAGTAGTACAAGTGATCCTTGGACTTGAGATCATCATAGTATCTTGTGTATGATGATTTATACTTTGACTTATTCCTTAAGACCCTTAGGGTATATCAAAGGGTATGCTTGGGTATAACAAGTTATATATGGAGATAATGTATGATCAATAAAGAATCTACCACTTCTAGTAAAAGAAGAGAAATGTCCTATGTGATTCGATAAATGACAACTCAGTAGTCATTGTGTAAGACCCCAAATTATTAATAAATGAAATTTAATTTTCTCTATTTATTATTCTGAAATAGTAAGGGTTGATTTGATTAATGTGGTTAGTTATGGGTAAAATGCGCAAATATTTTAAATAAGCAAGTGGTTATAAAATATTCATTGTTGTCAGGGAATATTTGTTTGGTCATGGAATATTCTTATTGGGAAATATTCGTACGACGGCGAAGCCTTGTGTGTGGGCCCCATAATAGAAAGCGATTGGATGAAGAAAATGACAAAAATAAGTTGTTTATAAATAACGGCGTAGTTGTTACCGTTAATACTGTTGGAATACCCGGTGGTTAAAACACGGTAATACGCGTAGCACACGGTATTGCACCAATTATTGATTCTTACGTAAGAAGGCACTACTTAATAATGGTTACAGTAATTACTGTTCAGTATTTTGTTTTATTGATTCAATAATTGCTGCGTTAATATTTTATATTACTGTTGTTTCAATAATTGTCACTACACAGTATTTTTTATTATCGGAGCAATAATTCATATTATCTGAATAATATTATTAGATAACATTATTGGCAATGTCTAGAAAGTTCTGTCTAAGGAGAGGTTTGGTCATCTAATTGCGCGCCAGTAAGGAGAAATCCTTATTGGAAAGCCTCCTCTTTCTTGGGAACGGCCTGGTTGCCAGTACTGTGGTTCTGTAATATTATTTGTGTATAATTAATTATTAATTTATATGATGAGGAAAATAGTGATTTTATGTGGATATAGATAGAGAAAAATTTTAATGTGACAATTGTTGAAAATTAATATTTTATCTTTTTCTGATAAAATAATTTATTTAAATATATTATTTTAATAATATATTGATGGTGGTATTTTTACAATGAATATGGGATATATGAGTATATGAGGAAGAAGAGTATTTTTGTGGCATTAAATGATTAACACATGTTTTGTGTGTTGGTGGACATAATTCTTGACCGAAAATTTATTATTGACTGTAAAATCGCCCGTTTATGAATTTCGGTCAATTTCTATTTGGAATTTGGAAAAACTTTCTTCTGCAAAGTTGTAGAGAATTGAATTTCCTATAAAAACTCGCGAGATTCGAATTTTCTGACAAAAGGGCTATTTATTATGAATTATTGAAATTTCGAAATTCCGAAATAATTGATTTTTGGGAGTTTTAGTTAATTATTTTGAGAAAAATGTTTTTTGCATTTTTTTGGACATCATAAACATGTGCAAGGTGGCTGATTTCAGATTTTCTAAGGTGGGCTTGAAAATTTATATATATATATATATTATTATATTAAATTTTCTGCTTTGGTGTTCTAAGCATTTTCCTATAAATAGGGTGCTTAGGTTAGAATTGAAAATCACACCAGAAACACAAGTTTCTCTCTATTTCTCTCTCTACATCGAGCGTATTCTTGTGAGTATTTGATACTTTGAGTGTTACTTTACGGTGCAAGTTTTCTTCAGCACTATATCTAGTATTCCAGTCAGAAGTACCGTCTTTCCGAGGTAAGGGATGTTATTTCTTCTTAAATGATATTATTTTCTTCAATATCATTATATCGAAGTATTGATCTGAATTTTTATCAAATTTGTAACTTTTTATGTCGGGGTTACTATTCATGAGTTACTATTCACGAGTTACTATTCACGAGTTACTATTCACCAAAAAATGAAATTTTCTTCTTTTCGTCCAAAATATCTATTCTGGATACTAGCTTTGATTGTATCCATATTTTGATCATTCTTGAATTTTACTCCACTATGATTATTTATGAGGTATTTTTGGACATGGAATAGCTAAAATACGAATCCTTAGTATTTATTATTTTGTTTCACTGGATTCGTTTCCTTAAAAATATTTTTCATCATCCTTAGTCTTAAATGATGATATAACTGAATATCTTTGGCCTGTAGTGCAAAGATGAATGATTTCTGATGAATATCTTTGGCCCGTAGTGTAAAGATGAACAGGTGTTGAGGTGAACATGACCAACTGATGAATATCTTTGGCATATAGTGCAAAGATGACTATTTAATTCAAGATATTTATTGATTGATGTTACAGAGATAAAATATTGATGATGGGCTTTTAAATTCATAGATAATCGAAGATTTCATTCTCTACATAACTCTTCTATGAATTATTATTTTCCGCTGCGAATATTGAATTAAAACTTGTTGTCTATTGTATTCTATTAAATTTTTTCCCTGTTGAAGACTAACGATAATTTGTTGTATATTATCTTAGTCATAACATTCTTTACTGGGCTAGTTGAGCTCACCCTTTTCCTTGTTGTTCCATTTTCTTCTCAGGAGGCGAGAATATAACAAGTACTAGTCGAGGTATGGAATGAGGTTCTAAGAAGTTGTTTTAGTAGTCCTCACCATTTTTTTATAAAATATTGTTCCAATAATTGTAATGAGGACTTATTTGAGTGTGGATATTGTCTAGATGACAATATTTGTATTTACACTCACAGTTTTTATGTTGTATTAATAAAGTTGTAGTTGTTTCTATACCATATTATTGACGACTCAGAATAGGTGTTGTATACCTGTTTTGGGGGCGTCACAGTTGGTATCAGAGCTTAGGGATATGATCTCTGGCGGAGATCGAGGAATAGAACTAGGAGGGGAGAGACAAGTAAATCCTTCGCTAGTGTGTCCTACCTAAGCTTATTTGTTGGTCGGTCATAATATAGGGATATTATGTGATTTGTTAATTTGTTAAATTAACCCTTGTTTTATGGCAGTATTTGAGAATGTCGACTGAGAATGTTAATAGTGGAGTAAATGAAACCGTGGAGACACATGTACTCACCAACGAGGAGAATGTGCAACAGGCTGGCAATGTTCCTCCTGTGAACAACACCAATGAGCAGACGATGAACGATGAGATGTTTAGAAGTTTTTTGCAGTTCATGCAAAACCAGACGAATGAGATTCCTGTTTAAAATATAGGAAGAAACAATGGCAACGCACAGCTGGTCACAGCCAAGCAGTTCAAAGAGTTGGGACCACCAGAATTTAAGGGAAAGCCGGATCCGATTATGGCGGAAACGTGAGTCAAGCAAATTACCAAGATATTCGATGTCTTGGGATGCACGGAGGAACAGAAGGTTCCATTCGCCACCTTTATGTTCCATGGCGAGGCAGACTACTGGTGGGAATCTGTGAAGCGTACCCATCCAGCCGCACTCAGCATGTCTTGGGAGACATTTCAGAAACTATTCAATGACAAGTACTTTCCTGAAAGTATTCGTCATATGAAGGAGGTAGAGTTTATTAGACTGGAGCAGAATAACATGACGGTGTCCCAGTACGAGGCGAAGTTTGCAGAGTTGTCCAGGTTTGCACCTCATTTGGTGGAGAATGAGGAACGTATGACACAGATGTTTCTGAGAGGTTTGAAACCCGGCATACATTAATATCTCATTTCTCATAAATTTTCTCTCTATTCAGATGTTGTCAACAGGGCTCAATTGTTAGAGCGAGATAACGAGTACGGTCAACCGAGGGACCACAACCAGGATCATATCGGTGACAACAGTCATCAGAACAATGATAACCAGCGGAGAAAGAAAAGTACAGACAAGAACGGCAACCACTCTGGTGGTAATCGTGGCTATGAAAATAGAAGAAGCGAGTCGGGAGGAGATTTTAAAAAGAGGAGATTCAACAATGATAATACGAAGACGTCAGCACCAGCAGCAACTGGTTCCAAGGGAGGAGAACGACCACCGGTTATATGCTATAAATGTGGAAAAGAGGGACATATCAGCTCAAACTGTCCACAACAGTTCAAGGTATGCTATAATTGTGGAAAGGAAGGACATATCGCTCGAGATTGTACGATAGCGAAACCAAGTTCAGCGGGGATGGTGACTCAAAAGGTTGTCCCAGAAAAGTCAAAGTCAACGGTTCCTGGGAGAGCGTTTGTCGTGACTGGTCAACATGCGAGGAACCCAAACGAGGTGATTACGGGTAAGCTAATCATAAATTCATGTGAAGTTTATACCTTACTAGATACCGGTGCTACCCATTCATTTATTTCTCCTGCTTGTGCTCAACGTTTAAACTTGACTCCGGAGAAATTAGACTTTGATTTATCTGTGGAGACTCAGTTAGGGGAAACTTTCATCACATCCACTGTTTATAAATCTTGTTTGATCCAAGTTGGCACCATCACCTTACCTGTTGACCTTATCTCTTTAAAGATACTTGCATTTGACGTGATTTTAGGAATTGATTGGTGAACTACTCATCATGCCAAAATTGATTGTTTTCGTAAGGTGGTTAGTTTTCATATTCCTAATCAACCTGTTATTCGAATTCAAGCAACAAAGCCATTAAAATCAATCACTGTCATATCAAGTCATAAAGCCATTCGTTTATTGAAAAACGGATGTCAAGCTTTCTTAGCCCATGTTATGGAATTGAATAAAGACACGTCAAATTTGAATAATATTCCTGTTGTTAGTAACTTTCCTGACGTATTTCCTGAAGAACTTCCCGGTCTACCCCTATAACGTGAAGTTAAATTCTTTATTGATCTTGAACCTAGTACAAAGCCCATTTCTAAAACCCCATATCGAATGGCTCCTATTGAACTTCAGGAGTTAAAAGTCCAACTACAAGAGTTGTTGGACATCGGTTTCATTCGTCCTAGTACATCTCCTTGGGGTGCTCCTGTTTTATTTGTAAAGAAGAAAGACGGGAGTATGCGACTTTGTATCGATTACCGGGAATTAAACCATGTCACCATCAAGAATAGGTATCTGCTACCTCGTATTGATGACCTGTTTGACCAGTTACAAGGAGCACAATTCTTTTCAAAAATCGATCTTCGTTCTGGATATCATCAGCTAAAGGTTAAAACTGAGGATATTCCGAAGACTGCCTTTAGAACTCGGTACGGGCATTATGAATTCTTAGTCATGTCTTTTGGATTGACTAATGCTCCTGAAGCTTTCATGGATATGATGTACCGAGTATTCAAGGATTATTTGGATCAGTTCGTTGTTATCTTTATTGATGACATCCTCATATATTCCAAAAGCCGTGAAGATCATGAGCACCATTTGAAGCTGCGTGAAAACAAGCTATATGCTAAGTTGAAGAAATGCGAGTTCTGGCTTGAGGAAGTAGCATTCCTAGGGCACGTGGTGTCAAAACATGGAGTATCTGTGGACCCGACGAAGATTGAAGCAATACAAAGCTGGGAGCAACCGAAGACGGTGACTGATGTACGTAGCTTTCTGGGCTTAGCTGGTTATTATCGGAGATTCGTAGAAGGGTTTTCTCGAATCGCTACCCCGTTAACTCAGCTAACTCGGAAGGATATCAAATTCGTATGGAGCGAAGAATGCGAGAAGAGTTTCCAAGAGCTTAAGAGGAGACTCATTTCGGCACCTGTTCTGACAATACCATCTGGTTCGGATGGATTTGTTATCTACAGCGATGGTTCAGGCAAAGGGTTAGGATGTGTTCTCATGCAACGTGGGAAAGTCATAGCCTATGCCTCGCGACAACTTAAAGAATATGAGAGGAATTATCCTACTCATGATCTAGAGTTGGCAGCAGTCGTTTTCGCGCTAAAGATCTGGAGGCACTATCTATATGGGGAGAAAGTAAAGATATATTCAGACCATAAAAGCCTCAAATATTTCTTCACTCAAAAAGAACTCAACATGCGGCAACGACGTTGGCTCGAGCTGTTAAAAGATTACGACCACACTATTCAATACCATCCTGGAAAAGCAAACGTGGTAGCTGACGCGTTGAGTAGAAGATCATATGCAGGAACGAGTGCGATGATGTCAAGTATACGCGTAGAACCAACTTTAATCGATAAAGTTAAAGTTGCTCAAGCTACAGACCCGGAGCTGATGCGTATGAAGAAGAAAGTGCAAGAAGGTGCTATTCTAGAAGCAAGAATCGATGAAGAAGGAATATTTCGAGTCCACTCTAGACTTTGTGTTCCTAACGATTCTGATTTAAAGTACAAGATCATGATGGAGGCACACAATACACCATTTGCAATCCATCCTGGAAGTACTAAAATGTATCGTGATCTTCGACATACATTTTGGTGGAACAATATGAAGAGAGAGATTGCAAAGTTTATCTCGAGGTGTTTAACTTGTCAACGTATAAAGGCGAAGCATCAAGTACCAAAGGGTCCATTGCAACCACTTGAGATTCCGAAATGGAAGTGGGAACACATTACCATGGATTTTGTTACGGGTCTTCCCACGGTTTCTCAAGGCATAACTGCTATTTGGGTTATAGTTGATAGATTAACCAAGTCTGCTCATTTCTTGCCGATACGGGAGACTTATTCCCTTGAACATCTTGCTAGTATGTACGTGAATGAGATTGTAAGGTTGCATGGCATGCCAGTATCCATAGTTTCGGATCGTGACCCAAGATTCACTTCAAGATTTTGGGTTAGCTTGCAAAAAGCTATGGGCACGGATTTACGATTCAGTTCGGCATACCATCCTCAAACGGAAGGGCAATCAGAGAGGACTATTCAAACTCTTGAAGATCTATTAAGACTTTGTGTCCTAGATTTCAAAGGAAGTTGGGATAAGTACCTACCATTGGTGGAATTCTCCTACAACAACAGTTATCAGGCAAGTATAGGTGTGGCTCCCTTTGAAGCATTGTATGGACGAAAGTGTCGCTCTCCAGTATGTTGGGATGAGGTGGGAGAAGCAACGTTGTTGGGACCAGAGTTGGTACGAATGACTACAGAGAATATCCAAACGATTCGACAACGTATACAAACGGCACAGGATCGACAAAAGAGTTATGTGGATCTTCATCGAAAGGACGTGGAATTTGACATTGGGGATCATGTATTATTACGTGTAGCTCCATGGAAAGGAGTTACAAGATTTCAGAAGAGAGGAAAGCTCAATCCATGATTTATTGGTCCATTTCAGATTCTTGACCGAGTAGGAAATGTGGCCTATAGACTTGCGTAACCTCCAAGTATGTCTCGTGTTCATAATGTTTTTCATATATCTGTGCTTCGTAAATATGTGAAAGACCCGAACCATGTTATTGAGTTAGAACCGGACGAGATAGCTGAAGACTTAACGTACGAGGAGGTACCTGTCAAGATCATGGATAAGAAGGAGCATGTCCTACGCACGAAGAGCATACCACAAGTTAAAGTTTTGTGGAGAAATCATGCTATTGAGGAAATGACCTGGGAGTTGGAAACGGAAATTAAAGCGAGGTATCCTCATCTTTTCGAAACACCAGGTACGTATGTCAATTTCGAGGACGAAATTTCATAAGGAGGGGAGGTTGTAAGACCCCAAATTATTAATAAATGAAATTTAATTTCTTCTATTTATTATTCTGAAATAGTAAGGGTTGATTTGATTAATGTGGTTAGTTATGGGTAAAATGCGCAAATATTTTAAATAAGCAAGTGGTTATAAAATATTCATTGTTGTCGGGGAATATTTGTTTGGTCGTGGAATATTCTTGTTGGGGAATATTCGTACGACGGCGCAGCCTTGTGTGTGGGCCCCATAACAGAAAGCGATTGGATGAAGAAAACGACAAAAATAAGTTGTTTATAAATAACGGCGTAGTTGTTACCGTTAATACTGTTGGAATACCCGGTGGTTAAAACACGGTAATACGCGTAGCACACGGTATTGCACCAATTATTGATTCTTACGTAAGAAGGCACTACTTAATAATGGTTACAGTAATTACTGTTCAGTATTTTGTTTTATTGATTCAATAATTGCTGCGTTAATATTTTATATTACTGTTGTTTCAATAATTGTCACTACACAGTATTTTTTATTATCGGAGCAATAATTCATATTATCTGAATAATATTATTAGATAACATTATTGGCAATGTCTAGAAAGTTCTGTCTAAAGAGAGGTTTGGTCATCTAATTGCGCGCCAGTAAGGAGAAATCCTTATTGGAAAGCCCCCTCTTTCCTGGGAACGGCCTGGTTGCCAATACTGTGGTTCTGTAATATTATTTGTGTATAATTAATTATTGATTTATATGATGAGGAAAATAGTGATTTTATGTGGATATAGATAGAGAAAAATTTTAATGTGACAATTGTTGAAAATTAATATTTTATCTTTTTCTGATAAAATAATTCATTTAAATATATTATTTTAATAATATATTGATGGTGGTATTTTTACAATGAATATGGGATATATGAGTATATGAGGAGGAAGAGAATTTTTGTGGCATTAAATAATTAACACATGTTTTGTGTGTTGGTGGACATAATTCTTGACCGAAAATTTATTATTGACTGTAAAATCGCCCGTTTGTGAATTTCGGTCAATTTCTGTTTGGAATTTGGAAAAACTTTCTTCTGTAAAGTTATAGAGAATTGAATTTTCTATAAAAACTCGCGAGATTCGAATTTTCTGACAAAATGGCTATTTATTATGAATTATTGAAGTTTCGAAGTTCTGAAATAATTGATTTTTGGGAGTTTTAGTTAATTATTTTGAGAAAAACGTTTTTTGTATTTTTTTTGGACATCATAAACATGTGCAAGGTGGCTGATTTCAGATTTTCTAAGGTGGGCTTGAAAATTTATATATATATATATATATATATATATATATATATATATATATATATATATATATATTATATTAAATTTTCTGCTTTGGTGTTCTAAGCATTTTCCTATAAATAGGGTGCTTAGGTTAGAATTGAAAATCACACCAGAAACACAAGTTTCTCTCTATTTCTCTCTCTATATCGAGCGTATTCTTGTGAGTATTTGATACTTTGAGTGTTGCTTTACGGTGCAAGTTTCCTTCAGCATTATATCTAGTATTCCAGTCAGAAGTACCGTCTTTCCGAGGTAAGGGATGTTATTTCTTCTTAAATGATATTATTTTCTTCAATATCATTATGCCGAAGTATTGATCTGAATTTTTATCAAATTTGTAACTTTTTATGTCGGGGTTACTATTCATGAGTTACTATTCACGAGTTACTATTCACGAGTTACTATTCACCAAAAAATAAAATTTTCTTCTTTTCGTCCAAAATATCTATTCTGGATACTAGCTTTGATTGTATCCATGTTTTGATTATTCTTGAATTTTACTCCACTATGATTATTTATGAGGTATTTTTGGACATGGAATAGCTGAAATACGAATCCTTAATATTTATTATTTTGTTTCACTGGATTCGTTTCCTTAAAAATATTTTTCATCATCCTCAGTCTTAAATGATGATATAACTGAATATCTTTGGCCTGTAGTGCAAAGATGAATGATTTCTGATGAATATATTTGGCCCGTAGTGCAAAGATGAACAGGTGTTGAGGTGAACATGACCAACTGATGAATATCTTTGGCCTGTAGTGGAAAGATGACTATTTGATTCAAGATATTTATTGATTGATGTTACAGGGATAAAATGTTGATGATGGACTTTTAAATTCATAGATAATCGTAGATTTCATTCTCTACGTAACTCTTCTATGAATTATTATTTTCCGCTGCGAATATTGAATTAAAACTTATTGTCTATTGTATTCTATTAAATTTTTTCCCTGTTGAAGACTAACGATAATTTGTTGTATATTATCTTAGTCATAATATTCTTTACTGGGCTAGTTGAACTCACCATTTTCCTTGTTGTTCCATTTTCTTCTCAGGAGGCGAGAATGTAGCAAGTACTAGTCGGGGTATGGAATGAAGGTTCTAGGAAGTTGTTTTAGTAGTCCTCACCATTTTTTTTGTAAAATATTGTTCCAATAATTTTAATGAGGACTTATTTGAGTGTGGATATTGTCTAGATGATAATATTTGTATTTACACTCACAGTTTTTACGTTGTATTAATAACGTTGTAGTTGTTTCTGTACCATATTATTGACGACTCAGAATAGGTGTTGTATACCTGTTTTGGGGGCGTCACACATTGGCCAAGGTAGAATAAAATTAGAAAGGAGTTTCTAATTTGTATTATTTAGAGTTGTGCATTTAAGAGTCAAAATACATATAATTAAATAAAATAAGACTTGACAGTAATTACATATCTTATATTTAATTGGGACATTGTATGGTGGAAGGATTGAATTGTACGGTAACTATTTACTAAAAGGTTCTGTTATAATTAATGTTAAAATCTATATTATCTAGAAAGTCGTTGATCGCTAGAGAGGCTTATCCCTATTGTAGAATAAATATTATTTATTTAAATAAATTAATAGTTTAATTTATTTATTTAAATAAGATTAGAATTGTTCTAATTGATTTATTCACAACCGGTTTAATATGGAGAACCTAAAGGGTCACACCATAAAAGGAAGAATAATTATTTAAAAAGTTAATGGCATAATCGTAATAATAAGTTAAGTATATTTAATTTAATCTATGGTGATAGAATAAATTAAATAGTTTAATACTTATTATTTAATATTTTAGAAATATTAAATATAAATTAATAAGAGGAGTCTTATTATTATTATTACTATTATTATTATTTAATTTCTAAAAGAGTTTGGGAATTAATTAATAAAATTACTCTCATATATCCTAATAAGATTAGGAGGCTAATTAATTAAAAGAGTTTAATTAATTATTCCTAATAAGATTGGGAGCCTAATTAATTAAAGGATTTAATTAATTAAAATTAAAAACCTAATCTTTAATTGTTAAGGAGTGTTGCCAACATCTATAAATAAAAGGAGTCTTATTATGGGTGTAAGAGTTGTTGTTGACTTTTTCACAAC
The DNA here is from genome assembly GCA_016801055.1 of Panax notoginseng. Taxonomy (NCBI): domain Eukaryota; kingdom Viridiplantae; phylum Streptophyta; class Magnoliopsida; order Apiales; family Araliaceae; genus Panax; species Panax notoginseng. Next base: position 80,156,451 of record CM029018.1, read on the forward strand.
AGACGTGATTCCAATAGTTGGAGAGTACGTTCTTTTCTATAGAAATAAAAAACTAGGGTTTAGCCAACCACCCTTCTTCTTGAATATTTCTTTTTCCTTGGTGGATCACCTCTAGAGGCCAAACACTTGGGTGGCTAACGTTGATCTAAGGAAAGAACTAAACCGGTGGATTCAAGTTGAACGCGAAAAGATTTGGAGGTGAACTTGTACCTGAGGAAGCTCGGATCTTCAAGGGTATAATTCTTGTTCTTTTTCTTTTCGTTTAATTAATAATTGTGCATAAAGGATGATCCGGGTATATGGTTTGTAAAATTTTAAAACTCTTATTTTCCATGTTTCCGCTTATTTTTGCAATTTGATTGCGTTCATGAATATTACAAACCTAACACCTCCTAGTAGCACTACCGGTACGTATTGAGTGCTGGGGTTGTCGAGGATACTTGCCTATACACTATCTGAAGGTATAATATTTTAGTATAGATTTCTCATTCATGATCGAATTTCGACGGATTTTTATATATTATTGATATTATATTTATTTTTGCAGGCACTAGCCAGCGTCTGCGTTCGAGAACCCTCGTGAGATCATTACATACGGGTGTTAGCTTAGATGAAACTATGTTCCAGAGGGTTATAGCGACGGTGTTAGAGCGGTATGGTACGGATCCTTTATTTCATCATCAAGACCTCTCCAGCTGTGCTCGTCTCCACCAGCTAGCTCATGACATCACAACTGGTGCAATCGCCGAGAGTACGGATAACCCTCTAGAGCAGTTTGTCGCGATACGTGATGAGGTGGTCCGGATGGTGGTTACCTTACTCTTGGACACTTTTGGGATGTTGTTGAGTCATCACTCGACTACTCAGGTATACTATTCATTTTAAATTTTCGTATTCTGCATGTTATTTAATTTTCATTTATTTACATCTTTAATTGTATTATACATATGGACTAATGAGTTATATTTTTAATTGTATCAATAGGATGCTCATTCTGATCATGAGTGGAGGGATGATGTCAATGATGATTTTCATACGCCAGAGCAGCAACGTCGACGTCCGCTCGATAATCCTCCTCACACTGGCGGTAGTACTACTAGCTTGACTTAGTTTAGTTGATATTTGACATTTTTGTAGTTTAAACCTTGTATATAATTCATTTTTGTATATATTATGGAGTATTGTACGTAGTTCAAGAGTATTTTTGTATATCTTATAGAGAATAGGACATATTGTAGTTAATATAGAGTATAAAAATGTTTTTGTTGGACTTGTATGCATATGAACAAAATTTATGTATGTTGGACTTGTATGCATGTAATTGGAAGGTTATTATTATGTTGACTGTACTGTTGGAAATATAAACAGGTTTACAAGTATAAAACTGTGGGTTAAAACCCTGGATGTTACCAAATTAGAGTAGTTATTTTAAAACAACCTTCTTATCCTCGACGGAATACCCGACGGAATTTCGTCGGGAATAATCCCTTTTACATTTTTTGGGATGTGCCACGTGGCAACTTAATATCGACCGAATAAGATCGACGAAACATATTCGGTCGAGGAGAGACAAAACTCGATAGAATTTGCGGCAAGCAGTATGTTGACACGGGGCGGCTTAAATACCGACCAAATACTCTCGACGGATGTTATTCGGTTGAGGATAGACTAACATCGACGGAATATTCGGTCGACCATATGTCCGTCAGAATTAGTAATCCTGGACTGAAATCTCGACGGACTTAATTTCGATGTGCTTAAACCCGACCGAATCCCTGATTGAATATTTTGTCGAGATTATGATATCCTCGAAGGAATATCCTTAACCTCGATGGAATATTCTATCGGAAATAAGCCTTTTTCTTGTAGTGAGCCCTTCTGAGTATGAAGAAAATAACATCATTTACCTTAGTAGGAGACTAAATCTGACTGGTATAACGGAGATTATCTTGAGGAAATCTTGCATTATTAGCTACACTCAAAGTATTCTTATACTCGAAAGAAATACGCACACTATTATAGAAGAAAAATTCTCTGATTCTGGTGTGATTTTCATTTCTTAACTAAGCAACCTATTTATAGGAGATTGGCAGGACACTATTTAAAAATAATCACGGACTAAATAGTGAATTTTCTAAAATTTCATCTGATTTTACTATTCATATCAATTATTCTAATAAAATAAATAACTTTATATATAATATAATATATTCTAATAAAATAAATTACTTTATATATATTATAACAAGTTTCTATTTTATTATTATTATAATAATAATAAAACAAAAATTGAAATAAATTTTTGCTGACGGTTTGAAAAATTAGCACGTTCCCCTATGGAATAAAAAGGCAAACTTACAACAAACACTTCATTACAAACCCCTCTATTTATATCAAAAATTAAATAAATATCTACCACAAATCACTTATCTGTAATCAACATATTTTTAATCTTTCAACAATTATTCATCATTAATATTATAGATTCACAATACTGACAACCAAATCATTCACAAGAAAGAGGAGACTTTCCAATAAGGATTTCTCTTTAATGGCGCGCAATTAAATAACCTAACCCCTTTCCTCGAAAGAACTTTCTAGACATTATAGATAATGCTAATCAATAATATCATTTCAATAATATGAGTTACAGTGTCGTGACAATTAATAATATAAAATATTATGCAGATGTTACTATAACAATTATTGAATCAATAATATGAGATACTATGCTATTTTTACTGTAGCAATTATTGAATGAAATACTGAGTGACTTCTTACGTAAGAATCTGTTATCAGAGATTCTGTACAATACCACGTGTTACTATGCAATACTGTGTACCACTATGGAACAATGCGTATTATTGTAATTTTATCACTAGGTATTTCAATAGGTTAACGGTAAAAGTCTTGCCGCTATTTTTATAAAAATATTATTTCTGTCACTTTCTATATTCGACAGTTATTTCGTTATGGGGTCCACCAATGATTGTGCCGTCGTATGAATACTCCCTGACCAAACGAATATTTTCCGACAACTGTTTACTTTGTAAAATTTGCACATATCACCCATAACTATAACATTTATTAAATTATCACCTTACTAGTTAGAAGAAAATTAAATCTTTAATCATAAAAAGTTGGGGTCTTATAACCTCCCCTCTTTATGAAATTTCGTCCTCGAAATTTATGTACGTACCTAGTATTTCGAAGAGGTGATGATACCTTTCTTTCATATCAAATTCTAACTCCCAGGTCATTTCCTCAATATCATGGTTTCTCCATAAAACTTTGACTTGAGGTATAACCTTTGAGCGTAGAATATGTTCCTTCTTATCCAAGATCTTAACAGGTACCTCCTCATACATTAAATCTTCAGCTATCTAGTTTGGTTTTAATTCAATAATGTGGTTTGGGTCTTGCATATATTTACGTAGCATGGATATGTGAAAAAAGTTATGAACACGAGACATGCTTGGCGGTAAGGCAAGTCTATAGGCCACATTCCTACTCGATCAAGAATTTCAAATGGGCCAATAAATCGATGGTTGAGCTTTCCTCTCTTTTCGAATCTCGTAACTCCTTTCCATGGAGCAACACGTAATAATACATGGTCTCCAACGTTGAATTCCACGTCCCTTTGATGAAGATCATCATAACTTGTTTGTCGATCTTGTGTTGTTTGTATACGTTGTCGGATCATTTAAATCTTTTCCGTAGTCATGTGTACCAATTCTTGTCCCAACAATGTTGCTTCACCCACCTCATTCTAGTATACTGGAGAGCGACACTTTCGTCCATACAATGCCTCGAATGGAGCCATGCCTATACTTGCTTGATAACTATTGTTGTATGAGAATTCCACCAATGGTAAGTACTTGTCCCAACTCCCTTTGAAGTCTAGGACGTAAAGTCTCAATAGATCATCAAGAGTTTGAATATTCCTTTCTGATTGCCCATCCGTCTGAGGATGATATGCGAAACTAAATCGTAAATCAGTGCCCATGACTTTCTGTAAGCTGAACCAAAATCATGAAGTGAATCTAGGATCTCGATCAGAAACTATGGATACTGGCATACCATGCAATCTTACAATCTCATTTATGTACATACGAGCAAGACTTTCAAGTGGATAAGTTTCTCATATAGGCAAGAAATGAGAAGACTTGGTTAATCTATCCACAATGACCCAAATTGCATCTATGCCTTGAAAAATCTTGGGAAGAACTGTAAAGAAATCCAAGTTGATGTGTTCCCACTTCCATTTTGGAATTTCAAGCGGTTGCAATAGACTTTTGGCACTTGATGCACTGCCTTGACATGTTGACAAGTTAAACACCTTGAGATAAACTCCGCGATCTCTCTCTTCATATTACTCCACCCAAAAGTATGTCAAAGATCACGATACATTTTGTTACTTTCAGGATGGATTACAAACGGTATGTTGTGTGCTTCCATCATGATTTTATATTTCAAATCAAAGTCATTAAGAACCCAAAGTCTAGATTTGACTTAAAGTATTCCTTCTTCGTCGATTCTTACTTCTGGAATAACACCTTCTTGCACCTTCTTCATATTTGTCAGCTCTTGGTCTGTAGCTTGAGTAGCTTTAATTTTATCAATTAAAGTCGGTTTTACTTGTATATTTGACATCATCACGTGGGTCTTTGGAGTCTTTATCTCTATCTCCATCCTTTGTAAGTCATACAAAATGGGTCTTGGTGTTGACAATATCGCACTCATACCCGTATATGATCTTCTACTCAACGCATCAGCTACCACTTTCGCTTTTTCAGGATGGTATTGGATGTTATGGTCGTAATCTTTCAACAACTCAATCCAACTTCGTTGTCGCATGTTGAGTTCTTTTTGATTGAAGAAATATTTAAGGCTCTTATGATTTGTATATATATCCACTTTCTCCCCATACAGATAGTGTCTCCAGATATTTAGCGCAAAAATGACTACTACCAACTCTAGATCATGAGTAGGATAATTCCTCTCATATTCTTTGAGTTATCATGAGGCATAGGCTATGACTTTCCCATATTGCATGAGAACATATCCTAAACCTCTGCCTGAAGCATCGCTGTAGATGACAAATCCCTCCGAACCTGATGGTATTGTCAGAACATATGCTAAAATGAGTCTCCTCTTGAGTTCTTGGAAGCTCTTTTCACATTCCTCGCTCTATCCGAACTTTATTTCTTTTCGAGTCAGCTGGGTTAATGGAGTGGCGATTCGAAAAAATCCTTCTATAAATCTTCGATAATAACTAACTAAGCCCAGAAAGCTACGTATTTCGATTGCTGACTTAGGTTGCTCCCAACTTTGTATTGCTTCAATCTTCGCCAGATCAACTGATATTCTATCACTAAAAGAAATTAGGGATGTAGCGAATGAAATTTTGTGAAGGAATTTATTCCTTCACATGATGAGTTTTCTAGCGAAAGAACAGTGAGGAAAAAAATATAGTGACAATATAGTTATTAGCGAAAAAAATAGCCTTTATAATTTATATTTTTTTCTCAAAAATTGAGGTGATAAAATGATTTTTTATGCCAATTTATTATGAAAATTTGCGAGAGAAAAATCTATTAATGAATGAATTATTACTCATTATATATTATTATTCATAAGTTTTTTGCGAGAGATAAAATTGGTCGTTATTTTGTTTTAAATAATTTTTTTAAAATTAATCGTGATAAATAGAAATTGTAATATAAATACAATAAATTTTTTATAATAGTAAATTTATTTTTAATAATATTTTTTAATTAACTTACAATATTGTTACGACTCTTTCTCTAGTATTTTCGCTCTCCCCTTCTCTCTAAATTTTTTCCTAGCTGATCATCCATCTTTTTCATTTTTTTCTTCTTCTGATTTTGTTTCTTCTCTTCTTTTCCTCGCATCCATTTCTCTGTTCTCAGTTCATATGGTGAGTCCCTCTCTCCTCTCGGAGGGGTTACCAGATTCTTCTATTCCTCTGGTTGGCATGCCAGCTATTATTGGGTTTTTTAACCCCTCAGATTCGACTGTTCCCCTTAATGTTTTGGGCGAATATAAGGTTGGGATGGCGGAATCTGATGTTTTAGATGCAAATGTTAGGGTTTACTCGGATGATTCTGACTCTGAAGGGCTTCCGAGTTTAGACATTCAAAGCCCTCTGACCAACTCTCAAGTTCGCGATATTTTTAGGGCAGCTCAGCACCTATCCCAGCAAGATAGAATCAATGCTGTGCAAAGCGCGAAAACGACCAAGATTTGTCATATTTTATTTCTGCTCAAGGGTTTTTATCAAGGATGTGAATAATTTCACTTAGAAAGGTTTATTTGTCAGGAAGTTTGATGTCCGCAACATGTTTGTTAAAAGTACTGTCCTTTGACAATTCGCCTTGCTTTTGCGCTGCGCGCGGTCAACTTGGCTGATCGGTGCGTAGCAGAGCTTCACCTTTATTATCTTGTAAGTGGAGTCTATCCCGGCTGGGAAGGTCTTGTTGATTATGTTTTTCATTCAATCCTTCTCTCTCTTTTCTGGCGTCTTACCTAATGCTCTTAAGAGCCATTGTTTCCTCTCTAATGTGCCCTCTTCCCAGCAGCAGGAAATCATTGACTGTGAACCTTGTGTTATAGTTTTATGAATACGATAACTCATGTTTAAACTCCTATAGTTTTTTCTTAGATCTAAAAGCAACGTAGATTAAAAGAACTATCTATGCTAATATATATGCACACTGTAAAGTCTTCTGGCTCCCCACCAGTTCTTTGTCACGAAGCATGGTCCTCATGTTTATAGAAAAATAAGAGTCCAGCTTTATTGTCTTTAATTTGTTGGAGAAAGAATATAATATACTTGGTGGACATAACAAAATAGTAGCATTAGATTCAGCTAATCAATGCGCTAAAATGATTAGCATGAATTGGTGACCTGTAATTATGAACTCCTACTACTACCTTGTGTAACACTTGTGTAGGTAATGACACTGTGATCAAAATTTTTATTAGGCTCATGTACAGAACAAGTCCATCGAAACCCTCCTGCTCATATATTACTTTTTGTTATTGAAGAGCCCATTCAACTATTGCTTAATCAACACTGCAAGCACAACCTATATATATATATATATATATATATATATATATATATATATATATATATATAATAAATACTCCGAATTACAAGTTTAATTGATTTTCTTTATTAATTTGCTCAAGTTAGCTTACTTACTAAAATTGAAGCTTATGGTATATATACGGTGGGGAGACCATATTATTTGCAATAAGTATCATTTTTTGGTGCCATCTAAGGACACATTAGCAGCATGTTTGAGCTACGAGGGGAACTGCATTGCGGGGACAGATTCAAGAATTGGTAAGTTGAATTTAATAATGAAATTGTGGGGCCATATATTGCATGGTGTTTTCCATTCTAATGGATTTGGGCATTTGCTATGTATTAATGGGTTGGAGATGGGCTCGGACTTGCCTGGATACCAAGTCATGGATTTTTGGGAAAGCCTATGTAACAGCCTGCAAGCAAGGTTATTAAGCCTACTCAATTCTCAACTTCTTTGCCTTCACTATATTTTACAATTGAATTAATCTATTTTTTTATGCTTCATATATTTTTATTCAAATACTAAAGAATCTATCTATCTATCTCAAACATGCATGATGGGGAATTAGTTGGTCCATACATTTGTGTAGGCTAGCTGATGAGTGAGTTTCATACCTACGAATCGGATACTTTTCGAACTTAAACGGGTGCTAATCCTTGTGTTTTAGTATTGTTTTAAGTGTGTGTTGTGTTTTTGTTGCAGGGTTAGGTTGTGTTGGCTAAAGTAGGAAATAGATGGCTAAAGCAACATAAGCAGCAAAAGTTGTGAAAATCCAGAGAAGGTACCCGCTGGGGCGGGCATTCCCTTAGCAAATTACCCATCGGGCGGGGGTCCATGTCATCAGAAGGTTTTGAATCCCGCCGGGGCGGGAGCGCGCGGCAAGTTTGGCAGACTTCTGTTGCAAATCTAACTCTAGTGTTCTGAAGCTGGTGGATTCAGTACGTGACTGAGATAAGATAAAAAGTTTATTCAGTTGCAGAGAAGGATAATCATTAACCATATCATCGTCAATCATCACCAATTAGAAAAACTCTAACTTGAGAGGATTTTTGGAGGATTGACGCGAGGAAGTTGGGGCACGAAGATTGTATGGGAATTGAAGAAGAGCGGTGGTTCTTTTTAATGTTTTCATTCTTCAAATTCAGCTTTGTATTCAGGATGCTTGTTTCTTTGATGATTTCAATTTTTAATTCATTCGTTATGAACTAAACTCTCTTTTTAAGCATATGATGGATCTTTTTGCGTGATGAGGATTGTCTCGCTTATATTTTAATTTAATGATGCTATTTTCAGTTTGTCTATTATGATTTATGCTTAATTTATGAGTTGTTTGATCACCAATTCTTTGTGAACCTATATGAACTCGAGAGATGAAGTATGAGTTTAGACTTAATAATAATAGTGTGATTGTAATTTCTGCGTATTGTTGGGATTCATAATTTATGTCTAGGATAGAGATATACTTATACATCGCGCGTAATCTTATCAGAACTTGTGATTAAACCTTCTTTAATTATAATTCACACAGAGATATAGTGAATTAGTTAATTAGGGTGTTCTACTTAATTCTATCATATGTGGATTTAAGTTGATATGGGTATAGTGCATTGAGAGATGGTTATATCTACTTTTGTGTTCTTGATTAATAAACGGATATAGTTAATTTGAATTAAAAAGAAGTGTGTCAATCTTAGTGAAGCATCAAGTAAAATTCTAGGCTTAATTCTCCAATATCCGATTAAAGTTTGTGGTAGTTAGTTGATTTTTTTTATTTAGTAAATTTTCATTAATTTTATCATTAAATCATTAGTTTAATAAAATTAAGATAATACAAGATTGGTAATTGTTAGGATAAAATTCAATATTTGTCTGTGGGAACGATTCTTTACTTATCACTTTATTACTTGTTGATCACGTATACTTGCGTGCTGTGCTTAACTAGATTTTACTCAACAAGTTTTTGGCGCCGTTGCCGGGGATAGATAATTGAGTTTATTACTTTCAATATCAGTTTTAGTTAAACACTTTTTCTTTTTGTTTGTGTTTTATTTCTTGTTTCAGGTTCTCTTGGATAATGCATGCAAACTCGATCAAAGAAGCCAGACTTAGGCACATTATGAGAACGATATCGAGAGAAAGTTTCAGAGGTTGAATAAGTGGACAAAAGAGAATAGAAAGAACTTCGAACAAGAAGAAACAATCGATGCGAATTATCAGAAAGCACTGCGGGATTATGCTACACCAAAGGTTACCGAGATTCAGTCGAGTATTACCAGCCTACAATTACTGCTAATAACTTTGAGATAAAGCCTGGTACAATATATATGATTTAGAACTTGGTGCAATTTGGGGTGTTTGGCTAACGACGATCCAAATGAGCATCTTGTGAGCTTTATGGAAATATGTGATACCTTCAAGTATAATGGGTTATCGGATGATGCAGTGAGACTTCGTTTATTCCCATTCATACTGAGAGATAAGGCGAAGAGTTGGCTACATTCATTGCCAGCAGGTTCAATTACTACTTGGGATGACCTGGCTCAAAAGTTCCTAGCAAAATTCTTCCCACCGGCGAAGACAGTAAAAATGAGGAATGAGATTACGACGTTTGAACAACAACATGGGGATTCATTATATGAAGCTTGGGAGAGGTATAATGAGTTATTGAGGAAATGTCCACATCATGGATTGCCCAAATGGTTGCATATGGACACCTTTTATAATGGGTTAAATAGTAATCTTCGGACTAGCATAGATGCGACATCGGGAGGAGCATTTATGGCGAAGAGGTTTGAGGAGGCATATGATTTGATTGAGACTATGACAGCTAATAACTACCAGTGGCCAACTGCAAGGATGACTCAACCTAAGGCAGCTAGAGTGTTAGAAGTGGATGGAGTTATAGCGTTAACAGCTCAGATATCTGCACTATCGAAGAAAATGGATGCCCTTACGGCAGTACATGTTCAGCAGGTAGCATATATATGTGAGTTGTGCGTGGGGGAACATCCGACATATCAATGCGCTATAAATCCAGCAGCAGTTCAGTTTGTGGGTAGTTATAATCGGCCACCCAACCCATATCAGAATACCTACAATCTGGGGGAAAGGAACCACCCAAATTTTTTATGGAGCAACAATAAGAATCAGCAATAAGCTCCACGACCATCATATCCCCCCGATTTTTAAAATTAGCACCAATAGTCAGCTCCGCAACATGGGAAGAAATCAGATTTGGAGGAGCTACTTTTGAAGTATATGTAAGACCCCAGCTTATTAATGAATAAAATCAAATTTTCTCTAAATATTATTGTGAATAATAAGGGGTTAATTTGATATAATACTTTGGTTATGGGTGAAATTTGTAAATTTTGCAAAATAAGCAAGTGGTTATAAAATATTCATTTTGTTGAGGAATATTCGTTTGGAATATTCTTGCCGTCGGGGAATATTCGTACGACGGCGCAGCCTTGTGTGGGCCCCATAACGGAAAGAGATTGGATGAAGAAAACGACAAGTATAAGTTGTTTATAAATAACGGCGTAGTTGTTACAGTTAATACTGTTGGAATACCCGGTGGTTAAAATACAGTAGTACACGGTATTGCACCAATTATTAATTCTTACGTAAGAAGACACTACTCAATAATTGTTACAGTAGTTATTATTCAATATTTTATTTTATTGATTCAATAATTGCTGCGTTGATATTTTATATTATTGTTGTTTCAATAATTGTTGCTGCACAGTATTTTCCTTTATCAGATCAATAATTCATATTATTTAAATAATATTATTAGATAGCATTATTGGCAATGTCTAGAAAGTTCTGTCTAAGGAGAGGTTTGGTCATCTAATTGCGCGCTAATAAGGAGAAATCCTTATTGAAAAATCCCCTCTTTCTTGGGAACGCCCTGGTTGTCATAAATGTGATTCTGTAATATTACTTAAGAATAATTAATTATTGATTCATATGATAAGGAAATATTTATTTTATGTGGATATAAATGAGGGATATATTTTTGTGGTTAAAAATGAAGGAGTTAATGTTGGGGTTTTTATCAGTATTTTTGTTAGAATGGAGGTATTAAAAATCAGGATTTTTGAGATATTTTGCGAGGGTTATAATTTTTAATCCGACCGTTGGATCGTGGTAATTTTTGGATATGTTATACATATATAAGTTGAGTATATGTCCACAAATTTTGAACCGTTAAAAATGAACGTATGATTTATTATGAATTTTACGAGATGACTGGTTCAGAAATTGTTGAATTTTTGGAGTTAATCATTTTTGTGGAAAATTCTAGAATTAGTGGGCCCCACTCTTGGTTGGTGAAGAAATGTGCTGAGATTTTTATTCAAATGTGGTGGGTGAGAATAGTAGCAGGTAAAGCCATCAGGTTGCAGGTTAAGTCTGCTTCGGCGTGCTAACATTTTCCTATAAATAGAGGGCTAAGTTAGAATTGAAAATCACACCAGAAACAAGTTTTCTCTCTTTCTCTCTCTAGATTATTGAGTGTATTTTGTGAGTATTTAGATACTTTGAGAGTTTCTATTCATCAGAGCAAGTTTCTTTCAGCCTTATACCGGTATTCCGACCAGAAGTACTGATATTTTGAGGTAAGGGATATTATTTTCTTCTTAAATGATATTATTTTCTTCAATATCATTATGCTGAAATATCAACATGAGTTTTTATCAAATTTAGAACTTTTTGTGTCGGGGTTACTATTCACGTATACGTTACTATTCACGTATACGACACTATTCACGAATACGACACTATTCACCGAAAAATAAAATTTTCCATTTTTGTCCAAGATGTCTATTATGGTTACTAACTTTGATTGTATCCATGTTTTGATCTTTATTTTTGAATTCTTCTTCATAATTGATTATTATGAAGTATTATTGATCTTGGATAAACTGTTATACGAATCCCTACTATTTGTCCTTCTGTCTCACTGGATTCGTTCTCTTTAAGATATTTTTCATCATCCTCAGTCCTAAATGATGATATTACTGAATATCTTTGGCCTGTAGTTCAAAGATGTATGATTACTTGATGAATATCTTTGGCCTAAAGTGCAAAGATGAACAGGTGTTGAGATGAACATGACTGACAGGTGATGCAAATGAATATCTTTGGCCTGTAGTGCAAAGATGAATATTTGGATAAAGATGATTATTAATTGATGTTACAGGGATAAAAAATTGATGATGGACTTTTAAATCTTAGAAGATAGTAGAATTCATTCTCTACTTGACTCTTCTAATGGTTTGCTGTTTCCGCTGCAGTTGTTGATCTAAAACTTGTTGTCGATTATATTCTATCAGATTTTTCCCTGTTGAATACTAATGATAATTTGTTGTATATTATCTTAGTCATAATATTCTTTACTGGGCTAATTGAGCTCCCCCTTTTCCTTTTTGTTCCATTTTTCTTCTCAGGAGGTGAGAACATAGCAGGATCTAGTCGGGGTATGGAGTGATGGTTCTAGAAAGATGTTTTAGCAGTTCTCACTATTTCTGTAAAATAATATTTGAATAATTGTATTGAGGACTTATTTGAGTGTGGATATTGTCTAGAAGACAATATTTGTATTTAAACTCACAGTATGTGTTGTCGTATTTTGCACGACAATTGTATTATTGAAGTTGTAATTTGCTTTCTGTACCATGTATTTGGCGACTCAGAATGGGTGTTGTATACCTATTTTGGGGGCATCACCGTATATATCAGGTAATAAGGCAGCAATGAAAACTCAGGCGGCTGCAATTAAAAATCTGGAAAATCAAATGGGACAGCTTGCAATTGCCTTGAATAATAGACCTCAAGGGTCTTTCCCGAGTGACATCGAGAAGAATCCTAGGGGAAATCAAGTGCTAGCAGTGTCAAGCTATTACACTATGGAGTGGAAAACAGTTAGAGGGGCAAAGTGCATAAAATTTGCCGAAGAAAGTTGTTAAGGAAAGTGAAGAAAAAGTAGTTGAAGAGGGTGAACAAAGACAAGTGGCTAAGGAACAAGCAGATGTTATACCAGTTGCCTATCCTCCACCCCCGTTTCAACAAAGGGTTCAAAAGCAAAAGTTAGACAAACAGTTCTCTAAGTTCTTGAAAATCTTCTGTAACGCCCCCAAATTTGGGTATCTTCCAACCCGACAGATGGTGCTACACGGTACTCATAATCATACATTCATTCCATTGAAACAACAACACAATGAGTGTATTAACTACATTCTTATTACATTCATAATAAATCCTTTCCTAGGTTCAGAAACCGAATACATTCTTTAGTGTTCAAAAGCGTAATACATATAAACATACTAGCCTATTACAAGATAACTAATTATCCCACTTAACCTTGCCTTTATCTCTCTTAAAAGTCTCAGTTCTTTCGGCTTTAGCTGCAATCACATAATTCAAGGAAGAAGTGAACATAACTAGCTCAGCAAGTCTAACAAAGGATAATATAAATACCACGCCATGAATTATATGATTATTTTTCATAACTGAACAAATAGCTATGAAGTACTATGAAATATTGACTAGCACTTCTCATTTCATAACAGCAATTCTAAAGTATATATAATAGCTTAGAAATTATGAACCGGTCGAAAGACCATGAACATACTCTTTTTGTTTTCATACATTAAAAGGACATCCCGGCATTAAGGCCGTACATCCGATATTTCTTACGAGCAGTTCTAGGTGATCAGCCTATAGTACTCTATGTTGATCAACATTCATCCGTTAAACGTATTTACGTTTAAGTTTTGGCAACCTCATGTGCCCATCGAATAATTGATGAAAATACATTTGTTTGTTCATAAACAAACTTACCTTGAATCTGTACCAATTACTTGACATAGGATAGCGTTAATAGTTTTATACCGAAAGACTTGTAAACAAATCAACCTAACTCTTAAGAATAGTCTAGCCGAGTTAAAACTAGCATCGATCCTTTCGTAAAGCAATTCATGCATCTTAGAACATGAATCACAGAAAACTTGGCTAACATGGAGGTTAGACAAGCGTTAAGAAAACTTGCCTTCAAGCGTCTTCAATTTAATATTCAACAGTTCTTAGTCTTTACAGAATCTACATGATATATTCATATAGCACACTGTAATTAGCTACCTAACAATCTAATCACATTGTTATTACCAACTTCTTTCTCTTCTATGTATTAAAGGAATTTATTTCATTAATAAATGTCAATTTGACTTACTATCCTTCATTACGGCTTGTTACCGTTATTACGTTATTAGTCGAAACTCGACCATCATTGGTCAAGTAACAATGTTGAATACAATTTACCTTATTACTCTTTACGTTCTTTGTTTAATTACTAGTTAAACAACAATAAATTTCAAAGGTCATCACTATATATGTGATATAGGAATGGTCTTAACGTGTATATAATGTACATACATGTTCTACTATTCGTTCCTAACAATTGGGATTACAAAACCTAACTTGCCCAACATTGCTACACAACCAGCACTGCGGCGCTAGCCTCATACTCACTATTGGCGCTTTAACACCAATTAGCAGGGCGTCTTATCCGGTCTCGGTGCTGCGGCGCGGAGTTTAATACTGGGGTTGGCGTTGTGGCGCCTCCCCTGAGCCTCAGTTGGTTTTGACAGTTTGGTTTTTCCATGAACTTCCCGAGCTCATAACTTATTCGTTATACATCCGAATTGGCTCATTCAAAAGCCATTAGCTCCTAAATCATGTGCACTATGATTTCATTAGAAAATATTTCACTTTTGAATCTTTTAACACGGAATTCAATGATTAATTCATTATTAAGCGTTCGTGAGCGTTCATAGCTCGTTTTCTATGTTCTAAGTCAGAATTCGATGATTCTTGAGTCCACAACTCTTGAATACCTTATCTCACGTGATGCCACTGAAAACAAAAGTTTTCAAGTTACATGGCAACTTTCAACTACTTATCCGAGATTTCTACGTTTTCAACGTTTAACGCCGAATCTTGGAAATTTTGCCATAACTTCGTTACTCGTGTTCTATACGCCAAATCAAATGAAACAACTCCATTGATTCATCATCTACATCTTAATCAAGAAATAAGCACATACCCTAACAATGATGGTTTTCAATTTGTCCATCAACAACCAAGTTAATGCTTAAAGGTTTCTTCGGTTTAAACTTATGTAACCATTTACGATTTCTACTTAAACATGACTTATCAATGTTTTAATAATTAATAACCATCCTTATTCCTTCGGAAGAGACATGCTCCACCAATCTATGATTCTCTACAAAAAAAAAAATTAAAAAGATCGAAGACTTATGTTTACGAAATATTACCTTTTCGTTCTTCGCGTTCTTGCTAAAACTCTTATGATTTGCTTTAGATTGCTCTTGATTACTTGTTTCTAGCTCTTTCTCTCTCTCAAATTATGTTGACTAATATTTGAAATTTAACAAATGAACTAGCCAAGTTTCTTTATATAGGAAAGTCTAATGGAGGGCAAAATGGTCAATTGGTCACCTCCATACTATTCATCACCTCCTTAACAACTTAGCCACCAAGTAACCACTTTACTTGGTGGCCAAGTGGCCGGCACACATGCCCCATGGGTCTTCCCCATGGGTTGTCCCATGAGTTTTACCCATCCGATGCCCCATCGGTTTGACCCGCGGTTCAATTTCTTGAATCGGGCTTGATTTAACCTAACATTGGGCCTTAACTTGGGCTTGCGTACACAATTCATTGGGCTTGATATAATCCAAATCCAATTGGATTCTATAAAGTCCTTAAACTCAATGTCTATTAAGGACTAATCGTATTCTATGCGTATAACTCACGTATTCTCTTCGTTTAGTATTTATACGATATTCGTATTATACATCGTAATATTCTTTATACTATACTCGTATATCGCACGTATAATAACCCTAATCATTATACGCATTACATTTTCTTCTCGAAAATCACTTTCCCTAACCCTTAGATTTTAAGTCCGCAGGCGAAAACTTTGTTTGCCATACATGAAATATTATTGGATATTCCATATTGTCTTAGAATTCTATCATTACGCGTTTCTCGGAATTTCAAACTTAATTCCCGAGCAAAAACGGATGAATAGTATTTTTATGAAAATTTTTCGGGAAAGATTTATCTTCGTCTTGAAAATTCAAAACAATTAATCCTAGCACATAGCCAGAATACTAACCACATCCGCATGTTCTAGGTTATAGAACGACCTTCAAACATCCTACTCATACAAATAATCAATTAAATTCATTTAATTCAAATAATTAAATAAAATTTAATTCACATAAGGATCCGATTTTTTTCGGGCGTTACATTCTCCCTCCTTATAAGGATTCTGTCCCCAGAATCTCGCTATAATTACATAAACAACTGAGGAAAATTTTCCTTCATTTTACTTTTGAGTTCCCATGTTGCTTCTTCGGCATTGTGGTTCCTCCAAATCACCTTCACCGAAGGTATTATCTTATTTCTTAAGACTTGTTTCTTCCTATCAACAATTTGAACAGGAAGTTCTTCATACGTTAAGTCTTTTTCTATCTGAATAGATTCGTACTCTATTATGTGTTTATAGTCCGGTTTATAGGGACGCAACACTAACACGTGAAACACATTGTGTATACGTTCCATCTCTGGAGGTAAAGTAACTTTATAAGCTACCTCTCATACCTTTCTTAAAATTTCAAAAGGTCCTATGAACCTTGGACTTAACTTCCCTTTATTTCCAAAATATTTCTTCCCTTTCCAAGGCGATACTTTCAGAAAGACATATGAACCCACTTTAAATTCCCTCTTCTCTCAGTGAGGATCTGCATACTTCTTCTGCCTATCTTGAGTCGCTACCAATCGAGTACGTATTAACTTTACCAT
Source organism: Panax notoginseng (assembly GCA_016801055.1). Lineage (NCBI taxonomy): Eukaryota > Viridiplantae > Streptophyta > Magnoliopsida > Apiales > Araliaceae > Panax > Panax notoginseng. The sequence continues at coordinate 80,173,469 of CM029018.1, forward strand.
GTCCGCTGTCTGTTGTACCATCTCTGGTCCCAACATTCGACGTTCACCTACTTCATCCCAACACAGTGGAGTTCTGCACTTCCTCCTATACAACGCTTCATAAGGCGGCATGCCTATACTAGCGTGAAAACAATTGTTGTACGCGAATTCCACCAAAGGTAGATGTTCATCCCAACTACCCTTGAAATCCATAATGCAAGATCTTAACATATCTTCAAGCGTTTGAATTATCCATTCACTTTGTCCATCTGTCTGAGGATGATACGCCGTACTCAACCTCAACTGTGTTCCTAGTTGCTCTTGTAAACTTCTCCAAAAGTTCGACGTGAATCGTGGATCACAATCTAACACAATCAAAACTGGTACTCCATGTCTTGAAATACTTTCCTTGACATAAAGCTTAGCTAACTGCTCTAGGTTATACCTAACTCCTATTGGTAGAAAGTGAGCCGATTTCATCAACCGATCTACTATTACCCGAATAGCGTCGTATCCCTTTCTTGTCGTTGGAAGTCCTATCACAAAATTCATTGTAATATGCTCCCATTTCCACTCTAGAATTTCTAATGATTGCAACAACCCACTAGGTTGTTGGTGTTCAGCCTTAACTTTCTGGCAAGTTAAGCACTTACTAACATATTCTGCTATTTTCCTCTTCATATTTGGCCACCAAAAATTTTGACGAAGGTCTTGATACATCTTAGTACTACTAGGATGTATCGAGTACCTCGAACTTGGGCCTCACTCATAATCTCTTCTTTCAACTTGGAATTATTTGGAACCCAAATTCTTCCTTCAAAACGAAGTAATCCTTCTTTATCAAGGTTATACTTGGTCTTCACTTCAACCCCCATCATCTTTTTCATTCGTTCGCACTCCTCATTCCCAAGTTATACTTCCTTAACCTGTTCCACTATCGTTGGTCGAGTCTCAATTGAGAATAACATCTCCACCGTTTCACTCGATAACTTAACTTCTATCTCCATTCTTGCCATCTCCGTTATTAACTCATTCTGAGTCGTTAACATTGATAGCTTTTCCTTACTCTTCCTACTTAGCGCATCGGCTACAATATTTGCTTTCCCCGGATGATATAAGATATCACAATCATAATCTTTTATCAACTCTAACCAACTTATTTGCCTCATATTCAACTCCTTCTGTGTGAAGATATATTTCAGACTTTTATGGTCCGTGTATATCTCACACTTCTCCCCGTATAAATAATGTCTCCATATTTTTAAGGCAAAAACTACAGCTGCCAACTCTAACTCATGAGTAGGATAAGCCTTCTCATAATCCTTCAACTGACGTGACGCATACGCAATGACCTTGCCATGCTGCATGAGCACGCAACCCAATCCTCTATGCGAAGCATCGCTATACACTACGAAATTTCCCGTATCATCTGGTAAAGACAATACAGGTGCCTCACTTAACCTCCTTTTTAGTTCTTGAAAACTATTCTCACATTTCTCAGTCCATACATACTTTGACTTCCTAGTTAAATTTGTTAACGGAGTAGCTATTTTAGAAAAGTTCTGAATGAACCTCTTATAGTATCCCGCTAACCCCAGAAAACTCTGAACCTCGGTTGGCATTTTCAGTTACTCCCACTCATTCACAACTTCCACCTTCGTTGGATCCACGGAAATGCCATCTTTATCAATAATATGTCCTAAAAACTACACTCGTTCAAGCCAAAATTTACACTTAGTGAATTTTGCATACAACTTCTCCCTCCGTAGTGTTTCCAACAGTATCCTTAAATGTTCAGCTTGATCTTCTAGCGTCTTAGAATAGACTAGAATATCATCAATGAACACTATAATGAACTTGTACAAATACTGTTTGAACACTCTATTCATCATATCCATGAATGTGGCTGGCGCATTAGTTAACCCAAACGACATAACCAGAAACTCGTAATGACCATAACGAGTCCTGAACGCCATCTTAGGTACATCCTCCTTCCTTATATTTAGTTGATGATATCCCATACGCAAATCTATCTTAGAAAAATAATTTTCCCCTTTCAACTGATCAAATAGATCATCGATCCTGGGCAGTGGGTATTTATTGTTAATCGTTAACTTGTTCAACTCTCGATAGTCGATACAAAGTTGTAACGACCCGTCCTTCTTCTTTATAAACAATACCGATGCTCCCTACAGAGATACACTCGGTTGAATGTTCTTCCTATCTAATAGTTCCTATAGTTGAACACTTAATTCCTTCATCTCTACTAGCGCTATCCTATAAGGTGCCTTAGAAACTGAAGCCGTACACGACAACAAGTCAATCACAATTCAACTTCCCTATCAGGCGGAATACCTGGTAACTCCTCCGTAAATACATCCGTGAACTCTTGAACTATAGGTATCTGTTCCAATGATGCTCCCACTCTCTGGGTATCCACAACATGGCACAGGTAACCTATACACCCCTTCCTAAACATTTTCCTAGCTTCTGTCATGGTTAGACAACAAGAGCGACCCGGTGCTTTATTACCATAAAACACCACCTCGGGTTTCTTAGAAAGCCGAAGGTTTACACTCTTTCTATGACAATCAATTATCGCTCTATGGTTAATTAACCAATCCATACCGAGAATTACATCGAATTCCGTCAACTTTATCGGTAAAAGATCTACCGATAATCTATTACCTCTAATATCCACGCCAGAATCCCTAAGAATATGTTCAATGGGAATTATCTCTTCGTTTACGACCTTAACGTCTAAAGGTATTTCTAGCCTTTCAGGAATTAAACCTAATTGCTTAGCAAATCTGCATGCTATAAAAGAACAAGTAGCACTCGAGTCAAATAACACATAAGTATTTATTTCATTGACCGGAATGATACCTGCTACTACATCCACTGATGCAACCGCATCTTGGACAACCATATTAAAGGTACGGGCTGAGGGTCTACCCGACGATGGTGTTAGTCTAGTAATGACTAACTTACCACTACCAGAACCCTTACTACCCTCTGACCCCTTCTTCGGGAAATTCTTGCCACGTGGTCCATCAACCCACAAACAAAGCAGCCATGGTTTTTCTTAGGATTAGGACAGTTGGGTGATATATATCCCTCCTGCCCACAATTATAGCAAACTGATTTTCCCTTCAGACAGACTCCCAGAGGAGTCTTTCTGCATGTCTTGCATGCCTCCATCCTACGTTTAGGATCCCCTTGTTTCACCCCAGTATTCTTAGAGTTAAAACCCTTCCTTTTTGGCATACTGCCACTACCACTGGCACCCTCTGCCTTAGTCCCTCCCTCTCCCTTGCTCTTATTCTTTCTCTCTTTATGGTATTGGGTCAACGCCTCACTACCACCCTCTGCTATAATCACCTTTTCCAGAATGGTCCCATAAGAAACACTCTGGAATATAGAAATTCTACTATAGAGCCAGGGTTTCAGGCCCTGCTCAAACCTACGAGCCTTCCTCTCTTCACTGTCCTCTTGGTGTGGAGCAAACCTTGCCAATTCATTGAATTTGGCCGCGTACTGGGGAACCGTCTTGTCCTCTTGCTTAGGTTCTAGAAACTTAATCTCCATCCTCCCCTGCATGCTAGTAGGAAAGTATTTCTCGAAGAATACCTTCTTGAACTGTTCCTACATAACCGCATCAGTTCTAGCCCTACCCTGGTGAGCCTCCCACCAGAAGTTGGCTTCCCACTTCATCATGTAGGCCGCAAAAGAAGTCTTTTGCGCCTCAGCCATGTTTGTAATAACAAACGCCTTTTCTATTTTTTTCACCCATGTCTGGGCCTCTATTGAGTCCATCGTTCCTTTGAACTCAGGCGGACCTACGCTTTTAAACTATTTAAAGGTAGTCGTTCTGGCTACCCTAGGTCCCGCGGGTGCTCTACCCCCGGTTTGGTTAAATGTAGCCGTTAATAAATTAACGAACTCTTGCATAGGGTTTTTATGACCCCCTTGATTATCATTATGTGATTTTGCTTCCTGATTATGTTGTCTTTTTCTTGGCGGCATTATTCTGATTAAATAAATAATGTTTCGTTATTATCTATCTACTTACTTAGTTATCATTCCACAATAATAACTCATACCACAACAAAGCACATTAAATAAAAACTTCATATATTAATATGCTTCTTCATAGTTGAAACTATTTACAATTTGTTTCCATATCCAAAAGCTATTACATTACTATCCCACGATTGACTTCTACAAAAATTGGGATTTACAAAAAGACTACCCTTTAATTATACAAAAGAGGGTTTTGCGTCACTACACATATACAAAAAGATCTACCTATCTACTAACACTGCCTCACAGCATTCTCATGCTTCTGATTCGCTAGAATCGAAACAATATCCCGACTAATAGTATGTCGAGTCTGCCCCGACTCGATGGAATAACAAGTAATTTTCAGCTTGAAATCCTCATGAGCACTATCATGGATGTAGGACATCCGTGCTATCTTCTGGTCCTTCATAACCAGTTCCTTACGAAGCTTTACGACCTCATTCTTATAGTCCCTAGCCTTATTTGTCATAAGCACCTTCTCATCATGCTCTGACTCAAAGTCTGATTCTGCAGACTCTTTTGCTTCGTAAAGAGCACTAATCTCTTCATTCTGGTTCTGCACAATAGTGCACAGTTGCACATTTTGGCCAAGCACCGCTAGATACAATTCCCTCATTGTATCTGGAGGTGTTGGCTGTAATGCAGGTACCATCGTATTAACCGATGTTACCTCCATATCTTCCTCCACATCGATCATCATATCAAGTTATGATGCCAATCCCATAACTCCCTCAGAATAGTCCTCCTCAGAAAAATACTCTTCTGGCTCCGATTCTTCTAGAATCACTAATGGTACTTCCGCTACAGGCATATGTACAGGCTCTACTCTATTCATGGACTCTTCGCTGACCACATGTATATATCTATACATCAAGCTATCGATCGACATCTACAATAACACATAACATGTTGATTAATATATAATACACAATAATATAAGCACAAAGTACATTTAATTTATTTAGGGTTAATTTTCATCTTTTAAATCTTTCGGTACTGAGTTTCCTTAATACCTTATTAACTTATTCGACTCGAGTTTACTTCCTTCAGACTTTTCCTTCCTTAATGAGGTTATTAGCCTAAGGTTCTTCCCCCCTTAAGTTTTATAACCTAATGCTTTGATAACAACCTGTGACGCCCCCAAATCCGGGTATCTTCCAACCCAACAGATGGTGCTACACGGTACTCATAATCATACATTCATTCCATTGAAACAACAACACAATGAGTGTATTAACTACATTCTTATTACATTCATAATAAATCCTTTCCTAGGTTCAGAAACTGAATACATTCTTTAGTGTTCAAAAGTGTAACAGATACAAACATACTAGCCTATTACAAGATAACTAATTATCCAACTTAGCCTTTCCTTTATCTCTCTTAGAACTCTTAGTTCTTTCGGCCTTAGCTGCAATCACATAATTCAAGCAAGAAGTGAGCATAACTAGCTCAGCAAGTCTAACAAAGGATAATATAAATACCACTTCATGAATTATATGATTATCTTCCATAATTGAACAAATAGCTATGAAGTACTATGAAATATTGACTAGTACTTCTCATTTCATAACAACAATTCCAAAGTATATATAATAGCTTAGGAATTCTGAACCGGTCGAAAGATCATGAACATACTCTTTTCGTTTTCATACATTAAAAGGACATCCCGACATTAAGGCCGTACATCTGATATTTCTTACGAGCACTTCTAGGTGATCAGCCTATAGTACTCTATGTTGATCAACATTCATCCGTTAAACGTATTTACGTTTAAGTTTTGGCAACCTCATGTGCCCATCAAATAATCAATGAAAATACATTTGTTTGTTCATAAACAAACTTACCTTGAATCTGTACCAATTACTTGGCATAGGATAGCGTTAATAGTTTTATATCGAAAGACTTGTAAACAAATCAACCTAACTCTTAAGAATAGTCTAGCCGAGTTAAAACTGGCATCGACCCTTTCGTAAAACAATTCATGCATCTTAGAACATGAATCACAGAAAACTTGGCTAACATGGAGGTTAGACAAGCGTTAAGAAAACTTGCCTTTAAGCGTCTTCAATTTAATATTCAACAGTTCTCAGTCTTTACAGAATCTACATGATATATTCACATAGTACACTGTAATTAGCTACCAAACAATCTAATCACATTGTTATTACCAACTTCTTTCTCTTCTATGTTTGAAAGGAATTTATTTCATTAATAAATGTTAATTCAACTTACTATCCTTCATTATGGCTTGTTACCGTTCTTATGTTAATAATCGAAACTCGACCATCATTGGTCAAGTAACAATGTTGAATACAATTTACCTTCTTACTCTTTACGTCCTTTGTTTAATTACTAGTTAAACAACAATAAATTTCTAAGGTCATCACTATATATATGATATAGGAATGGTCTTAACATGTATATGATATACATACATGTTCTACTATTTGTTCCCAACAATTGGGATTACAAAACCTAACTTGCCCAACCTTGCTACACAATCGGTGTTGCGGCGCCAGCCTTATACTCACTATTGGCATTGCGACGCCAATTAGCAGGGTGTTCTATCCGATCTCGGCGCTGCGGCACAGAGTTTAATACTAGGGTTGGCGCTGCGGTGCCTCCCTTGAGCCTCAGTTGGTTTTGACAGTTTGGTTTTTCCATGAACTTCCCGGGCTCATAACTTATTTGTTATACATCCGAATTGACTCATTCAAAAGCCATTATCATGTGCACTATGATTTCATCAGAAAATATTTCACTTTCAAATCTTTTAACATTGAATTCGCTGATTAGTTCATTATTAAGCGTTCGTTTATCGTTCGTGAGCGTTCATAGCTCGTTTTCTTCGTTCTAAGTCGGAATTCGATGATTCTTGAGTCCACGACTTTTGAATTTCTTATCTCACGTGATGCCACTGAAAACAAAAGTTTTCAAGTTACATGGCAACTTTCGACTACTAATCCGAGATTTCTACGTTTTCAACGTTTAACGCCGAATCTTGGAAATTTTTCCAGAACTTCGTTACTCGTGTTCTATACGCCATATCAAATGGAACAACTCCATTGATTCATCATCTACATCTTAATCAAGAAATAAGCACATACCCTAACAATGATGGTTTTCAATTTGTCCATCAACAACCAAGTTAATGCTTAAAGGTTTCTTCGGTTTAAACTTATGTAACCATTTACGATTTCTACTTAAACATGACTTATCAATGTTTTAATAATTAATACCCATCCTTATTCCTTCGGAAGAGACATGCTCCACCAATCTATGATTCTCTACAAAAAAAAAAATTAAAAAGATCGAAGACTTATGTTTACGAAATATTACCTTTTCGTTCTTCGCGTTCTTGCTAAAACTCTTATGATTTGCTTTAGATTGCTCTTGATTACTTGTTTCTAGCTCTTTCTCTCTCTCAAATTATGTTGACTAATATTTGAAATTTAACAAATGAACTAGCCAAGTTTCTTTATATAGGAAAGTCTAATGGAGGGCAAAATGGTCAATTGGTCACCTCCATACTATTCATCACCTCCTTAACAACTTAGCCACCAAGTAACCACTTTACTTGGTGGCCAAGTGGCCAGCCCACATGCCCCATGGGTCTTCCCCATGGGTTGCCCCATGGGTTTTACCCATCTGATGCCCCATCGGTTCCAATTGGATTCTACAAAGTCCTTAAACTCAAAGTCCATTAAGAACTAATCGTATTCTATGCGTATAACTCACGTAATCCCTTCGTTTAGTATTCATACAATATTCGTATTATACGTCGTAATATTCTTTATACTATACTCGTATATCGCACGTATAATAACCCTAATCATTATACGCATTACATTTCCTTCTCGAAAATCACTTTCCCTAACCCTTAGGTTTTAAGTCCGCAGGCGAAAACTTCATTTGCTATAATTGAAATATTATTGGATATTCCATCTTGTCTTAGAATTCTATCATTTCGCGTTTCTCGGAATTTCAAACATAATTCCCGAGCAGAAACGGATGAATAGTGTTGTTACGAAAATTTCTTAAAAAATATTTATCTTCATCTTGGAAATTCAAAACAATTAATCTTAGCACATAGCCAGAATACTTACCACATCCGTATGTTCTAGGTCATAGAACGACCTTCAAACATCTTACTCATACAAATAATCAATTAAATTCATTTAATTCAAATAATCAAATAAAATTTAATTCACATAAGGATCCCATTTTTTTCGGGCGTTACATCTTCAAAAAGCTACAGATAAATATTCCATTTGCAGAAGCCCTAGAACTGATGCCGAGTTATGCTAAGTTTATGAAGGGTATTTTGTCAAGGAAGAAGAAATTAGAAGATTATGAGACTGTAGCATTGACGGATGAGTGTAGTGCAGTTTTTGCAAAGGAAGTTGCCTCCGAAGTTGAAGGATCCGGGTAGCTTCAGTATTCCTTGCACTATTGGAAGTATGTCCTTCAACAAATGTTTGTGTGATTTGGGTGGGAGAGTGATTCTCATGCCGTTATTAGTTTATACTCAGTTGGGTTTGTCGGCACCGAAACCAACCAACATATCATTACAGATTATGGATAGGTTAGTTACTTACCTGAGGGGAATTGTGGACGATATATTGGTGAAAGTGGATAAGTTCATATTTCAAGCGGAATTTATTATCCTTGACTATGAAGAAGATAAAAACATTCCAATTATTTTAGGGCTTAGCAATTAGGAGGACTCTCATTGATGTGCAAAAAGGAGAGTTAACTATGAGAGTTCAAGACTAAGTGGTTACGTTCAATGTTTTCAAAGCTATGAAATTCCCTACAGATGAGGAAGAATGTTTAAGGTTGGATGTTATAGAGAAAATGGTTAGTGAAGATTTGATTCGAGGCACGGACATGGACTCGTTGGAAAATACATTTCTGGGAGGTGTTGACCTGGAAGATCCCGAGTTTATTGATTATTTGCAGATGTTGGATGCGTTACCTAGAGTGAGTAGATTCAAGATTCCGTTTGAGCCATTAGAAGCTGCAAAAAAATCATCAGCACGGATGAAACCTTCACTAGAGGAACCACCCACACTTGAACTTAAGCCTCTTCCTAAACACCTCAAGTATGCATTTTTGGGTAATTCATTTACTTTACCTGTTATTATTGCATCTGCACTTAATGATTTGCAAGAAAATAAGCTACTGAGGGTTCTCCGAGAGTATGAATCTGCTATTGGATGGACCATTACCGATATCAAGGGGATAAGCCCTTCATTCTGTATGCACAAGATACTTCTGGAAAATGATGCAAAACCCATAGTGGAACAACAACGAAGGCTCAACTCGATCATGAAAGAGGTAGTGAAGAAAGAAATTCTGAAATGGTTGGATGCCGGGATAATTTATCCTATCTCATATAGTTTATGGGTAAGCCCAGTGCAGTGTGTCCCAAAGAAAGGTGGTATGAAAATCGTGACTAATGAAGATAATGAGCTGATACCGACTTGGACAGTGACCAGTTGGAGGGTATGCATGGATTACAGGAAACTTAATAAGGCAACTGGAAAGGATCATTTCCCCTTACCTTTCATTGATTAGATGTTGGATAGATTGGCGGGACATGAGTACTACTATTTGTTAGATGGGTATTCGGGGTACAATCAGATTGTCATTGCATCGGAAGACCAAGAGAAGACAACGTTCACATGCCCATATGGCACCTTTTCCTTTTGAAGGATGTCATTTGGAATATGTAACGCACCAACGACTTTTCAGAGATGTATGATGGCAATACTCTAAAATATGGTGGAACGCAATGTAGAGGTTTTTGTGACACCCCCAAAATAGGTCCACACGACCCATTCTGGGTCGCTATATACACGGCACATAATCCAAATACAAACTTCATTTATACAACTGTTAAACTGTCAACAACAACAAATATTTCAAGTCTTCAAAGGGACACGAGAAGATTCCCTTATTCTAATGGGGTATATTTTTGACGCTTTCAAAGTCGGGTTCTCATCACCCTATTGTTGTTCACCAAAATCAATTATTTAGTGGCGTATAAAATACGACACACACATTTTAAGTCCTCAATACCATTATATATTGTCATACTATTTTATAATGTATTGAGAAACTTCAATAATCACAGACCATCACTCTATTCCCCTATTACCCCCGACCTAGCTACACTCTTATTACCTGAAAGGAATTATGAAGCATATGGGTGAACTCAACTAGCCCAGTAAAGAATATTATGACTAAGATAATGTAGAACAAATTATCCTTCGTCCTCAACAGGGAAAAATCTGATAGAATACAATAGACAACAAGTTTGAGATCAACAACTGCAGCGGAACCAGTAATCCATTAGAAGGGTCAAGTAGAATATAATGTCTATTATATCCTCCAAATTAAAAGTCCATCATTAATATTTCATTCCTGTAATACCCATCAACAGTTCTTTGTTGTACCCAAGACAAAGAGAACTTTCATCACCTGTCTTCACCAGAACCACCAAAGATTATAGTTAAATTCATAATTCATATTTATATTCATATAAATCAACAGTCCATCTTTGCACTACGGGCCAAAGACATACAACTATAAAATCAATAATCAACAGTCCATCTTTGCACTACGGGCCAAAGATGCTCAACTGTAAAACCAATAATCAATAGTCCATCTTTGCACTACAGCTAAAGACATACAACTATAAAACCAATAATCAAAAGTCCATCGTTGCACTACGGGCCAAAGATGTTCAATTGTAAAACTAATAATCAACGGTCCATCTTTGCACTACGACCAAAGACATACAACTGTAAAACCCATAATCAACAGTCCATCTTTGCACTACAGGCTAAAGATTACTTTTACCACATTATTTGTCTATAACATTATAGGTCATGATTATACCAATACACAATTCCTAGTCATAATAATTCCAATCAACAGTTCATTTATGCACTACGGGCCAAAGATGACTTTTACCACGTCATTTGCTGTAACATTACAGGTCATGATTATACCAATACATAAATTTTGGTCATAATAATACCAATCAACAATCCATCTATGCACTATGGGCTAAAGATGACTTTTACCACATCATTTGTCTGTAATATTACAGGTCATGATTATACCAATACACAATTCTTGGTTATAATCATACCAATCAACAGTCCATCTATGCACTACGAGCCAAAGATGACTTTTATCACATCATTTGTCTGTAACATTACATGTCATGATTATACCAATACACAATTTTTGGTCATAATCATACCAATCAACAGTCCATCTATGCACTACGGGCCAAAGATGACTTTTACCACATCATTTGTTTGTAACATTACATGTCATGATTATACCAATACATAATTCATGGTCAGAATCATACCAATCAACAGTCCATCTATGCACTACGGGCCAAAGATAATTTTTACCACAATATAAACATGAGAATGATGACAATGATATAAGGATTCAATCAAGTGAGATCAAGGATAAATATTAAAAATTTAAAATTCAATTTATCCAGAGTTGAAGAATATCCAAATTGTCAACATGATAACTAGATGCGGAGTAAAATTCAAGAATGATATTAATGTATTAAAAATAATTGGACAGAAAGAAACTAATTTTGTCATGAATAGTATCCTGAGTGAATAGTACTCAAGTAAATAGTATCCCGTGAATAGTACTAGAGTAAGTAGTACCCTGTGAATAGTACCTGAGTAAATAGTACCCGAGTGAATAGTACCTGAGTGAATAGTACCCGAGTGAATAGTACCTCGTCTTGCAAAGTACCCCGAATGAATAGTACCCCGTCATGCAAAGTACCCCGAATGAATAGTATCTCGGATAAATAGTATTTCGGTATGAATAGTACCCATAAATGGAGAATACAAAAGAAAATGATATTCATTGACGAGTACAAAAGAAATGATATCTCATACGAGTATAAAAGAATATACGAAACTACAAATGGATTTTCACCCGCTATGCGGTAATTCGCGTAGACAGATCATTTTCACAATTTAATAAAGAATGAATACGAAGGGTTATTCACCATGCATGCTGTAATCTGCATAGACAAGTTACTCCCGCAGATTAATAAAGAATGAATACGAAGGGTTATTCACCATGCATACGGTAATCTGCGTAGATAGGTTATTCCAACATATTTATAAAGAATGAATACGAAAAATAATATCCCTTTGTATACAAAAAATAACATCCCTTACGAATACGAAAAATAATACTCCTTACCATACGAAAAATAGCATCCCTTACGAATACAAAAAAATAATACCCCTTACGAATACAACAAATAATATCCCTTACGAATACAACAAATAATATCCCTTACGAATACAACAAATAATATCCCTTACGAATACAACAAATAATATCCCTTACCATACGAAAAATAACATCCCTCACGAATACAAAAAGTAATATCCCTTACCATACGAAAAATAACACCCCTTACCATACGAAAAATAACATCCCTTATGAATACGAAAAATAATATTTCATGTGAATATGAAATAAATAATACCCCTTACAAATAAAAAAAAATATCCCTTACGAATAAAAAAAATAATATCCTTTACTAATACAATAAATAACATCCCTTACTTTAGTAGGAGATTGGATACTGTAATAGTGAAGTAGCAAAATACTTTTCTTCTTTCTCTCTATAGTTTCTCTTATGAGCCTTAGTGAATTGGTGAGAATGAAAGAAGAAATAAACTTCTATTTATAAAAGAATGGACTAAATAGTAATTGATTCACAGACGGTCTAGATTGATTTTACTATTAAAATCGACGGTCCATATTGATTTACTATTAAAACCACAACCGACGGTCCATATTGATTTACTATTAAAATCACAACCGATGGTCCAAAAAATTAGTACATCTCCCCATGGAATAATAAGTCAAACTTATAACAAACGCCTCATGACAATCCCCTCTATTTATATCAAAAACTGAATAAATATTTATCACAAATCACTTATCTTCAATAAACACATTTTTAATCTTTTAACAATTATTCATCATTAATATTATAACTCACAATATTGACAACCAGATCATTCCCAGGAAATAGGGAGCTTTCTAATAAGGATTTCTCCTTACTGACGCCCAATTAAATAACCAAACCCCTTTTCTCGACAGAACTTTCTAGACATTATCAATAATGTAAATAATAATATGAATAACTGTGTCGTCTCAATTATTGATTTAATAATATAAAATATTGTGCAGATGATACTGTGGCAATAATTAAATCAATAATATGAGATACTATGCAGCAACTACTGTAGTAATTATTGAATGAAACTGAGTGACTTCTTACGTAATCATCAATAATCAGAGATATTGTACAATACCGTGTGCTACTGTGCAACCATGGGTATTACTGTTCTTTTATCACCAGTATTTCAACAGTTTAATGGTAAAAGTTTTGCCGTTATTTTTATAAAATGGTTATTTCTGCCACTTTCTATATTCGATAATTATTCTGTTGTGGGGTCCACCAATGATTGCGTCGTCGTACGAATATTCCTCGGTAAAAAGAATATTTCTCGACCAAACGAATATTCTCCGACACAATGAATATTTTATATCAACTTGCTTACTTTGTAAAATTTTCACATATCACCATTAACTTTAACCTTTTATCAATTTAACCATTTACTAAATAAAATAAGAAAATTGAATACTTTTATTTCATAAAATTTGGGGTCTTACAGTTTTCATGGATGAATTTTCAGTGTATGGGAATACATTCGACAATTGTTTAGAGAATGTGATCATAATACTTAAAAGATGCATGGAAACCAATCTGGTGCTTAACTGGGAAACGTGTCACTTCATGGTTGAAGAAGGAATCATCCTGGGGCATAAAGTCTCTGCAAAGGGGTTGGAAGTGGACCGTGCTAAATTAGAAACAATTAAAAATCTTCCACCACCGACATCAGTAAAAGGGATTCGCATTTTCTCGGACATACTGGATTCTACTGTCGGTTCATCAAAGATTTCTAAGAGATTACAAAACCACTATGCAAATTATTGGAGAAAGATGAAATTTTCAAATTTGATGAAGAGTGTTTATCAGTGTTTGAGCAGTTAAAAAAGAAATTGACGACAACACCTGTAATCGTAGCACCGGACTGGACTATGCCATTTGAACTAATGTGTGATGCTAGTGATTATGCGGTAGGAGCTATCTTGGGACAACGTCGAGAAAATTTTTTTCATGCAATTTACTATACAAGTAAAACCCTGACGGATGCTTAACTAAATTACACAACCACCGAGAAGGAATTACTTGCAGTCGTGTATTCCTTTGATAAATTTCTCTCGTATTTGATTAGAACAAAGGTTGTAGTGTATATTGACCATTCGACTATAAGATATTTAATTTTCAAGAAAGATACAAAGCCTAGACTAATTCACTAGATTCTACTACTTCAAGAGTTCGACTTAGAAATTAAAGATAGGAAGGGGACAGAAAATTAGGTAGCTGACCATCTTTCGAGATTGGAAAATTCGGACAAAGACAAGGCATATAAAGTGTTGATAAATGAATCGTTTCCGGATGAACAATTGTTTGGGGTTAGTTCTGAATTTCCATGGTATACAGATTTTGCCAACTACTTGGTGAGCAAGATCCTTCCTCCAGACTTGACACGTCCTCAAAAGAAGAAATTTCTACATGATGTAAAATAGTATATGTGGGATGAGCCGTATTTGTTTAGACAGTGTGCGGACAAAATGATTCGTTGGTGTATGCCACAAAGTGAAGTGAACAGTATCTTGCACGCATGCCACACATCCTTATACGTGGGACATTATGGAAGTAAAAGAACGATCGCTAAAGTTCTTTAGGAAGGTTTCTATTGGCCCACCTTGTTCAAAGACGCACATCAATTTGTGTGAAATTGTGATCGATGTTAAAGAATGGGAAACATATCTAAACAGAATGAGAAGTCAGTCAACATGATGCCAAAGTTATCTTGAAATTTTTGCAAAAGAACATCTTCACAAGATTTGGCATGCCAAGAGCGATTATTAGTGATGAGAGAAGTCACTTCTGTAATAAGTTCTTCACAACTCTCTTGGCTAAATATGGGGTCAACCATAGAATTTCTACTGCTTATCATCCCAAACTAGTGGACAAGCAGAAATTTTGAATCGGGAGGTGAAAACAATTTTGGAGAAAATAGTGAATCCAAACAAAAAAGACTGGTCTCTAAAATTGTATGACGCTCTATGGGCATATCGCACAACATACAAGACACAGATTGGTATGCCTCCGTATCAGCTCGTCTACGGAAAAACATATCACCTCCCAGTTAAACTTGAGCATAAAGCATATTGGGCCATACATAAGCTAAATTTTGATCTCACAGTAGTGGGGGAGAGAAGACTTCTACAACTCAGTGAGTTTGATGAATTTCATCTGCAATCATACAAGAACTCCAAGTTGTATAAAGAAAAGGTCAAGAAGTGGCACGACCAGAAAATTATGAACATCAAGTTCGAACCGGGCCAAGCAGTCTTGTTGTATAACTTTAGACTGAGACTGTTCCCCGGGAAACTCAAATCCAAATGGTTAGGGCCATTCACAATTAAGATAGTCTACCCACATGGCACCGTTGAATTATATAGTCAAAATCTAATGGAAATCTTCAAAGTAAATGGATAACGCCTAAAGCATTATTGGGGTGGTGACCTCGATCACCAAGCAACCTCAATCACTCTTGTCGATTTGCCATGAAACAGGGAGTAGTCAGGCTGAAAGACTTAAAATCAAGCACTTATTGGGAGGCAACCTAATGTTTACGTTATTTCTGTATTTAGTTTCACTTATGCAATTCAGTAGACTAGTTATTTGTGTTAGTACCTAATTGTCAAATTTATGCAATTTATAGGATGATTTGTTAGTTAGTTAGATAGTTAATTTGTGTTAATCAAAGCTTTCTTGCTCATTCTCTATAGTACTTGCTCTAATTATGGTTTATATATGATTTTAGGTACTAAGATGGAGGCTAACGCGCGTGCAAGGCAAAATCAAAAGCAGAAAGAATGTCTGGTTGTAAAATAGACCCTGGCCTGGCGGGCTATTATTGCTTAAAAACTCTCACCCCGGCGGGGGTAGCCTCTGTATCATCCCGCCCCAACGGGTTCCCAAAGAGCAAAAATGTCCACCCCAGCGGGGGGAGGGGGGGTCCTCTTCCATATCCCGCCTTGACGGGGGTTTACAGTATAAACTCAGCCCGTCCCGGTGGGCCTCAAGATATTTAGTTTTTAAAAAACCTATCTCAGTCGCGACTTCTCCTACTTCTATCACATATAACCAACCACTACATAACGAAATCCCTCCATAACTCCCTTTCCCCACCAAATTTGTCCCTCTATCACATTCCAATATATAATCTACTTCAAAGTTCATCAAATCCATACCAACTTTTAGCATTCTTACACAAAAACTAGGGTTTTCTCCACACCATTGTTCAACTCTCAAGTACAAGGATCTAGAGTACAGATTTATGCACAAATTGGAAAGGAAGCATCCCTATTCGTCAAACACCAAAGAAACATAATGTGGGTAAGCATTCTTAGTTGATCCTACTCATATTTGGTAGTTGTTCTTCAGTTTGGGGGTAGATTTTGTTGTCTTTGGTCATATACACACCAAGTATTTGATAAAAAGCCTAAGTTACAAAGTTTGGGGAATTTTGCTCGAATTGCTAAACCATGGTTCCTAATAAACCTGTTAAGAGATAACAGAGTGAAGGCTCATTGCCACCCGCACGAAGTTTTGACAAAACAAAATTCTTTAGTGCCGCGGTGGCGGACAAATTCGACTATTTGGCCTTGAAGGCACTGACACCAGAACGTGGGTTGAGGCCCAAATTCTTTGATGGGCATATGAGGAGGCAGATTCATGAACAAGGCTGGGATTCCTTCACTGACCAACCTGAACCAACGGTAGTGACAGTGGTTAAGGAGTTCTATGAAAATGCTGAGGATAAAGCTCCATTTGTGGCATTCGTACGAGGCAAGATGATACCGTTTAGTTTAGAGGCAATCAATCAATTCTATGATGTAAGGGCTCCAGTAGTATGTCAATATGCCCAGTTACGAGATGGAAATCCAAATTATGATTAGATTTTGATAGAGATTACAAAGATAGGCACTACATGGGTCAAGGGAAGTAGAGTAGGAACCTTATTCATGAGCAAGGACTTAAGTTTATATGGGAAAATATGGTATGCCTTTCTGTGTGCAAAGTTGTTTACATCTCATCACACTGGCGAGGTGATGAAGGAGAAAGTTTAACTGCTGTATTCGATTGTCAAGGACTTTGACATTAATATTGGTGAAGTCATCAGCTTTTCCATCAGACATTGTCTGCGAGGCCCGCTTTTAAGGGGACTCCCTTACCCATTACTGATATGTGGTTTATATCATCAATCAGGAGTGCGATAGACTGCGGATGAGCCTGTGCAGTAACCTCTGTAGCTGCTAGACCCGAGACTAATTGCAAGATACTCTATTTGGCTAGGAGGCGAATCTTATCCTCGTAGGCTTGATTTTATATTTCCTGAGGCTCCAGAGGACGAAAGGGCAGAAACTGATTTGGAGGATGATGAGTTTTAAGCTAATGAGCTTTCTGAAGGTGAGGATGCTGCTACGCCTGATGCTTCTCGCAAGATAAAATACATGTTCAATACACAGTTTTGAAGCTTAAAGCACCATATGGATGCACGAGATAACATTGAGGAGAGAAATATTAAAAGGATTATAGTGAGGCAGGATCATGTCTTTGCCACACATAATTCTTTCAATGCGTCCTTGGCAGAGGTGTTTGCCCGACTGAATCTGACTGCTGAGCCATTCTAGTTCCCAAGTCCACAGCCGATGCCTGACTATCCACCTTTAGACTCTGATGTCGAGGAGGTTCAACCTAATGCCTAACTGTGACGCTCCTAAATCTAGGTATCTTCCAACCCGACAGATGGTGCTACACGGTACTCATAATTATACATTCATTTCATTGAAACAACATTAAAATGAACATAATTACTACTTTCTTATTAAAATAATAATAAAGCCTTTCCCCAGGTTCTTATTACAGTAGTTGCATTGCATTGCATTATGTTGTGCTTGAGGATAAACACTGTCTAAGTTTGGGGAATTTGATGAGTGGGTTTCATACCTATGAATTGGATACTTTTCAAACTTAAACGGGTGCTAATCCTTGTGTTTTAGTATTATTTTATGTGTGTGTGTTGTGTTTTTGTTGCAGGGTTAAGTTATGTTGGCTAAGGCAGGAAATGGATGGCTAAAGCAGCAAAAGCATCAAAAGTTGTGAAAATCCAGAGAAGGTACCCGTCAGGGTGGGCATTTCCTTAGCAAATTATCCGCCGGGGTGGGGCTCCACGTCATCAGAAGGTTTTGAATCCCGTTGGGGCAGAGGTATCCAAGAATAAATTACCCATCAGGGCAGGGGTTCACGGCAGGTTTGGCAGACTTCTGTTGTAAATCTAACTCTAGTGTTGCAAAGCTGGTGGATTTAATAGGTGATTGGGATAAGATAAAAAGCTTATTAAGTTGCAGAGAAATATTATCATTAACCATATCATCATCAATCATCACCAGTTAGAAAAGCCGTAACCTGCGAGGATTTTTGGAGGATTGACGAGAGGAGTCGGAGCACGAAGATTGCAAGGGAATTGAAGAAGAGTGGTGGTTCTTTTTACTATTTCCATTCTTCAAATTCAGCTTTGTATTCAGGATGCTCATTTCTTTGATGATTTCAATTTTTAATTCATTCGTTATGAACTAAATTCTCTTTTAAGCCTAAAATGGATCTTTTTGCGTAATGAAGATTGTCACGCTTCTATTTTAATTTATTGATGCTATTTTTAGTTCGTCTATTATGGTTTATGCTTAATTTATGAGTTGCTTGATCACCAATTCTTTGTGAACCTATATGGACTCGAGAGATGAAGTATGAGTTTAGACTTAATCATAATAGCGTGTGATTGTGATTTCTACATATTGTTGGGATTCATAAATCATATCTAGGATAAAGATAGGAAATTGTTAAATCCACAACACTTTTTTATTATTTTTGTAACAAAAGTGTTGCTGTAGATGCATAGCGACGGTGAAAACCATCGCTATAGGATCTATAGTGACATTTTTGTTATGAAAATAACAGTTTCTGTTGTAGATTTAACAATTCCCTAAAGATATAGCTATACATCGCGTGTAATCTTATGAGAACTTGTGATCAAACCTTCTTTAATTGTAACTCACATAGAGATATAGTGAATTAGTTAATTAGGGTGTTCTGCTTAATTCTATCATCAGTTGATTTAAGTTGATATGGGTATAGTGCATTGAGAGATGGTTATATTTGCTTTCGTGTTCTTGATTAACAAACTGATATAGTTAATTTGAATTAAAAAGAAGTGTGTAAATCTTAGTGAAGCATTAAGTGAAATTATAGGCTTAATTCTCCAGTATCTGATTAAAGTTTATGGTAGTAAGTTAATTTTTCTTTATTTAGTAATTTTTCATTAATTTTATCATTAAATCATTAGTTTAATAAAATTGAGATAATACAAGATTGGTAATTATTACGATAAAATTCAATATTTATCTCTGTGGGAGCGATACTTTACTTATCACTTTATTACTTGTTGGTCACGTCTACTTGCGTGTTGTGTGTAACTAGATTTACCCAACACTAGCTTAGGCCAAAAATGAGAGTATTTATCCTATTATTTATTACATTTTTTGAATTCATTCCAAATTTGCAATCACCCAAACATTACTGTTTCCAAGTACCATTGTTATTCTTCCTAAAATTTTATTCTCAAGTAAAATTTCAAAATCAAGTGTGACAATTTTTTTATAATCTTCTTTTTAGTTTTCTCCTTTAATTTTTTTTCTATAACATTTTGCAAGTTTTGACCAATATCATTCTCGGAAAGCATCTTCTTACCTTATGGCACCGTTCTCCCAATGGTAATCTTCTATCATTTAAATTTCTTCATTTAGCACAAGTTGTCATTCGTAATTTGGGCTTTATAAAATATTTCAGGGAACTTTGTTTATTGTATTTTCATTTTCTCAAAAATATCATGAATCTATGTAAGATAATATTTTTGATTATTACTTTATTATGATTAGTTATGTTGTTGTGATAAGTGTATCTTGTCTTTAGATTAGATAATATTTTTTTGTAGGAGTTATTCCTCTCTTTTGACTCGCTCTGCTATAACTATTCTATTCCCATTGGCTTCGTACATTTTGAAAGGAAGGTCCTTCAAAAGTGAGGCATTTGTATGGATTCTGGTTGTACAAAGATTGAATGCTAATAATATCTATCAGGACTGCAAAATTCTATAAGGCACTATTGCCAACAATCGTTTTATGTGCACGCATAGTAAAGGAGACTCGTGATTATTGATTTTTCTATTACCTTGTTACTTTTGGTTTTGGAACTATATTTTTAGAGTGTTGGGAGTAGGAGTGGGTGTTCCCTACATTTGTTGAAGATATGTTGTCAACTCGCTCTCGAAGAAAGTAAGAAGAATGTGAAATTATATGGAGACGTCCTTTCTTCTCAATTTTATGAAATTTGGAATGAATGTAATGCTATAATGTTTAGAATGAGCTCTTTTAATTTGTTGAGGGATGGGCTTATTTATCTTTCATCCTTTGGGAAGCTATGGTGCCTTTAGGGGTAACTTTTGGGGCTGCACTTTGTGAAGTGCTCTTTTTTTCTTGTTTTCCATTAGTTTGATGAGGGTAAACTTCTTGCCCCCTATTTTATTGCATCTTTTTTTAAAAAAATCCCAACAAATAGGTGATGTACTCCCTCTGTTCCAAAACTAGAGTTACATTTTTGTCTTTAGTCTATATTCTAAAAAAAGAGAGATATTTATATGTTAGTACTATAAATGTTCTTAGTTTTCCATTACTTTCTTACTATCATTTCAAACACCACAACACCATTACTAAATTCTTAACTAACATTCGGTATCTTTGAGAGTATAAATTGTCCTTAAAGTCATTGCTTAGGAAATTTATCTAATTTTGTAACGGATGGAGTAGTTAGGTAACTGATTTTCTGTTGAATGCTCTGTTTTATTTTATAATAATATTGATTATAATATACTTATTTGTTTATAGGAATACTTTTTTGATAATTATATGTAATAATGATTGTTATAAAGATGGTTATATATACAATTACAATGTTTGATTTCTTGGTTCATTTAAAATTGGTGGATCCATTGATGTTTCAGGGGTTATACAAGTTTTCTGAAAAGAACTGCTCTAGAAACATTGGACTACCATAAAGATGGCTGCCTCTTGGTAAAGTGCACTGTTGGTGTTGTTAAATCACATACCCCCAAGGTTTATTCAATTCTATATAAAGGCTTCATGACATTTTAATTTCTACATTTGATCATTTTTTCCATTTCAAATTTTCCTACTAAGTATTTTGTGTTGATCTTTTGTGATAAATTTATTAACTATGTCTTCCTACACTTTATATAGAGAAGTTGATAAACAAGAAAGATTATCTACATAGAAAAAGTTCTAATGGCTTTTTAGTGAGGTAAGGACAACATTTTCCTCTAGAGTAATTGATATTTAATGTTATTTAGTTATTAACTTGATATCCAATATTTTAGACTGAGCTCCATAAAAATTTTCATCTTTTGAGTAATTGATATTAGTTATTTAGTTATTAACTTGCTAATCTGCTGCATGACAACGTTGGTCTTTCTTCTGCTATAATATGTGTCGACGCTGTAAAGATTTTCATCTCCCTCTTCCTAAATGTTTCTTACCTTTTATGTTTTTTATGTGAATTTGTTTGATCTGAAGGGTGAGATTTTTAGGAAAAAGACCGATATATAATGTGGACAATTTGAAAAAAATTGATTTTAATTGGTCCAAATTAGACAGAGCCGACAGTTGGTACGAGTTAAAATGGTTGTACCAACTCAACCGAGTTTTGAAAGGTTTTGCAATATGGCCCAATTATTGGAATCTATTTAATTGGTATTGGAAACCGAGATTTCATATAGTTCGGGGGCATGATTAAGCGGGGGGAAGGTGTTAGGCACCCCCCGATTTCTGTGAAACACGGTTACCGCGCTTTTTGATTCCCTAATTTATGTGTATGTGTGTGTGTGCATTGCAGTTAATTGGGCCTTGTCGACGTCAGGATTTTTATTTGTCCCTTTCTGTTCTTGTCTTTTGGTGTTCTCATTTTAGATTACTTTTGTTTGAATAAACAAGTTTGAAAAGGTCTGACATGTATATTCGACGGTTTGACTTTTAGAGTCGCCAGTTGGTAATTTTAAATGGTTGCAACAACTCAACCGATAAAATATTTTCACAAAGACCCAATGGTTTGACACTATTTAACTGGTCTTGGAAAACGAGATTCGTTAGGGTTCGGGAGCTTGATTAAGAGGAGGGAAGATGTTAGGCACCCTCGACTTCCGTGATAACACGGTTACCACTACTTTTCACCAACTTTTATCTGCGTATGTGTGTGTGTATAGGGCTTATGTCCAATTTTCTGGAAGTAGTGCTATGCCTCGTTTGCACCTATATACAAAGGGTTTGACTTTTATATAAAAGTTTAATTTTAACAAGATATAGCAATGAAGTTTTGGAAAACAAGTTTTTTAAACCCTTATGCTCAATAGTAATTGAGGCATTCGATACTTCCATTTTATTACGTGTTCGGCTTGATTGCTTTTATTTTCGAGATACGGGGCATCTTCTAGAAAATAAGATACATAGTAATGCCAAACTCTTTGTGGGCATGCGATCCATCTAAGGATATCCAGACACTATAGATAATTTACAAGCTGGCTGCAGCTACAAAATATCCATCATGGGAATTGAATCTAGATTCAGAAGCTGAATTTGTGATCACATGATTCCTAGGCTCACATGAAAGAGTGATGTGCAAAAGCAAGAAAAAAGAACTAGATTTGAGTAAATTTAAATCATTCTAGCTTTAACGGTTCTAGTTTAGTCACTTTTGAACCGGTCAAAGTTAGAAATAACCAGATTTAGACAAATCTAGCCCCTAGGCCGAAAGATTAAATATCTACATTATGAAAGCAGCTAAAGCAGATATTTATAAAAGATATATATATATATATATATATATATATATATATATATATATATAGAAGTAGTAGAAAGCTTAAAAATCTAAAAAATCTTACAGTGGGCTCCCAAGAAGACTTCACATAGCTTTTGATGCCTAAAAACTCTGTTTCCACCGGTTAAACTTCAGTATGTTACAAAACAAGAGCTTACAATTGTTTAGAAAGAAAAAGCACTCAGTTATGAGCACTTTAGCAAGGGTTACATACTGAAATGGTCAGAGTTTTCTCTTATTTTTCCTTTTTTTTCAAATAAGTTACCAAGAGCTCATATTTAAAGACCAGATGGCCGCGGGTCTACTTGAGACTGCCCGGGCTACCCCGGGCCATTCGGGTCCCATCGTCTCAAAGTATGTGCACTTGGGCTACGGGTTGTCTACTCGAACCATTATAACTTTCAATCTGGGCACCCGGTAATAGATTGTTGTACCTTTTCGGAATATTGTTGTCGAGAGCTACACAATGACATGGGATTAAAGGTTGTACAAAGCCAGGAAGATGGGTCCATGACCAGATCTCCAAGTCTTCAAAGTCTATCCGTTGTACTGTCTTGTGCAGTTGTCACTCGGGATTTGAGTTATCGTTCTTGTGGGACATCCTTGTATGCAGTGTGAATTGAATTGTGTTGAGATGACGTGAATGTGATGTTGAGGTGGCAAAATGATAATTTTGCCCCCATAGAGGTTATCTCCAGCTTTTGCGCAGATATAGCAGTCGTTTCTCAAGATTATCTCTGAGATTGGGCTGCTGTGGATGCTGAATGTCCTCAGGGTTATCTCTGAGATTAGCTTGACCTCCTGGGGTTATCTCCAAGGTTGAACTGACTATCCCGAGGTTATCTCCGGGGTTGAAATTGAGTATACCTGGGTTATCTCTGGGGTTAAAACTGACTCTTCCGGGATTATCTCCAGGGTTGAAAACTGGACTTCCCGGGGTTGTCTCCGGGGTTAAAACTGATGTAACTTCCAGGGTTATCTCTGGAAGACAATTTTACCCTCCCGCAGGGTTAGTAACAGGAACGCAAAATTTTAAGTGTCTACAGATGCCCCTCTTTATCATATTCATGCAATGTAATGGCATGGATATGATAAAGATTACTAGACACTTGAAATAAGACAAGATAAGCATGATGCAAATGCAATACATCATGTTGCATGTTATGCTGAGTGTTATTTGTTGTAATGGTTTCCAATGGGATGTGATAACTGCTTGCTCTCGCCACTTCAATTGGGGAATGAAGTTGTCAGTGACGACCCTGTTGAATGTCTTTGATGTCTACTCAACCAATAGTTAACAAAGCTCTCGTCATAGGGATCTCTTGATGCCACGTAGGGGTTATCACCAGTGGTTTGAACTATCCATCAGTGCTATTTGAGCCTGATTTACTGACAAGTCGTAGAGATGTTTTTAAGATCCCTGGAGTGGAGGTTTCTCAATGATTGAGAGCATAGTATGTTGACATTGGGTTTACCACTAAAGTCCTTAATCCTTCGAAATTGCTTTCCACCGAAGACGTTCTTCTCATGTGCGAGTGACTCTTTGGGGAATCTCATTTTGATTGATGGGGATCTGTATAACAGATTACATCATCGGTCCTCCCCGATGAGGATGGCTTTCCGTGGTTTGTATCATCAGGTTTCTCTAATGCTTCGCTGGAGTTATTACCAACAGCTGGTAATATCAGGGCTGCCTTATCTTCGTTGAAGTAGCTTTCAGTGACTTGCATCATCGGACCACTTCCAATGCTTTGCTAGAGTTATCGCCAACGGCTGGTAATATCAAGGCTTCCTGATCTTCGTTGAAATAGTTTTCAATGGCTTAAGATGTCTGAAATGTCTGCTGGGGATGTATTCCTAACGAGATGTATGCTTTTGATTGTAATTACAACCCCCGGTTGATGGCATCGGACCTTCGCGATGCATTGACAAGGGTCGCTTTCAATAGCATTTATCATTGGCTTTCTGAACCCTGTATCTGGGTGAATACCAGGGTTTTAGGCTTTTTCGCTTAATCGCGTAGCATCTTTTTCCTGATTTGACTTTTCAGCTTCTAGGACTTCCTTTGCAACTCAAATTTGATCGAGCCGGAGGGGGTGGGGACCACCTAGGGTAGCTATAGGTAGACCCACGGATGCCATGAGTTGACCCGCGACCACTCGTGGGTTATATTTCACTTGCCATCCCTTTCATAAGTCATTTTTAAGTTGAAGCCGCATAGAGAATCCGAGATTTTATCTTTAGATCTACTGAGTTTGGACTGTTTTCTCAAAATTCGTCATCATACAATCGTTTTGCACTATCCTGACAACGTTTACATGTTTTCTTTTCCAATTTTGACCATTGGAAAGTGAGATATCATACAGAATGCTTCAAAACACAGTAGTGAATATGCATACTCATATGACTTGATAAAAATTATTCAACGCAGTAAATGTTAGTATTTTACCATGTTGAATGTATTGATGTGAAAAAAATTGACTTTTGAAACAGTCAATTTGGCACCTTTTCCTGCTATTTTTTCATCTTATTTAAGGACAAATGAGCAAAGGTTTTGAAGTAAAGTAATCCTCGGAATTAGGCTACCCTTATGTATATGACTTTGATATTTTGTCAGGCATATAGGATGTTTATGACGTAGAGTTGGTGTGCTACTAAATGGCCACCTAGTCATGCCTACATGCATATAGATAGTCCTTTTTACAAAAGAGACTCAGGCAAAAAATTTTCATGAGTCTAGGCATTGAATGATCATGCATTTTTAACTCTACTGCAGATGTATGTTAAAGTAATGCATGCATGCATATAGCTATGAATTGCATTTAATGAGCTCCAGGTTAGAATTTACCACACCCTTTTTGAGGTGATTTGGAGACTTTTGTCGAGATATATGGATCCAAACCAGCCGAGTAGCTCTCGTAAGACCTCTTCAGGTGTGAGGAGGAGAGCTTCAGATGTGCCTCGGCCTTGCTCAGTCTGACAGTCTCGTCGATTGAAGGAGTCAGTGATTCATCATATTCAGATTGAGAGACTAAATGTAGAGGACGAGGAGGAGGACGTACCCGTTGCAGATCCTACTCTTTCTTCTTCCATTCCCCATAGGGAGCTTCCAGCTATAAATGTGACGATTCTAGAGCTTCTGGATGATTTGAGTCGTCACCCCTCAATCTACCTTCATGCGAATGAGGTAATAATCGTGTTTATCTTCCTTTTCCCATTTATGGGGGCAAGGGTTTTAATTTTGATTTGCATTGTGATGCAAGTTCCCGGCTTTACATAACATAGTGGGAACGATTTAGCATACATTCTCTGTACCAGACTCTTTATCCAGAGTACCGAGAGATTGTGCATGCCTGGGGCTTTGAGGCTTTCTTTTCCATCCTCCCCCGTCGTTATCCCTGGGGTTATCTCAATGCTTTGTTTGAGCGCTGGTTTCACCAGACCCAATATCTCCATATGTTTAATTATGAGGTGATGATGACACCGATGGAATGGCGATTTATCATTGGGATGAAGTTTTTTGGGGCGCCAGTGCCTTTGGTGACTGATATTTGCCCGACTGCCGTTAGATCCTTATTGGGAGTCCCGGCTACGGTGCTCAAGGGTAGGATAGTTTGTTCTGGTCCCTTGAGTATAGATGTCGTGAGTGGGGCTTTGACTGAGCCATTTCTAGATGATCGGAGGGTTAGAGATCGCATCCTTCGTTGATTTTTTTTATCATCCTTTGGGGTTGTTTCCTGGCTGATAACTCTTTGATGGTGTCATTTGCTTTAGTTAGTGCCACTCGGGAGGTGGACCGTATTGGTGAGTTTGATTGGGGCTCCTATACCTTTGCCTACTTCTTTAGGGGAATGCGCCTACGCTCAGAGGGCGTGACAGAGGTTTGGTTAAGGTTCTACCCATTCCTGCTGGTGAGTATTTTCTCTTTTGATTTCCCTTGTTCAGGTTGCCAGTTTGATTGATCACAGATGTTTGATCTTGCATTAGCAATTTTGGGGCTATGAGAGGCTCCCATGTCTTCGTCCTATTAGCCTGTTAGGTTTGGATACCTATCCACGGGGACGATAATGGCATTTCTCCACTTTGGCGGAGGTTCCTGCAGCTGAGGGTGTCACCTATTCTCGCCTACAGTTGGAGTTGTTGACCACTGGTGTCATTACATGAGTTCCTTACTCTGAGGACCACTTGACAGTTGGCTTCGAGAGTGGTTTCCCGACTAATGTCGAGTATATATTCTCCACCCCTCGGATTCCTCTCCTTACTGATGGAGGTTGGGAGCTTTATTTAGGAGAGCGTGCTATTAGGAGCACTACATGAGAGATACACATTCTGATCTTTTCTCGTGCCAGGCGTCATTGGCCTTTGTCGTAACCGATCACTGAGATCCCATTGATGGGTGTGGATGGCTTTACTTTGACAGAGGGACCTTTCACTTAGGAGGATTTTTATCGCTGGTGGTTCCCTCTAACTGTTGGAGCTCAGACCCGCGCCACATAGTTTATGGGGGATATGGTTCCTGGCTCCGTTATGATGACAAACTGGATTGCCTGCGTCTGAGAGCCTACTCATCTGACGCAGATTGAGAGTTTGACCCAACAGTTGGACTGGGCACATTTCTTTATCCGGCATTTGGGCAGAGATCCATTAGAGGCGGATACTTTTGATCCTTCCAGCTCTGGGGCTGGCCCTTTAGGTGACCCATATTCAAATGATTTTGTCGACGTAGATCCTCCGTTGTATCAGCCTGATATCCCCTCTGGCAGAGATTCAGTGACTCAGGAGGAGTTACATCAGATGTGCAAATTGGATGATATGGACATCAACAACATTAACTTCTTCTGATGCATTTCTCACTATATCTTTTGATAGGCTTCTGTTAGATATTGGGCAGATGAGCCCTAGTTGTCATTATATCTTTTGATAGACCTATGTTAGATGTTGGGCGGATGTGCCCCATTTCCCTATATTTTCCAGTTGTACACAGAAATGATGTATTTAGATGATGATGTACCTAGGAATGTATGTATAATATTTTCAATTCCCTATATCATATTGTCATATGTTATTTATCATGCATGTATTATGTCATGGATATGCATCTAGAGATGAGTTTAGCATTGATCCTTGGATGGTTTTATGATACGATTCTACATATGTCTTCATCTACTGTTAGCCAGATTAAGCATGCCCCACCAGTGTTGGTGGCATCTTCTTTGAGATGGTGGTATAACCTTTTGTCTTCCCTAGATCGGGTGATAGTTAATCAGTTGCTGCGACACTCTATGACCCTCTTGACTTTTTAGGTTCCACCGGGCTTTATAGAGGGCATGCTTGAGCATTGGGTACTAGATAAGCAGGTATTCAGATTTGATACCCAGGAGTTGACTCCTACTTTGGATGAGTATGAGCATCTTACAGACTTGCCATTGGATCGACCTTGAGCTCAGATGGTTGTCGGTGACATGAGCCGGCAGTTTATAACCTTGATAGGCTTGAGGTGCAGTGTTGCCCTAGACGAGATCATCTCGGGGCATGTGGTGTCCATGAGTTTTTTGATTGACAGATTTGGGTCATTGGACAGCTATCTACGATACTCCGGGGACTTTCACCATTTCTGAGGGTGATTGGCATGTCGCCCGTGTAGACATATTCTTAATGTGGATAGTGGCCTATCTGTACATGCCGTTATACATGGACCACCTGGATATCGATGTGATCATGGTAGTCCGTGTTCTTAGGGAGGTTCATACCATCTTACCGATGATCTTGGCAAAGACCTTGAGGTCGGCCATGTTTTGCCATACTCATTCAGCTCGGGTTTTTATTGGCAGTGCGGTCTTGTTGTACGTGTGGTTCATGACACACTTGAGACCGATTGACACTTTTAGACGACATGGGTATTATTTTTCCCATGAGATAGCCATGTCATATTCCTTACAGCCGGCTGAGTGTACAGACGTAACATCTTGGTTGGCTTTCTTGTCAGGGATTGAGGACCCGTTTGATATTCTGCCATGTTCAGGGCTCAGCTCTCCCTACAGCTTTATCACTCATGCAGCTTACATGGATTATCTTCCCCAGGCCAGTTTGAGAGGGGTGACCACATATCATCCACTGGCTGTTATGGCACAGTTTGACAAGTTTTAGGATATTCATCCCTTTGACGGGGCAGTGGGTCAGCAATTGTCATCTCGACTTCTGTCAGCAGAGGATTTATCCAGGATTTATAACTGTTGGAATCTTTGAGAGAGGCCTGAATTTTCTACTAGCCATCCAGGCCATTCTCCAGAGTATTCTGCATGGTTGGAGGCAAAGATTGCATCGGCTAGGGTTGTATACTTGGAGCCTGATGTTAATTTTGATGATGGGGAGCCTATGGAGTATCCTGATTCTCCCATCGAGGATGAGCTGTTTACTGGTTCATCAGTAGCTCAGGTTGATTCCCCCAGTATTCCCGCTGCTGCGGCTCCACATTTTGCAGAGTATTTAGAGCAGAGTTTGTACCTGATGACGTTTGAGAGGGATCAGACTAGTGCCTTGATGTTGACAACTCTTTCTGATAGAGATGCCACTCTTGTTGAGAGAGATGATGCTCTAGCTCATAGAGATACTGCTGGTGTTGAGCGGGATGAGGCTAGATCATCTAGGGATGCAGCCGTTGTTGAGCGGGATAAGGCTCTAGGTACCCAAGATGCTGCCACTATAGATAGTACTGCATTGAGATCTCATACTGCTGACATTATTACAGAGATGGGTGCCTTTATTGATGAGCACGATAGCACCATGTATATGGCCGTAGATCTTCTGGCTCGTGTGGACACCTTGGGCCAAGAGCTCATAGATTTTCCTCCATCTACTGAGAGGGATGCCATGTTGAACTTGGTGGCTCGCTTATCCACTGGTTTATAGATTAGCTTTATTTTCCTCCATAAACTAGGTTAGCCATTTTTATCATGTATAGGACACATTGTATATATCAAACAATATTATATGGTAAGGAAATATGTTTTGATTCACTTCCCTTTTAGATATGCCTTGTTACTTGCTTGATAATTGCCTGTCCTCCAGGACTTGCGATCGTGATATTTTCTGAACTCCCCCTTGATGGATGGACATTGAGATGTTTTAGGATCTTTCATAATGGATCACTGCTCTTTGTGTTCCCCTACCTTTTGGTGTCTTAGAACTGGTTTCTGAATGTGGTTATGGAGAGGATTTTGGCTTTCCTCTCTGAGGTTGACCGTACCACAAATGGTCGCTGGTACTCCCGTGTATGGAGGAGACCAGGTAGTTCCATCTCTTATGGATTAGTGTTTCTCTTTGAGGATTCAACCGTAGTATAGATAGTAGCCGATTTTTCTCCTATTTATGTGGGGAGACCAGGTAGTTCCATCCCTATGGTCTAACCCGATGAGGTGTGGTTTAACCGTCCCACAGATGGTCGCCGATGTATTCCCGTGTATTGGGGAGATCAGGTAGCTCCATCTCTTATGGTTTGGTTTGAAACGTTGAAGAATGATCCCAGTACCGTTAACAAAGTTTTATGTTTTTTATAGGGGTGAGACCGCACCATGAATGGCTGCCTACGTACTCAGGTCTGTGTAGTTCCAACCTAGCATAAAAAGGTTAAAAGTTGTATGCGGTGAAAGGGTTTTTATTTTTATAAAGGTTAGACCGGACCATAAATGGCTGCCTACGTACTCGCGTGTATTGGGGAGATCAGGTCTGCGTAGTTCGTCCCTGGTGGGACAAACTAATGTGGTTAGAAAGGTTTTGAAAACCTAAATTGGCTGATGGATTAATGATTCAAAACCAGGGTGCTAGTTTGTAGGTAACTTCAGACATAATACCATTTGACAGTGTCTGAGTTGATGAGTTGTGGAAATTCTTCGCCAGCCATTTCTTGTAATCTGAGGGATCCTCCTGTCAATACGGCCTTGACAATGAACGGGCCTTCCCAGTTTGGGGCGAACTTTCCTTTAGATTGATCTTAGTTGTCAAGGACTTTATTCAAGACCAAGTCATTCTCTTTGAACTGCCGTAGCCGGACTTTCTTGTTGTAGGATCGAGCGATCCTTTGTTGGTATAATTGATCATGGAGGATGATTGTGGCCGGCCTTTCATCTATCAGAGACAATTGGTGGTAACGATCTTGTAACCATTGGTCTTATTCCATATGAGCATCTATCAACACTCTCAGGGATTCCATTTCTACCTCTATGGGGAGCACTGCTTCCATGCCATAGGTTAATAAGTAGGGGGTTGCCCTAGTGAAAGTGCGCATTGATGTTCTATAGGCTAATAGAGTCATAGGCAACAAGTCAGACCATCCTTTGCGATTGGCGGACATCTTTTGCATGATCATTTTGATATTCTTATTAGCCGCTTCAACAACACCATTCATCTTTGGACGATAGATGACGGAGTTGAGATGCTTGATGTGGAATTTGTTGCATAATTCCTCCATCATTTGGTTGTTAAGATTTTTGTCATTGTCTGATACAATCACCTTTGGTTGTCTCTATCGACAAATGACTTTGTTTCTGATGAAACCAATGATCACCTCTTTGGTAACCCTGGGGAAAGAGGCTGCTTTTACCCATTTGGTGAAGTAGTCGATCATGGTGAAGATAAACCGATGACCATTTCTGGGTTTGGGCTCGATTGGCACGATCATGTACATTCCCCACATTGAGAAGGGCCACGACGAACTCATATTGCGGAGTTCCCTTAGAGGAGAGTGGATAGTGTTTCCATGAATTTGGCATTGATAACATCTCTTGACGTGATCATCACAGTCAGCTTTGAGAGAGAGCCAGTAATGCCTTGCTCTTAGGATCTTCTTGCTGAGTAGAGGACCGCTCATGTGTGGGCCGCTTACTCCACCATGGATTTCATCCATGAGTCTCTGAGCTTGTTCTTTGTCTAGGCATCTCAGAAGGCCTAGTTCCACATCTCTTTTGTAAAGTGTGTTTTTGCTCATATAGAAATTCATGGCCTTTCTATGGATCCGCTTTCTTTCAGCTTTATTTTCCCTAGTGGGCATAGATCCATCTCGCAGATACTCCTTGATGTAGTTCGCATAGGCTGGGGCCTTTTGACTGGAAAAGGTGATATTTGGCATGTTTTCCTTGTCAGATATGTTTATCAAAGAGGCCAAAGTTGCTAATGCGTCAGCAAAGTCATTCCTGTTCTGAGGAATGTGGAGGAAGGATATTTCTTCAAACTCCGAAGCCATCTGGATAACTTGACGATGGTAAGGCAACAAATGTAATTCTTTGGTGTGATAGATCCCAGTGGTTTGTTTGATTACCTGCTCAGAATCTCTGAAGACAGTTAACCATTTGACGCCCAAGGATTGGGCTAGCTTCAACCCCATTATAAAGCCTTCATACTCAGCTGTGTTTGTTAGGAATAAGCATGTGAATGATATTCCTATTTATATAAGATTTGATTATGATCTTAATGAGTAAATATGCAAATATGTCTGCATTGAAATAAGCTGTAAAGTCCTTGAATAGATAGCAGGAATATATGTACAAGGACTTAGACTGAAATGATCAAATATGTTAGGTTGATTCTACATGAACAAAACAGTTTGTGTAAAGTCCTTAAAAAGAATATGATGTACAAGGACTAAATTTAGAAAGATCAAGCTTGCTAGGTTGATCTTAAATGATGTAATAGATAGGCTTGCCTGATCGTAGAGTACTGCACAAAGCCTTAGAAGTCTGCCAAGAGAAACAAAGAACTCGGAGACTATCAAGGTAGAATCATAGTCCGTCGAGCCAGCCGAGGGATTACAGAAGCCAAGGCAAAATCATATAGTATCGAGAAAGGGGCTATAGATCATAGTCTGCCTTGGAGAGCCTCACTCAGAATCGTAGGGTTGATTCAAGCACCTGCCAAGTTTTGTCAAGAATCATAGACCACACTTGAAGTCGTGGAGTCTACTGATCATATCAGAGGCAGAAATCGTAGTCTGGAATACAATCTGCCCTTGAAGTCGTAGAGTCTACATAACCAAAGCCAGATCATAGTCTGCAGAACAAAATCTTCGACAAAGCCTATCAGTGCTCACAACGCCAAGGAAGAATCGTAGTGTTAACATGATTCTAAACACATGAGCACTCCCAAAACATTCAAAGAATGAAGACTCTGATCAGAACTGTAAAAGATGCAATCTACCTAAAGGAAGCCAGAGAGCATTCACCTAATGGCTTGCAAGCAAACAGAAGATCGAAGCATCAATTTAGTCAGCATCCTGATTGAATTGGTAAGCCAGTTGAGGGAAGTCTTCCACAAGCAAGAGTGAGAAGACTTCAGATAATGTGGCTAATAAAAGAAAGTCAACAATGCAGTAGCTGTCAAGATAAACAAAGGATAACGATCTTAGGTATAACCATGTTCGTAGTGCTAGCCAGATTAGAAGTAGGAATTGATGAGGTCTATAACAGAGATACTGACCAACCTATATAGAATAGACAAAGAAGACTAAGTATGGGTCATACCATTGATGATATGTGAACGGGAGATCACAACGAGAAAGAGAGCTGAGCATGACAAATCTGATGAGTCTTGAAGTTAAGGAGGGCCAGAACATTCAAACAAGTTGTCAGTGTCTAATGCAAGTCAAGGCAAGCAGAAGCATTGAAGCACTACAAGAATAAAGGAAGAGAGGTTTTGCATTGAAAATCCAGAGAACACTCTAAGAATCGTAGAGTTCAGTCATCTGCATCAAAATCATAGAGTTCAGTCATCTGAGTATTGAAGCCTTGGCAACGTCTCAATGTAAAGACTGACATTCGAACATTGGGTATTAAAAAACATCAATGCAAAGGACAACTCCTGATGTTTTAATCAAGGAATCAGAAAGAAGTAATAAAGGTGACTACCAGCCTTACACGTTAAAGTGACATTTCTAATGTGGTAGGTGAAATAGTAGACTGCAGTGTCAGAAAAGTGAAAAAGGGGTTTTCATGTCACATCTGCAGTCTGTACCAAATAACTCGAGATTTGAGAATCAATTCAAATAGCTTCCAGCGACTATAATCCAATAGGAAGCTTCTAAAAGGCTATTTAACAGCAGAAGCTTAATAGGAGAAGAGGTTGGTGGTTAACAAGTTGTTGACTCTATGAGTTCTACAGAGCAAAATCAGAATAAATCTCAGTGGCAGTGAGACTACGAAAGTAGAAGTGAAGGAAGATAAGGAAAGAGCTTTAAATAGAAAAAGACTTCACTCAACAACTATGAGAATGCCATTGAAAATGGCAGCTAAGCTGAGAGCCGAGAAGGCCAAGAAAATAGCTTTCAAAAGATTGGCAGATCAGAGAGGAGATTCAAAGAGCCAGTCTAAAAATCACCATGAACCATCTAAAGCTGAAGAAGAACAGATACAGAACCAAATCTGTACACAAGCCAACCAAGGTTTAGAGGATACTAAGTGCTAGACGAAGTTTACCAAAGATGCAAAGACTTAGCAAACCTCATGTGGTAAAGAAGTGCAAGATGAGATCAGAAAAGGACCAATCACCAGATCAGCTGCACCAAAGAAGTAATGGTAAACTGCTAAGTACTTAAAGATCGAGCTTCATGAACAACATAGCAGTCTGCCCAATGGTGATCCAGTCTCGATGCAGAATCCAAAGAGGATCACAACGAGCTGCCAAATATCAAGGATGAACAAGCTTAAAGTTATATTGACAGCTCAGCACCAACAACAATAACAACAACAAGAGCCAGAGCCAGAAGGGTCCTTGTCCAATGGACTAAACTGAGTTCCAAGGGTGCAGGCCTTGAAGAGTTCTTAGTGAACTAAAATTTTGTGACGCCCCCAAAATAGGTATACATCACCCATTTTGAGTCGCCAAAAAATATGGAACAGAAACAACTACAACTTTATTAATACAATTGTTGTGCAAAATACGACAACACATAAACTTTGAGTTAAAATACAAATATTATCTTCTAGACAATATCCACACTCAAATAAGTCCTCATTACAATTATTAATACACTATTTTACAAAATAGTGAGGACTATAATAACAACTTCCTTGGAACATCACTCCACACCCCGACTACTTTCCGCTATATTTTCGCTTCCTGAGAAGAAAAATGAAACAAAAAGAAAAAAGGGTGAGCTCAACTAGCCCAGTAAAGAATATTATGACTAAGATAATATAGAAAAAATTATCGTTAGTCTTCAACAGGGAAAAATCTGATAGAATATAATAGACAACAAGTTTTAGATCAACAACTGAAGCGAAAACATCAATCCATTAGAATAGTCAAGTAGAGAATAAATTCTACTATCTTCTAAGATTTAAAAGTCCATCATCAATATTTTATCCCTGTAACATCAATCAATATACATCTTGAATCAAATATTCATCTTTGCACTACATGCCACCAGTTGGTCATGTTCATCTCAACACATGTTCATCTTTGCACTACGAGTCAAAGATATTCATCAGTTAATCATTCATCTTTGCACTACAGGCTAAAGATATTCAGTAATATCATCATTTAGGACTGAGAATGATGAAAATATTTTAAATAAAACGAATACGGTGAGATAAAAGAATAAGGATTAAGGATTCGTATTTTAGTTCATCCAAGTTCAAAAATACTCCACAATAAACCATTGCGGAGTAAAATTTAAGAATGAGGATCAAAACATAGATACAATCAAAGCTAGTAACCATAATAAACAACTTGGATAAGAAAAGAAAAAAATTAAATTTTTCTGTGAATAGTGCCGTGTACGTGAATAGTAACTCCGACACAAAAAGACATGAATTTCACAAGAAAAATTTTACCAATATTCTGGTATAATGATATTAAAAGAAATAACATCATTTATGAAAAAAATAACATCCCTTACATCAAAAGGATAATGCTTCTAACTAGAATATCGGATATAATATTGAAAGAAACTTACATCGTATAACAACACTCAAAGTATCAAAATACTCACAAAAATACGCTCGATAATATAGAGAGAAAACTTCATATTCTGGTGTGATTTTTAATTTTAACCTATGCATCCTATTTATAGAAAAATACTTAGAACACCAAAGTAGAAAATTTAATAAAATAATATATTTATAAAAAAAATTTACGCCCACCTCTTAACAATCTGAATTCAGCCACCAGTGAGGTCCACAATAATGAAAAAAAAAAATGTTTTTCTAAACAAAAATATTTAAAACTCTAAAAATTAATTATTTCGGATCTTCAATAATTCATAATAAATAGTCTTTTTATTAGAAAAATTCAAATTTTATATCTATTCTATAGGAAATTCAATTCTCTACAACTTTGCAGCTTTAAGTTTTTCCAAATTCTAAACAGAAATTGACTGAAATCCACATACGGATAATTTTGCAGGCTATAATTAAATTTCAGTCAAAAATGGGGTCCACCAACATGTTTAACATATTTTTAAAATTTATTGTAATAAAAATACTCTTCATCCTCATTTATTCATATATCATACATTCATTATAAAAATATCTCTATTATTATGTTATTGTAATATAATAATATATTTAAATGAATTATTTTATCAGAAAAGATAAAATATCAATTTTTAACAATTGTCACTTTTCTAAAAATTTCTCCATTGATATCCACATAAATAAATATTTTTCTTTTCATATAAATTAATAATTAATTATTCACAAATAATATTACAGAATCACCATAATGACAACCAGGTCGTTCCTAGGAAAGAGGGGGCCTTTCGGTAAGGATTTCTCCTTACCAGCGCGTAATTAAATAACCTCTCATAGACAGAACTTCCTTAGACATTGCCAATAATGTTATCTAATAATATTATTCAATTGATATGAATTATTAATCTGATAATGAGAAATACTATGTAATGACAATTATTGAAATAACAATAATATAAAATATTAACGTAGCAATTATTGAATCAATAAAATAAAATATTGAATAGTAAATACTGTAACAATTATTGAGTAGTGCCTTTTTACGTAAGAATTAATAATTAGTGCAATACCGTGTGCTACTGTACAACACCATGTATTACTGTGTTTTAACCATCGGGTATTTCAATAGTGTTAAAGGTAACAACTACACCGTTATTTATAAAAACTCATACTTATCATTTTTTTCATCCAATCGCTTTCCGTTATAGGGCCCACATTATGCTGTGTCGTTGTACGAATATTCTCCGACAGCAAGAATATTCCACAACTAAATGAATATTCCCCGACAATAATGAATATTTTATAACCACTTGCTTATTTAAAATATTTGCACATTTTACCCATAACGAACCACATTAATCAAATCAACCCTTACTATTTCAAAATAATAAATAGAGGAAATTCAATTTCATTTATAAAAAGTTAGGGTCTTACAAGTTTCAAGTCTACTGAACTTGAAGAGTTCTTAGTGAACTAAAGTTCCAAGGCTACTGGCCTTGAAGGAATCTTAGTGATTCAGTGATGTAAAGACTTCCTTAGTGGAATCCATGCTTGTTGAAGAAGAAGAGTGGATTAGGAGCTTGAGTCTCTGAACCACTTAAAATTTCTTGTGTCTTTTACATTATGTCATTTATATTATGAATCTATAACTACTATAACTGCTATAACTACTGTTAATATGATAACTACTTACATCTAAACTAACTCTAGAAAAATGGCTAACATAACATCTATGAAGGGGAACCTTAACTTATTCTGTTGTGTTTGAAATAATTCTTAAGTTTGTCATCTGTTATTTACTCAACAATGTAAACTAAAATGATAAAGATTTTTCAAATAAAAAAGGATCTATTCAACCCCCCCTTCTAGATCTATTGTGTGCCCTTTGGGAACTAACAGTGTTGTTGGTGCTGACAAACTGCAATTTGATGGCAACGAGATACTGCTCTCCCGAGATAGATACCAGAACTGCTCCTGCTCCGGCACCTTCCATGTATATAACTCCATCAAAATACAATCTCCATGACTGGACTGCATCCTTCTGATGGTGTGGCTGAATTGTCATTACCCCTTCATCGGAGAAATATATTTCCAAGGGTTTGAAATCCCCAGATGGTGTTGTGGCCAGTTGATCCGCAATTCCTTGACCTTTGATAGACTTTTGGGTCATGTAGATGATTTTGAATTTGTGATGCCCCCAAATTCAGGTATTTAAAATCCGAACTCAGTGCTTCACGATACCATTTCTATGAGCAGAATAATAGTAATAATAATAACAATAATATAGATTACAAACTTAATTTACATATTAGAGTTTGAATCACAGGTACGCGACCTTTAAACATTACATTACATGATAATTAAGAAGTATCATCGTCTTAATAAAGTTTAACTATTACACAGAATATTATAAAGCTTATTCGACTAGCTTTCCTTTCCCCTTGTTCTTTCCTGAACCTTCAGGTTGATCATGCTTAGCTGAAAATATTTAAATTATGCAAGAATGAGCATTTAAGTGCCCAACAAGTAATAGTAAACAATAAGTGTTAGCTAAACAAAGTAAATGTTTTCTTTGAATGACACTTGTACAACGAATCAACAGTTGTGAAGTAAGCTGAAACAATTCTAAACAACATAACAATTCTATATCAAATTTTTGAAACTACGTACTGACTATAATTGAAGATTAGTCGACAGACTATGAACATTATTTTCTATTTTCGAAAAGGTTAAACAGAACTTCATCTATAAACCATCATAACTTACAGGCACGGGGGGTGATCAACCCGTTATGCCTTGTATTTATCAATACTACATGCAAGAACGAGAATATCGTTCATCTTATCCTCCTTTGGCGCACAAAAGTTTCCCATGTACGGCATGTTCATACTTAGTCAGGAATTCGAACCAAAATAATCTGGTTAGATACAATAAAGTTCTATCTTATTCAACAATATTTTTTAGTTTGTGTCTAGTAGAATCAAATAGCCTAGATGGCTTTTAAGTCAATGTATACAAACTGGAAATCAATAAGTATAAATATGTATCAACATGTGATTAAATACAATGATTATTCAAGTGAGAACACTTATATAACCATGTTTAGAAATTAACGAACATAATAATATATGGCCTATACAATAGTATTGTATTGATAATCAATGATCGAATAATTTAAGAACTTGCATGAATACAAAATATTGGATACATAATCGATAATAATAGAGTTAATAATCTGGCACAATAATAATATAATTTTGAAACTTTCTTACTCATGTCCATTGCATAAAGGAAATGCAAAGTTAGGATACTTACCTGAGCTGCTGCTTACAATAACGCAACTTAATTTATCTTTTATATCACAACCTATCATTAATAAGATCATTCGTTCGATTAGAATATCATATCATATCACATAGTACTGCCATTTACAGTCAGCACATAACCTAATCACATTGTCACATATGTTTAACGGTTATTGGATCATAAACAAACACTTATCTAGACAAATTATTTAAGTCCAGATCAATTTTTGAAATATTTTGGTATACCGACGACTTTATTGGATAATTATCGAGTCTAAGACTTTATCCTATAGGTCAATATTCGCTTAGATATTTTAAATATCAGTCGTATTATTTTGCATAGCCTTATAATAATTTTTAAATAATTATTATAATTTTTCATGATTTTTCAAACACTGGAATTATTTTTAAAAGATTTAAATATTAAATAATTCTATTATCATTAATATTTAATTAATATTAAATTATTAATGAAACCATCGCCAAAATATTAAAGTTATTTATAATAACTCAAAATATTTATAAAATATTTTTATTACCCTTAAATAATTTTTAAAATATTTAAAATTATTTTTAAATAATTACTATTAATATTTAAATATTAATGTATTATTCACCAAAATATTAAAAGTCATTTATTATTACTTAAAATATTTTTAATTCTTTTATTTCCTTTTTAAATGATTTTTAAATCAATAAAACTATCTTTTAACTATTTATTTAATATAATTATTAAATTAAACTAATATCATTAATATTAAATTATTAATGAAATTTACCTTTAAATATTAAAAGTTATATTTTATAACTTAAAATATTTTTAAACTATCTATTTTCATTTAAAATGATTTTTTTCTAATATTAAAAATTATTTTTAAACTAATTTATTTAATATAATTATTAAATAAATCTAATATCATTAATATTAAATAATTTATGAAATTTATCTTAAAATATTAAAAGTTATGTTTTATAACTTAAAATATTAGTAAATACCTTTTTATCATTTAAAATAATTTTTAATGTAATAAAATCATTTTTAATTAGTTTATTTAATGCATGTATTAAATAAATTAAATATCAATAATATCCAAATAAATATGTTGTGAGACCCCAGATTTTATGAATAAAGATTTAAATTTCTCGAAATATTTTTTTTTCCGAATATTATGGTGTGTATTTGATATAATGTTATAGTTGTGGGTAGTATTTATAAATTTTGTAAAGTATGCAAGTTGTTGTATTATATTCGATTGGTCGGGGAATATTCGTTTTAGCAGGGAATATTCGTACAACGACGCAATCATTGGTGGACCCCACAACGAAATTATTGTCGGATTGAGAAAACGACAAAAATACTTTATGAAAATAACGGCGGAAGTTTTACCGTTAACTGTTGAAACACCTGGTGTTAAAAGTACAGTAATGCGTGTAGTTGCACAGTAGCCACGGTATTGATTATTGATGCTTACGTGAGAAGTCACTCAGTTTTGTTCAATTATTGCTACAGTAATTGCTGCATAGT
This sequence comes from Panax notoginseng, assembly GCA_016801055.1. NCBI lineage: Eukaryota > Viridiplantae > Streptophyta > Magnoliopsida > Apiales > Araliaceae > Panax > Panax notoginseng. Next base: position 80,214,548 of record CM029018.1, read on the forward strand.
ATCTCACATTATTTGATTAAATTATTGTCAATATTTTATATATTATTAAATCAATAATTGAGACGACAAAGTTATAAATATTATTATTTACAATATTAACGATGTCTAGAAGTTCTGTCAAGGAGAGGTTTGGTCGCCTAATTACGACCTAATAGGGAGAAACCCTTATTGGAAAGCCCTCTCTTTTCTTGGGAACGACCTGGTCGATTAATATTGTGAATTATAATAAAGGTGATAAATGTTGTTAAAATTATTAAGGTGATTTTTATGAAGTTTTGCTTATTTTATGGGCCATTTATCCATTTTCAAAATAATCGGTAGAAAATTATTTAAAGGTAGGGCCCACATGTGGGGGCCACATGTGGGGCCCATATATGTTGAAAAACTAATTTTTGAAATGGGGGTGAGAGGGAGTATACGTAAAGGGGAGGGATATATATATATATATATATATATATATATATATATATATATATATATATATATATATATGTATGTGATGTGTGTGTATATATGTATATGTTGTGTGTGTATGGAAAATGGTGAGAATGATGCGTGTGAATGTGGATGTGTGTGATGTGGACATGTTGGTGGAAAAGTAAGAAATGTGTGTGTGTGTGTAAGAGTGTGTGTAAGTTGAATTAATGGTGGAGGTGGGAAAGTATTCTGATGATAGTGATAGGTGGATGAATTATGGGTGGTTTTGTTAATAACATGTGTTATATATATATATATATATATATATATATATATATATTATATTTTTGTTTTTCTCAATAATGGTTTTGAACTCAAGCACTAATTATGGCAATAGACATCCGTGATTTATAAAATTATTGCGTCTGTATTATTTTCTAAATAGTACCCCTTCTATTTTCCTATAAATAAGATGCTTAGTTAGAATTGAAATCACACCAGAAATTCAGAGAAATTGTCTTCTATAATCTTGAGCGTATTTCTTTAGAGTTTTAATAAGCTTTGAGCGTAGTGCAAATTTTCTTCAAGAATATCCTGGCCCTACCAGTCAGAATACTCTTATATCCAGTTTTTTTAACGGTAATGGATATTATTTGTTGTACTCGTAAGGGGTATTATTTCTTTTGTATTCATGAAGAGAACTTCTGTTATTCCATTCCTTATTATTCTGTTGGAATAACCTGTATACGCGGGCTACCCTATACTTGGTGAAATTCTTCTGTTATTCCATTCTTTATTATTCTGTTGCAATATCCTGTCTGTGTGTTTTACTCCAGACCTGGTTCCGTCTTTATTATTATGTTGTTGGAATATACTGTCTGTGCGTTTTACGCCGGACCTGGTTCCATCTTTATTATTCTGTTGGAATATCCTGTCTGTGCATTTTACGCCGGACCTGGTTTTATTATTTATTATTATGTCAGAATATCCTGTCGGTGCATTTACGCATTACCTGGTTCCATTATTTATTTTTCTGTTAGAATAACCTATCTGTGCGGTCTATCGCATTCTTGGTGAATTCTTTTGTTATTCCAATCTTTATTATACCCAGTTGGCTAAAGTTGTGGCTTTTATACTCCATGAAATTAGTGGAATATCCTTGATATTTGCGCTTCATCTAGTATATTTTTATGGAAATATTCTTCTGAGCATTCTTGAATTTTACTGCACAAAGCAGTATCATATTGACAATTTGGACGTTATTGGTTCCTGGATTAATTAATTCTTGAACTTGTTTTATTGAATTCTTATATCATTGTCATCATCCTCATGTTTATATTTTGTTGAAAGTCATCTGTGACATGTAGTGCATAGATGGACTTGGTATGATTATAACCAGGGATTATTCGGTGTAATCATGACCGTAATGTTACAAATGATGTGGTAAAAGTCATCATTGGCCCGTAGTGCATTGATGGATAGTTGTTGGCATGATCATGACCATTGATGAATACACGAATGTCCTTGGCCCGTAGTGCATGGATAATTTGTGGTTGTGATATTAATGAAGATCCTTAGCCGTAGTGCAGGGATGATGTGGATTATTTATTAAGCTGAGTCACAGCGATAAAAGTGATGAAAAACCTTTTAAATCATAAAAGATAGTAGATTTTATTCTCTACTTGACTCTTTTAATGGATTGCTTGTTCCGTTGCAGTTAAACTTGATGTCTATTGTATTTTATCAGTTTAACATTGTTGAAGACTAATGATAATTTATTCTGCATTATCTTAGTCATAATATTTCTTATTGGGCTAGTTGAGCTCACCCTTTCTTTCACTGTTCTCTTCAAAAAATGAGAACGTAGCCGGGACTAGTCGGGGAACGGAGTGATGGTCCAGATGATAGTATTAGTAGTCCTCACTATTCTGTTAAATAGTGTGACAATAAATGTAATGAGGACTTATTCTGAGAGTGGATATTGTCTAGAAGACAGTATTTGTATTAAAACTCACAGCTCTGTTGTTGTATATTAAAGATTGTATTTGTATTCCATACCATGTATTTGGCGACTTGGAATAGGTGATGCATACTTATTTTGGGGGCATCACAGTTAGTATCAGAGCTTAGGAATATGGTCCCTGGCTGAGATGTGAGACAAGAACTAGTAGGGGAGAAACGGGGAATTCCTTCGCTAGTATGATTTACCTAAATTTACTTGTTATTTAATTGGTCGGTCAGAGTATAGGGATAATATGTGATATGTTATTTAACCCTTGTTTTGTGGCAGTATTTGATAATGGCAGCTAAAAATGTTAACAATGGAGTGAATGAGACCGTGGAGACACCTCTAATCACCAACCAAGATAATGTAATATCAGGCGAAGAAGGAATTAGAGATATCCATGTGGTGAGGGAAGAATTAATAGTTGCTCCCGAGCTAGTCGCAGAGGTAGTAGCTGAGAGTGAGGAAGAAGAGGAACCTGAGGAGAATTTATTAGAAGAAATTTTTGATCAAAATGTAGAACTGCAAGATCGTATTCGTGAGTTAGAAGAACTGGTTGAAGAACGACAAGCGGTCGTGGAACAAAGGGATGCAACAATTCAAATTTGTGTTACCCGATATGTGATGCTTGAACAAAATCATGCTCTAGTAGAGTGTAAGATATTAAGGTTGGAATCTGAGAATTGAAATATCAAGGATCAGCTGAAAGAAGAAACAACTGAACGAGTGAGAATGAAGGATGCGTGGGTAAAAGCCGCACGACATGTGGATATTGTAGAAAGAGACGTCCGATCCAAAAAGGCTAAAATAGATGATATACATTTCTCTTTTTGGACAGCAATTGGAAGAACCCAACATCGATTTTTGAGTTACCCTGTACAGAGTGGTCAATCTCAATTCGATATGGATCGAAGATTGATGATTCAGATCATGAATCAGGAGTACGATGAAGCAGTTGAGTGTGGAATATGTCCTATAGAAAAGTTAATTCGAACGATAGTGATGACACCAAATGCTACCCCAGACAAGTCAAAGCCGGGTAGTTCAAAGGAGAGCGGCTGTCATGACTTCCCAACAAGTAAGGAACCCAAATGAAGTTATCACGAGTAAGCTTATCATAAACTCTAGTGAAGTCTATACTTTATTTGATACCGGTTCTACCCATTCTTTTATTTCTCCTACTGCGTTCAACGATTAAATTTGACTCCGAAGAAATTAGACTTTGACTTATCTGTGGAAACTCCATTGGGAGAAACCTTCATTACATCCACTGTTTATAAGTCTTGTTTGGTTTAAATCGGTACCCTCACATTACCTGTCGATCTTATTTCATTGAAAATACTTGCATTTGATGTGATTCTAGGGATTGATTGGTTAACTACTCATCATGCAAAAATTGATTATTTTCGTAGGGTTGTTAGCTTTCATATTCCTAACTAACCTATTATGCGAATTCAAGCAACCAAATCATTAAAATCAATCATTGTCATCTCAAGCCATAAAGCTATTCGTTTATTGAAAAACGGATGTCAAGCTTTCTTAGCTTATGTCACGGATCTAAATAAAAATATGTCAGTTTTGAATAATATTTCTATTGTTAATGAATTTCTTGACGTATTCCCTGAAGAACTTTCTGGCCTACCCCCAGAGCATGAAATTGAATTTTGTATCGACCTTGAACCCGGTACAAAACCCATTTCCAAAGCCTCATATCGAATGGCTCCTATTGAACTTCAGGAATTAAAAACCCAACTGCAAGAATTGTTAGACATTGGCTTTATTCATCCTAGTACTTCTCCTTGGGGTGCTCCTGTTCTATTCGTGAAGAAGAAAGATGGGAGTATGCGACTTTGTATTGATTATCGGGAGTTGAATCATGTCACCATAAAAAATAGGTACCCATTGCCACGTATTGATGACCTGTTTGACCAGTTGCAAGGAGCCAAATTCTTTTCAAAGATTGATCTTCATTCCGAATATCACCAATTGAAGATTAGAATCGATGACATTTCAAAGACAGCTTACAGAACTCGGTACGAGCATTATGAATTCCTAGTCATGTCATTTGGATTGACTATTGCTCCTGCTGCATTCATGGATATGATGAACCGAGTATTCAAGAAATATTTGGATCACTTTGTGGTCGTTTTTATTGATGACATCCTTATTTATTCCAAAAGCCGTGAAGATCATGAGCAACACTTGAGGCTGATACTCCAAAAGCTTCGTGAATACAAGCTTTATGCCAAGTTGAAGAAATGCGAGTTCTAGCTTGAGGAAGTAGCATTCTTTGGGCACGTCGTATCAAGTCATGGAATATCTGTTGACCCAGCAAAGATTGAAGCTATTCAAAGCTGGGAGCAACCTAAATCAGTGACCGAAGTACGCAGCTTTCTCGGCTTAGCTAGTTATTATCGGAGATTCGTAGAAGGGTTTTATCGAATCGCTACTCCACTAACTCAGCTGACTCGAAAAGATACAAAGTTCGGTTAGAGCGAGGAATGTGAGAAGAGTTTTCAAGAACGCAAGAGGAGACTCATTTCAGCACCTGCTCTGACAATACCATCTGGTTCGGAGGGATTTGTCATCTACAGTGATGCTTCGGGCAAAGGGTTAGGATTTGTTCTCATGCAACATGGGAAAGTCATAGCCTATGCCTCACGATAACTCAAAAAATATGAGAGGAATTATCCTACTCATGATCTAGAGTTGGCAGCTGTTGTCTTCGCACTAAAGATTTGGAGGCATTACTTGTATGGGGAGAAAGTGGAGATCTTTATGGATCATAAAAGCCTCAAATATTTCTTCACTCAAAAGGAACTCAACATGCAACAACGATGTTGGCTTGAATTGTTAAAAGATTATGATCATACCATACAATACCATCCTGGAAAAACGAACGTGGTAGCTGATGCATTGAGTAGAAGATCATATGCAAGTGCGAATGCAATATTGTCAACGCAAAGGTCTATTTTGTGTGACTTGCAAAGGATGGAGATAGAGTTAAAGACTCCAGGGACCCATGTGATGATGGCGAATATACGAGTAGAACCGACTTTAATTGATAAAGTTAAAACTCCTCAAGCTACTGACCTGGAGATGATGCGTATGAGGAAGAAAGTGAAAAAAGGTGCTATGACGAAAGCAAGAATCGATGAAGAAGGAATACTTCGAGTCAACTCCAGACTTTGTGTTCCTAACGACCTTAATTTAAAGTATAAAATCATGATGGAGGCGCACAACACACCGTTTGCAATCCATCATGGGAGTACCAAAATGTATCATGATCTTCGTCATACATTTTGGTGGAGCAATATGAAGAGAGAGATAGCGTTGTTTATCTCAAGGTGTCTAACTTGTCAACGAGTCAAGGCGGAGCATCAGGTCCCAAAAGGTCCATTGCAACCACTTGAAATTCTAGAATGGAAGTGGGAGCACATTTCCATGGATTTCGTTACTGGTCTTCCCAAGGTTTCTCAAGGCATAGATGCAATTTAGGTCATTGTTGATAGGTTGACCAAGTCTGCTCACTTCTTACCTATACGAGAAACTTATACACTTGAACGTCTTTCTCGTATGTACATAAACGAGGTTGTAAGATTGCATGGTATGCCAGTATCCATAGTTTCTGATCGAGACCCAAGATTCACTTCACAATTTTGGGTTAGTTTATAAAAAGCTATGGGCACGGAATTACGATTTAGTTAAGCATATCATCCTCAGACGAACGGACAATCAGAAAGGACTATTCAAACTCTGGAAGATTTATTAAGATTTTGTGTCCTTAACTTCAAGGAAAGTTGGGACAAGTTCTTATCATTGGTGGAGTATTTCTACAACAATAGTTATCAAGCAAGTATTGGCATGGCTCCATTCGAAGCGTTGTATGGAAGGAAGTGTCGTTCTCCAGTATGCTAGGATGAGGTGGGTGAAGCAACGTTGTTGGGATCGGAGTTGGTACGTATGACTACGGAAAAAATTCAAACGATCCGACAACGTATAAAAATCTCACAAGATCGACAAAAGAGTTACGCTGATCTTCATCAAAAGGACGTGGAATTCGATATAGGAGATCATGTGTTGTTATGTGTTGCTCTATGGAAAGGAGTTACAAGATTTGGAAAGAGAGGAAAGCTTAATCCTCGATTCATCGACCCATTTTTAATCCTCGATCGGGTAGGAACTGTGGCCTATTGACTCGCTTTACCGTCAAGTATGTCTTGTGTTCATAACTTTTTTCACATAACCACATTATTGAGTTAGAACCAGACGAAATAGCAGATGATTTGAAGATGTACTTGTTAAAATCCTGGAATATATTCTACGCTTAAAGGTTATACCTCAAGAGTTAGAATCTGGCGAAGTGTCCTCATCTGTTCGGCATACCAGGTAAGTACGTAAATTTCGAGGGCGAAATTCCATAAGGAGGGGAGATTGTGAGACCCCAGATTTTATGAATAAAGATTTAAATTTCTTGAAATATTTTTTTTTGAATATTATGGTGTGAATTTGATATAATGTTATAGTTGTGGGTAGTATTTATAAATTTTGCAAAGTATGCAAGTTGTTGTATTATATTCGATTGGTCGGGGAATATTCGTTTTAGCAAGGAATATTAGTACAACGGCGCAATCATTGGTGGATCCCACAACAGAATTATTGTCGGATTGAGAAAACGACAAAAATACTTTATAAAAATAACGGCGGAAGTTTTACTATTAACTGTTAAAACACCCGGTGTTAAAAGTACAGTAATACGCGTAGTTACACAGTAGCCACAGTATTGATTATTGATGCTTACGTGAGAAGTCACTCAGTTTTGTTCAATTATTATTACAGTAATTGCTGCATAATATCTCACGTTATTTGATTCAATTATTGTCAATATTTTATATATTATTAAATCAATAATTGAGACGACAAAGTTATAAATATTATTATATTAACGATGTCTAGAAGTTCTGTCAAGGAGAGGTTTGGTCACCTAATTGCGCGCCAATAGGGAGAAATCCTTATTGGAAAGCCCCCTCTTTCCTGAGAACGACCTGGTCGATTAATATTGTGAATTATAATAAAGGTAATAAATGTTGTTAAAATTATTAAGGTGATTTTTATGAAGTTTTGCTTATTTTATGGACCCCCATTTATCTATTTTTTAAAATAATCGGTAGAAAATTATTTAAAGGTGGGGCCCACATGTGGGGGCCACATGTGGGGCCCATATATGTTGAAAAACTGATTTTTGAAATGGGGGGTGAGATGGAGTATACGTAAATGGGAGGGATTTTATATATATATATATATATATATATATATATATATATATATATATATATATGTATGTGATGTGTGTATATACATGTATATGTTGTGTGTATGAGTGGAAAATGGTGAGAATGATGTGTGTGGATGTGGATGTGCGTGATGTGGACATGTTTGTGGAAAAGTAAGAAATGTGTGTGTGTGTGTGTGTGTGTGTGTGTAAGAGTGTGTAAGTTGAATTAATGGTGGTGGTGGGAAAGTATTCTGATGATAGTGATAGGTGCATGAATTATGGGTGGTTTTGTTAATAACATGTGTATATATATATATATATATATATATATATATATATATATATATATATATATATATATATATATATATATATATTATATTTTTTTGTTTTTCTCAATAATGGTTTTGAATTCAAGCAATGATTATGGCAACAGACATCTGTGATTTATAAAATTATTGCGTCCGTATTATTTTCTAAACAGTACCCCTTCTATTTTCCCATAAATAGGATGCTTAGTTAGAATTGAAATCACACCAGAAATTCAGAGAAATTCTCTTCTATAATCTTGAGCGTATTTGTTTAGAGTTTTAATAAGCTTTGAGCGTAGTGCAAGTTTTCTTCAAGAATATCCTTGTCCTACCAGTCAGAATACTCTTATATCTAGTTTTTTAACGGTAAGGGATATTACTTGTTGTACTCGTAAGGGGTATTAGTTTTTTTGTATTCATGAAGAGAACTTCTGTTATTCCATTCCTTATTAATCTGTTGGAATAACCTGTATACGCGAGCTACCCTATACTTGGGGAAATTCTTCTGTTATTCCATTCTTTATTATTCTGTTGGAATATCCTGTCTGTACGTTTTACGCCAGACCTAGTTCCGTCTTTATTATTCTGTTGGAATATCCTGTCTGTGCATTTTACGCCGAACCTGGTTTCGTCTTTATTATTCTGTTGGAATATCCTGTCTGTGTGTTTTACGCCGGACCTGGTTCCATTATTTATTATTCTGTCGGAATATCCTGTCGGTGCGTTTACGCTTTACCTGGTTCCATTATTTATTTTTTTGTTAGAATAACCTGTCTGTGCGGTCTATCGCATGCTTGGTGAATTCTTTTGTTATTCCAATCTTTATTATACTCAGTTGGTTAAAGTTTTGGCTTTTATACTCCATGAAATTAGTGGAATATCCTTGATATTTGCGCTTCATCTAGTATATTTTCATGTAAATATTCTTCTGAGCATTCTTGAATTTTACTGCACAAAGCAGTATCATATTGACAATTTGGACGTTATTGGTTCCTGGATTAATTAATTCTTGAACTTGTTTTATTGAATTCTTATATCATTGTCATCATCCTCATGTTTATATTTTGTTGAAAGTCATCTGTGGCATGTAGTGCATAGATGGACTTGGTATAATTATAACCAGGGATTATTCGGTGTAATCATGACTGTAATGTTACAAATGATGTGGTAAAAGTCATCATTGGCCCGTAGTGCATTGATGGACAGTTGTTGGCATGATCATGACCATTGATGAATACACGAATGTCCTTGGCCCGTAGTGCATGGATAATTTGTGGTTGTGATACTAATGAATATCCTTAGCCGTAGTGCAGGGATGATGTGGATTATTTATTAAGCTGAGTCCCAACGATAAAAGTGATGAAAAACCTTTTAAATCATAAAAGATAGTAGATTTTATTCTCTACTTGACTCTTTTAATGGATTGCTTATTCCGCTGCAGTTAAACTTGATGTCTATTGTATTTTATCAGTTTAACATTATTGAAGGCTAATGATAATTTATTCTGCATTATCTTAGTCATAATATTTCTTACTGGGCTAGTTGAGCTCACCCTTTCTTTCACTGTTCTCTTCAGGAAATGAGAACGTAGCCGGGACTAGTCGGAGAACGGAGTGATGGTCCAGATGATAGTATTAGTAGTCCTCACTATTCTGTTAAATAGTGTGACAATAAATGTAATGAGGACTTATTCTGAGAGTGGATATTGCTAGAAGACAGTATTTGTATTAAAACTCATAGCTCTCTTGTTGTATATTAAATATTGTATTTGTATTCCATACCATGTATTTGGCGACTCAGAATAGGTGATGTATACCTATTTTGGGGGCGTCACATATGTCAAATTATTAAAAGTTAATTTTTATAACTTAAAATAATTTTTGTAATTTTCAGAATTTATTTACTATTTTTAAATGATTTTTTAGAAAATTAAATAATTAAAATTAATAAAACTGTCATTATAGCCTTTAGCGACAGAAACCATCGCCTTAGGTGTTCTTGAGGCTCAAGAACATTCATAGTCAGTGTTCGAGTAGCCCACTTTGACCAGTAATAATTTTTACCCTATAATGTTTCTGGACCAACCAAGTATCAGATCTTGCAATACAAGTGCAACACTACATGATACAACAATAAACATGATCATAAAACACAAAACGAAGGAGATCTGGGCTTGCAAAGTGGCTGTCAGAGCTATTCTTCATTTCTGGTTTACCCAGAAATGAAGAACAGTTAGAGTGACCACTTTTGGGCTTCCACAACTTGCTGTTCTTGTAATGGTTTTGTGATTTAAGCTTTGCAGTATGTAACCAACATGTACATGAAGAGATCCATTACATAAAAGCAACATAAAAACAATAGATTTATCAGATCTATGCCGGTCAACCCATGTCAGACGACATGTTCAAGCGTTTTCTGGGTTACCCAGAAAACAGCTTTCATGCTCGTCCGGCTTGGTTTGACCGTCCACTACGATCCACCTATTTGATTTTTTAGTGATCTTAAGGCAGGGAATATTCGTACAACGGCACAATCATTGGTGGAACCCACAATGGAATTATTGTCGGATTGAGAAAACGATAAAATTACTTTATGAAAATAACGGCAGAAGTTTTATCGTTAACTGTTGAAACCCCGGTGTTAAAAAGTACAGTAATACGCGTGGTTGCATAGTAGCACACGATATTGATTATTGATACTTATGTGAGAAGTCACTCAATTTTGTTCAATTATTGTTACAGTAATTGCTGCATAGTATCTCACGTTATTTGGTTCAATTATTGTCAATATTTTATATATTATTAAATCAATAATTAAGATGACAAGGTTATTAATATTATTATTTGTAATATTAACGATGTCTATAAGTTCTGTCAAGGAGATGTTTGGTCACCTAATTGCACGCCAATAGGGGAGAAATCCTTATTGGAAAGCTCCCTCTTTCCTGGGAACGACCTGGTTGTTAAATATTGCGAATTATAATAATAATGATAAATGTTGTTAAAAATATTGAGGTGATTTTTATGAAGTATTTATGAACCCTCATTTACCCATTTTTCAAAAATAATCGGTAGAATAATAAGATGTGGGGGCACAGAGTGGGACCTACGTTTGAAAGAAAAGTTAGGGTGGGGGGAAAGGGAAATGGAATTGTCGGGAGGGAGTTGTATATAATATACATATATATAGATATGCATGTGTTATATATATATATATATATATATATATGATGATTAAGGAGGGATGTACTTTTATATATATATAATCGATGATAATGGACTTTGGTGGAGGAAAAAGAAGAAGCTGATGAAAATGTATGGCACGAGTTGAGTGCTATTATGTACTGTATATATATATATATATACAGTCCCCTTCAGTTGAGGGATCCCTCAAATAGTGTTATTTGAGGGATAGTGCGCTCAACCGTTGGATCTGTTTTAATAACTTTATGTGACTGAGATTTTACATCTTATGTGTTGCATTGGATAACAGTTGCATTGGATGTGTTGGGTTATTTGGAAAACATGTTTAAAAAGATGTAAAATCTCAGCCACATAAAGTTATTAAAACAGATCCAACGGTTGAGCGCACTATCCCTCAAATAACACTATTTAAGGGATCACTCAACTGAAGGGGACTGTATATATATATATATATATATATATATATATATATATATATATATATATAAGTTTGAAAAGTGGACAGATGGAGTAAGATGAATTCACGGGGTTTCCACCCGTGAATTTTTTTTCTCTGCACATGTTATATATATATATATATATATATATATATATATATAATATTATATTTTACTTAAAAGTTTTTATTTTATTAGAATATTTTATTGCATAGTATCCTTTCCATTCTCCTATAAATAGAAGCTCATTCCTTCATTATTTCTTACGAATTCACTGAAACTCTAGAGAAAGAAACTATAGAGAGAAAGAAGAAAAGTTTTCTACTACTTCACTACTCCAATATCAAGTACTCTTCTTTTTAAGGTAAGAGGTATTATTTCTTTCGTATTCATGAAGAGAACTTATGTTATTCCATTCTTTATTATTTTGTTGGAATAACCTGTTTATGCGAAGTACCGCATACATGGTGAAATTCTTCTAATATTCCGTTCTTTATTATTCTGTCGGAATATCCTATCTGTGCGTTTATGCTGGACCTGGTTCGATTATTTATTATTCTGTCGGAATATCCTGTCTGTGCGTTTACGCCGGACCTGGTTCCATTATTTATTATTCTGTCGGAATATCCTGTCGGTGCGTTTGCACATGACTTGGTTCCATTATTTATTTTTCTGTTGGAATAACCTGTCTGTGTGGTCTATCGCATGCTTGCTGAATTCTTTTGTTATTCCATTCTTTATTATACTCAGTTGGTTAAAGTTTTGGCTTTTATACTCCATGAAATTAGTGGAATATCTTTGATATTTGCGCTTCATCCAGTATCTTTTCATGGAAATATTCTTCTGAGCATTCTTGAATTTTACTCTACAAAGCAGTATCATGTTGACAATTTGAACGTTGTTGGTTCCTGAATAAATTAATTCTTCAACTTGTTTTATTGAATTCTTATATCATTGTCATCATCCTCATGTTTATATTTTGTTGAAAGTCATCTGTGGCCTGTAGTGCATAGATGGACTTGGTATGATTATGACCAGGAATTATTCGATGTAATCATAACCGTAATGTTACAAATAATGTGGTAAAAGCCCTCATTGGCCCGTAGTGCATTGATGGACAGTTGTTCGCATGATCATGACCATTGATGAATACATGAATATCCTTGGCAGGTAGTGCATGGATAATTTGTGGTTGTAATACTAATAAATATCTTTGGCCGTAGTGCAGGGATGATGTGGATTATTTATTAAACTGAGTCTCAGCGATAAAAGTGATGAAAAGCCTTTTAAATCATAAAAAATAGTAGATTTTATTCTCTACCTGACTCTTTTAATGGATTGCTTGTTCCACTGCAGTTAAACTTGATGTTTGTTATATTGTATCAGTTTAACACTGTTGAAGGCTAACGATAATTTATTCTATATTATCTTAGTCATAATATTTCTTATTGGGCTAGTTGAGCTTACCCTTTTACTTTCATTGTTCTCTTCAGGAAATGAGAACGTAGCAGAGACTAGTCGTAGAACGGAGTGACGGTCCTGATGATATCATTAGTAGTCCTCACTATTCTATGAAATAGTGTGATAATAAATGTATTGAGGACTTATTTTGAGTTTGAATACTGTCTAGAAGATAATATTTGTATTAAAACTCACAGCTCATGTTGTATATTTAAGATTATATTTGTAATCTGTACCATGTATTTGGCGACTCAGAATAGGTGATGTATACCTATTTTGGGGGCGTCACAGTTGGTATCAAAGCTTAGGGATATGATCCCTGGCTAAGATGTGAGACTAGAACTAGGAGGGGAGAGACGTGGAATTTCTTCACTAGTATGACCTACCTAAGTTTATTTGGTATTTAAGTGAACGGTCAGAGTATAGGGATAGTATGTTACATGTCAATTAACCTTTGTTTTGTGGCAGTATCTGAAAATGACATTCGAGAATGTTGAGAATAGAAATGGAGCACAGGAGACCATTGAGTCACCATAGATCAATACCCAGGATAATGTGCAACAGGAAGATAATAATCCTCTTGCAAACAACAACACTGACCAAATGATGAATGATGGAATGTTCAGAGGCTTAATGCAATTCATGCAACATCAGCCGAGAGTGGCTCCTGTCCAAAATGTAGGTGGAAACACTAAAAACTCTCGGACGGTCACCGCTAAACAGTTCAAGGAGCTGGGACCACCGGAGTTTATTGGAGAGCCAAAATCACTTAAGGCGAAAACGTGGATAAAGCAGATCACCAAGATATTTGATGTCTTGGGATGCACCGAGGAGCAAAAGGTTCCCTTTGCCACCTTTATGTTATGAGGAGAGGCAGATTACTGGTGGGAATCGGTAAAGCGTACTCAACCTGCCGCATTGAAGATGTCTTGGGAGAAGTTCCAAGAAGTGTTCAATGACAAGTACTTTCCCGTAAGTATTCGTCACATGAAGGAGGTAGAGTTCATCAAGTTGGAGCAGAATAATATGACCATGTCACAGTACGAAGCTAAGTTTGCCGAGTTATCCTGGTTTGCGTCTCACTTGGTTGATAATGAGGAGAGAATGACGCGGATGTTTTTAAGAGGTTTGAAACCGGAGATACGTTAATATCTTATTTCTCATAAACTATGTTTGTATTCAGATATTGTAAATAGGGCTCAGTTATTAGAGCGCAATAACGAGTCAACGCAACCAAAAGAGAGCAGCTAACAAAATGAGAATACCAGTGAGCGCAGTCATCGAAGCGATGACAACAAGCGTGGAGGGAATCAACATGCCAGAAATGGTAACCACTTCGGTGGTAATCAGGGTTAAAACAATAAGAATGGATATTTTATGAAGAGGAGATTCAACAATGATGGAAAGACGTCAGCACCAGCACTCGTTGTTAAGGAAGAAGAACGATCACCTATCATATGCTTCAAATGCGGAGGGGAGGGACACATCAGTCCAAACTGCATGATGTCGTCCAAAGCATGTTATAATTGTGGAAAAGAAGGTCACCTAGCCCGATTTTGTCATTCACCGAAGACAAGTTCAGCTAGGATGGAGGCACCAAAGGCCGTCCCAGAAAAGTCAAAGCTGGTAGTGCAAGGGAGAGCGTTTGTTGTGACCTCCCAAAAAGCAAGGAACTCGAACGAGGCAATCATGAGTAAGCTTATCATAAACTCTAGTGAAGTCTATACCTTATTTGATACCGGTTCTACCCATTCTTTTATTTCTTCTACTTGCGCTCAACGTTTAAATTTGACTTTGGAGAAATTAGACTTTGAATTATCTGTTAAAACTCCGTTGGGAGAAACCTTCATTACATCCACTATTTATAAGTCTTGTTTGGTTCAAATCGGTACCCTCACATTACCTGTCGATCTTATTTCATTAAAAATACTTATATTTGACGTAAATCTAGGGATGGATTGGTTAACTAATCATCATGTAAAAATTGATTATTTTCATAAGGTTGTTAGCTTTTATATTCCTAACCAACCTATTATGCGAATTCAAGCAACCAAACCATTAGAATCAATCACTGTCATCTCAAGCCATAATGCTATTCGTTTATTAAAAAATGGATGTCAAGCTTTCTTAGCTCATGTCAAGGATCTAAATAAAAATACGTCAGTTTTGAATGATATTTCTATTGTTAATAAATTTCCTAACGTATTCCCTGAAGAACTTCCTGGCCTACCCCCCAGAACGTGAAATTAAATTTTGTATCGACTTGGAACCCGGTACAAAACCCATTTCTAAAGCCCCATATCGAATGGCTCCTATTGAACTTTAGGAGTTAAAGACCCAATTGCAGGAATTATTAGACATTGATTTTATTCGTCCTAGTACGTCCCCTTGGGGTGCTCCTGTTCTATTCGTGAAGAAGAAAGATGGGAGTATGCGACTTTGTATTAATTATCGGGAATTGAACCATGTCACCATCAAGAATAGGTATCTGTTACCTCACATTGATGACCTGTTTGAGCAGTTACAATTAGCACAATTCTTTTTAAAAATTGATCTTTGTTTTGGATATCATCAGCTAAAGGTTAAAACTAAGGATATTCCAAAGACTGCATTCAGAACTCAGTACGGGCACTATGAATTTTTAGTCATGTCTTTTGGATTGACTAATGCTCATGTTGCCTTCATGGATATGATGAACCGAGTATTCAAGAAATATTTGGATCACTTTGTGGTTGTCTTTATTGATGACATCCTCATATATTTCAAAAGTCGTGAAGATCATGAGCAACACTTGAGGCTGATACTCCAAAAGCTTCGTGAAAATAAGCTTTATGCCAAGTTAAAGAAATATGAGTTCTGGCTTGAGGTAGTAGCATTCTTTGGGCACGTAATATCAAGTCATGGAATATCTGTTGACCCGATAAAGATTGAAGCTATTCAAAGCTGGGAGCAACCTAAAGTAGTGACCAAAGTACGTAGCTTTCTCGGATTAGCTGGTTATTATCGGAGATTCGTGGAAGGGTTTTCTTGAATCCCTACTCCATTAACTCAGCTGACTTGGAAAGATATAAAATTTGGTTGGAGCGTGGAATGTGAGAAGAGTTTTCAAGAACTCAAGAGAAAACTTTTTTCAGCACCTGTTCTGACAATACCATCTGGCTCGAAGGGATTTATCATCTACAATGATGCATCGGGCAAAGGGTTAGGATGTGTTCTCATACAACATGGGAAAGTCATAGCCTATGCCTCTCGACAACTCAAAGAATATGAGAGGAATTATCCTACTCATGATCTAGAGTTGGCAGCTGTTATCTTCGCACTTAAGATTTGGAGGCATTACATGTATGGGGAGAAAGTGGAGATCTTTACGGATCACAAAAGCCTCAAATATTTCTTCACCCAAAAGGAACTCAACATGCGACAACTACGTTGGCTTGAACTATTGAAAGATTATGATAATACAATCCAATACCATCCTGGAAAAGCGAACGTGGTAGCTGACGCACTGAGTAGAAGATCATATGCGGGTACGAGTGTAATATTGTCAACACAAAGGCCCATTTTGTATGACTTGCAAAGAATAGAGATAGAGATAAAGACTCTAGGGACCCATGTAATGATGGCGAATATACGAGTAGAACCGATTTTAATCGATAAAGTTAAAGCTGCTCAAGCTACAGACCTGGAACTGATGCGTATGAGGAAGAAAGTGCAAGAAGGTGCTATGCCGGAAGCAAGAATCGATGAAGAAGGAATAGTTCGAGTCAACTCCAGACTTTGTGTTCCTAACGACCCTGATTTAAAGTATAAAATCATGATGGAGGCACACAATACACTGTTTGCAATCCATCATGGGAGTACCAACATGTATCATGATCTTCGACATACATTTTGGTGGGGCAATATAAAGAGAGGGATAATGCTGTTTATCTCAAGGTGTCTAACGTGTCAACGAGTCAAGGCAGAGCATTAAGTACCAAAAGGTCTATTACAACCACTTGAATTTCTAGAATGAAAGTGGGAGCACATTACCATGGATTTTGTTACTGGTCTTCCCAAGGTTTCTCAAGGCATAGATGCAATTTGGGTCATTATTAATAGATTGACCAAGTCTGCTCACTTCTTACCTATACGAGAAACTTATACACTTGAACATTTTGCTCGTATGTACATAAACGAGGATGTAAGATTGCATGGTATGCCAGTATCTATAGTTTCTGATCGAGACCCAAGATTCACTTCATGATTTTGGGTTAGTTTACAAAAAGCTATGGGCATGAATTTATGATTTAGTTCGGCATATCATCCTCAGACGAACGGACAATCAGAAAGGACTATTCAAACTCTTAAAGATTTATTAAGACTCTGTGTCCTTGACTTCAAAGGAAGTTGGGACAAGTTCTTACCATTGGTGGAGTTTTTCTACAACAACAGTTATCAAGCAAGTATTGGCATGGCTCCATTTGAGGTGTTGTATGGAAGAAAGTGTCGTTCTCTAGTATGCTGGGATGAGGTGGGTGAAACAACATTGTTGGGACCGGAGTTGGTACGTATGACTACGGAAAAAATTCAAACGATCCGACAACGTATAAAAACCTCACAAGATCGACAAAAGAGTTATGCCGATCTTCATCGAAAGGACGTGAAATTCAATATTGGAGATCATGTGTTGCTCCATGGAAAGGAGTTACGAGATTTGAAAAGAGAGGAAAGTTCAATCCTCAATTCATCGGCCCATTTTTAATCCTCGATCGAGCAGGAACTGTGGCCTATAGACTCGCTTTACCGCAAAGTATGTCTCGTGTTCATAACATTTTTCACATATCTATGTTATGTAAATATGTGGAAGACCTGAACCACATTAATGAGTTAGAACAGGACGAAATAGCGGAAGATTTGACGTATAAAGAGGTTCCTGTTCAAATCTTGGATAAGAAAGAACATATTCTATGCTCCAAGGTTGTACCACAAGTCAAAGTTTTGTGAAGAAACCACGATGTTGAGGAAATGACCTGGGAATTAGAATCTAAAATGAAATCAAGGTATCCTTACCTCTTCGACATACCAAGTACGTATCCTAATTTCGAGGGCGAAATTTCATAAGAAGGGGAGGTTGTAAGACCCCAACTTTTTAATAAAGATGATTTTTCTATAAATATCATTTTTGAATATTATGGAATGAATTTGATATAATGTTATAGTTGTGAGTAATATTTATAAATTTTGCAAAATACGCAAGTTGTTATATAATATTACTTTGGTCAGGGAATATTCATTTTAACAGGGAATATTCGTACAACGACACAATCATTGGTGGACCCCACAACGGAATTATTGTCGGATTGAAAAAACGTCAAAAATACTTTATAAAAATAACATCGAAAGTTTTCCCGTTAACTGTTGAAACACCCAATGTTAAAAGTATAGTAATACGTATGGTTGCATAGTAGCACACGGTATTGATTATTGATGCTTATGTGAGAAGTCACTCAGTTTTGTTCAATTATTGTTACAGTAATTGTTGCATAGTATCTCACGTTATTTGGTTCAATTATTGTCAATATTTTATATATTATTAAATCAATAATTGAGATGACAAGGTTATTAATATTATTATTTGTAATATTATCGATGTCTAGAAGTTCTGTCAAGGAGAGGTTTGGTCACCTAATTGCGTGCCAATAGGGAGAAATTCTTATTGGAAAGCCTCCTCTTTCTTGGGAACGATCTGGTTGTTAAATATTGCGAATAATAATAATAATATTAATAATAATAATAATAATAATAATATTAATAATAATAATAATAATAATATATAATAATAATAATAATAATAATAATAATAATAATAATAATAATAATAATAATAAATATTGTTAAAAATATTGAGGTAATTTTTATGAAGTATTTATGGACCCTCATTTACCCATTTTTCAAAAATAATCGATAGAAAGTTATAATAAGAGGTGGGGCCCAGAGTGGGACCCACGTTTGAAAGAAAAGTCAGAGTGGGGGAAAGGGAAATGGAATGGTCGGGAGGGAGTTGTATATAATATACATATATATAGATATGCATGTGTTAATATATATATATATATATATATATATATATATATATATATATATATATATATATAAAATAGATGATAATGGACTTTGGTGGAGGAAAAAGAAGAAGCTGATGAAAATGTATGGCACGAGTTGAGTGCTATATATATATATATATATATATATATATATATATATATATATATATATATATATGGAAGTTTGAAAAGTGGACAGAAGGAGTAAGATGAATTCACGGGGTTTCCACCCGTGAATTTTTTCTCTCTGCACATGTTATATATATATATATATATATATATATATATATATATATATATATATATATATATATAAAATATTATATTTTATTTAAAAATTTTTATTTTATTAGAATATTTTATTGCATAATATCCTTTCCATTCTCCTATAAATAGAAGCTCATTCATTCATTATTTCTTACGAATTCACTGAAACTCTAGAGAGAGAAACTATAGAGAGAAAGAAGAAAAGTTTTCTGCTACTTCACTACTCCGATATCCAGTACTCTTCTTTTAAAGGTAAGGGGTATTATTTCTTTCGTATTCACGAAGAGAATTTCTGTTATTCCATTCCTTATTATTCTGTTGGAATAACCTGTTTATGCGAAGTACCATATACATGGTGAAATTCTTCTAATATTCCGTTCTTTATTATTCTGTCGAAATATCCTGTCTGTGCGTTTACGCCGGACCTGGTTCCATTATTTGTTATTCTGTCGGAATATCATGTCGGTGCATTTACGCATGACGTGGTTCAATTATTTATTTTTCTGTTGGAATAACCTGTCTGTGCAGTCTATCGCATTCTTGGTGAATTCTTTTGTTATTCCATTCTTTATTATACTCAATTGGTTAAAGTTTTGGCTTTTATACTCCATGAAATTAGTGGAATATCTTTGATATTTGTGCTTCATCCAGTATCTTTTCATGAAAATATTCTTTTGAGAATTCTTAAATTTTACTCTACAAAGCAGTATCATGTTGACAATTTGAACGTTGTTGGTTCATGAATAAATTAATTCTTGAACTTGTTTTTATTAAATTCTTATATCATTGTCATCATCCTCATGTTTATATTTTGTTGAAAGTCATCTGTGGCCTGTAGTGCATAGATGAACTTGGTATGATTATGACCAGTGATTATTCGGTGTTATCATGACCGTAATGTTACAAATGATGTGGTAAAAATCCTCATTGGCTTGTAGTGCATTGATGGACAGTTGTTGGCATGATCATGACCATTGATGAATACATGAATATCCTTGGCCCGTAGTGCATGGATAATTTGTGATTGTGATACTAATAAATATCATTGGTCGTAGTGCAGGGATGATGTGGATTATTTATTAAGATGAGTCTCAGCGATAAAAGTGATGAAAAACCTTTTAAATTATAAAAGATAGTAGATTTTATTCTCTACCTGACTCTTTTAATGGATTGCTTGTTCCGCTGCAGTTAAACTTGATGTTTGTTATATTGTATCAGTTTAACACTGTTGAAGGCTAACGATAATTTATTATGCATTATCTTAGTCATAATAATTCTTACTGGGCTCGTTGAGCTCACCCTTTTACTTTTATTGTTCTCTTTAGGAAATGAGAACGTAGCAGGGACTAGTCCGGGAACGGAGTGACGGTCCAGATGATAGCATTAGTAGTCATCACTATTCTATGAAATAGTGTGATAATAAATGTATTGAGGATTTATTTTGAGTTTGAATACTATCTAGAAAATAATGTTTGTATTAAAACTCACAGCTCATGTTGTATATTTAAGATTGTATTTGTAATCTGTACCATGTATTTGGCGACTCAGAATAGGTGATGCATACCTATTTTGGGGGCGTTACAGTTCATCTCCACCATCTAACTAGATTACTTCTTTGTCGTCCTCCATATTTTTTATAGTTTGTCTATGAAGCATCTGCTGTAATACCCGAGAATTTTCACGTCTTATTAAATGAAAATATTAATAGAAATGAATATTTATTTGAATATAAATGGGTTTGTGTTATGAGATGAGTTAACTCAATTATATTAAATAATTGAATAATTGGAAACGCATGGGGTTGCTGTTGATCGATTTCGCAATCAATGAATACGTGCAAGTATACACGGTCAACAAGTAATAAAGTGATAAGAAAAGTATCGTTTCCACGAGGAATTATTTAATAAAAATTACCAAGTACTAACTCTTAACCAAATCAATTTTATTTAAACAACCATAAATTGTGATTTTTCTAATTAAGAAAACTAAATTAATCAATTAAATCTAGATTACTCTAAAATTAATTCAAATAAATAAAGATTAAGACTTTAATATCCCCAATTATAAACTATAAATCAATTATCCAACTATCCCAATTATTATGCCTACTGAATTGTTAATAGAAATTCTCAAATGCCAAAAGTCATTTTCCAAGTGATCAATTGACTTCTATTTAATCCAGATTAATCTTGCTATATTCCTATGCAAAACAATTGAATTAAACTATTTTCAATCCCAATTCCTTATGTGTTACATGCGGTAAACAAATATTTCCATTCTATTCACAAACCTAATTATTCACCATGCAAATAACTAAGTCACATGTTATCATGCCCAGTTCTAACCCTAGAATTCCTCTTCCGATTCCTTCTAGAGTAACAAGGTAATTACTGATCAGATAATTAATCAATAAGCTCAAGACAAGATAAACAATTCACTTTGACATAAATAATTGGAATAAATCGAATAACTAATTCATAGACATAAAAGGTTCGATTGAAATCTTAATAAAAGAGTTAGTTCATAATTAATGAATTGAAACCAAGAATCCACAATTGAATAGACATTAAAAGATAAAAGTATGATAAGAGAAGAGAATAGAATCTGTTGTCAGCAAATCTGATGCTCCCCTCTTGCTCATGCTCTTGATCTTCAATGATCTCCAAGTTGCTTCAATCTCTAATGGCTAATTAAGAACTAGGGTTTAGATTCTAATCTAATGGAGTGTTTTATCTAGTCTAATCTATGTAATCCCCCCTTTATTTTATGCCCCACATCATCTATTTATAGGTTACAAGTCTAATTTTTAGGTTAGGAACAAACCCAATCCAATTTGGAGTCAAAAAGATGTCAAAATTCACCCCAAAACGCGTCCAAGCCTTTCCACTGACTTCCCCAGCGCCCCGGTGCTGGGTACGGCGCTGGGATTCTGCCCCCTAGCACCCCGGCGCTGGGATTACATAGAGAAATAGCGCCCTGGCGCTGGAAGTTTTTCTGGAATTTTCTGCTCCGACGTCCTCTGGAAAAATGGCCATAACTTCTTTATAAGAACTCCGATTTTGATGATTCAAGATGTTCCGGAAAGAGGAGAAGTAGATCTACAACTTTCGTTCTTGAAGTTTTTCGAAATAAGGTCAGGAGCTATAGTAAAATTGGCTCTGAAGTGACTGCTATGTAAATGGCAAGCCAAAAATGCGCATCTAGCCACCCCGAACGTCGATCCTTGTAACTTTTGTCCCAATTCCTACAAAACAATATAAAACATGCATGAATAGACACAAACACATAAAAACACCCTAAAAGACTTGAGAACAACAATAAATTAAGCCCGAATGTATCCAATTCATGTGTATAAAACTCACTCATCAGTTGCGATGAACTCGTTGAAAGCCTTGTGTGGCACAGTTATGGGAACTATTAATGATGATATTAATCGACGAAGGAATTATCAAGTGAACAATTAATGAATATTAATTGTTAATTGTTATTGTAGAATATTAATTAATTGTTAATGGTGATTAATTAATGATATGCGATTATTAATTGTCATTGTGAATAAAATAAATTGCATGACTAGAATTGTATTATTTATTTAATTGATGTGTGCAAGACATATGATATTATATAGTTCTTACATTAAAAAGAAAATGTGGTGTGACATACTAATATATATAAACTATATAAAAAAGTGTAGAGAATTATAAGTTACATAAACAATTGTTTATGTGATAATAAGTATGTGTGGAACATTAAAAGATGTACTCTGTCAAAGAATTGCTAATTTATTCCAATAAGTGAGTTTAACTGGAATAATGAAGTTTTAAAAAGATATTGAATTAATAGTGGTAAATTAAAATGGAGTATATACATGCTTTAAATAATAATTAGACTAGACTAATGTACATAGATTATGTGATGTGAGTACATAAATAATCTCTAACTTTCCACTGTGTAGTAGCGTTAATACATTAAAATTACATTTTGAGAGTATAAGAAAACAAACTAAGCTTTATAAATACGTTGTTGGGATTTAAAATTTGTATCCCAACAGTGCCCAAATAGTAGCCTATGTCTTCATTGCGTGAAATCAAGCCGCTACAAATCCATGGTGATGATGGCTATGGATTGGCAGTTGGCAAACTCCCTTCTACCCGTTGTTCTCTTTCAATTTCCACTAAATCAAACCATGGTGTAAGAGCATTACTTAGAAAACCAATTCTCTATATAAAGCACCCTCCTCTTCTCATTCTCAGTTGCTTAAAAATTTGTCTGATAAGTGTAGGAAGAGAGGGAGTGTTGCTTAGCATTGAGGGAGTATAATTAGTGCTTTGAGGAATCAAATTTAATTTCAAAGAGGTATAGATTTTGTTTGTGCTCTTGAGTTTAAGTTTTGTCAAATTCTTTCAATTACTTGAATTCTCTTTAATTGGTGGAAGATAACGTGCCATTATGTTAATTAAGTGTGTATGCATGTCTAGAAGTAGTTTGTGTTGCAACAAAAGATGTTGGCAATGCTTGTGATTGAGGCTCTGCAGAAGTAGAGCCATATTTTTTTGCCTTTGGACCAAGTGGCGCGGCCGCGCCACTTCCCTAGTACTTCACCGCGCGGGTTGCCTATCACAGTTACTGTTGTTGATTCCTTAAAATGTCATGAGCATGCTACTTAAGTTTGAATATGTATATAAATGAACTTAACACATGAATAGATGTTGTTATAAACATAGTAAGTTGTTTTAGCTTGATTTAGTATGTATTCAAAGAAAACGTAGCAAATTGGGAACTAGAATTCGTGAACACGAAATAACGTATAACCTGACCTAAAGCTCCAACATGTTAAGTTCTGATGTGTGACCAATATACCAGTTTATATTATTGAAGATAGTATAAGATATTCAAGAATGACTTCAATGAAGATACAAGTGAAAGGCCATACTAGCTATGCGTACATGAACTATGCATATACTAAGTTTAAACTTCAAAACATACTTATGGTGTAATAGCTCATTTTTTTTATTAAATAATAATTGATTTTATCTCATACAATTGTATTTAAATGGAAAAAGGTAAATGATTTTGTTTCCCTCTTTTCTTCCTTGTTTTGTTTGGAAAATTAAATTCTTTTAGTAGATAATTAAATAACTTATTAAATTAAAATTGAGAAAGATAATTCCTTTTGTTAAAGTCTTGTGGTAAAATATCCGGAGCGCGAAGCCACTTAGGAGATGAAGGAGTCTATTCTAGCGAAATATCAGCATCTTTTTGATAATTAGGTACTTTCCATTCTTTTGATTCCGGGGACGGAATCCTTTTTAAGGGGTAGGTGATGTAATACCCGGTAAAAAAATAAATATATATAAAAAAAATTTAATAATAATAATATTTAAATCCATATTTTAATTGCGCTTTTCTTATGTTTGGGTCAAATTGTATTAAATTTGTGTGAACTATTATAAGTATGTGATTACATTAATTTGGGCTTTTATACTAATTGGGTCTATTTTGTATTTGGATAATATTAAAATCCTATTTAAATTAGGAGAGTTAATTAATTAATAAATAAATACATAAACCTAATCTTCCTCACTTATTTTGTTACGAATTGGTGGAGAGAAAAGGAGAGAAGGCGGCATGAGGCGAGAAAGAGAAGAAGAGAGGAACGACACTGTTTCGGAGAAGGAAAAAGGAACATCATGTCTGTCTTTCTTTATTTTGGTACGTTTATGTATATCAATGAGTTTTATGTTTCAAACTTCTTTTAGTTCCTGTTTTGGAAATTGAAAAGAATATATGATATATTGGTTTGACCGGATGTATATATGTATGTGTATATATGTATGTGGCTATGGCAGACTATATATATATATATATATATATATATATATATATATATAGGTATAATATTATAGAAGTACTTGTGTCTGGCAGTTTTTGGAAGAGATAGTACTAATGCAATTATTATTATATTATATATATAAATGTTCACTGAATAAGCCAACTGAAATGTAAACTTGTGGATTATAATAATAATTTTATACATTAATTTGAACTATGTTTATATGTATATGTGGACCCAAAAAAAAACATTTCGAGTCATGATTTGCATGTTAACCACCACTGATTCATGATATATGTACTTATAAAATAGTGTTACTTTAGAGAATGAATAAAGTTTATTATATATATAATATCTTTAGATTGTTAATTTGTTAAAGTATAATAAAAGGAAAAAAAATGATTAGAAGATAAATTATAATTTAACTAAGGTTATTTTGTAAAATTGATGTAATTGGAGATTAACATAATCTTATTTAAATTTTGAGTATATAAGCTAATATTAAAATGATTAAATTTATAAAAAGAAAATACATAAATTTTGTAAGTTAGTAATTTAATTAATGGTCTTGTGTTATTTTGATAATTGTATAGATCGAATTGAGGAGGTCTAGCAGTGTGATATTTGTGTTCAATGAATTATTTCAGTATTATATTCAGGTACGAATTCCGTACTCTTTCAGCGATACTCTTGTTAAATTTGATTTTTTCGTTTGTTTCCTTATTTCGAATTATGTTATGATTTCACATAATTGTTTCCTGTGAAATAAATATATTAGTTTCATTTTGGAGTTAATAAAGATGACTCATATTTGTACCCTTTAAAATATGATATTATGTTTAGTATTTATTTTTGATAATTGTAGAGCGGTACATGTTGTTACATTCTTTTTGAAACCTTGTGACTATAATTTAATTTGGTTCAAATGTACATATAGAACCCTTTTGTTGGTATTATGTCGCATGTGTTGTGACATAGTATTTTTGTTAGAATATATCGTAGGGTATACCTGAGCTATAACCACCTGTGGGGGGTACCACAGGTATGTCGTCTTAGCACGAGAGGCATGACACTTTTCGTGACAGTGTGATTAGTCCACGGCGTCTCCGTTTGGGCTCCGGAGGAAGTGGGCCATTTGGTGTTTAGTTGTGGAAGGCGTATGGGTTAACCCTAGTTTTTTGTTCTGCGAATTTGTGATGTTGTGCCAAACACACCTATCCGATTTGTATACATTTGGATTCGCGGTCCAATATGTGATTTGCCTGTGTGGCATTATTTGACTTGCCTGTGTGGCATTATTTGACTTACCTGTCTGGCATTATTTTGACTTACCTGTGTGGCATTGTTTTGACTTACCTGTGTGGCAATGTAAATTTCTGAGCTCATTCGGTATGAAATAACACTCAACCATTTGATTCAGCTTATTATTTCATTGTATTAGTTTTGTTAGTTTCTGTTCAGTTTAATTCATTGAGTTAGTTACTTCAGTTCGTTATTTCTTTACTCTTCTATTGGTTTCGTCAATTCTGTTGATTCAGATATATTCCATTCGGATCTTTGGAGATTATATTTTTGTCAGTATATACGCTTGAGGTTATTTTCAGTATTTTGTCTCGGTTGATTTCGTATATCAATTGTATATCTTTTGTATATCTGTATCCATATTAGGCAATTGGCTCATGCTGTGTTTTTCTTCCAGCAGGTTTGCAAGGGTGATTCAGGGCTAGTGTATATGATGAGAGAGTTATCTTTGACCATCTAGGTTGTTTCAATTTTTTGGTGGTATCAGAGCCTAGGTTCTTTCTTGTAGAAAACCTATTTAGGTTTGACATGTGAGTTGTGGGTAAATCACTGGGTAGACGTAGGAGTTTGATTCGATTTTGTTCTTTGTTTGGTTGGTCTTGATTTTGACCAAGCTTTTTTTAGCTCTTTGAGTTGTAGTTGATTTGAGAAAGGCGAGATAATTTGTTAAGATTATTTTTGTTATGTGTTGGAGCAATAATATTAGTTAAGGATTGTGATTGGATCATTAAGGAGAATAATGTCATATTTTGTTTAGTTAAGAAATGATTGTACACTTGTGATATGAGTATTTGTATCAACGAGTTTTGATATTGGAGTTATTTGTTAGAGTTATTTCAGGTAATTTTAAATTATTATGATTTTGGAATTGAGGATTTGATTTGGGTTAGATTCTGATTTTTGCTAAGTTGTGAATAATTTGAGGTATGTGAATCGATGGGATGATATGATAAAGTGAAAATTATTAATTATAGAGGATTTCTTGTAATTTGAGTTGTTAATATTCGATGTAATTAGATTAATCATTTGGAGTTAATGATAAATTTTGTGGCTATTTTCTAGTAGGATATTGGAGTTATGTTCTATGAAGTTTCTTTGTGATAGTATGGGGAGACATTGAAATTTATTGGATTAAGGTTTGCAATAAGGGATGATTGATTTATTATATGATTAAATAGTAAGTGATGAAATTCAATTGATTATGAGAGATCTTGAATGGTTGTAGTTCGGTTATGCAGATGGTAGAATATGTGACTTGGAGTTTGATATGGTGATAAAGAGATCTTAGTAATATATTTTTGGTGTAATATTATTTGAGAACTAATTTGATTCTAGGTTATGATATTTTGAAACTCTTGAGAATTCGGTGAGAGTTGGTGATATAATTTAAGTTGTTTCGGTTATCTGATACCCTTAGAGTTTTGCACGAATTTATGTAAAAAAAATGAAAATAATTTGTTAAATCTTTGTCATGTGTGGAACATAAACATTTTACAAATTAAAGATAATTTTTAAATATTTTGGGTATTCGAATCGTGTTTAGATGAAAAGAAGATTTTGTGTTTTCGAATTTGGTTCCGAAGAGTACGTACGTTTGCAAGAATGAAACTCAAAGATATTAATGGGGGGGGGGGGCGCACCAACAGTGGATCATGTGATATAACGTGAAGAACCTTACCAAGGCTTGACATAGTGGCTGACGAATCTTTTATAAGTACATTGATAATTAGGTGGACCGATGACTTATCCGCGTTGATCGTTACAAATGGCGGAGCTACGTCGTAACTAATTTTTTTTTGGGTAGTTTATTTGAATTCCGAGGACGAAATTATTTTTAAGGGGTGAAAAATGTAATAACTCATTTTTTTTATTAAATAATAATTGATTTTATCTCATACAATTGTATTTAAATGGGAAAAGGTAAATGATTTTGTTTCCCTCTTTTCTTCCTTGTTTTGTTTGGAAAATTAAATTCTTTTAGTAGATAATTAAATAACTGATTAAATTAAAATTGAGAAAGATAATTCCTTTTGTTAAAGTCTTGTGGTAAAATATCCGGAGTACGAAGCCACTTGGGAGATGAAGGAGTCTATTCGAGCGGAATATCCGCATTTTTTTGATAATTAGGTACTTTCCATTCTTTTGATCCTGGGGACAGAATCCTTTTTAAGGGGTAGGTGATATAAGACCCGGTAAAAAAGTAAATATATATAAAAAAATTTAATAATAATAATATTTAAATCCATATTTTAATTGGGCTTTTCTTATGTTTGGGTCAAATTGTATTAAATTTGTGTGAACTATTATAAGTATGTGATTACATTAATTTGGACTTTTATACTAATTGGGTCTATTTTGTATTTGGATAATATTAAAATCCTATTTAAATTAGGAGAGTTAATAAATTAATAAATAAATACATAAACCTAATCTTCCTCACCTATTTTGTTACGAATTGGTGGAGAGAAAAGGAGAGAAGGCGACAGGAGGCGAGAAAGAGAAGAAGAGAGGAACGACACTGTTTCGGATGAGGAAAAAGGAACATGATGTCTGCCTTTCTTTATTTTGGTACGTTTATGTATATCAATGAGTTTTATGTTTCAAACTTCTTTTAGTTCTTGATTTGGAAATTGAAAGGCATATATGATATATTGGTTTGACCGGATGTATATATGTATGTGTATATATGTATGTGGCTATGGCAGACTATATATATATATATATAGGTATAATATTATAGAACCAATATAGAAGTACTTGTGTCTGGCAGTTTTTGGAAGAAAGAGTACTAATGCAATTATTATTATATTATATATATAAATGTTCATTGAATAAGCCAACTGAAATGTAAACTTGTGGATTATAATAATAATTTTATACATTAATTTGAACTATGTTTATATGTATATGTGGACCCAAAAAAAAAATATTTCGAGTCATGATCTGCATGTTAACCACCACTGATTCATGATATATGTACTTATAAAATAGTGTTACTTTAGAGAATGAATAAAGTTTATTATATATATAATATCTTTAGATTGTTAATTTGTTAAAGTATAATAAAAGGAAAAAAATGATTAGAAGATAAATTATAATTTAATTAAGGTTATTTTGTAAAATTGATGTAATTGGAGATTAACATAATCTTATTTAAATTTTGGGTATATAAGCTAATATTAAAATGATTAAATTTATAAAAAGAAAATACATAAATTTTGTAAGTTAGTAATTTAATTAATGGTCTTGTGTTATTTTGATAATTATATAGATCGAATTGAGGAGGTCTAGCAGTGTGATATTTGTGTTCAGTGAATTATTTCAGTATTATATTCAGGTACGGATTATGTACTCTTTCAGCGATACTCTTGTTAAATTTGATTTGTTCGTTTGTTTCCTTATTTCGAATTATGTTATGATTTCACATAATTGTTTCCTGTGAAATAAATATATTAGTTTTATTTTGGAGTTAATACACATGACTCATATTTGTACTCTTTGAAATATGATATTATGTTTAGTATTTATTTTTGATAATTGTAGAGAGGTACATGTTGCTACCTTTTTTTTGAAACCTTGTGACTATAATTTAATTTAGTTCAACATGTACATATAGAACCCTTTTATTGGTATTATGTCGCATGTGTTGTGACATAGTATTTTTGTTAGAATATACCGTAGGGTATACCTGAGCTATAACCACCTATGGGGGTACCACAGGCATGTCGTCTTGGCACGAGAGGCATGACACTTTCCGTGGTGGTGTGATTAGTCCACGGCGTCTCCATTTTGGGCTCCGGAGTAAGTGGGCCATTTGGTGTTTTGTTGTGGGAGGCGTATGGGTTAACCCTAGTTTTCTATTCTGTGGATTGGTGATGTTGTGCCAAACACACCTATCCGATTTGCATACATTTGGATTCGCGGTCCAATGTGTGATTTGCCTGTGTGACATTACCTTGACTTGCCTGTGTGGCATTGTTTTGATGTGCCTGTGTGGCATTATTTTGGTTGCCTGTGTGGCATCATTTGATTTGCCTGTATGACATTAGTTTTACTTGCCTGTGTGGCAAGATACATTTTAAGCTCAATCGGTATGAAATGATCCCAGCCATTTGCTTTAGCCTATTATTTTATTGTATTAGTTTTGTTTGTTTTTGTTCAATTCAATCCATTGAGTTAGTTACTTCAGTTCGTTATTTCTTTATTCGTCTATTGGTTTCGTCAATTATGTTGATTCAAATATATTTCATTCAGATCTTTGGAGATTATATTTTCATCAGTATTTACACTTGAGGCTTTGTTCAATATTTTGTCTCAGTTGTTTTCGCATATCAGTTATACATCTTTGTATTATCTATATCCGTACTGGGCAATTGGCTCATGCTGTGTTTTTTTTCTTCCGGCAGGTTTGCAAGGGTGATTCAGGGCTAGTGTGATGAGAGAATTGCCTTTGACCTTCTAGGTTGTTTTGAATTTTATGTTTTGATTATTTTGACTCTATTTGGAGAATTGTATTTAGTACGCTATTAATGGATCACCACTATTAATATTTTGAGGTTATTAGTGCTCTGTTTTCTTATTT
This sequence comes from Panax notoginseng, assembly GCA_016801055.1. NCBI lineage: Eukaryota > Viridiplantae > Streptophyta > Magnoliopsida > Apiales > Araliaceae > Panax > Panax notoginseng. The sequence goes on from CM029018.1 coordinate 80,245,727, forward strand.
TGAGGTTTGTTGTACTTTGCACGTGACCTCTCTTTCCTTTTCGGGAAGGGGGTGTTACATATGGGATCTATGGTGTAATTATGAATGCATGATTTAGTCTATGTAAACTTATCTTGAATACTTGAATAAGTTTTTCTAAGGGACACTTTAAGTTTCAAATACAAACTTGATAAACTATATGGGAACTTATAAGCATGCTTATATATTCTAATATGTATATGTGAGAGCATGATGTATAGTAAATGAAGTGAATTTGCATACTTGGTAGCTTAACATGAGATTTTCATAAGAAACCTTGAAAACTAGTTTTGTCAATAACTATATTACGAATATTCTAGCACTTGATATCATGATTAAGTGTATCATGCATGTGGACATGATTGACAAGCATAATAGCTAATCGTATGCATTATAAAATAGTTAGGAATGGTTAGATCAAGTCTAAATGAAGTAGAATTATACAAACTTGACATACATGATTTAACTAATGTAAGCATATGTAGTAGAAACCTATGGACCACATAGCATGTGTTTACCGACTAAACGTAAGAAAATTATGAATTGAACACTTAAAGTCTTGATTAAATGAGAATAGATGGTGACCTATGATAATGCTATGATATGAGGTCAAACTTGGTTATCCACTTACTGATATGTGTGTTTTGCATGATTATTTATGTACGTACAAGCCGAGTGTGCACTGACCTTCTGCAGAAGCAGCCATGCTCTGGTTTGAACATGGAGCAGCGCGACCGTGCCACTCCTTAGTTCAAATCTAGTGCGGTCGCGCCACCCTACAGTAGGATTAGATTTCTGTATTTGTTTTGTGGTTTCATAAATACCTAAGTTGTTACTCTAATCTATAATACAAGTCCAGTGTAATATTCATGTGTTAATAAGCATGTTGTTGATAGGATCTTATGATGAATAAGTGTTTACCACTTTAAAGTCAAATTGTGATTTCAACTATGACATAGTGTGTTATAAATTAATATTCATGTGATGACATACATATAAGATTATACGACTAGAAGACTAGCACTATATGTTAGCATTAATAAATTTCACTTGTGTATGATAGTAAATTAAGATAATAGGTGTACATGTTGAACTTGCATAACTAATGTGATTATACATGAATAGGATATCATAGTGCATTGGATTGATATTAAGCTTTACTTTGGTAAACTACGCTTGAGGCAAGTATCTGAACCATCCTTTACATTGTGCAAGTATCCAAAACCCTTGCTTTACTTTATTCAACGGATATCGTAATCTTATCTCTTTAAATGCAAGTTATCCTACTTATTCGTTCAATTGAGCTATTATGTTTAAACTCTTGTGAAAACTATTATTCATGTTGAGCTTGGTATTGTTCTTGAATATTGTGAAAGTGTATATGTCATTGATTCAGCTAGACTATATGCATGTTTATAAATTGTCCAAATCAATTGATTGGTATGGAAATCTTGAAAACAGAGTTGAACAACCCTTATGGTAAGGGGAATGTATGTTGTTGGAAACCCTAACACATGAGTAGTTTAATTACTGTGGTGTTATGCTTAACTTAGAGTATTGTAGACTGATCCTCTATAGTACTTGATTCTTTTGGGTTATCAGTTTAATATTGGTAATTCTAGTAGATGTTCAATAGTCCTTAGTGGCTGCTCAGTATAAATTGCTTATCTCGTTGGATACATTGATAACCTTTGAAGTCATACATATCTGTTGATTTATATTGGATTATTGTCCTTATTCCAAGGATTTGATTCATGAATTATTGATATTCATTATTCGTGATATTTTTCTGAAACCTTGAACTATCTTAGAAACGATACTTTGATATTTCAAGCCCGTGTTATAAAACTCTTTACCCTTGTTATATATTACTTGCTGGGCGATTTGCGCTCATTCTTGCTTATTTAAAATCATTCAGTTAAGGCGGAAGAGGGAAGTGTCCCTGGAAAAGACAAGGGCAAGGGCAAGGCAATCGATTAACTTGTTCCTTTATGTTAAAATTTATATGTTGTATTAAGACTGTCTTCAGACTATGTTTAAGCTTAAGTAGGATTATGTAATAATTCTTTATTCGATATTATTATGTAATCTTTTAAGTATTGTAGGTTGCGAAACTTGGGGGAATAATTATAATAAATCATTGTATATTATTCTAAATTAGATCTTCCATTGTGAATGTGTAATTTTAGTTATTATGGTATTACCATGAGAACGTGATGAACCGAATTCGAGTGACCAAGTGGGGGTCCAAATTTGGGGGCGTCACAGGTTGGTATCAAAGTTGTAGTTATAAACCTTAGGAGCGAGTGTCCTTAGATTATAACTCAGGAGAACTTAGAAGTCAGGAAGGAGATAAAACTCATGTAGCATTTTCCTTGACAGACTTAGTGTGTTATGAAATGTAACTTCATTTTATACAATTAACTTATGTTTATTTAATATTCTAATGGAGTTGTTGTTTGTCTTATCTTATGTTGGTGATTGTAGGATGACTGACATGGGAGGACCTAGCCGAGTAGTAGAGGAGGAGCTGCATGATATCCACGTAGTCTATGAGGCACCTTTGATAGTGGAGCCTCTTTCAGTAGTAGCCCCTATCCATGACGATGATGAGGAGGAAGAGATGGAGCCATTACCCGAGGAGTCTGACCTTGAGGAGGAGCCTGTGGAGGAGGAACCTGAGCCCGTGGAGGACTTTGACGAGGCTACTTTTGAGGATCAGATGTTAGGAGAGTATGAGGAGCAGATTTTGGAGTTAGGATGTAGGGTGGAGGAATTAGAAGCTGAGGCTAGGGAGAGAGAGTCTGAGTTCCAGAAGTTGAGGGACGGGGACCATAAGAGGAAATTGGCGATACAAGAAATGGAGGTGGAAATTGCTCACCGTAAGGAGGCAGGGATCCAGTTTGGGACTTTGTTTCACTGAGCAGTGGCTAGGAACGTTGAGATGGCAGGAAAGCTGGAGGAGATGGAGTAGAGGGTTTTGAGTGAGAGGATGGAGAAGGAGGCTCTCCGTACTCAGTTAGAGATGGAGGTGATGGATAGGATTCACTTCGAGAAGAAGTGGGAGGAAGCCAATGATAGGGTGGATGATCTAGAAGACGAGGTGCGGTGCAAGAGGAGGAAGATGAATAAGATGGGCTATGCTCGACGAACGACCATGGAAAGATTGATCGATGGGGTAAATCACTACCCAGCTGAGCAAGGACAGACCCGACATACCATAAGCAGAGACATGGTGGTGCACATTACCCAAAAGGAATATCAGAGCGCCGCGGAGCGTGGGATGTTAGATTGAGTCTAGGGGATAAAGTCTAGCAGTTGTAGTATTTTATTTATGTATTGTTTAATATTGTTGTTGTAATCTCAGTCTTTTATGTAAGATGTGAAATGGTAGTCAACCCCAACTTTTGAAATGTGTTAGAGGGGTAGTAAGCTGGTGTGGTCCCCGTCTTTTATGATACTAGGGGATATGTGTTATCATTTATAGAAGTATGCTAGGAAGGATCATGTATTGTAACCATTTGGCATATGAATATAAATGATCTTATTTCAGAAACGTGTTATAAACCTTTAGTTCTTTTCAACTGAGAAATGTCTAAGTGTTATAATTAGATAATAAAATGAAAATTTTGTGATGCAGAAAATGCTGCCCAGACGTAGAATAATTCTCCCAGAAGAGTCAGTTAATGGTGAGAGAGGACCAGTAGATCCGATTCAGAGACTTGTAGATTTATTGGGAGAAGCTCTGAGGGGAAGAAATGAACCTGTACCTCCCGTTCCCCAAGCTGTCTCAGTAACAACCTTCAAAGATTTTAAGAGTGTAGGACCCCCAGAGTTCGAGGGAACTGTGACACCCCCAAATTAGGGTACTTCATTCCTACAGAATTTGGTGCTCACTATCAAAATAATTACATCTAACTACCCATAAATAAGAATAAAAACACATCAATTATTTTAAATAATAATCTTTCCCATTAAATGGTTACATCATCTCATAAACAATCCCAGGTAAACTAACCTTAAATTATTATATAAGTTTACGGAATACATCATAAATTAAAACAAGTCTTATAACATAATTTGTTAAATAAATTCTCATAAATCTTCAACACTTGGACATCTTGTCCTTTTATTTGCTAGTAGATGGCTCATTAACTCTTTCAACTTTAGCTGCAGTGTTAATTGCAAGAGTGAGAAAACAATTGCTCACTGATATAAAGAGTAGTAATGATAACAACACGAGAGTGAACAACGAATGCTGAACAATAACGAACTTGTTCTATGAATAAAAAATAGAAAACAAGTTCAAACTTTAATGATTGAAGGTCTTAAGACCACGAACTATGTCCCCGGTAATTAAGTATTACTACCCCAACCTTAGCAGTCATTTAGACTATACAGACTTTGCTTAACGTACTTAGGGGGATCAGCCCTTTGTACCATGTATTGTGCACAAACATCTAAACGTTATACGTACAAAATCCCCTATGTTAGGGTTGTTCGTCTCAGTTTGGATTTAGAATTTCCGCACTAAAGAAAGTTTTGTTTGGAATTAGCTTATCAGTGGTTCTAGAATTTTAGAACACTATTCCATAATAGTTCAATCAATAACAGTTTGCTTACTACTTGAAAGTTTAATACAACAATATAGAATTGAACAAGGTTATCAATATCAAAGATCAAATATCAACAATATATAATTGAGTAAACATGATATACATGCAAAGTGCTATATTCAAAAGAGTTAGAACAATATCCTTTGAATCGATGTATTAGAACAATATATTCTTTGAATAATATTAAGGAAAGTGAAACTTGCTCGATGTAACGAATTAGGTTACAAGAGCTTGCACAATCATACATAAGATAGATTAGTTTTGCTCAACTTTAACATAGAATTTAGAAACTTGTACAAGGATGATTTAGGAATAGAAAGCTTGCATTCTTACAAAGAGAATGAAGTGAGGAAACTTGCTCAATAAAAGTTTAGGATAAGAAACTTGCCTTGTATGTAAGCTACACGAGTAATAATATTTGCCAATTACCCTACATATATCATTGAAATCGCAACAACAATTAGTTGTATGAATATTAGCTTTAGGGATTTAAACCACCATTTAAGTCAAAACCTTAGCTTAACTTCTAATCATGTTGGTTAATATCCTTAACGAATCTGAAATTACATTATAAACTAACATAAAACTTATCATTTATCTTTAACTTTTAAAAACATCACACTTGGTTTCATTACATAACTTATTCAAATAATTACTTAAGAATCTTCACACTTTATATTACATCACATTGAAATATGCTATTATAGTCCACGTTATGTCTAAACATCACTAACCTGCATGCCAAGCTAATTCAGGTCCTTGAATTATAACCTACAAATAAACAACAGTCACTGTCTAGGCTTAGGGCACGGCGCAGCTGCGTTGCTGCAAATTCGTAGAAGGCCTACGGCGCAGCTGCGCCTTTCTGCCTGTGGTAACCACGCAGCTGCGCCACGCCCAGATAGAAACTCGCAGCAGCAGTTCTGCTACACAGTAGCCACCCAATTCAACCCAAAACCATAGAAATTCATAAACCTAAACATCTAAAACTCTGTAATAACATAGTTAAGCATGATATACACCATTCTAACTACATAAACATCACATATACACGAATTTGATGAATCAAAACCACAATTTCCAAATTTCTTCAATTTTTACACTTTTAGCGAATTCGATCGCCACGACTTCGTTTATTAACAAATTGACACGATTCAAACTACGCCGCTTTCGTTTCTTAACATACTATCATAATCTAACATAAATTTACATATTATCATACATATTAAACATGAATTTTTGTAGTTTCTAAAGCCATTTTCATGTATAAACACTGTTATTCTAACTTTCTTCTTTCAAACTAATTTTTCCATGAATTCTCTTACTACAATTATGTATAAATATCAACCAATTGATTACATAAACTAATTTAACAATCACAATATCAAATTCACACAATCCCATATTAGAAATTTAGAACACAAACTTAAGTTTTTATACCTTCAATGCTTAATTTATTTGCAAAATGATCACAAGCTATAGAAATCCTTCTCCTTCTTCTTGATAATCTCATAAAACTCTCTCAAGCTCTCTCAAAACCTCTGTAATTTATTTCTTCTCTCCCAACTCTCTGTCTTAGTTAGCCTTAGGAAAAATAAGATGCGAAAGAAAATAAACTGATATGGCACGTACTCTTTCAGTTAAAAAAACAAAAAGGCGTCAGTTGAATATGCCAAAGGCCACAAGGCCTTGTTTGGCTACCACCTATTCCCCCAAACTAGATTATTTTGATAATATTATATTATATAGTTACTTTTGTCACACTTTAGTTAATTTAAATGACTTACAATAGTAATTATAATAATTATAATTAAAATAATACTTATGATTAATAAATTATTATACATCTAATTTAATTAATAAATTAGATTTAAACATCACTTTATTTAATTTACTTATTTTCTTAAATATTAAACAATTCATTTAATTTTATTATTTCATTAAATTAAATCTTCAAATAAAAATTATCATTATTTAATTTAATTAACATTAATCAATTTAGTTAGTAAATTCTTGAATCACAATTCATCAATTATTTATTTTTCTCAATAAATAAATTATTTAAAATATTTATTTAATTCAATAAATATTTAAATTAAATTACAAATTTCTTGATCGTTACATCATTCCCTCCTTAAAAAGATTCTGTCTCCAAAATCACAACTCAAAAAAATTATTCGTCACATTCTTCCCTCCTTAATAGGATTCTGTCCCCAGAATCGCTATACAAAATTAAGCAAATAACTGAGGATAATTCTTCATCATCACATCTTCAAGTTCCCACGTAGCTTCTTCAGCATTGTGGTTTCTCCAGATTACTTTAACAGAAGGTATTACTTTATTCCTTAGTACTTGCTCTTTCCCGTCGATAATTTGAACAGGGACTTCATAGGACAAATCTTTCTCAAACTGTAAGGGCGCATATTCTATAACATATTTATAGTCATGCTTATATGGTCTCAACACCGAGACATAAAAAATATTATGGATATGTTCTAATTTCGGAGGTAAAGCTACCTCGTATGCCACTTCACCAACTCGTCGAAGCACTTAAAAAGGACCTATAAACCTAGGGCTTAATTTTCCCTTCTTGACAAACCGAATTTTCCCCTTCCAGGGAGATACTTTCAAGAAAACATAACTACCAACATCGAATTCCCGATTCTGTCGATGTTGATCGGCATATTTCTTATGTCTATCATGTGCAGCTATCAATCTTGCTCGAAATTATCGTGATGATCTTGACGGTTTGTTGTACCAACTCTGGACCCAACAGCTGACGTTCACCTACCTCATCCCAGCATAACGGAGTTCTACATTTTCTGCCGTATAACGCTTCGTAAGGCGGTATGCCAATACTCGCGTGATAACTATTATTATAGGAAAATTCTACCAATGGTATATGGTCATCCCAATTTCCCTTGAAATCCATGATACATGCTCTGAGCATATGCTCTAGTGTTTGGATAGTTCTCTCACTTTGTCCGTCGGTTTGAGGATGGTACGTAGTGCTCATTCTCAGCTGTGTTCCCAAGCATTCTTATAGCCGTTTCTAGAAATTAGATGTGAAATGCGGATCTCTGTCTGATACTATGGACACAGGTACATTGTGTCTTGAAATAATTTCCTTAACGTACAGTTTTGCCAACCGATCCAGGTTAAATCTAATCTTGATTGGCAAAAAGTGTTCCGACTTCGTCAATCGATCGATAATCATCTAAATAGCATCGTAACCTTGCTGAGTCGTTGGAAGACCTACCATAAAATCCATTATGATATGCTCCTATTTCCATTCTGGTATCTCCAACGGTTGTAATAATCCGCTTGGTCTTTGGTGTTTAGCTTTAACTTTTTGACATGTTAAGCATTTCGCCACACACTCAACCACATCCTTTTTTCATATTCGGCCACCAGAAATGATGCCTAAGATCCTGGTACATCTTTGTACTCCCAGGGTGAATCGAATATCTTGAGTTGTGAGCTTCACTCAAAATTTCCTCTTTAACTTTTGGTACTGGCAGAACCCAAATTCTCCCTTCGAATCGAAGTAACCCTTCCGAATCGATTTTAAATTTATTTTCCTTACCTTCAGATACTTTCAGCTTTATCCTTTCACAATCTTCATCCTGAAGTTGTGCATTCTTCACCTTATCTACCAACATTGAACTGTTTCCTATCTGGAACAACTTTTCATCGGATTCCATCGGATATTTAAGTTCCAGCTCCATCTTTGCCATTTCTGACAGAAGCTTCTCTTGAATAGTTAACATCATTAACTTCTCCCATCCCTTTATACTTAAAGCATCAGCAACAACATTAGCCTTTCCGGGATGATAGAAAATCTCATAGTCATAGTCTTTGATCAACTCCAACCATCTTCTCTGCCTCATATTCAAATCTTTCTGTGTAAAGATATACTTCAGACTTTTATGGTCAGTATATATCTCACACCTCTTTCCATAAAGATAATGTCTCCAAATCTTCTGCGTAAACACCACCGCCGCCAACTATAAGTCATGAGTCGGATACCCTTTCTCGTAATCTTTCAATTGACGTGATGTATACACAATAACTCTGTCATTCTACATAAGTACACAGCCTAATCCTTTATGCGATGCATCACTATACACTACAAAGTTCCCTGTATCATCAGGCAATGACAACAGAGGTGCTAAACTCAACCTCTTCTTTAATTCTTGAAAACTTTCCTCACACTTCTCCGTCCAATCAAACTTAATCGTTTTCCTAGTTAAATTCGTCAGCGGGGTCGCGATTTTGGAAAAGTCTTGAATAAAATGCCTGTAGTAACCTGCCAATCCTAAGAAACTCCTTACTTCTGACGGTGTCTTCGGCTGATCCCAGTTTATTACCGCTTCCACTTTTGATGGATCTACCAAAATTCCGTCCTTATCAATAACATGTCCGAGAACTGCACAAGTTCCAACCAAAATTCACATTTTGAGAACTTAGCGTACAACTTCTCTTTTCTCAGTATCTCCAATGTCACTCTTAAGTGTTCCACATGTTGCTCCTTGGTCTTAGAATACACCAGGATATCATCAATAAACACCACCACAAATTTGTCTAAGAATGGTTTAAACACCCTGTTCATCAAATCCATGAACGCTGCAGGTGCATTGGTTAAAACCAAATGACATAACCAAAAACTCGTAATGACCATACCGAGTTCTAAACTCGGTCTTCGGTACATCCTCCGGCCTCACCTTCAACTGATAATAACCACTTCTCAAGTCTATCTTCGAGAAATATCTCGCCCCATTCAGTTGATCGAACAGGTCATCGATTCTTGGTAACAGATACTTATTTGTAATCGTGACTTTATTCAATTCCCGATAGTCAATGCAGAGTCGCATCGATCCATCTTTCTTCTTAACAAACAACACTGGTGCTCCCCATGGCGACATACTCGGCTGAATATACTTATTGTCGAGCAATTCTTCCAATTGCACCATCAACTCTTTCATCTCTACCGGGGCCATTCTGTATGGTGCTTTAGATATCGGGGTCATTCCTGGTAGTAAGCCAATCATGAACTCAATTTGTCAATCCGACGGAAGACCCGATAAATTGTCTGGAAGTACGTCTTTAAAATCTCTTATGATCGGTATCTCTTCTAGCTTTGCATTCTTCTTTTGTGTATTAACTATGTAGGCTAAGTATCCTACACATCCTTGTCTCAACAATTTCTTGGCTTGCATCACCGTCAGGAAACTTGCCTGTCGAGGTGACTTGCTGCCATAGAACACAACCTTTGACGGAGTCATAAGGTTAACACATTTTCTTTGGTAATCAATTACTGCTCCGTGATTGAATAACCAATCCATTCCTAGTATAACATCAAACTCACCAAGTTTAATTGGTATCAAGTCTACCATCATCTGTTGACCCTTTATAACCAATCTACAATTCTTATATATGAATCTAATAGGAATCACTTCCCTATTCACAATCTCTATGCTCAAAGGATAATTTAATTCTTCATGAGGCAAGTCTAACTTCTAAGCAAATTCATTGGATATAAATGAACAAGTAGCACCCGAATCAAATAGTACATAAGCATTAATACCATTAATCAAAATGATACCTGACACCACATCCTTAGACTGAACAGCATCTTGCACGGTCATATTGAAAATTCTCGCAGTAGGTCGGCTTGACTGTGCTGGTCCAGTGATAGTCAATGCACCACCACCATTGTTGTTTCCCTTTTCTCCACTTACACTCCCTGATGGCTTTTTAGGGAAATCACGAGTTATGTGATCCTTCGAACCGCAGGTAAAACATGCTCCTTTCTTTGGGCTAAAATAGTTCGTTGCAATGTGTCCCTCCTGACCACAGTTGAAACACACCCGCTTTCCCTTCAAACATACCCCAATATGGTTCTTTCCACAAGTAGCACAAGCTTCAAACTTTTTCCTCTGCTGACTTCCTTGCTGTCCTCCCGTAATCGAATTCTCGCTCCACTTCCTCTTCTGATTGTTACTTCCAACATTACTTCCACCAGCCTTATTTTCATTATCATTCTTCCTCTTCTTCTGTTCTTGATTGTACTTGGTTAAGGTATCGCTTCCACCTTCTGTGATAATTGCCTTATCCAGTACAGCTGCAATTGTATTTAATTAGAACATTAAAACCTTTCTATAAAGCCAGGGTTTCAATTCTTGTTCGAACCTTCTCGCCTTTCGCTCGTCGGTATTTACTTGATAAGTGGCAAACCTTACCAACTCGTTAAACTTCGCAGCATATTCTGGCACCATTATCGTTCCTTGCTTCAACTCCAGAAATTGAACTTCCAATTGATTTTGAGAACTCGCTGTGTGACGCCCCCAAAATAGGTATACATCACCTATTCTGAGTCGTCAACTATATGGTATAAAATACAAATAAAACTTAATTATACAACTGTCGTGTAAAATATGACAAAACATAAGCTGTGAGTTTAAATACAACACTTTCTTCTAAACAGGATTCAAACTCAACATAAGTGCTCAATACATTTGTTTTCACACTATTTCATAGAATAGTGAGGACTACTAATGCTATCCTCTGAATCGTCACTCCGTTCCCCGACTAGTCCCCGCTACGTTCTCATTTCCTAAAGAGAACAATGAAAGAAAAAGGGTGAGCTCAACTAGCCCAGTAAGAAATTTTATGACTAAGATAATGCAGAATAAATTATCGTTAGCCTTCAACAGTGTTAAACTGATAAAATATAACAAACATCAAGTTTAACTGCAACGGAACAAGCAATCCATTAAAAGAGTCAAGTAGAGAATAAAATCTACTATCTTTTATGATTTAAAAGGTTTTTCATCACTTTTATCGCTGAGACTCAGCTTAATAAATAGTCCACATCATCCCTGCACTACGGCCAAGGATATTCATTAGTATCACAACCACAAATTATCCATGCATCACAGCCAAGGATATTCGTGTATTCATCAATGGTCATGATCATGCCAACAACTGTCCATCAATGCACTACGGGCCAATGAGGACTTTTACCACATCATTTGTAACATTATGGTCATGATTACACCGAATAATCCCTGGTTATAATCATACCAAGTCCATCTATGCACTACATGCCATAGATGACTTTCAACAAAATATAAACATGAGTATGATGACAATGATATAAGAATTCAATAAAACAAGTTCAAGAATTAATTAATCCAAGAACCAATAACGTCCAAATTGTCAACATGATACTTCTTTGTGCAGTAAAATTCAAGAATGCTCAGAAGAATATTTTCATGAAAATATACTGGATATAGCGCAAATATCAAGGATATTCCGCTAATTTCATGGAGTATAAAAGCTAAAACTTTAACCAACTGAGTATAATAAAGAATGGAATAACAGAAGAAATCACCAGGCATGCGATGGACCGCACAGACAGGTTATTCCAACAGAATAATAAATAACGGAACAGGTCATGCGTAAACGCACTGACAGGATATTTTGACAGAATAATAAATAATGGAACCAGGTCCGGCGTAAACGCACAGACAGGATATTCCGACAGAATAATAGATAATGGAACCAGGTCCGGCGTAAACGCACAGACATGATATTCCGACAGAATAATAAATAATGGAACCAGGTTCGGCGTAAACGCACAGACAGGATGTTCCAACAGAATAATAAAGAATGGAATAACAAAAGAATTTCACCAAGTATAGGGTAGCCCGCGTATACAGGTTATTCCAACAGAATAATAAATAATGGAATAACAGAAGTTCTCTTCATGAATACAAAAGAAATAATATCCATTACCTTAAGAAGAAGAATACTGGATATATGACTAGTGCAGTAGCAAAATACTTTTCTTCTTTCTCTCTATAACTTCTCTCTCTAGAGTTTTAGTGAATTCGTAAGAAATAATGAAGGAATGAGCTTCTATTTATAGAAGAATGGACTGCATAGTAACTAACTCATGAACGGTCCAAATTGATTTACTTTAATCTGACGGTCCATATTTAAAGCAAAATCTTTTAAATAAAATATAATATATTCAATTTATAATCGAATAAAACGAATAACTTTATAAAAGATTTTACTATGCAGGCACTATGTAAATACTATGCATAATAAAATATAATATATTCTAATTATTGTCTAATAAAATAGATAACTTTATAAAAGTATTCTGTTTTATATAAAAAGATTTTATTATTAGCCTAATAAAACGAATAACTTTATTAAAGTATTCTGTTTTATATAAAAAGCTTTTCTGTTTTATTACATTAATAATACCAATAAAACAAAACTGAGTGACTTATCACGTAAGCATCAATAATCAATACCGTGTGCTACTATGCAACCATGCGTATTACTGTACTTTTACTACCGAGTAGTTCAACAGTATTAATGGTAAAACTTTCGCCGTTATTTTCATAAAGTATTTTTGTCGTTTTCTTAATCCGACAATAATTTCGTTGTGGGGTCCACCAATGATTGTGTCGTCGTACGAATATTCCCTGTTAAAACGAATATTTTCCGACCAATCGAATATTATATAGCAACTTGCATACTTTGCAAAATTTATAAATATTACCCACAACTATAACATTATATCAATTTCACTCCATAATATTCAAAAATGATATTTATAGAAAATTCATCATTATTTATAAAAGTTAGGGTCTTACAACCTCCCTTTCTTATTAAATATCGCCCTCGAAATTAGGGTACGTACCTGGTATATCGAAGAGGTAAGGATACCTTGACTTCATTTCAGATTCTAACTCCTAGGTCATTTTCTCAACATCGTGGTTTCTCCACAAAACTTTGACTTGAGGTATAACCTTGGAGCGTAGAATATGTTCCTTCTTATCCAAGATTTGAATAGGAACCTCTTCATACGTTAAATCTTCCGCTATTTCGTCCGGTTCTAACTTAATAATGTGGTTCGCGTCTTTCACATATTTACGTAACATGGATATGTGAAAAACATTATGAACACAAGACATACTTGGCGGTAAAGCGAGTCTATAGGCCACAATTCCTACTTGATCGTGGATTAAAAATGGGCCAATGAATCAAAGATTGAGCTTTCCTCTCTTTCCAAATCTCGTAACTCCTTTCCACAGAGCAACTCGTAACAACACATGATCTCCTATATCAAATTCCACGTCCTTTCGATGAAGATTAGCATAACTCTTTTGTCGATCTTGTGAGGTTTTTATACTTTGCCGGATCGTTTGAATCTTTTTCGTAGTTATACGTACCAACTCCGGTCCCAACAACGTTGCTTCACCCACCTCATCCCAGCATACTTGAGAACGACACTTTCTTCCATACAACGCCTCGAATGGAGCCATGCCAATACTTGCTTGATAACTGTTATTGTAGGAAAACTCCACCAATGGTAAGAACTTATCCCAACTTTCCTTGAAGTCAAGTACACAGAGTCTTAATAAATCTTCAAGAGTTTGAATAGTCCTCTCTGATTGTCCGTCCGTCTGGGGATGATATGCTGAACTAAATCGTAAATCCGTGCCCATAGATTTTTGCAAACTAACCCAAAATCGTGAAGTGAATCTTGTGTCTCGATCAGAAACTATGGATACTGGCATACCATGCAGTCTTACAATCTCATTTATGCACATACGAGCAAGACGTTCAAGTGTATAAGTTTCTCGTATTGGTAAGAAATGAGCAGACTTGGTCAATCTATCAACAATGACCCAAATTACATCAATGCCTTGAGAAACCTTGGGAAGACTAGTAACGAAATCCATGGTAATGTGCTCCCACTTCCATTCTGGAATTTCAAGTGGTTGCAATGGACCTTTTGGTACTTGATGCTCTGCTTTGACTCGTTGATAAGTTAGACACCTTGAGATAAACAGCGCTATCTCTCTCTTCATATTGCTCCACTAAAATGTATGACGAAGATCATGATACATTTTGGTACTCCCAGGATGGATTGCAAACGGTGTGTTATGCGCCTCCATCATGATTTTATACTTTAAATTAGGGTCGTTAGGAACACAAAGTCTGGAGTTGACTCGAAGTATTCCTTCTTCATCGATTCTTGCTTCCGGCATAGCACCTTCTTGCACTTTTTTCCTCATACGCATTAGCTCCAGGTCTATAGCTTGAGTAGCCTTAACTTTATCAATTAAAGTCGGTTCTACTCATATATTCGCCATCATCACATGGGTCCCTGGAGTCTTTAACTCTATCTCCATCCTTTGCAAGTCACTCAAAATGGGGCTTTGCGTTGACAATATCGCACTCGTACTTGCATATGATCTTCTACTCAATACCTCAGCTACCACGTTCACTTTTCCAGGATGGTATTGGATGGTATGATCATAATCTTTCAACAGTTCCAGCCAACGTCGTTGTCGCATGTTGAGTTCCTTTTGAGTGAAGAAATATTTGAGGTTTTTATGATCCGTAAAGATCTCCACTTTCTCCCTATACAAGTAATGCCTACAAATTTTAAGTGCAAAGACAATAGTTGCCAACTCTAGATCATGAGTAGGATAATTCCTCTCATATTCTTTGAGTTGTCTTAAGGCACAGGTTATGACTTTTTCATGTTGCATGAGAACACATCCCAACCCTTTGCCCGAAGCATCACTGTAGATGACAAATCCCTCTGAGCCAGATGGTATTGTCAGAACAGGTGCTGAAATGAGTCTCCTCTTGAGTTCTTGAAAACTCTTCTCACATTCTTCGCTCCAACCGAACTTTGTATCTTTCTGAGTCAGCTGAGTTAATGGAGTAGCGATTCGAAAAAATCCCTCCACAAATCTCCGATAATAACCAGCTAAACCGAGAAAGCTACGTACTTCGGTCACTGATTTAGGTTGCTCCCAGCTTTGAATTGCTTTAATCTTTGTCGGGTCAACAGATATTCCATGACTTGATACTACGTGCCCAAGGAATGCTACTTCCTCAAGCCAGAACTCGCATTTCTTCAACTTAGCATAAAGCTTGTATTCACGAAGCTTTTGGAGTGTCAGCCTCAAGTGTTGCTCATGATCTTCATGACTTTTGGAATAAATAAGGATGTCATCAATAAAGACGACCACAAAGTGATCTAAATATTCCTTGAATACTCGGTTCATCAAATCCATGAAGGCAGCAGGAGCATTAGTCAATCCAAAAGACACGACTAAGAATTCATAATGCCCGTTCCGAGTTCTGAAGGCAGTCTTTGGAATATCCTCAGTTCTAACCTTCAGCTTATGATATCCAGAATGAAGATCGATTTTTGAAAAGAATTGTGCTCCTTGTAACTGGTAAAACAGGTCATCAATACGTGGCAATGGGTACCTATTTTTGATGGTGACATGATTCAACTCCCGATAATCAATACAAAGTCACATACTCCCATCTTTCTTCTTCACGAATAGAACAGGAGCACCCCAAGGAGAAGTACTAGGATGAATAAAGCCAATGTCTAACCATTCCTGCAGTTGGGTCTTTAACCCCTGAAGTTCAATAGGAGCCATTCGATATGGGTCTTTGGAAATGGGTTTTGTACCGGGTTCAAGGTCGATATAAAATTTAATTTCACGCTCTGGGGGTAGGCCAGGAAGTTCTTTAAGGAATACGTCAGGAAATTCATTAACAATAGAAATATCATTCAAAACTGAAGTATTTTTGTTTAGATCTGTGACATGAGCTAAGAAAGGTTGACATCTGTTTTTCAATAGACGAATAGCTTTATGGCTTGAGATGACAGTGATTGATTTTAATGGTTTGGTTGTTTGAATTCGCATAATAAGTTGATTAGGAATATGAAAGCTAACAACCTTACGAAAATAATCAATTTTTACATGATGAGTAGTTAACCAATCAATCCCTAGAATTACATCAAATGCAAGTATTTTCAATGAAATAAGATTGGCAGGTAATGTGAGGGTACCGATTTGAACCAAACAAGACTTATAAACAGTGAATGTAATGAAGGTTTCTCCCAATGGAGTTTCCACAGATAAGTCAAAGTCTAATTTCTCCAGAGTCAAATTTAATCGTTGAGCGCAAATAGGAGAAATAAAAGAATGGGTAGAACCGGTATCAAATAAGGTATAGACTTCGCTAAAGTTTATGATAAGCTTACCCGTGATGACCTCGTTCGGGTTCCTTGCTTTTTGGGAGGTCACAATAAACGCTCTCCCTTGCACTACCGATTTTGACTTTTCTGGGACGTCCTTTGGTGCCTCCATCCTAGCTGAACTTGTGTTCGGTGAACGACAAAATCGGGCTTTGGACGACATCGCGCAGTTTGGACTGATGTGTCCCTCCCCTCCGCATTTGAAGCATATGATCGGTGGTCGTTTTCCTTCCTTAACCACGGGTGCTGGTGCTGACGTCTTTCCATTATTGTTGAATCTCCTCTTCTTGAAATGTCCATTCTTATTATTTTGGCCATGATTACCACCAAAGTGGTTACCATTTCTGGCCTGTTGATTCCCTCCATGCTTGTTGTCACTACTTCGACGACTGCTTTCACTGGTATTATCATTTTACCTGTTGCACTCTTTAGGTTGCGTTGACTCGTTATCGCGCTCCACTAACTGAGCCCTATTTACAACATCTGAATACAAACACAGTTTATGAGAAATAAGATGTTGATGTATCTCCAGCTTCAAACCTCTTAAAAACATCCGCGTCATTCTCTCTTCATTATCCACCAAATGGGACGCAAACCGGGACAGCTCGGCAAACTTAACTTCGTACTGCGACACGGTCATATTATTCTGCTCCAACTTGATGAACTCTATCTCCTTCATGTGATGAATACTTTCGGGAAAATACTTGTCATTGAATAATTCTTGGAACTTCTCGCAAGATATCTTCAGTGCATCAGGTTGAGTACGCTTTATCGATTCCCACCAGTAATCTGCCTCTCCTCGCAATATAAATGTGGCAAAGGGAACATTTTGCTCCTCGGTGCATCCCAAGACATCAAATATCTTGGTGATCTGCTTTATCCACGTTTTCGCCTTAAGTGGTTTTGGTTCTCCAATAAACTCCGGTGGTCCCAACTCCTTGAACTGTTTAGCGGTGACCGTCCGTGAATTTTCAGTGTTTCCACCTATATTTTGGACAGGAGCCGCTCTTGCCTGCTGTTGCATGAATTGTATAAAGCCTCTGAACATTCCATCATTCATCATTTGGTCAGTGTTGTTGTTTACATGAGGATTATCGCCTTCCTGATGCACATTATCCTGATTATTGATATGTGGTGAATCAACGGTCGCTTGTGCTCCATTGTTATTCTCAACATTCTCGGATGTCATTTTCAAATACTGCCACAAAATAAGGGTTAAATCACATATCACATATTATCTCTATACTCTGACCGACCAATTAAATAACAGGTAAACTTAGGTAGGTCATACTAGCGAAGAAATTATCCGTCTCTCCCCTCCTAGTTCTTATCTCACATCTCAGCCAGGGATCATATCCCTAAGCTCTGATACCAACTGTGACGCCCCCAAAATAGGTATACATAACCTATTCTGAGTCGTCAACTACATGGTATAAAATACAAATAAAACTTAATTATACAACTGTCGTGTAAAATACGACAAAACATAAGTTGTGAGTTTTAATACAACACTTTCTTCTAAACAGGATTCAAACTCAAAATAAATCCTCAATACATTTATTTTCACACTATTTCATAGAATAGTGAGGACTACTAATGCTATCCTCTGAATCGTCACTCCGTTCCCCGACTAGTCCCCGCTACGTTCTCATTTCCTGAAGAGAACAATTAAAGCAAAAGGGTGAGCTCAACTAGCCCAGTAAGAAATATTATGACTAAGATAATGCAGAATAAATTATCGTTAGCCTTCAACAGTGTTAAACTGATAAAATATAACAAACATCAAGTTTAACTGCAGCGGAACAAGCAATCCATTAAAAGAGTCAAGTAGAGAATACAATCTACTATCTTTTATGATTTAAAAGGTTTCTCATCACTTTTATCGCTGAGACTCAGCTTAATAAATAATCCACATCATCCCTGCACTACGGCCAAGGATATTCATTAGTATCACAACCACAAATTATCCATGCATCACAGCCAAGGATATTTGTGTATTCATCAATGGTCATGATCATGCCAACAACTGTCCATCAATGCACTACGGGCCAATGAAGACTTTTACCACATCATTTGTAACATTACGGTCGTGATTACACCAAATAATCCCTGGTTATAATCATACCAAGTCCATCTATGCACTACATGCCATAGATAACTTTCAACAAAATATAAACATGAGGATGATGACAATGATATAAGAATTCAGTAAAACAAGTTCAAGAATTAATTAATCCAAGAACCAATAACGTCCAAATTGTCAACATGATACTGCTTTGTGCAGTAAAATTCAAGAATGCTCAGAAGAATATTTCCATGAAAATATACTGGATGAAGTGCAAATATCAAGGGTATTCTACTAATTTCATGGAGTATAAAAGCCAAAACTTTAACCAACTGAGTATAATAAACAATGGAATAACAAAAGAAATCACCAGGCATGCGATGGACCGCATAGACAGGTTATTCCAACAGAATAATAAATAACGGAACTAGGTCATGCGTAAATGCACTGACATGATATTCCGACAGAATAATAAATAATGGAACCAGGTCCGGCATAAACGCACAGACAGGATATTCCGACAGAATAATAGATAATGGAACCAGGTCCGGCGTAAACGCACAGACATGATATTTCGACAGAATAATAAATAATGGAACCAGGTCCGGCGTAAACGCACATACAAGATGCTCCAACAGAATAATAAAGAATGGAATAACAGAAGAATTTTACCAAGTATAGGGTAGCCCGCGTATACAGGTTATTCCAACAGAATAATAAATAATGGAATAACAGAAGTTCTCTTCATGAATACAAAAGAAATAATACCCCTTACATTAAGAAAAAGAATACTGGATATATGACTAGTGCAGTAGCAGAATACTTTTTTTCTTTCTCTCTATAACTTTTCTCTCTAGAGTTTCAGTGAATTCGTAAGAAATAATGAAGGAATGAGCTTCTATTTATAGAAGAATGGACTGCATAGTAACTAACTCATGAACGGTCCAGATTGATTTACTTTAATCTGACGGTCCATATTTAAAGCAAAATCTTTTAAATGAAATATAATATATTCTATTTATAATCTAATAAAACGAATAACTTTAAAAATATTTTACTATACAAACACTATGCAGGCACTATGTAAACACTATGCATAATAAAATATAGTATATTCTAATTATTGTCTAATAAAACAGATAACTTTATAAAAGTACTCTATTTTATATAAAAAGATTTTACTATTAGCCTAATAAAATGAATAACTTTATAAAAGTATTCTGTTTTATATAAAAAGCTTTTCTGTTTTATTACATTAATAATACAAATAAAACAAAACTGAGTGACTTATCACGTAAGCATCAATAATCAATACCGTGTGCTACTATGCAACCATGCGTATTACTATACTTTTACTACCGAGTAGTTCAACAGTATTAATGGTAAAACTTTCGCCGTTATTTTTGTAAAGTATTTTTGTCATTTTCTCAATCTGACAATAAATTTTGTTGTGGGGTCCACCAATGATTGTGTCATCGTACGAATATTCACTGTTAAAATGAATATTCCCCGACCAATCGAATATTATATAGCAACTTGCGTACTTTGTAAAATTTATAAATATTACCCACAACTATAACATTATATCAATTTCACTCCATAATATTCAAAAATGATATTTATAGAAAATTCATCTTTATTTATAAAAGTTGGGGTCTTACACGCTGAAAATTACATTTCGAAAAATATCTCCTTAAATCTATCCCACGTTATCACTCGTCCCCCACGAACCTTGTTTGCCTGCCACCAGTAGCTAGCTTCAGACTTCAGCATGAACATTGTGAACGCAGTCTTCTGATCCTTGTTGACTCTAGCAACGTCGAACACTTTCTCCATTTCCATGATCCAGGTTTGGGCTTCCACCGGATTCATAGAGCCTTGAAATTCTTGCGGTCCAACCGCTTTGAATTCTTTGAAGGTCGTGACTTGAGCTTGCGATTGATTCGCAAGTGCACCCGTCAACAAGGTCACCAACTGCTGAACTAGATTAGCATTGGGCTCGTTATTATTATTAGTAGACCCCTCATGAGATGGTTGTTGACGTGGTTGTCTTCTTCTAGGAGGCATTTTCTGTTAAAATATACGCTTATTAGTTCATTACCCAACTTCTTAGGTATTTGAAGTTTAACTTAAATATTCTAAGATTAAAGCTATAACACATAATATTTCAAATAAACTTTGATATTTGTATTCATTCATAAAGTTTTAAAACATATTAAAGATAGCATATCTGCTATAAACATCCACTTTCCTGAAATAAGCAAGTTTCAGGATTTCATATTCATACCATCCCTTTATTCATCACAAAATAAAGGCTTCACAATTTATTTATTCACATAATTAACCATATATTATTATCACTCTTATTCTATCTAGGCATATTAAGACGTCGTAAGGCTTCTCGACGCTCTTCCTCCATGATACTATACGTCGTTCTACGATCCATCACGATCCACGACGAGTCTTCAAATTGAGGTGGGTAATAAAAGACTCGATCCTGGGCCTTATCAATCGCAGAATTAAAGGCATGATCCATTTCGTTCATTTTGGCCTTCTTCACTTGGACTTTAGTTTCAGCACGGTCTGCACGGTGAGTCGCCTTCATCCAAGCATCCTCCTCTGCTCTTGTACGCTTAGTTGATTCCTCTTTGAAGTCAACTTTAAATTTCTCCATGTCAGTCTTCATCTTCTCGTTCACTGCCAACATATCCTCATGTTGACCTTTTATATGCACCAAGTCCCACTCTGTATTTACAAGGTGTGAGTCGAGTTCCTGAATCTCCGTATCCTTCTGCTCCATCGTAGCGTGATGCATCTCAACCAACTGCTTCAGCTCCTCAACCTTGTCCTGTAATTCTGTGTTTCGATTGTAACGACCCCAAAATTCATATAAGTCAACTATCGACTTCGGTCGTTAACAATACATTTAACCTCTAATTTTACATCATTAAACGATAATACAACCACTTAAATTTGCGGAATAATTAAAATTTTCTATTACAGACTATTCTCGTCCCCAAAACTTTCAACCTTTACATCTAACTATCTTAGAATCATTTTAATACTACAAGAGTTTACATCGCAAAACGATATTACAATTCAACATTAATACATTATTCGGAACCTTAAACATGGTTCAAATATTAATAACTCAACCAAAGTATATAAATCTTCAAGTATCACATCTGATTCATATATTTCAAGTAGCACATAACTTTACCTTAAATCTTTAACCTGCAAAAGTAGTTATTTGTAAGGTTGAGCTCGATAGCCCAGCAAAATCTAAAAGTTTTCATGCATCACATAGCACATAATAACATGCTCGATATACATCTCATAAACATTGGACTAACATAACATACATGTTGTAGTTCATATAACAAGTATAAAGATTGCGTTCCTTAATCAACCTTCATTACTCAATCAACGTAGTCATAAATTGACTTTAACATTTCATACTTTCAACATTAATATAACACACCTTGCTATTTGTAATAAAGATTTCAAACAGTTCATCATCAAATTCATATAGGAAATAGGAACTGAAAGACTTTTCTTGATCGTTGTTTACCAATAACATTTTAATAGCTTACAGTTATCTGCACTTCACGTGCCCTGCACAATTATATAATCATACACATTAACTATTAGTCGCATATCAACGCATAGTAGTTGTAATGTAAACTTTACTCTATATCTCATAAGTCCGATGACATCCAACTTTGGATATGCTATAAACATTATAATAACATATTTTTAAAAGTTGGACACCCATTTCGGATAAGATAGATAGTCCAAAAAAGTGTTCAAAAAGGGGCATTCAAAACTGTTTTTCATTCTTTCCCAACTTTACCCTCTATCGTTAAAATAGTCATAACTTTTCCGTTTCAAAACATTTTTGAGTGAATCTTGAGCCCACGCGAAGCTAACTTCTAGAGCTACAACTTTTATTCTTTGACGTTTCCCAAATTCTAAAAATAGAATTCCAGAAACTTAGTTCAAGGTGACTGCCCCGAGTTGGTTAGATAGTTTTGACGTGACTACTTTGAATGGTCGTAACTCTTTGCTCTAAAGTCTGAATTAGTCCGTTCTGGAGTCTATGAAAAGCTTATTCAGTTTACTATAACATACCAAAAACCCAGAATTTTTTAAATAATCTAGCTAACCCCGAATTTTCATTTTTTGATCAGTAGTCCACTAGTTTTTTGAACTTCTCGTTTTGACATCCAAAACTCGCCTCGACTCGTTTCAACCCAACTTTCTTTACAAATAAGTCTTATTTAACATAATCAGACTCGTCTAAGGTCTCAGCTCCATATCTCTAATTACAATTATTAGAATTCATTTACATAATAAATTCCAAGCCAAAATAAACATAGTAAACTAACTAGTTTACTAACAAAACTAACTAAACTTCCAAAATTTAAACTTTAACTAACAAACTAAATACAATATTTAAAATAATAACATTACCAAAAATTAAATAAGAAAAATATCCAAAAATACGAGTTCCACAAACTGAATACGCCAAAATTTAACTAAGGAGGTCTTTATAAAAAGTCCTCCCACAACAAAGTCTTTCTCAAAATTTGAGGCTTTATTGTTGGTGAATGAAACAAAGGATCAAGCCCTTCTATTTATAGGTTTAGCAAAGGGTAAAGTTCTCAATTTAGTTGATGTGGGACTTGGTTTATACTAATTCTAATTTGTTTATACTATTTTTTTTGATTTTCAACATGTTAAGTGTATTCATTCATCACGAATTCGTTTCTTAACCAATTCGATCGGTTCAAGTTGCGTTGTTTTCGTTTTATAGAGGAGAACAACAATCTTCCATCAATTTAAAGTTTTCATCACGAATTCATCATCAACTTTAGTCTCAAAGTACACCAACACACACATTACAATCAAAACCCAAATTCATCTTCTTTAGTATAAATACATGAATTTGATTTCTGAAAATTTATTTCTAGATGACCATTATCAAATTATAAATATCTAATAACATATATAACATCGTAACCCACAAATTCATTAATCAAAACTCCAATTTTAAAAGAAACTCAAGAACACATAAACTAGAAATATAAACTAGATTATGTACCTTTAATTCCTTAAGAAATAAAATTAACCTTATCAGTAAAATTATCATTTCTATTCAACCATTATAATCATAACATTATTTAACAAATTTTCACTCCTCTAATTTAATTATTTAATTAGATTAGAATATCACAATTATACTCACGTAATAAAATACGCATAAATCCCATCAATTTTTTCACACTTAAATAAACTATTTCATAACAATTTTTATCAAATATTTATTTAATACCATAAATATTCATTTTATTCTATAAAGTTTCCAACTAAAATATTTAATGTACTTAATAAATATTTTACTCGTATTATACTAACATTTATATTTTCATGCAATATATTACCTTCTCACTTTATTAAATCCATTATACTTGTATTAATTCACTATTTTAATTAAGTGAATTATTCACACTATTTATGAAACTTAACTCATAATAATTTTCATTGCCCACAAGGCATAACAATTAAAATTATATTATCATATAATATATTTTCAACTTAATTAAATTAACTAATATTATTTAATTTCTTTAATAGTTTAATTAACTATTAAATCTCATTTTCTCCAACATATGAATATATAATTCTCTTCACACCAAATTACATAATTCAAAATATATACACCTCATAATAGGAATTTTAATTATTAAATTCTTATTTTAATAACTTATGAAAATTCGGGTTGTCACATCCTTCCCTCTTTATAAGGATTCCGCCCTCGGAATCAAAGAAACCTCCCTTACTCAGTTTTCACCAAATCTCTTTTCAAAATTTACTCGGGATATTACATTCACCCTTTCTTCTAAGAATTTTGTCCTCGAAATTTTATCTATTAATATTTATTCATTCAATTTATCAAAATAGATTTTATGTTAATACTTTATTCATTCATTGGGTTCTATAACCACTTGCTTTCTACAAAGATCTTTCTACAATTATTAACCTTTCTATTAAAAGTTTTATATTATTCTTTGATAACTCATCTCCTTCTCACTTCAAAATTTCTTATCTCACTTTTTCAATATATTCATCATTCAGTGTTGCATTCTACGACTTACTTCTTTCTAAGGAATATCATCCTTACCACATTCGCATTTTTAGAATAGCAAGAATCTTCCACAATTGCTCAATAATTGGGAAGCAGTATGAATAACTTAGGAATTTAAAAGATTCCAAATTTTGATGAGGTGTCATAAGACCTTGAACTACGTCCACGGTTATAAGTATCCTTTCAACTTAAACCTTAACAGTCATTAGAATATAGGGACTCCTGTACTTAGGGTGTTAAGCCCTTCGTACGATGTATTGTGCACAAACATCTAAACGCTATGCGTATATGTCCATAGTTATAAGTATTCTTTCAACTTAAACTTTAACAGTCATAAGACTATAGGGACTCCTCGTACTTAGGGGGATCAGCCCTTCGTACAATGTATTATACACAAACATCTAAACACATTACGTAAAATAACTTCCCTATAATAGGGTTGTTCATCTCAGCTTTTCAACATCTGAATCCGCACCAAAACAATTTGGTTTGGCATAACTTCTCAAGAAACGCTTGAATTTCATGAACATTTTTTAATATTCGTCTAGCTGAATCAAATAGCATAGACTTCTACAATAATTCGAACATCAATCAATATATATATATATATATATATATATATATATATATTCTTATATCATAAAGAAATCTCAAAAATCTTTTTATGACGTCATGATACCGCACTGTATTTACAGTCCGTTTGAGGATTCCGTCATTTATTGATTTTATCATACTACATCATACCATAGTGGGCTGACGATCCTTAGATCACATCCAACACGAAGTAATACTGCATTGATGACTCCATCGTTTTTATCATCTCTGCACCAGGTTCCATGATGCATTGATGATATGAAAAATATATTTTGATATATTTCAAATCATTTTTGTCTAGCCGAAGCAATTAGAATAGACATACGAATAACGGTATTATTTTTAAAACTCATTGGTTTCATCATTTGATCCAATGTTTTTTAAGAAAATAGAAGTGCAAACATCAGCACAAAGTCAATAAATTTCGAAAGTCTAGCATAACTAGTAGATTTAGAATATCCAGGTATCCATCAACTTCAATCTTTACTCCATTACTTTATTACTTAACCAATTCTTTTTATTTCTAGCACCACCAATACTCTTATACTAAATATTCTTGTATTTCACCTTACAATCTTCCTATACGCCCAATATAATTCATCAAACTTACTATACATTGGAAGTTCAGGAACTTGCCACAATAATATGAGTTTAAGAACTTATCCTAGTAAGACTATAGGCGTTCATTCGCTGAGGGGTTCAAAACATACCATATTATTATGAGTCACAAACTTACCATATGCATTAGTTTTAAGAACTCACACCTAACCCTAATAATATCTAACTAATCTTAATAATTTCTAACTATCAAATATACACGTGAGAAAAGAATCACCTTTTTGCCACATATACATTGATAGCGCGACACCAACATTCCAATGATTATCAATGTGATAAACTGAGTGCAAGCACAAAACTCTCGCCCATACAAAGGTTTGTACAACTCAGCCACCACATGAGTCCTTAATTAAAATTCCACCTAACTCTATCTGGCTTATAACTTGTTCTTTGCTCGATACAAATTTCTCGTATCACATTATCTATAACTCCTCATGAGTTTATCTTGTACTATTTCATAGTACATCATCTTTAAAGCATCAAGCTATAATTATTCAAACATTACAAACCATCTTCCTTTTATAACTTAAACAGATCACGTCGTGATCTTATTCTATAATCATCTCCCTTAAAATTCTTTTCTTAACTAGTGATTGTTTTGTTTTACGATTCTCTTTCTTTCTTTTTTCATCATTTACGATTTTATTTCTGCTTTGAATCTTACAGACTTTGTCTATTCATCATTATTCGTTATCTTGGCTATTGGAGTTAGGAAATTCCCATTTCTTATCTTTATGTCTCTTCAAGATTCTTCTTTGAATTTTCTTGTTTATAAAATAATTCTTCCTTTAAGAATTTTTAACTTCATTTACATTGCTCAACATTTCATTCGAGTTCCATATTTTCATCATACGTATCCATTTTCTATACTTGGTACACATCGAGTCTCTAATAGTTTCAATATGGTACGCTGAGTGGTTTCCACAAACAACCAACAAACTAGGTTACGAGTTACTAGTTCGTATATACCTCCGCTCTATGAAGGAATCGTTTAGCCCAGACACCATACATCAACTATTAAAGAGTACGATTGTACCATACTTAGATATAACTTTCTATTTGTAACTTCTTTATCATTCTCTTTTTATAGACATTGTCTATTTATTATAACCTTACATCCTTATTATTAGAGTTGGGTAACCCCACATTCATATTCCTTATAACTCTGCGAGATTCTTCTTTGAATCCTCTTACGCATGTTTTAATCTCTTCTTTATAAATTTCATAAATTACTTTTTATTGTTCAAACTCTATTTGAGCTTATTCGTTCATTATCTTCACATCTCTTCTCTAAGGTTATAGCCTAAGGTACTCTTACCTAAGGTTTCTAACCTATCAGCTTTGATACCAACTGTAACGACCCCAAAATTCATACAATTCAACTATCAACTTCGGTCGTTAACAATACATTCAATCACTAATTTTACATCATTAAACGATAATACAACCACTAAAATTTGTGGAATAAGTAAATTTTTTATTACAAACTATTGTCGTTCCCAAAACTTTAAACCTTTACATCTAACTGTCTCAGAATCATTTTAATACTACAAGAGTTTACATCGCAAAATAATATTACAATTCAACATTAATACATTATTTTGAACCTTAAACATGGTTCAAATATTAATAACTCAGCCAAAGTATATAAATCTTCAAGTATCATATCTGATTCATATCTTTCAAGTAGCACATAACTTTACCTTAAATCTTTAACCTGCAAAAATAATTATTTGCAAGGTTGAGTTTGACAGCCAAGCAAAATCTAACAGTTTTCATGCATCACATAGCACATAATAACATACTTGATATACATCTCATAAACATTGGACTAACATAACATACATGTTGTAGTTCATATAACAAGTATAAAGATTGAGTTCCTTACTCAATCAACATTCATTACTCAATCAACGTAGTCATAAATTGACTTTAACATTTCATACTTTCAACATTAATATAACACACCATGCTATTTGTAATAAAGATTTCAAACAGTTCATCGTCAAATTCACATAGCAAATAAGAACTAAAAGACTTGCCTTGATCGTTGTTTACCAATAACAGTTTAACAACTTACAGTTATCTGCACTTTACCTGCCCTATACAATTATATAATCATACACATAAACTATTAGTCACATATCAATGCATAGTAGTTGTAATATAAACTTTACTCTATATCTCATAAGTCGGATGACATTCAACTTTGGATATGCTATAAATATTATGTTAACCTATTTTTAAAAGTTATTGGACACCCATTTCGGATAAGATAGACTGTCCAAAATAGTGTTCGAAAAGGGGCATTCAAAACTGTTTTTCATTCTTTCCCAGCTTTACCCTCTCTCGCTAAAACAGTCATAACTTTTCCGTTTCAAAATATTTTTGAGCGATTCTTGAGCCCACGCGAAGCCAACTTCCGGGACTACAACTTTTATTCTTTGACCTTTTCCAAATTCTAAACACAAAATTTCAGAAACTTAGTTCAAGGTGACTGCCCCGAGTTGGTTAGACAATTTTGACGCGACTATTTTGAATGGTCATAACTCTTTACTCCAAAGTCAGAATTAGTGCGTTCCGGAGTCTATGGAAAGCTTATTCAGTGTACTATAACATACCAAAAGTCCAGAATTTTTTAAAGAATATAGCTAACCCCGAATTTTCATTTTTGGATCAGCAGTCCTCTAGTTTTTCGGACTTCTCGTTTTGACATCCAAAACTCGCCTGGACACATTCCGACTTGTCCAAGGTCTTGGCTCCATATCTCTAATTACAATTATTAGAACTCATGTACAATAATAAATTCTAAGCCAAAATAAACATTGTAAACTAACTAGTTTACTAACAAAACTAAATAAACTTCCAAAATTTAAACTTTAACTAACAAACTAAATATAATATTTAAAATAATAACATTACCAAAAATTAAATAAGAAACATACCCGAAAATACAAGTTCTACAAACTGAATACGCACTTCAATGACAAAATTTAACTAAGGAGGTATTTATAAAAAGTCCTCCCACAACAAAGCCTTTCTCAAAATTGGAGGCCTAATTGTTGGAGAATGAAACAAAGGATCAAGCCCTTCTATTTATAGGTTTAGCAAAGGGTAAAGTTCTCAATTTAGTTGATGTGGGACTTGGTTTATACTAATTCTAATTTGTTTATACTAATTTTTCCTATTTTCAACATGCTAAGTGTATTCATTCATCACGAATTCATTTCTTAACCAATTCGATACGTTCAAGTTGCGTTGTTTTCGTTTTATAGAGGAGAACAACAATCATCCATCAATTTAAAGTTTTCATCACGAATTCATCATTAACTTTAGTCCCAAAGTACACCAAAACACACATTAAAATCAATACCCAAATGCCTCTTCTTTAGTATAAATACATGAATTTGATTTCTGAAAATTTGTTTCTAGATGACCATTATCAAATTATAAATATCTAATAACATATATAACATCGTAACCTACAAATTCTTTAACCAAAACTCCAATTTTAAAAGAAACCCAAGAACACATAAACTAGAAATATAAACTAGATTATGTACCTTTAATTCCTTAAGAAATAAAATTAACCTTATCAGTAAGATTATCATTTCTATTCAACCATTATAATCATAACATTATTTAACAAATTTTCACTCCTCTAATTTAATTATTTAATTAAATTAGAATATCACAATTATACTCGCGTAATAAAATACGTATAAATCTCATATATTTTATCACACTTAAATAAACTATCCCATAACAATTTTCATCAAATATTTATTTAATACCATAAATATTCATTTTATTCTATAAAGTTTCCAACTAAAATATTTAATGTACTTAATAAATATTTTACTCGTATTATACTAACATTTACATTTTTATGCAATATATTACATTCTCACTTTATTAAATCTATTATACTTGTATTAATTCACTATTTTAATTAAGTGAATTATTCACACTATTTATGAAACTTAACTCATAATAATTTTCATTGTCAATAAGGCATAACAATTAAAATTATATTATCTTATAATATAATTTCAGCTTAATTAAATTAACTAATATTATTTAATTTCTTTAATAGTTTAATTAACTATTAGATCTCATTTTCTCCAACATATTAATATATAATTCTCTTCACACCAAATCACATAATTCAAAATATATATACCTCATAATAAGAATTTTAATTATTAAATTTTTATTTTAATAACTTATAAAAATTCGGGTTGTCACATCCTTCCCTCCTTATAAAAATTCCGTCCTCGGAATCAAAGAAACCTCCCTTACTCGATTTTCACCAAATCTCTTTTTAAAATTTACTCGGGATATTACCCCGATCATACAAAGCGTCATACATCTCAGCTGATATAGATTTTGGTGGAAACTCTACAGGATCATCTTCCTCATCATCCTCCTCTATCTCCTCAGAACTATCTTCCACGGGATCGGTCACAGGCTCATCCTTCTGGATCAACTGTTCTTGCACTACGTGAATATCCCGGGGTTCGTCATCTCTAGATATCTAAGGTATCACTTCCCTAGCTGGACTGGATCCTCCTTCGTTAGACATCCTGTCAACAAAATATTTTAAGTTTTACTTAACATTTTTAATACTCGCGAGTACATAAGTTATTAACACAAATCACATAATGTCTTTTATTGTTTAGCTTCAATGGATACCTTAATCCATTCCTTAAAACTTGATAAGAGTTTGACACCACTATGTTTCCTGTCTCCTTAAAGGTTACTCCCTAAGGTTTTCTCCACCTAAGGTTCATAACCTAAAGCTTTGATACCAACATGTGACACCCCCAAATCCGGGTATTTCATTCCCACAGAATTTGGTGCTCACTA
The DNA here is from genome assembly GCA_016801055.1 of Panax notoginseng. Taxonomy (NCBI): domain Eukaryota; kingdom Viridiplantae; phylum Streptophyta; class Magnoliopsida; order Apiales; family Araliaceae; genus Panax; species Panax notoginseng. The sequence goes on from CM029018.1 coordinate 80,276,755, forward strand.
TCAAAATAATTACATCTAACTACCCATAAATAAGGATAAAAAAACATCAATTATTTTAAATAATAATCTTTTCCATTAAAGGGTTACATCATCTCATAAACAATCCCAGGTAAACTAACTTTAAATTATTACATAAGTTTGCGGAATACATCATAAATTAAAACAAGTCTTATAACACAATTCGTTTCAATAAATTCTCATAAATCTTCAACACTTAGACATCTTGCCCTTTCCTTTGCTAGTAGATAGCTCATCAACTCTTTCAACTTTAGCTGCAGTGTTAATTGCAAGAGTGAGCAAATAATTGCTCACATATATAAAGAGTAGTAATGATAACAACATGAGAGTGAACAACGAATGCTGAACAATAATGAACTTGTTCTATGAATCAAAAATAGAAAACAAGCTCGAACTTTAATGACTGAGGATCTTAAGACCATGAACTATATTCCCGATGATTAGGTATTACTACCCCAACCTTAACAATCATTTAGACTATACAGACCCTGCTTAACGTACTTTGGGGGATCAGCCATTTGTACCATGTATTGTGTACAAACATCTAAACATTATACGTACAAAATCCCCTATGTTAGGGTTGTTCGTCTCAGTTTGGATTTAGAATTTTTGCACTAAAGAAAGTTTAGTTTAGAATTAGCTTATCAGTGGCTCTAAAATTTTAGAACACTATTCCATAATAGATTAGTTCAATCAATAAGAGTTTGCTTACTACTTGAAAGTTTAATACAACAATATAGAATTGAACAAGGTTATCAAGATCAAAGATCGAATAACAACAACATATAATTGAGTAAACATGATATACATGCAAAGTGCTATATTCAAAAGTGTTAGAACAATCTCCTTTGAATCAATGTATTAGAACAATATATGCTTTGAATAATATTAAGGAAAGTGAAATTTGCTCGATGTAACGAATTAGGTTACAAGAGCTTGCACAAGCATACATAAGATAGATTAGTTTTGCTCAACTTTAACATAGAATTTAGAGACTTGTACAAGGATAATTTAGGAATAGAAAGCTTGCATTCTTATAAAGAGAATGAAGTGAGGAAACTTGCTCAATAAAAGTTTAGGATAAGAAACTTGCCTTGTATGTAAGCTACATGTGACAAACCCGAAAATTTATAAAATTTTTAATAATTAGAATAAAGGTTAAAGAATAAAATCTAGAAGAGAATTTATGGATTTATTTAAAATTTTTAAGATGAAATATGGGTTACAAAATTTCAAAACCCTAGAAATGAATTGATATATATTTGAATGAATATCAAGAATAAGGTATTATGATACCTGTAGAATTTGATGTGAATTGAATAGTGTAAGAAATGTTATATTAATACAGGTGGAATTTTATTAACGAAATAAGATTTCACAAGAAGAAAAACTATGAGGTTAAACGAAGATGATTATATGTTTAGAAATATATATATACTTAGTAATGTGCTATATGTATTTTAGCAAGATGAATAATGAATTAAGTTAATGATATAAGGATCAAGATAAAACTATGTTAGTAATTAACATAGATTAAATGTGGGCCTTGATTGGCAAATAAGAAGATAAATAAGTTTAAATTTATTACCTAATATGATTAGTAATAAAAATGGCATAAGATAAACTCAAAATTTGAGTTAGAGATAGAATTTTGAGGCACGAACTGCTCGGTTGTGTTCGGAACGTCAAGTTTAATCAGAATGGACAATTAACACAAATTGTGTAAGGGTTGACTTTTTGGTCAAAGTTAACAATTGACTTTTTATGGAGAAAAGTCAAAATTAGTGTGAGAAGTTAAATATGTTATGATTATGTGAATTATGTGTGTGATTAGATAAATATACATTATATAATGTGTATACATTTATTTTGTATGTAATAGTGAATTAATAATTAAGTTATGTAACCTAATATATATATTAGGTGTGTTAATTAAATAACCTGAGAGGTTATAATATGGTAGAATATTAGTATATAAAATATATACTAATTCTAAGAGATTTATTTTATACATCTCAATTAATTAATTTTATAACCTAATTATAGCAAGTCTAATCGGGTTAAAAAATTAAGTTTACATGAGCAAAGATTTAAATTATAATTGAAGAAATAAAAACCCTAATTAAATAATTAGGGAATGGTAATATTAAGAGTATTGGAATATGTTATTGGTTGTAGCCCAAACATTGTTAATTTGAAAGCCCAAATAAATTATTGGATGGCCCAATTTCTAGCCAAGTGGGAGAGGATTTTTTTGGACATTTAGTAAATCAAATAAAGCATAAAGGAAAGCCAAAATTGAGACAATATAAGGCCAAGTGGCCGGATAGAAGAGAAGGAGATAAAGGGAGATGAATGTGATGATTGTTTGCTTTAGTTGGTGAGCAACTCCTAACAACTCCTTCCATGTGCCATTTTTTTATTTATCCAACATCTTTGTTCATGCTTGTAAGTAATCTCTTGGTAATTAAGAAAGAGAAAGAATTAGTGGGAGCAATTGAGGGGCACATGGCCGGATGGTATGTGGAAGAGAAAAGGAGGAGGAGTGAGATAGTTGTATATATCTATATCTAATCTATCTTATTTTGTTTCTCTTTCATCTCTTTTATTTTTCTAGCTAAATGAACTAAATAGAGAGAGAGAGAGAGAGAGAGAGAGAAGATAGGAAAATTTGGCAGCCTTGAGTAGTAGAAGGAAGGGAGTTTGATTTTTTCATATCAACACTTCATCTCATATGTTTGGAGGAGAAGATTTTGAACAAAGGTATTAACCTTTTGTTTATTTAACTTTTGATTATTCTAAATCAAACCTTGAATCTATATTTCTAAACTCAAAAACTAGGTATATACATGTTAATGAGTGTTTCATATTTATATTTACCCATATTGGGTGTTGATTTAGTTGGAAATCGAAAATAAAGAAAAGTGATTTTTCTAGTTTATAAACCCTAAAATTTCTATGTACTTTGGATTTCCACTATTTTTGATCTACACCTTCTTTTTGCGATCCATCAAAGAGAGGTGCTAGATATGTAAGTTAACTACTAAACCCAAGTGGTATAACTCAAAAATGTTGAGTACACAGTCCGTAGAGATTGTTTTAACAAAAATAGTTTCGTTAATTAAAAGGAAAAACAGACTATTTTTGGACAGTCAAGAGTAGGAGCAGTATAGTCATTTTTCGGGCATTCAAAAATTTTGGAAATTTTTGGGAGGATAATATGATAAGTTTTCTAACATCTTCAAGTAAAATCACTGAAAAAGGAGTTGTAGATTTCCGTTTGGAATATTTTTAACCAAGTAGGAAAAAGTGAAAAATTGTAAAATACCTACTGCCCAAACTTTTGTAGGAGCTGTTTCGGCAACTTAATTTGTGAGAAAACTTTCGGCCTTATGGGACATGAAAATATATGGTATTAAATACCTCCTGTCCAAAAATGAGCTCATTCCGACTTAAAACGACCAAGTTATGGTCATTTCAATTTTTTGTGATTTTTCGACGAAAATGGCTATAACCGGAGTTCTATAACTCCGATGGCCACGAAATTTAAACTGGAGGCTCACGCTAACACGTATAAGATTGTGCCAAGAGATGGAAATTTCTGGAGTTGAGCATGATGGGGCTAAATTCTTAAGCTACACACTAAAAATGATTTTTGAAAAATACCAAAGGAAGTTGGAAAATTTTAGAAAAATACTTTTTGTGTATGAAATATGTGTATATATGTTTAGATAAATGATAGAAAAATAATAAATTGATTTGGTATTTTCGTAAAAAGGATATGGAATCCAACTTGCTGGATTAAAAATTCTGATGAATCCAGCTTGCTGGATTGAAAAGAAGTTTACTGAATTGAATATATGTTGAATCCAGCTTGCTGGATTGCAATCTAGTTTCTGGATTTGGAATCTAGTTTGCTGGATTACATTTTAGCTTGCTGGATTAGAAATTTGTTGAATCCAGGTTGCTGGATTTGGAATCCAGTCTGCTGGATTGGCAATTTGGTTGCTAGATTTAGAATCCAGGTTTCTGGATTAGTATTTAACTTATTAGTTGTTCAAGAATAACTTATTAAATGAAAAAGCTATTGTTAAATCATAATGGATATGATACAATGATTAAAGAATTATCAAAGGATGATAATAATAATGTTGTAAGTTATCATCTAATATTTGATTTTTGTGATTAAGTGTTAGATAATTTAAGGATAAAGTAATAGTATTATGAGCTAACATGTATGTTATGCTAATTAAAAGATCAATCTTATAATTGATAGGTCTTTCATAAGAGATTACATTAAATTGCTTAGCGGTAATCAACGGTACATGTAAGTTTTCCTAAATCAAACTTGAGTTGTATGTTCAAAGCATGTTAGTGAATAATTGTTGTTGATTATTCACGTATATATTGATTATTGATTCGCACGTTGTGCATATTGTAAATGTTCATCAGGTATGAAAGGCTGATCACCTTCATTACCATTTGGTTCAGTTAATCTGTTCATGTTTATGCTTGACCATTCATTTTTATTGACTTGGTCGTTCAGCTAAGAAATATTGTTCATGCTCTTTCACAATGTTTATATTGTTGAAAGTTAGCTAGCTTATTGTTCAATTCTTTCAATCATGATATATCCTCAAATAAATTTAAACTTGCTGGGCAAATTTAATGCTCACCCTTGCTATATCATGATAAAAAATTTTAGATTAAGATGAAAGCTCGAGTAAAGACAGAAGGAAAGACAAAGTGCAAGATTAAATTATTGTGCAGTTAGACCTATTAAGTTTTCTGACAAAAATAGCATTGTAAACCTTTTTAGATATTGAAGGTATGTATTTTGTTAAGGTTGTAGACCTTGGAAATGATGTGTAAAAGTTTAATGTATAAATAATTTATGTTTATATCTTCCGCAATAGTTATAGAAATGAAGTACCAGATCTGAGGTAAAAAGTACCGAATTTGGGGATGCTACACTGTATAAGTAATAATATTTGCTAATTACCCTACATATATCATTAAAATTGCAACAACAATTAGTTGTATGAATATTAGCTTTAGGGGTTTAAACCACCATTTAAGTCATAACCTTAGCTTAACTTCTAATCATGTTGCTTAATATCCTTAACGAATCTGAAATTACATTATAAACCTTATCATTTATCTTTAACTTTTAAAAACATCACACTTGGTTTCATTACATAACTTATTCAAATAATTACTTAAGAATCTTCACACTTTATATTACATCACATTGAAATATGTTATTATAGTCCACGTTATGTCTAAACATCACTAACCTGCATGCCAAGCCAATTTAGGTCCTTGAATTACAACCTACAAATAAACAGCAGTCACTTCCTAGGCTCAGGGCATGGCGCAGCTATGTTGTCCACCGGCGCAGCTACAGATTTGTAGAAGGCCTACGGCGCAGTTGTGTCGTTTCTGCCTGTGGTAACGACGCAGATGCTCCACGCCCAGACAGAAACTCGCAGCAGAAGCTGAAAGTAGTATGCACACAAGCCAATCATGTTTGATGATAAAGCATATACTTTGTAACAATCTTATTCATTTATTAATAAAAATTATTAATTTATTAAAGGTTTTTAATTATCTACATGATGTTGTTTTATAATATGTGATAAACTCATAATTTTAAGCAATGCTTTTAGAATAATGATGATGATCATTCTAATGAGATCTAAATTCTTAGAAAGCTTAAAACTAAAATAGTTCCCAATCGTTGGATTACTAAATAGGGGAATAGTGAATCTGATAGATTAGTACATACGTTGCTTGCTCATTGGATGAGGATGATTGTTCTCATGATCATTTATGTGGAGACACTAAAGCAAGTATGTAGGTGCTTATTAGAGAATAAGTTCACTGAACGTGGCTCGCTAAGGAATACCTAATAGAGTTTTACTTTCCTGTCAATAGGAATTCCTGTAGTGATAGTAGTACAAGTGATCCTTGGACTTGAGATCATCATAGTATATTGTGTATGATGAGTTATAGTTTGACTTATTCCTTAAGACCCTTAGGGTATATAAAAAGGGTATGCTTGGGTATAATAAGTTGTACATGGAGATAATGTATGATCAATAAAAAATCTACCACTTCTAGTAAAAGAAGAGAAATGTCCTATGTGATTCGAAAAATGACAACCCAGTAGTCTTTGGCCAAGGTAGAATGAAATTAGAAAGGAGTTTCTAATTTGAATTATTTGGAGTTGTGCATTTAAGAGTCGAAATACATATAATTAAATAAAATAAGACATGATAGTAATTCCATGTCTTATATTTAATTGGGACATTGTATGGTGGAAGGATTGAATTGTACGGTAACTATTTACTCAAGGGTTCTTTTATGATTAATGTTGAAATCTATATTATCTGGAAAGTCGTTGATCGCTAGAGAGGTTTATCCCTATTGTAAAATAAATATTATTTATTTAAATAAATCAATAGTTTAATTTATTTATTTAAATAAGATTAGAATTGTTGTAATTGATTTATTCACAACCGGTTTAATATGGAGAACCTAAAGGGTCACACCATAAAAGGAAGAATAATTATTTAAGAAGTTAATGGCATAATTGTAATAATAAGTTAAGTATATTTAATTTAATCTATGGTGATAGAATAAATTAAATAGCTTAATATTTATTATTTAATATTTTGAAAATATTAAATATAAATTAATAAGAGGAGTCTTATTATTATTATTATTACTATTATTATTTTTTTAATTTCTAAAGGAGTTTAGAAATTAATTAATAAAAGTACTCTCATATATCCTAATAATATTAGGAAGCTAATTAATTAAAAGAGTTTAATTAATTAATCCTAATAAGATTAGGAGCCTAATTAATTAAAGGAGTTTAATTAATTAAAATAAAACACAATTCCTTAATTGTTAAGGATGGTTGCCTACATCTATAAATAAGAGGAGTCTTATTATGGGTGAAGGTGGTTGAGACTTTCACAACACACGTGAATACGCAATTCAAATTGTTGGAGAGTATGCTCCTTTTCTATGAGAGATAGAAAAATTATGGTTTTGTCAAACACCCATCTTCTTGAATCCTTCTTCTTCCTTGGTGGATCACCTCTAGAGGCCACACACTTGGGTGGCTAACGTTGATCAAAGGAAGGAACCCAACCCGATGGATTCAAGTTGAACGCGAAAAGAATTGGAGGTGAACTTGTACCCGAGGAAGCTCGAATCTTTAAGGGTATGATTCTTGTTCTTCATATATTTTCGTTTAATTAATAATTGTGCATAAAGCATAATCCGGGTATATGGTTTGTAAAATTTTAAAACTCTAATTTTCCACGTTCCCGCTTATATTGTGTAATTTGATTGCGTTCATGAATATTACAAACCTAACAGTGGTATCAGAGCTAAATCTTTATGTGAATTATTAATTATCAAATTTGATATGTATATTGATATGTGTTTAAAACAATTTAATTGGGCATAATTTTGTTGTATAAAATTTATTCAAAATAAATAAATAAAAGAGGAGCCGAATTCTTTTTTTTTTACATCAAAAATCTGTTATATTGTGGACTAAGAATGATTCACGGAACTTCTACATATTACCGAAGTTAACTCCATGTGGCCAGGATCACATTTTTTTTTTTGAAAAGAAGTAATCAGTTTTCTATCCTGGTGAATCATTTGGATTATGTTAACTTGGTGAGAAGCAAGTGAATGTTCAGTAGTATGATTACTTATATATATAATATATAAATAACCATATAACGACTATTATAATATATTATATTTTAAATTATTTTATAATTAAAATAAAATTTTATTTTAATTTTAAAATTAGATTTCATGCTAACTAATTAGAGTTGAAATTAGATTCCATGATAACTAATTGGAGTTGAAATTGGATTTCATGTTTCCTAAAATAAAGGAGTTTATTTGTGAATAGGAAAGTGAATTCATGTTTCCTTAAATAAAGGAGTTTATTTAGATATGGAATAAGATTTCATATTATTCAAAATAAAGGAGTTTATTTGTGAATAGGAAAGAGAATCCGTGTTTTTTTTAAATAAAGGAGTTTTATTTTTTTTCCTTAGAATTGGATTCCATAATTAATTAAAATAAAGGAGTTTATTTTGATTAAAATAAAATAGTTTATTTTATTCAAAATTGGAAAAATTAAAATAAAATATGTTTATTTTGATTTAAATTTGGACTAAAATAAAGGAATTTATTTTGATTCAAAATTAAATTTTATGCTAACTAATTTTGCCCATTAAATGATATCAATATATGTATTAAATGTTTATTATTCTTGAGATGAATGTTATTTATTGATGTATATGGTGATGTGTATGATAATAAATGAGATTGATTATGAACTATTGACCAATGTGATTATATTTTATTTTAGTTGGATGTATGAATGTATGAATTTTATTAAATGGGGTATGCGTACCTCGTCTTCTCTAATTTTTCTTAATGTAAATTTTATCTCTCTCCTATGTACTTCCCCTTAACTGCTGATCAAGGTTTCTATTTATTTTAAATAGTTTTGTCAATAGGAATAGTAAGAATTAATTTTGAAGAATTGGAGATCAAGGAGTAAGGAGCGCGTGAAGACTCGTTTGTAATGGAGCCCGGGTTTAAATGTAATAGTTATATTTAAATATTAATTTTTTCACCCTTAGGTTTTGACCTTTTGATTCACTTGGTGGCTCTAATGAACCAAACTAGAATAAAAGTCCATAATCAATCCAGGTAGAATATAGTATTCTATATGTGCATGTTTATACTATATATATTATATATTATGCAAACATGCTTCGTATGTTCATTAATATGACGCGTATTTTACATATATATATATATATATATATATATATATATATGTGTGTGTGTGTGTGTGTGTGTGTGTGTGTGTGTGTGTGTGTGTGTGTGTGCATGCGCGCTAAATAAGATGAGATAAATTAATAACAAACCCCTCAAATTTTTATATTAAGTTGTAACGTTCAAAGATATTTAGAATATCGAACGTCGCCTTCTAGCATGGTAAAACGATAGAGTATTAAATATTTAATATAAGTTTGTTGTGCACACACAAGGCAAGTATTAAATATTTAAGATGTTGTTTTATCACATTTAATGCTTATAAATAGACTGAATAATGCTAGGTATGACTTAACTTAGATCATTTTAGTTCGGATGTGCACACACTTGACCATTATGATCTAAGAGAAAAAATATAAGGAGTTGCATAGTTGATGTAATTGACAAGAGTTGTCTACCTATTTATTTATATATAGTTTGTTGTGCACACGCAAGACTATATACATTTAAAATGGGATCCTTATTCTCACTAGCATATCTTTAATTAGATATTACCGAACTATATATATTAAGGGTAATATAGTTTGATAAAAATAGTGGAAGATACCAATTCAAAACAAGACCTAATTTATTTTGGTAATTAATAAAAGAATGTATGCTAAAATGTTGTTAATTACAAATTCATTTATATAATTTTACAATGTCTAAATTACTATCACTACGAAACATATTAGATGTTAATTAACCGGACTGAATTACTCGGATTGGTTAAGTAATTTGAGAATAGTTCTCATGGCTGAAAAGTTATCTCATGTCCTTAATACGCATATCCCTGAAATGGTTGCAGACAATGCCTCTGAGGAAGACATTGCTACTTTTAGAAAGTGGCAAGATGATGCACAGTTGGCTCAATGCATCATGCTCGCATCCATGAGAAACGAACTTCAGCGTCATCATGAAACTATGGATGCTCTTACTATATTTCTGCACATCAAGTAGTTGATGGTGAGGAAAGTAGGACTTATAGATATTAGATATCTAATGAGCTCTTTCGATATAGAATGACCAAAGACACTACAGTACAGACACATATCCTATTGATGATCAATTTGATTGAATAGTTAGGACAACGAGTTTTGTCATGGATGGGGAGTTGTGACAAGATTTGATCTTACACTCACTCCCAAACTCCTTTCACAATTGTTGTGAATTTTTTATATGAACAAGCTAGATATCAGCTTCGCTGATTTGCTTAACATGTTGAAAAATATTGAGAGTCACTTTCCAAATAAGAAAGACCATGTCTTACTGGTAGGGGCCAAAGGATCTTCTGAAAAGAAGAACGATTCAAAAAGGTAAATATAAAGGCAAAAACAAAGGATAATAAGAACAAAACTAATACAGATAACAAAGAAGTTTGCTTCCACTGCAATAAATCTGGACACTGAAAAGAAACTGTAAGAAGCATCTTACAGTGGCTAGTCAGAAGAAGCTTAGTAGAATTTTGGTTACAAATACAATTTTGTTCAATTTAAAATAAATTTTTCTTTAAGTCAAGGTTCTATTTGGGTATTGGATACCGACTTTGGTTATCATAAATATAGATTTATGAAGGGACCAAGCAGAAGTAGAAAGCTAAACAAAGATAGGTAATCCTATGTGTGGGAAATGAAGCAATGGTTATTACATTAGCCATAGAAACTTATAGTTTAACAATGCCTACGGACAAATCTATTAAGTCAATAAGTTGTTATTGTATTCTAGTTCTTGTTAGAAATATTATTTCCATTTCGTTGTTGGACAATGAAATCTTAGGTATTATATTTAAGAACAATTGTTGTTCTATTTATAATAATAATGTTTTGTTTGGAACTGGAATATTACTTAGTAGATTTTGTATACTTGACTTACGTGAAAATAATTTTGCACATTGAACAAATTAGTATAATAAAAGGAGATGATCATTCAAAGAGTTAAATATGTGTATTTGCTGAAATACAAGTGTGAATTATTTGAAAGGTTCAAAGAATTCAGAAGTGAAATAAATTGGCAAAGTATTAAGTTTCTTTGATTAGATCAAGGAATAAATACTTGTGCAATAAGTTTCTAGATCATCTCAAATGGTTTTCTCACAATGGACGCCTCCTAATATGCAATAATTGATTGATGTATCTGAAAGAAAAAATCATACCTTGTTGGACATGGTACGATCCATAATGATTTTACCGACAATGTCCTAGAAATGGATGCATATCTATAAAAAGGTAACCTCAAAATCCGGCCCCAAGACTCCATAAAAGTTATGGACAGGGAGGATTCTTAATCTTAAGTATGTTAAGATAAGGGGTTGTCCAACTTATGTGAAAAGGTTTCAAAGGATAAGCTTGGACAAGATTTGATAAGTACAGATTTGTGGGACATCCTAAAGTAAGTTTAGGGCATATGTTCTATAATCCTACTTAGCAAAAGGTGTTTGTTGCGAAACATGCTACCTTCTAAGATAATGGTGTTTATCATTAAAGGGGCTAGTGGGAGGATAATAGAATCTTGAAAAGTTCATGAACCATAAATCACTATAAGTTAAATAACAGGAACCTGTAGATATACTTATTATACCACAACTGAATCGTAAATTTGGAATAGTACCAAAGATACCTAGGAGGTATGGATTCATTATAGATGACGATGATAAGGTACACATCATAGAAGATGATGATCCAGAGTTTCATACGATGAGGTAAGAATTCTAGTGTGTACAAAAAGGACAGTGGGAGCGCCGTGACATTCCTAATATTATATGTTGATATACTATGGATAAGGAATGACATACTTATGCCACAATCAGTAAAGATAAAATTGTCTAAACATTCCTCCATGAATGATTTTGGAAGAGTATCTTAATTGGGGATATAAATCTATATAGATAGATTTAAAAGGATGCTCGACTTAACCCAAGGAACGTATATTCCTTTGATGCTAAAGTCGTTTAGAATGGCAAACTCCAAGAGATGTCTCATGTTGATAAGCCATGGAGTGTATCTCTCTTAATAGTCCCCACAGACTCCTGAAAAGAGAGATCACATGAGTGACAATCATGTATGCAATGAAATATACGAGACCTGATGATGATCAGTCATATTCTGGAGAAGTTTACTGTGAGTCAGTGAAAACATCTTAAAGTACTTAACCGACACTAAGGATGTGATCATATTTATAGTGGGTCTGAATTAAAACTAGAGGGCTTAACAGACTCAAGTTTTCCAAACAGACCAAGACGATAGAAAATTCACTTTAAGGTAAAGTGTTACCTTGAACGGTGGTGCAATGAATTAGAATGATTTTAAACAGCATAGTGTTGCTGGTTTAGTGATAAAGACAAAGTATATAGCTATAAATAAAGCTACAAGTTGATTGTTTGGATGAAGAGTTCATTACAGAACTAGGAATTGTTCCTAAGTCTCATCTTGGATCTAAACATGTGTTGTGGCACTTTCATTTGATTATTGGAATCATTGAAAGATGGGAAATCACTATAGAGATAGTGGACTCTTAAGAACAACATTACATATCTATTAACTAAAGCTTATCCAACAGCAGGATAATCGTCACTTAGAGAATAAGGGTATGAGATACCATAGCGATTGACTTTAGTGCAAGTGGGAGATTGAAAGTAGTATGCACACAAGCCAACCATGTTTGATGATAAAACATATACTTTATAACAATCTTATTCATTTATTAATAAAAAGTATTATTTTATTAAATGCTTTTAATTATCTACATGATGCTATTTTATAATATGTGATAAACCCATAGTTTTAAGAAATGCTTTTAGAATAATGATGATGATCATTCTAATGATATCTAAATTCTTAGAAAGCTTAAAACTAGAATAGTTCCTAATCGTTGGATTACTAAATATGGGATTAGTGAATCCGGATAGATTGGTACATACATTACTTGCTCATTAGATGAGGATGATTGATCTCATGATCATTTGTGTGGAGACACTAAAGCAAGTATATAGGTACTTATTAGAGAATAAGTTCACTAAACATGGCTCGCTAAGGAATACCTAATGGAGTTTTACTTGTCTGTCAATAGGAATTCATGTAGTGATAGTAGTACAAGTAATCCTTGGACTTGAGATCATCATAGTATCTTGTGTATGATGAGTTATACTTTGACTTATTCCTTAATACCCTTAGGGTATATCAAAGGGTATGCTTGGGTATAATAAGTTGTACATGGAGATAATGTATGATCAATAAAGAATCTACCACTTCTAGTAAAAGAAGAGAAATGTCCTATGTGATTCGATAAATGACAACCCAGTAGTCCTTGGCCAAGGCAAAATGAAAATAGAAAGGAGTTTCTAATTTGCATTATTTGGAGTTGTGCATTTAAGAGTCGAAATACATATAATTAAATAAAATAAGACTTGACAATAATTTCATGTCTTATATTTAATTGGGACATTGTATAGTGGAAGGATTGAATTGTATGGTAGCTATTTACTCAAAGGTTCTTTTATGATTAATGTTGAAATCTATATTATCTGAAAAGTCGTTGATCACTAGGGAGACTTATCCCTATTGCAGAATAAATATTATTTATTTAAATAAATTAATATTTTAATTTATTTATTTAAATAAGATTAGAATTGTTCTAATTGATTTATTCACAACTAGTTTAATATGGAGAGCCTAAAGGGTCACACCATAAAAGGAAGAATAATTATTTAAGAAATTAATGGCATAATTGTAATAAAAACTTAAGTATATTTAATTTAATCTATTGTGATAGAATAAATTAAATAGCTTAATATTTATTATTTAATATTTTAAAAATATTAAATATAAATTAATAAGAGGAGTCTTATTAATATTATTACTATTATTATTTTTTTAATTTCTAAAGGAGTTTAGGAATTAATTAATAAAAGTACTTTCATATATCCTAATAATATTAGGAAGCTAATTAATTAAAAGAGCTTAATTAATTATTCCTAATAAGATTAGGAGCCTAATTAATTAAAAGGAGTTTAATTAATTAAAATAAAACTCAATTCCTTAATTGTTAAGGAGGGTGGCCTACATCTATAAATAAGAAGAGTCTTATTATGGGTGAAGGTGATTGAGACTTTCACAACACACGTGAATACGTAATTCCAATTATTGGAGAGTACGCTCCTTTTCTATGAGAAATAGAAAAATTAGGGTTTTGTCAAACACCCATCTTCTTGAATCCTTCTTCTTCCTTGGTGGATCACCTCTAGAGGCCAAACACTTGGGTGGCTAACGTTGATCAAAGAAAGGAACCCAACCCGGTGGATTCAAGTTGAACGGGAAAAGGATTGGAGGTGAACTTGTACCTGAGGAAGCTCGAATCTTCAAGGGTATGATTCTTGTTCTTTATATCTTTTCGTTTAATTAATAATTGTGCATAAAAGATAATCCATGTATATGATTTGTAAAATTTTAAAACTCTAATTTTCCACGTTTCCACTTATATTGTGCAATTTGATTGCGTTCATGAATATTACAAACCTAACAGCGGCTCTGCTACACAGTGGCCACCAAATTCAACCCAAAACCACATAAATTCACAACCCTAAACATCTAAAACTCTGTAATAACATAGTTAAGCATGCTATACACCATTCTAACTACATAAACATCACATATACACAAATTTGAAGAATCAAAACCACAATTTTCCAAATTTCTTAAATTTTTACACTTTTAGCGAAGTCGATCGCCACGACTTCGTTTATTAATCAATTGACACGATTCAAACTACGTCGCTTTCGTTTCTTAACATACTATAATAATCTAACATAAATTTACATATTATCATACATATTAAACATTAAATTTTGTACTTTCTAAAGCCATTTTCATGTATAAACGCTGTTATTCTAACTTTCTTCTTTTAAACCAATTTTTCCATGAATTCTCTTACTACAATCATGTATAAATATCAACCAATTGATTACATAAACTAATTTAACAATCACAATATCAGATTCACACAATCCCATATTAGAAATTTAGAACACAAACTTAAGTTTTTATACCTTCAATGCTTAATTTGTTTGCAAAATGATCACAAGCTATAGAAATCCTTCTCCTTCTTCTTGATAATCTCATAAAACTCTCTCAAGCTCTCTCAAAACCTCTGTAATTTCTTTCTTCTCTCCCAACTCTTTGTCTTTGTTAGCCTTAGGAAAAATAAGACGCGAAAGAAAATAAACTGATATGGCACGTACTCTTTCAGTTAAAAAAACAAAAAGGCGTCAGTTGAATAAGCCAAAGGCCACAAGGCCTTGTTTGGCTACCACCTATTCCCCCAAACTAGATTATTTTGATAATATTATATTATATAGTTACTTTTGTCACACCTTAGTTAATTTAAATGACTTATAATAGTAATTATAATAATTATAATTATAATAATACTTATGATTAATAAATTATTATACATCTAATTTAATTAATAAATAAGACTTAAGCATCACTTTATTTAATTTACTTATTTTCTTAATTATTAAACAATTCATTTAATTTAATTATTTCATTCAATCAAATCTTCAAATAAAAATTACCATTATTCAATTTAATTAACATTAATCAATTTAGTTACTAAATTTTTGATTCACAATTCATCAATTATTTATTTTACTCAATAAATAAATTATTTAAAATATTTATTTAACTCAATAAATATTTAAATTAAATTACAAATTTCTCGATCGTTACAGGAACTACTGAGCCGATAATTGCGCAAATCTGGATTAAGGAGATCGAGAAGGCCTTCACTATAGCTCGCGTGGGTGAAGACCAGAAGATAGTATTTGCCACATACATGTTGAGGGGCGAAGCGAACCATTGGTGGGAAGCTAATCAGCAGAGAGCGGGGGAAGGAACGATAATATGGGAGAGGTTTACGATGCTATTTTTCGAGAACTATTTCCCGAAGAGTGTGAAGATTAGGATGGAAGTGAAGTTTCTAGAGTTAAAATAAGGAAATATGACGGTGGCGCAATACGCTACTAAGTTTAACGAACTAGCCTTTGCAACGTTGTTAGAGATGGCAATAATTACGGAAGGTGGCAGTGAGGCCTTAAGTCTATATCATAAGAAGAAAAATAACAAGAACACTGGTAGTGAGCAGCGTGGAGGAACCAGCAGCAGATGGAGTAACTCCAGAAAGAGAAAGTGGGAAAACAACAACAACAATAGAAACAATAATCAAGGTGGGAGTCATCAGGGAAACTTCAAGAAAAGAATTGAAGCTTGTAACAAATGTGGAAGAAGTCATCAGGGGGAATGCTGAAAAGGGAAACACACGTGTTATAATTATGACCAAGAGGGACATATATCGCCAAATTGTCCAAAACTAAAGAAGATCACAGGATGTTTTGCTTGTGGAGCGACGGAGCATCAGATAAAGGATTGCCCGAAGAAAGGAAGTGGTGGAGCTGGCGGAGGCTAGGGAGAAGGAAGCAAGTTAATGATTGGTGGACCCGAACAACCCAACCGATCGACCGCCCGAACCTTTAACATGACCGTCCAGGATGCAGTAGCTGCGAAGGACGTGGTGTCAGGTATAATCCCAATCAATAATATAAATGCTTATGTATTATTTGATTCGGGTGCCATGTGTTCGTTTATATCTGAAGAATTTGCTAGTAAACTTAGTACACCCCGAGAACATTTAGAAGATCCCTTGAACGTAAAAGTTACGAATAAGAAAATAATCCTAGTAGAATATGTGTATCGAAATCATCGCGCAAACATTAGAGAACATGAACTGAGCGTAGAATTGATTCGTATTAGACCAGGAGAATTCGACGTAATACTGGGGATAGATTGGTTATATAACCGTGCGGCGGTAATTGACTGTCAGAACAAGTGTGTGAACCTTCAGACTCCGAGTAAGTCTAAGGTAGTGTTTTATGGTAGCTCATCGCTTAAGCAATCGTATTGCGTTACGATGATACAGGCCAAGAAATTATTAAGGAAAGGATGTGTAGGTTATTTAGCTTCCATTGTGGATACTCGGAAAAAGGGAGTAGAGATTAAGTACCCGTAGTGAATGAATTTCATGATGTGTTTCCGAATGATCTGCCTGGTCTTCCGCCAGACAGAGAAATTGAATTCGTAATAGACTTAGCACCAGAAATGACACCGATTTCGAAAGCTCCATATCGTATGGCGCTGGTAGAAATGAAGGAATTGATGATACAACTTCATAAGTTATTAGATAAGGGTTACATTTGACCGAATGTTTCTCCTTGGGGAGCATCAGTGTTATTCGTTAGGAAAAAGGACGGATCGATAAGGCTCTATATCGATTATCGAGAATTGAATAGAGTAACGATGAAGAATAGATATCCACTACCGAGGATAGACAACTTATTTGATCAACTAAAGGGAGCAAAATATTTCTCGAAGATCAACCTATGGACGAGATATCACCAACTGAAAGTGCAGAATGAGGACATACCAAAGACTTCGTTTTGAACCCGTTATGGACATTACGAGTTTTTGGTAATGTCAATTAGTTTGACTAATGCTCTGGCAACATTTATGGACTTGATGAATCGAGTTTTCAAGCCATACTTGGATAAATTTATGGTGGTTTTCATGGACAACTTCTTGATCTACTCAAAGAGAGATGAAGAACCGCTGAACATCTGAAGATTTTTTTGGAGGCACTACGAAAGGAGAAGTTGTATGCGAAATTATCAAAGTGCGAACTTGGATGAAGAAGGTTCAATTCTTAGGCCACGTGGTGGATGATAATGGAATCTCAATAGACCCCGAAAAGGTAGAAGCAGTAAGTAATTGGGAACAACCGAAAAATACGACGGAGGTGAGAAGTTTCTTAGGATTAGCTGGGTACTATCGAAGATTCATCCAAGATTTTTCTAAGATAGCGACCCCGTTGACTAATCTGGCAAGGAAGATGATAAAATTTGTATGGATCGACAAATGCGAAGAGAGTTTTCAAGAGTTAAAGAGGAGATTAAGCGAGGTGCCTGTATTATCTTTACCAGATGATACGGGAGGATTTGTGGTGTATAGTGATGCGTTGCATAGAGGACTGGGTTGTGTGCTGATGCAGCATGGTAAAGTCATTACGTATATGTCACGACAATTGAAGGATTACGAAAAATGATACCCTACTTATGACTTAGAGTTATCGACAGTAGTTTTTGCGTTGAAGATATGGAGATATTATTTGTACGAGGAGAAATGTGAGATATACACGGACCACAAAAGTCTAAAATATATCTTCACATAGAAGGAGTTGAATATGTGTCAGTGGAGGTGGTTGGAATTGATCAAAGATTATGACTGCGATATCCTTTATTACCCGGGGATGGCAAACTTAGTTCCCGACGCTCTGAACAGGAAAGGAAGGCAGAAACTGATGCAATTGATGACTCGTGAAGAGTTAATAGAGAAATGGAGAAATTGGAAATAGGGGTAAAGGAACCAGAGAGGTCTAAAGAGAAGTTATTTATAATGGAAGCTTGTCCGATATTATTGGATAGAGTAAAAGAAGCACAAGAGAAAGATGAGGAATGTGAGAAGATCAGGAAAAGGATTTCAGAAAATGAGGAAGAGAAATTTTGAATGAATAAAGGCGGTATGTTAAGATTCGAAGGAAGAGTGTGGGTACCAGTGATAACTGAATTAAGAGAAGAGATTTTGCACGAGGCACACAATACGACGTATTCCGTTCATCTTGGAGGTAGAAAGATGTACCGAGATTTGAGGCAACACTTTTGGTGGGCAAATTTGAAATGAGAAATTACGGAGTACGTTAGTAGATGTCTTACGTGTCAACGAGTCAAAGCAGAGCATCAGCGGTCGAGTGGTTTACTATAACCGTTGGAAATACCGTAGTGGAAATGGGAGCATATTACGATGGATTTCGTGGTAGGACTTTCAGTTACGAAGAAAGGTTATGATGCCATTTGGGTTGTCGTGGATCGACTTACAAAGATTGCACATTTTCTACCAATCAAGATCCGCTACAGTTTAAATCAGTTAGTGAGTCTGTACATAAAGGAAATTATTTCACGACATGGAGTGCTGGTGTCGATTATTTCTGACCAAGACCCGCGTTTCACGTTAAAATTCTGAAAAAGCTTGCAAGAGAGGATGGGAACACAGTTGAGGTTGAGTACCGTATATCACCCTCAAATAGACGGACAGAGTGAGTGAACTATACAAACGCTGGAGGATATTCTTAGGACTTGCGTGATGGACTTCGAAATTTGGACGACCACCTACCCTTAGTTGAATTTGCGTATAATAATAGTTACCATGCAAGTATCGGCAAGCCACCTTACGAAGCTCTTTATAGGAGGAAGTGCAGAATGCCATTATGTTGGGATGAAGTCGGAGAATGATGAATACTCGGATCAGAGTTAGTACAACAAACCGTAGACGTGGTGACAGTGATAAGGGCCAGACTAGTAGCAGCTCAGGATCGCCAGAAGAAGTACGCTGACTTGCATCGGCAAGATCGAGATTTTAAAGTCGATAGTTTTGTGTTCTTAAAGGTATCTCCATGGAAGGGAAAGATCTGTTTCGGCAAGAAAGGAAAATTGAGTCCAAGATTCATAGGACCGTTATAGATACTAAAGCGAGTGGGAGAAGTAGTGTACAAAGTTACACTACCACCTGAGTTAGAGCACATCCATAACGTGTTTCACATTTTCATGTTGCATCTGTACAAGCCTGACTACAAACACATGATTTTATACGAGCCCATTCAAGTAGAGAAGAATCTGGCATATGAAGAAATTCATGTTCAAATTCTTGATAGGAAAGAGCAAACCTTGAGAAATAAAGTTATTTCCTCTGTAAAAGTACTTTGGCGTAACCACGATGTTGAGGAGGCTACATTGGAGTTAGAAGATAGGATGATGGGGGATTATCCCTATCTGTTTGTGTAACCTTGTAGCAATTCTGGGATTAAATTTTTATAAGGGAGGGAGGATGTAATACCCGAGAATTTCAACGTCTTATTAAATGAAAATATTAATGGAAATGAATATTTATTTGAATATAAATGGTTTTGTGTTATGAGATAAGTTAACTCGATTATATTAAATAATTGAATAATTGGAAATGCATGGGGTTGCGAAGAACTCGTTGAAAGCCTTGTGTGGCACATTTATGAGAACTATTAATGATGATATTAATCGATGAAAGAATTATCAAGTGAACAATTAATGAATATTAATTGTTAATTGTTATTGTAAAATATTAATTAATTGTTAATGGTGATTAATTAATGATATGTGATTATTAATTGTCATTGTGAATAAAGTAAATTGCATGACTAGTATTGTATTATTTTTTTAATTGGTGTGTGTAAGACATGTGGTATTATATAGTTCTTACATTAAAAAGAAAATGTGGTATGACATATTAATATATATAAACTATATAATAAAGTGTAGGGAATTATAAATTACATAAACAATTGTTTATGTGACATTAAGTATGTAGGGAATATTAAAAGTTGTACTCTATCAAAGAATTGCCAATTTATTTCAATAAATGAGTTTAACTAGAATAATGAAGTTTTAATAAGATATTGAATTAATAGTGGTCAATTAAAATGGAGTTGATACCTACTTTAAATAATAATTAGACTGGACTAATGTAAATGGATTGTGATGTGAATACATAAATAATCCATAACTTTCGATTGTGTAGTAGAATTAACACATTAAAATTACATTTTGGGAGTATAAGAAAACAAACTAAGCTTTATAAATATGTTGTTGGGATTTAAAATCTGTGTCCCATATTAAGTGTCCCAACAGTGCCCAAATAGTAGCCTATGTCTTCATTGCATGAAATCAAGCAGCTACAAATCCATGGTGATGATGGCTATGGATTGGCAGTTGGCCAACTCCCTTCTACCCATTGTTCTCTTTCAATTTCCACTAAATCAAACCATGGTTCAAGAGCATTACCTGGATAGCCAATTCTCTATATAATGCACCCTCCTCTTCTCATTCTCAAATACTTTAAAATTTGTCTATTAAGTGTAGGAAGAGAGGGAGTGTTGCTTAGCATTGAGGGAGTATAATTAGATCTTTGAGGAATCAAATTAAACTTCAAAGAGGTATAAATTTTGTTTGTGTTCTTGAGTTTAAGTTTTGTCAAATTCTTGCAATTACTTGAATTCTCTATAATTGGTGGAAGATAACGTGCCATTATGCTAATTAAGTGTGTATGCATGTCTAGAAGTAGTTTGTGTTACAGCAGAAGATGTTGATAATGCTTGTGATTGAGGCTCTGCAGAAGCAGAACCATATTTTTTTGCCTCTGGACGAAGTGGTGCGGCCGCGCCACTTCCCTAGTACTTCACCCCGCATCCGCGTTAGTTGCCTATAACAGTTACTGCTGTTGATTCCTTAAGATGTCATGAGCATGCTACTTAAGTTTGAATATGTATATAAATGAACTTAACACATGGATAGATGTTGTTATGAACATAGTAAGTTGTTTTAGCTTGATTTAGTATGTATTCAAAGAAAACTTAGCAAATTGGGAACTAGAATTCATGAACATGAAATAACGTATAACCTGGCCTAAAGCTCCAACATGTTAAGTTCTGACGTGTGACCAATATACCAGTTTATGTTGTTGAAGATAGTATAAGATATTCAAGAATGACTTCAAGGAAGATGCAAGTGAAAGGCCATAATAGCTATGTGTACATGAACTATGCATATAATAAGTTTAAACTTCAAAACATACTCATGGGATCTATGGTGTAATTATGAACGCATAATTTAGTCTATGTGAACTTGTCTTGCATACTTGAATAAGTTTTTCTAAGGGACACTTTAAGTTTTAAATACAAGCTTAATAAACTATATGGGAACTTATAAGCATACTTATATATTCTAATATGTCTATGTGAGCGCATGATGTATAGTAAATGAAGTGAATTTGCATACTTGGTAGCTTGACATGAGATTTTAACAAGAAACCTTGAAAACTAATTTTGTCAATAACTATATTATGAATATTCTAGCACTTGACATCATGATTAAGTGTATCATGCATGTAGACATAATTGACAAGCATACTAGCTAATCGTATGCATTATAAAGTAGTTAGGAATGGTTATATCAAGTCTAAATGAAGTAGAATTATACAAACTTAACATACATGATTTAACTAATGCAAGCATATACAGTAGAAACCTATGGACCACATAGCATGTGTTTAGCGATTAAACGTAAGAAAATTATTAATTGAACACTTAAAGTCTTGATTAAATGAGAATAGATGATGATCTATGATAATGCTATGATATGAGGTCAAACTTGGTTATCCACATACTAACATGTGTGTTTTGCACGATTATTTATGTACATACAAGTCGAGTGTTCATGACCTTCTGCAGGAGCAGCCATGCTCTGGTTTGAACAAGGAGCAGCGAGGCTGCGCCACTCTTTAGTTCAAATCCATCGCAAACGCGCCACCCTGCAGTAGGATCAAATTTCTGTAGTTGTTCTGTGGTTTCATAATAACCTAAGTTGTTACTATAATCTGTAATACAAGTCCAGTGTAGTATTCATGTGTTAATAAGCATGTTGTTGATATGATCCTATGATGAATAAGTGCTTACCACTTTAAAGTCAAATTGTGATTTCAATTATGACATAGTGTGTTATAAACTAATATTCATGTGATGACATACGTATAAGATTATGTGACTAGAAGACTAGCACTATATGTTAGCATCGATAAATTTCACTTGTGTATGATAGTAAAGTAAGATAATAGGTGTGTATGTTGAACTTGTATAACTAATGTGATTATACATAAATAGGATATCATAGTGCATTGGATTGATATTAAGCTTTACTTTGGTAAACTACGCTTGGGGAAAGTATCTGAACCATCCTTTACATTGTGCAAGTATCCTAAACCCTTGCTTTACTTTATTCAACGGATATCGTAAGCTTATCTCTTTAAATGCAAGTTATCCTACTTATTCGTTCAATTGAGCTATCATGTTTAAACTTTTGTGAAAAATATTATTCATGTTGAGCTTGGTATTGTTCTTGAATATTGTGAAAAGGTTCATGTCATTGATTCGGCTAGATGATAAGTGGATTTTATATCCACAAATTGATTTCTTGTTCAAGCTTATTTGTTATGAAATCCTTGCCTTTATGTTCATTTTTATTTGTTTCTTGTTATTTTATATGTAGGATGGTTGGTGTGGTAATTGAGTGAAAAAGGAGGCATTTGGAGCACAATTAGAGCAAGTATGGTGTTTTGGCAAAGTTAATTTACAGAAGGTACCCCCGTCGGGGCGGGCCAATTTAACTCTTACACCCCTACCGGGGCGCGGGGTCTCCAACTCTGCATGACAGGGCCTAGACCACCGGGGCAGGCGTTTCCTATGCAACTATCCCTGCCAGGGCGGGGGTGCCGAATCTGGGCTCTCCTATCTTGGTTTGAACTCTGCTGGGATGTGGACTAGAGCACTTGGTTAGCATATGGACTCTAGATGATGGGGGAATTCAACCAGAACTCAGGGGGATATATATATTGAGCAACAAACAATGAAATAATGATCATATAAAGCAATTAATAGAGATTAAGAACTGAAATTCATAGCAAGCTTCTGTAAGAACCCGAATTTTTAGAAAATATTAAAATAATAATTTAGTAAATAAAATTCTTAAAGCTTGAGATGGGTTCGAACGAGTATATATATTTATGTGTTACGAGGTATGTGGTATTTTGTTACATAGGGTAATATGAGCTATGTAATATGTAATGTTGTGTTTAATGAATATATATTATTATTATATATTTGTTATAAATTATAGAGATAGATTAGTAAAGAAGATGGATAGAAATTTATCTATTTATTATGTGAATTTTTTTATCGTAGTAAGTTGGTGACATTAAATATCTTTGATAATCACCAATTTCTTGAGTATTTGTACTAGTACGTATCAAGTCTAATGCAGTGCGGCCGTACCCTTTAATGGTGGATGTATAGGAGCTGGGCTAAACGATTTCTTCAGAGAGCGGAGGTATATACGGATTAGTAACCGATCTAACTCACTGTGAAAACAGTGTAGACGAGACGGAAACTAATTTGTTGGTTGTTTATGGGAGACCACTTAGTGTACTATATTGAATACTATTAAAGGCTCGACGCATGCTAGGTTTAGACTGGTATATATGTACGTTGTTGACGAGAGTAGATGGCCGTTATACCTTTAAGGTGGTTAGAGAATTATTATGTAATTCAATACACGTCGAGAAGTGAGGAATAAAGGAAGGTATGTATGTGTTATATTTGAGCTTTGTGTTATTGGTGGTATGAAACCGTAAAGGGGATGTATAGTTGGATAAACTAATAAGGGAGATAGAGTTTTAAAACTCAAAGTGCGATCCCTTAGTTGTTAAGGAAAATAGTAACCGATGGTGTGAACCCAAAGTGAGGATTTATGATTAGACAAGTTAACACTTAAGGAGGGTGTGTAAAGTATTTAGAAGCATAGATTTCATTTCTGCTGGTGCAGAACTTGTCTGCCTCTGATTTGGGTATGGCGCAGCTGCACCATTACCAAGCCTATGACCAGCGCAGCTGCGCCGGTCTGTAAAATCAGTTGTTGGAATTTAAAGTTTAAGAAATGGGTATTAAGGACTCATAAGGATAATAAAAATCTTAAATGATAGTTAAGTTGTCCACGAATGGATTTGAATAAGAGTTAATTAATTAACCCATAAAAGAAATGATTAATATTAATTAATTATTGTGTGGGTTGAAAGTACACAACTAAATGATATTTAACCCAATTAAAATATTAATGTTGACATTATCATTAAATAGTGTTACTATGTGAAATATGAAAAATGTGAGCAGTAGTAATATATAATACATACGGCTTAAGAATACGTGAAGTGTGACGTTTAATCGGGACTAATGATATAAGGTGCCAAGTAGTACAATGAAGCAATATAATGCATTTTAATATTCTAGAAACTGGAAGGAAATAAATGTTTAGATAAACATTAATACTAAATAAGGTTATAATGTGGTTATGTGGGTAGTAGAGATAATTATGGGACAACCCGAACATTTATACCTAACTGTGTTATTTTATTGCATGTATTTAATGTACATGGATTATATAATGTGTGTATAAAATTTATCTTTATATTCCTGATATGGTAACAATTGTACACTAAGATTTCATTTTGGAACCAAACCAAGCCTTAATTAACCAAATGCTGAGATTTCTTTCTTGTCCCAAATTGAGTGGCACAATAGTATGTGAACAGTGGCCTAACTCTATATTACGTATGAATTAGTTGGTTGTTGAAGGCTACCTTAGCCATAATCATGAAACGAGAAATGGGTAGAAGGAGCTGGTGAATCCTTTTCACCAAACTCTCTCAATCCAATGGATTTTTCTTCTAACCTTTGGTTTGATTTCTTGGTTAATGGCTTGACATGGTCAGTAAAAATTTTATAAATTGAGCATTCCTTTCACTTTCCTTATTGTTGAGATTTCTTGTTAAGTTATATTTGAGAGTGGAGAGCTTCAAATTTATGAGGATTGCTAGTGTGGAATTGAGAGTATACAAGGGTTATAAGGACTTGGAAGTTCAATTAGCAGCAAGTTCATTCATATTGCAGAGGTATAACTCCATTCCTTGATTCCCATTTTCAGTCTCTGTCAAAAAGAGCTTTGAATTCTTGAATATCAATTTCTTTATTTTGTGGAATTAGATGTTAATGGGGTTGGGTAATGTTTAATTAGTTGTTATATGACCTTATATAGATGTTTCAACTGTAATAGGAATGTTTAGAATTAATTTTGTGAGTAAATTTTGTGGTTGGGCTAAAGTTCTGCCGAAGCAGACTGCTTCTGCTCCTGAACCAGACATGGCGCAGCTGCGCCCTAATTGAACTAGGGTGTAGCGCAGCTGCGCTGTCCTCTGAGTTCAGTTGAGCCTTCTATTTTAAAAATCTGCTAAGTGTGATCAGTTGTTATGTCTTAAGCCAACATGCAAACATGTGTAACATCTATATATAAGTATAATAACCTAATGTGAGTGGCTTTTACTAGATTAGCATACGTGATTAATGAAAATGTGAAGTTTAAAAATGGATTTAGAACTTTAGAAATGAACTTGATAGGTATGAATGCCATATCTATATACTAACTTGGTAAGTACGTTAGTATGGTTTAGAGATGCGTGAATAACCCGTTAACTCATGTTTATATGATTCGTAAGGAAGCATGAACATGTTGAACTTATTAGTAAGTTTTTAGTGAAAATACGAACTTTGATGAGACTTATGTTCTACGAGTTCTGATCTTAGTAGTCTATACACATGATGGATTTCAGATGTAAACGAGCATGACATGTGATTCATAGTTCCTTTGTTCATGACCACCTTATTAGGCTTTGTGTTAGAGGAGTTTTTCAAGAAAAAGCTTAGCATAATGAACTAACATAATGAACTAACATGCATGACTACTACATGATTTAAACTCTGACCTTGCGAGCATGATAACATTACATGACTATATATGTTTAGAGCTTTGAAGTTGTCTTGTATGTGTTGAGTGGCATTGTTCAAGTCTACAATGGTTTGAAAAGCAAACTTGAACATATCTTCAAAATCTAGTTGCATCACATGGATATCTAGATTCTAAAGGATTTATAAGTCATGTTATGTCTATAATATCTCTAGGTGTAATTTATATGTATGGAATATGAGGATTTCAAAATAAATTTGAGTTTAAAGCATGATTGCAAGTTTTAAATAATAATAGCTATGAACAAGCAATATGAATGCTACAAGTATATGCAATAACGGAATTTGAAATCTCTAGGTGGGTATGTATCCAAGTAATGAGTTATGGTAACCGTTTGATAATGTTTTGCGTGAATGCCGTGAAAGATGTAAGTTCAAACTTATACAAATGAACTCAAGAATGATTATGTGATTATGTGAGCACCTCTAACATGTAGGTATGATAGAGTATTAGTACATAGATGTGTAAGGTTTGGGGTAGAAACAAAAAGGCAGTAGCTCAGTCCTGGTCTGGCCAGGGGACAGCGCAGCTGCACCGTCCCTAGGCCTAGACAGGGCGCAGCTGCGCTGTGCAGCAATCACAGATCGATTCTGTTTTTTGATCTGATGTTTGAAGCATTCTTATATGATTTCTTTAACATGACCAATATTCCATGTAATGTGTTAAGAAGCATGCTATGTGATAGAGATGAATATTAATTATGATTTTCAAAAGTTAAGTTCAAAGGAATACTTTCAAGATATTAAGCAATGATATGTTGTTTAGATTTGTAATGTCTTACAAACTGAATTGTGCTATGAATATATAGTATATGTGATGTTGTATGAAGTTACGACTAAGTTAGACGTTTATGTGTACGTTTGAACTTACCTATACGAGTTTTAAATATGTCGATCACGTAGCGAGTCAAGTGTGCGATAGAGATATACGGATGTTGATGTCATGTCTGAATGGTTAAGGTATATATATACGTACCTAACTATTCCGAGAATGTGATGAGAAAGTGAAGTGTAGGTTTTACGAACCTAGTTAGGAACAATGTAATATTATTATTACATTGAGACTGTATGAATGTATGACTAATGGATATGAATCCATGATTATATAACTGTGTAAGAATACACGAAATGCAGTTAAGTCGTAGTTCATAAACTACGAATCAGGCAAGTCTTTCAATTCCTATTTGTTTTATGAATTCGATAACTATTAGTTGAGCTATGTTATGCCATGAGAATGTTGATGTATATATATGAAATGCATATGAGATATGTATGAAATGTGAAAGTTTATCTTCGATGATATGCTTGTGAAGTAAATCTCTATGTCGGTTATGTGAGAAGTAACATGCGTAGAAAATATTAATTGATTATGAATGCATGAACTGAATATGCTATTATATGCTATGTGCTGCATGAAAACTGTTAGAATTGCTAGGCTGTCGAGCTCACCCTTGCAAATAACCACTTTTGCAGGTTAAGGATACATGGTAAAGGTTACATGCTATTTGATTGATAAAGTTCAATGGTATCGAAGGAGATTGACTTATTATTTAATTGGATGCTCTTGAACCATGTTTAGGTTTTAGTAGATGAACATGATAGTTGTTCATAATGTGTAATACATGTTAAGTTGTACTATGTGATACATAGAGAAATTCGAATTGAGATGTAAATATTTATACAGTAATTTGAATAGAAGGAATCATAACATAATTTGATTCAGGGATTTGTAATTGATTCAAGTTAAGATATCAATAAAAGATTATTTTTCAAAGGAGATTGAAAAAGTTTAAATTATTCCACATATTCTTATAACATCGAATGTGATGTAAAACAGGAATGGTAAATGACCAATATTTGAAACTTATAATAGTTTGGGGGTCATTGTGCAGATCTTGGAAATGGAAAAAATTTATATTCGAAATTGTAATAAGTGAGGTTATATTCATTAAGTTATGAATAAAGGTTATCAATAGTTGAACGATAGTAGTATCGTGGCGGACCGAATTCGTGGTTCGAAGGGACCCAGAGTTGGGGGCGTCACAGCTTCAGAGTGAAGATTTTGAAGAACGATCATATTGATTGTGGATTAAGGCTAAAGTGAAGGGTGTTCTGCATTATTCTTCTTCTTTATTTTTATTTCTGTAATTGAAAAGATGATATCTTTAATCTATTTAGTGATTATTTCATTTATGATGAACTAATTTCTTTTTAGGCTTAAGACGGATCTTTAAGTGGAACGATGGTTATGTAATTTTTGATTTCAGTTTAATAAGCTATTATCCAGTTTATCTATATTAATTTGAGCTTGAATTTATGAATTGCCTGATCAACGATTCTTTGTGGACTTGTATGAATTCGAGAGATGAAATACAGTCTAGACATAGTTAATATAGCATGTGTTCTTGATTTATGTGAATGAACAGAATCTTGATGAATGTTAGGGTAGAGATATGCTTGACATCGCATGTAATCGGATAAGAAACTTGATCTTAAATCTTCTTTAATTGTAATTCACATAGAGATATAGTGCGTTAGTTAATTAAGGTGTTTAACTTGATTCTATCTTAATTGTGGATTGAAGTTAATATGGTATTAGTGCATCGAGAGGTGGCTAGTACTACATACGTGTTCTTGATTAATAAACTGAGATAGTGAATTAAACTGGAATAAAGGTATAATAGTCAGAGTGATGCTTAGAGTGAAGTCGAAAGCATAATTCTCCATTATTTGTTTGAAAATTCAGTTTTTAGAAATTGTTGATTGTTTGGTGATTTTAATATTTTTAATACCTTTAGTTATAAACTGGAATTTGATTAGTTTAATAAAATTAGGATTAATAGGAAATTGGTATTTGTGAGGTTTAAATTCTATTTACAGTCTCGGAGGGAACGATACTCTACTTACTATTATATTACTTGTTGACCACGTATACTTGTGTGTTGTGCGTAATTCGATTTTACCCAACAAGTTTTTGGCGCCGTTGCTGGGGACTTTAGTATAGATTTTAATATTTTGCAATATCATTTTAATTAGTCCAGTTTTACTTAAACATTTTTGTTTTGTTTTGTTCGTCTTAATTCAGGTTGTTGAAGTTGGTTTATGCAAACTCGATCCAAAAATCCAGACTTGCTTCCTTTTGAGGACGACATTAAAAGACACTTTCAAAGGCTACGTAAGTGGATTAAGGAAACAAGGGATGACTTTGAAAATTCTGAGAAAGAAGAAGTAATGGCTGCCGAAGACCAGAAAGTGTTGAGGAACTTTGCTACACCTAAGGTGACTGAGCTGCAGTCGAGTATCGCCAGGCCTGCTATAGCTGCGAATACATTTGAGATTAAGCCTGGGACTATTCAAATGAACCAAAACTCGTTTCAGTTTGGGGGACTAGCAAATGATGATCCTAACAAGCATCTGATCAGCTTTATGGAAATATACGACACTTTCAAGTACAATGGGGTGTCGGAAGACGCGGTAAGACTTCGCTTGTTCCCATTCACTCTGCGGGACAAGGCGAAGAGTTGGTTACATTCTCTATCGCATGGATCAATAACTACATGGGATGACCTTGCTCAAAAATTTCTTGCAAAAATTTTCCCACCAGTGAAAACTGCAAAAATGAGGAATGAGATAACTATATTTGAACAACAACATGGGGAATCACTGTACGAAGCATGGGAGAGATATAAAGAATTGCTCAAAAAATGCCCACATCACGGATTGCCTAAGTGGTTGCAGATGAAAACATTTTACAATGGACTACATGGGAATCTCAGGACCAGTATTGACGCAGTGTCGGGGGGAGCTTTTATGGCATAGAACTATGAGGAGGCATATCAGTTGATAGAGACAATGGATGCTAACAATTATCAGTGGCCCATGACAAGAATGACACAACCTACAGTTGCTAGAGTGTTAAAGGTAGATGGAGTGACAGCAATAATAGCATAGATTTCAGCAGTCTCTAAGAAGTTTGATGTTTGGTCAAGGGGGACAGACACATTAAATTACAGTTATTTGTGAGTTGTGCGCGGGTGAACATCATACGGATCAATGCGCAATCAACCCAAAATCAGTATAATTCTTGAGTAGCTACAACAGAATTCCTCAGAATACGTACCCGAATGCATGTAATCAGGGGAATAGGAATTTGACGTGGAACAATAATCAGAATTAGCAATTCCCACGACCATCGTATCCCCCAGGATTTCAGAATCAACAACAACCAGTTCAACGTCAAGAGAGGAAATCAGATTTAGAGGAATTGCTATCGAAGTATATAACAAGCAACGAGGTAGCCATGAAAAACCAAGCAATAGCCATCAAGAATTTAGAAAATCAGATGGGACAGATAGCGTTGGCATTGAATAACAGGCCTCGAGGAATATCACCATGTGATACAGAGAAAAATCCAAAAGGTAATCACGAGCAATGTCAGGCAATCATGTTGCGAAGTGGAAAACAGCTTGAGGGTCAAAAAATAGAAAATTCGATTGTAAAAGAAGTTGAGACAGATAGTGAGAATAAAGTGGTTGAGGACAGACCAGGGGAAGAAAAACAAGTGCAAAAGAACAAACCAGTTAACGAACCGATTGTTTATCCTCCCCCACCTTTCCAGCAAAGAGTTCAAAAACAGAAATTAGACAAGCAGTTTACGAAATTTTTGGAAGTTTTTAAAAAACTTCAGATTAATATCCCGTTCGCAGAAGCCCTAGAGCAAATGCCAAGTTATGCAAAATTCATGAAAGGGATTTTGTCAAGGAAAAAGAGGTTGGAAGATTTTGAGACAGTGGCATTAACAGAGGACTGTAGTGCGGTTTTACAGCGAAAGTTGCCACCAAAGTTGAAAGATCCGGGGAGTTTCACCATTCCATGCACAATTGGGAACATATCATTCAACAAGTGCTTATGTGATTTAGGGGTGAGTGTGAACCTTATGCCGTTATCAGTTTATACAGAATTGGGTTTACCAGCTCCAAAGCCTACGAACATCTCATTACAATTGGTGGATAGGTCGGTCACGTACCCGAGAGGAATTTTGGAGGACATATTGGTTAAGGTTAACAAGTTTATATTCCCCGCGGATTTCATTATTTTGGATTTTGAGGAAGATAAGAACATCCCAATCATCCTCGGGAGACCATTTTTGGCTACGGGTAGGACACTCATCGACGTACAAAAAGGTGAACTAACGAAGAGGGTCCAAGATCAAGAAATAAAATTTAATGTTTCCAAGGCCATGAAATTTCCTACGGATGAAGAAGATTATTTCCGGATGGATATCATTGATCAGATAATCAGCGAAGACATGGGAAAGAGTTTTGTTAACGATCTATTGGAAACGACTTTGTTGGGAGATGAATAATCAGATGATTCTGAATTTGTAGACTACTTGTAGATGCTAGACTCCCTGCCACGAGTTAGCAGATTTAGTGCACCATTTGAACCATTGCACACGGATGAAAAAGCCACAGCAAGGATAAAACCGTTATTGGAGGAGCCACCGACTCTTGAACTTAAGCCACTCCCTAAACAACTCAGGTATGCATACCTAGGCCATTCTAATTCTTTACTTGTTATTATTTCTGCTGCACTTAACGAATTGCAGGAAGAAAAGTTGCTGAGGGTTCTTAGGGACCACAAATCGGCTATAGGATGGACAATTGCGGATATCAAAGGAATCAACCCATCCTTTTGCATGCATAAAATTCTGATGGAAGACGATGCAAGACCGACAGTGGAGCAACAGAGACAACTTAACCCAATCATGAAAGAAGTGGTTAAGAAAGAAATCTTGAAATGGTTGGATGCGGGTATCATTTACACGATTTCAGACAGTAAGTGAGTCAGTCTAGTGTAATGTGTGCCGAAAAAGGGAGGAATGACCGTGGTTCAGAGTGATGACAATGAGCTAATTTCGACAAGGACAGTGACTGGTTGGAGGGTTTGCATGGACTACAGGAAGTTGAATAAGGCGACCCGCAAAGATCACTTCCCTTTTCCCTTTATCGATCAGATGTTGGACAGATTAGTAGGACATGAGTACTACTGCTTATTGGATGGATATTTGGATTATAATCAGATCGTCATCGCTCCTGAAGATCAAGAGAAGACTACTTTCACGTGCCCATACGGCACATTCGCATTCAAGAGAATGTCGTTTGGTTTGCATAATGCACCCACCATCTTCTAGAGGTGTATGATGGTCATCTTCTCGGACATGGTGGACAAAAATATGGAAGTATTAATGGACAACTTCTCTGTCTATGGGGATGATTTTGATGCATGTCTGGAGAATTTGGTAATGGTCTTACAAAGATGCACTGACACGAATTTGGTCCTTAACTGGGAAAAGTGCCACTTCATGGTTGAAGAATGCATAATTTGGGGGCACAAGGTCTCGGCTCAAGGATTAGAGGTTGATAAAGCGAAGTTGGAAACAATTGAAAAGCTTCCTCCACCGAGTTCAGTTAATGGAATTAGAAGTTTTCTGGGACATACTGGGTTTTACAGACGATTTATAAAGGACTTCTCTAAAATTGCAAAACCTTTGTGTAGTCTTTTAGAGAAGGATTCGGTGTTCAAGTTTAATGAAGAGTGTAAAGTGGAATTTGAGTTGTTGAAGAAGAAATTGACCATAACTCCCATAATCGTTGCACTGGATTGGACCATGCCATTCGAGTTAATGTGTGATGGAAGCGACTATGCGGTTGGGGCTGTTTTGGGTCAACATTGAGAGAAGGTATTTCATGCTATCTACTATGCAAGTAAGAGACTCACGAAGACTCAAATGAACTACACAACTACGGAGAAAGAATTACTTGCAGTGGTTTATGCGCTCGATAAATTTCGGGCATACTTAATCTGGACAAAGGTGGTAGTTTTTACAGATCACTCGGCCATTTGGTACCTAATTTTGAAAAAAGATGCTAAGCCACACCTTATCCGATGGATTCTCCTGTTACAAGAGTTTGATTTAAAAATAAAGGATAGAAAGGGGACGGATAATCAAGTTGTCGATCATTTGTCAAGGCTAGAAAATCAGGGTAAAAAAGAAGTTGATAAGTGTGTAATTACTGAGTCATTTTTGGATGACCAGCTATTTGGGATAAATAAAGAATTTCCATGGTACGCGGACTTCGTGAATTATCTAGTGAGCAATATTCTTCCCCCTAATCTTACAAGACAACAGAAAAAGAAGTTTCTTCATGACATCAAGTGGTATATGTGGGATGAGCCTTACTTATTCAAACAGTGCACCGTCAAGATGATTAGAAGATATGTGCCCCACAGTGAAGTGAAGAATATAGTGCATGACTGTCACTCATCGGCGTATGGGGGACATTATGGTAGTGAGAGGACATCGGCAAAAGTGCTTCAAGCGGGGTTTTATTGGCCTACTCAATTTAAGGATGCCCACCAATTTGTTAAAATTTGTGATAGATGTCAACGAGTGGGCAACATATCGAAAAGGAATGAGATGCCACTTCAAACTATTTTAGAAGTTGAGATTTTTGATGTATGGGGCATAGATTTCATGGGGCCAATCCCTTCCTCATTTACCAATCAGTACATTTTTCTTGTAGTTGACTACGTATCAAAGTGAGTGGAAGCCATAGCACTCCCGACTAACGATGCCAAAGTGGTTCTCAAATTTTTACAAAAGAATATTTTTACGAGATTTGGCGCGCCAAAAGCTATTATAAGGGACGAAGGTAGTCACTTCTGCAACAAAATCGTTTACAGCTCTCTTGGCAAAGTATGGGGTCAAACACAAAGTCGCTACATCATATCATCCCCAAACCAGTGGGCAAGCTGAGGTTTCGAATAGGGAGGTGAAGAAAATCTTGGAAAAGGTGGTAAACCCGAATAGAAAGGATTGGTCTCTCAGGTTGGACGATGCACTATGGGCCTACCGGACTGTGCATAAAACACCAATTGGTACGTCACCATATCAATTACTATACGGGAAAGGATGTCACTTGCCGGTGGAGTTACAGCACAAGCCTACTGGGCTATTCAGAAACTGAACTTCGATCAAGCAGCTGTGGGAGAAAAGAGATTACTTCAGCTAAACGAGCTAGATGAATTCCGTCTTTAAGCTTACGAGAACTCGAAGTTATACAAAGAAAAGGTCAAGAAATGGCACGATCAGAAAATCATGCATCGAACGTTCGAGCCAAGGCAATCAGTACTACTTTTCAACTCAAGGTTGAGGTTATTCTCGGGGAAGTTAAAATCAAAATGGTCGGGGCCATTCACCATCAAAACAGTTTTTCCACATGGCGTCGTTGAACTCTACAGTCAAAATCCATTGGAAACTTTCAAGGTCAACGGTCAATGGTTGAAGCACTATTAGGGTGGTGAGTCCAATTGGGACGTCATCACAATCACATTGACCAACGCACCATAAACAGGGAGTAGTCAGACTGAACGACTTAAAATCAAGCGCTAATTGGGAGGTAACCCAATCGTATTATTATTTTTCATATTTTTAATCATAACTGTTAGATTATAGTTTAGAATAATTAGTAATTTATATTAAGTGCATTAAGTAGTTATTATATTGTATGAGTCGTGATAATCTCTTAACAATGCTCAAAATGATCAACAACCTACTCACATATGTGCTTCATGGCTTGCAGGATGTTAAAATATTCATTAAGTGGAATAACATGAAGGAAAAAAGAGCAGAGAACATCAGTTAACAGAGTGCATGCCCACCGGGGCGGGCTCCTAAAGCCTTATACCCCCCGCCGGGGCAGGGGTCTCTCCAACTTGAAAACAGTGAGCATACCTGCCGGGGCGGGCTTCTTATGCCTTATACCCCCCACCGGGGCGGGGGTCCTGGAACTCAATCGACTCTTCGACAGTTACTTCTTGCTCAACCACAACTCCACTTCTTCATTATACTCTCCTTATTCATCCATTACAACTACAACCTCCATCCATTACACCCCACTTTGTTCCCACGATTTTGGCATCATCCACTCCATCCCCCACCACTTTAATCCATTACTCCAAACTCACTTCCTCACATCATCCACTTCTATAAATTCACTCCCTCATACCACAAACTCACCACATACTTTCCACTCCTTCTATAAAAAGCTACGAATTCAGCAAGGTATTAGGGTAAGTTTAGAGCAATTTAGTGTGAGGAACAATACTACAAATTCTTCATCTTCGCTCACCCTATTTGCCATAAAAATTGACAAGTTTAGGGGAAGAAACCTCTATGCACACTAAGTGTTTGAGAGTTTGTGTGAACCAAGTTTGGGGGGAAGACAGTGTATTCAGGCATTCGGAGTTCAATGGCATCTCAACCTACATCTAAACAACAAAGGGGAGAAAGTTCAAGGCCCATACCACCATCACGAACCTTCGACCGATGCAAGTTCAAAAGTGCCACCGCCACCGACCGTTACGACTATATGGCAACAAAGGCTCTTACACCGGAGCGGGGGTTGGCACTGGATCATGTGGATGGGGAGATGATGTAACATATTTATCAGAAAGGGTGGAAAAATTTCACTGAGGAACCCGAGGCCCCAGTTGTCAATGTTGTTAAGGAATTTTATGCAAATGCCTAGGACAAGGCCCCTTTCAATGCGTTCATCCGAGGTAGATTGGTCCCGTTCAGTGCCGATGCAATCAACACATATTATCAGTTACGAGTCCTGAGACATTGTCAGTATGCTCATTTATGTGACAACGATCCGAATTATGAGGTTATTCTGAAGGACATGACTAAGCAAGTGCAACATGGATTAAGGGTCGGAAAGGAGGCACAGTTTTTCACATGAAAGATCTCAGCAGGTATGGGAAGATTTGGTACGCCTTCTTATGTGAGAAAATGTTTCCATTCACACACACTTCTGATGTCACCTACGAGAAGGCACTCCTATGATATACAATTGTGCAAGATTTCATCATCGACGTCGGGGCCATAATCAATTTTTCCATTTGCCGATGCTTAAGAGGGAATTTCTCAGGCGGTTTGCCACACCCATCACTCATTTGTGGGTTGTGTCGCCAAGCTGGTCTTAGATGGTCTGATGATGAATCCACTCAGATGCCGCTGAAGCTATTAGATTCCAGAATGATCGCGCGATATTCGGTATGGGCATAAGGTGAGTCACATCCAAGAGGAGTAGGTTTTATATTTCCCTCAGCTTCGGAGGATAAAGCTGACGCTGAGGACACCTCAGATGATGCCGAGTTTCAAGAGGATGCGACGATAGGAGAGCAAGGAAATGAGGCAGAACCATCTTTCGACGCCATATCTAACCCTCAGTTTCTTGCATTTCAACGACAAATGGAGGAGCACAACAAGGAAGCACTACGGGAGATGCGGCGACTCGCAGCTAGGCAGGATCACATATTTGATGCAATGAACCTGTCGTTTGCTTCATTGAATGCAACACTTCAGAGCTTCAATCCAACTGCCTAATTCCTGTACCACCAACCAGCTCCAATGCCACGTTTCCCACCAAGTGACTCTGATGAAGAAGAACACAACACACCACCACCCCAGGCTTATTGATTACAGGGAAGTCCTCATATTTTTATTGCATTATCCATACAATGAGGACATTGTAGTTTTTAAGTTTGGGGGATTTAGTTTTGCATTTCATTTTTGCATACATAATGTCATTAGTTTGAATGTTTGCATGTTATTTTAGGATTTTGATGTTACATTCATGTAATCACATAGTTGCATAGTAGCTTAGGTGCATAGTAGCTTAGGTTATTTTTGTTATTTCTGCATTTTGTTATGTTATGTTTGACATATATATAAAAAAATTTATTTAGGTTAACCATTGTCTTAATTTTGCATATGTCCAACAGTGTTGTAGTTCATTTTATGTTGGCCAATGATGAGATTGAGATGAAGTTGACAAGTACAACACTGATTATTAGAACCTTGATAAAGTCTCTGTTATAAATTGAATCTTGAGCATGTTTGAAACTGATATACAAAGGGTAGCATGCTAATAACATCTGTGTTGATTGGTTAGTTCAAATTGATACATAAAGAGTTTCTAGAGGATAATGCTACTGTGAATGAGAAAATGACAAGGATAGGAAGTGAAGACGAAGAATTGGGCAAGAACCTAAGTTTGGGGGCCTTTGTTACTTGAACAAGTACGACCGTAGGGGTGTCTTAACACCTAGCGCCCTAAGGTCTTTCATGGTCTGGGAGTCATTGGTTGAAAGCTCACTAAGGGGTAGCACTGTCAGCCTAATGGAATGAGGCATTGCACAGTCATGTAAAAAATAAAATAAAATAATAAGACGAGAAAAGAGCAAAATGCCCCCGTAAAAAAAATAAAAATAAAAAATATAAAGTATAAGTACCCTATGTGAACCCTTGATAGTGGTAATTGTTTAATTTTAGTTGGAACTCGTATGCTTTTGAAAATTTTGAGTTTTCTCTGTATGATTCCTTCTAAGAAGTTGGTTATGTATTGAAGTTAAGTCTGTATCAGTTGTCATGGATGTTGCACACACACATACTAGATCAGTGATGACTCTCTATGATTCAAGGATTGATAAGAAACTATTGAGTGGTTTCGATAAGAGGTGTTGAAATGTTTGCTTAATCTTCCTGAGGCCGATGGAATACTTTTGAGTTGATGACGCTGTTGGATTCAAATACACATAGATTAGATGCATTACATCTCATTGCATTGCATTGCATAGCATGTTAGTTTGTTTGATTGCATGTGCTCGAGGACTAGCATAGTTTAAGTTTTGGGGATTTTGATAAGTGGATTTTATATCCACAAATTGATTTTTAGTTCAAACTTATTTGTTGTGAAATCCTTGCCTTTATGTTCATTTTTCTTGTTTCTTGTTATTTTATATGTAGGATGGTTGGTGTGGTAAATGAGTGAAAAAGGAGGCATTTGGAGCACAATTGGAGCAAGTATGGTGTTTTGGCAAAGTCAGTTTACAGAAGGTACCCCTGTCGGGGCGGGCCTATTTAACTCTTACACCCCCGCCGTGGCGGGGGGTCTTCTGCTCTGCATGATAGGGGACTAGCACGTCGGGGCGGGCGTTTCCTATGCAACTACCCCCGCCGGGGCGGGGGGTGCCGAATCTGGGCTCTCCTATCTTGGTTCAAACTGTAACGGGTTAAATTTATTGAGTCGTGATTCTGGGGACATAATCCTTTTAAGGGGGGAAAGATGTGACGAACGAGAATTCTGTAATTTATTTTAATATTTATTGAATTAAATAAATATTTTCGATGATTTAATTATTAGATTTAATAATTAATTGATGCAATTATGGTAGATTAATTTAATTATATGTGTTACATTTATTGAATTAATGTAGAGAATTTTTAATATTCGAAGTATGTGATTATGTGAGCTTATTGTATTAAAAGAAATATTTAATAAGCTATGTTATTTTAATTAATGTAATAATTAATTAGAGATTTAATAAATTGACATTATTAGTTAATGAGAAAATTTATTTTATGATTATGTGAATTTATGATAGATTATTATATGTTATTTAATTAATTTAAATAAGATATTTGAATTGAGTGTGACATTTATTCAACTATATGATATAACTTTATTAAATTAAATAGTATTTGAAAACTTTTCAAACTAGCCAAACATGGCACTATGGGAAGTTGATGGCAGTTACCCATGACTGGGTAACTGACCACCAACGCGTCAGTTGATTTCTATATTATACGCCTTCCTTTCCTTTTCTTTCAATTTTTTCTTCTAAGTCTAATATTAAGCAGAGAGAGTTGAGAAAATTAGAGTAAAGTGTAGGAGAAACTCTGTGGTTGAGACAGGGAGGAAGTTATTATCTTTACATTCTACGCTTGGGTAATCTTCTCAAACCTAATTTCTATTTTACGTCATTTAGTTTTTATAAAATGGCTTTCAAAGTTTGGTTTAACGTCTGTAATTGGGATAAGAATAATGATTATGGGTTTTGTTTATGTTATGGCATATCAAATCGTATTTTATTACATTTAGTTTGTAAACCATAACATCAGTTTCATGAAAATACGTAGTATATAATTTCTATAAAATTACAGAGTATGGTTTATGGCCTTAAGGCCTTATACGTGAAAATTTATGTATTGATCATATATTATTCCTAAATTTTAGACTTGTATGTTGTTATGCATGTTAATACGAAGAGTTTAAGCCTTAAACGAACGAATTCGGTGTTATAACGAATTCGTAGGAGAATTTTCACATAAAGTTTTCTAAAACTTCATGAACATCAAAGTCAGTGAATTGTTAGACTTTAAATCTGTTAACAAGTGTTTAAAATTAGTTTTGTCAGTATATAAATGTTGGGTAATGATTATATATAAATTATAGCATATGGGTATGTTTAATTTCGAGTAGAACTTTAAGAAATTGGGAGAAATTGGCAAGTTCTGCGATTTTCGCGAACTGCCATTTCTGTACCTGGTACGCCGCGCCGCAGCGCCGGCTGCCTGTTCATTTCCTGCGCCGCAGCGCCACCGCGCCGCATCGCCAGAGGCCCAGCCGCAGCGCCATGGCGTCGCAGCGCCAAGGGCCAGTTCAAACGTGGCGCCGCAGCGCCACTCCCCAGAAAACTCAGAAATGAGATTTTAAAATGTTTACGACTATCAATGTGTTAGTGGAATAATATAATGAACAAGTAAACATGTTA
This sequence comes from Panax notoginseng, assembly GCA_016801055.1. Classification (NCBI taxonomy): domain Eukaryota; kingdom Viridiplantae; phylum Streptophyta; class Magnoliopsida; order Apiales; family Araliaceae; genus Panax; species Panax notoginseng. Next base: position 80,316,913 of record CM029018.1, read on the forward strand.
TAGGTATAATGTGATATTAAAATAGATGTTTAACATGTATATAACATAATTACATGTGATTTGAATTATTAAATTACATAATTAGTTTGGTAATTCACGAAGTACAAATGATGTGACAAAGTGAAAATTTGACTAAGTTTAGTCGAATAGTTAAAGTAGTCAAAGAGAAAGAGTTTATAATGATTAGTTAAGTTATAATTAACTGGTATTGTGTATGTGAATGGTATGTAGGATTTTTAATTCAGAGAACGGGTTAGTTAAAGTGTAATCTACAAGCAAGGCAAGTTTCTTAACCCTACTTTTTAATATCTTTCAAGATTATTAATTACCTTGAATAAGTTATCATTTCTATTATTCAAGTTCAAGTATGATATTACAGATTATTTATATTGTCAAAGCATGATTAAGTTATACAATAATTGTTCTATTGTATACGTTTGAGATTATTATTCCAATTGAATATCGTTATTGTTGAACCTTTTAGACTAGTGAACCTTATTGATTCAACTAGTCCATAGTTGATGAACGTTCTAAATTTCAGAACCCTTATTGAATTATCCAAACCAAACTTCCTTTGGTGCGGATTCGAATGTCAAACTGAGTTGAACAACCCTGTAAAGGGATTTACTTATGCGTAAGCGTTAAGATATTGTGCACAGCATGGTACTAAGGGCTGATCCCCCTAAGTACGAGAAGAAGGTCCATAGTCTTATGACTGTTAAAGGTTTCAAGTATAACCCTTGTTAACCTAGGACATAGTTCAAGGTTTTATGACCCTCAGTATTCTTTTGATTCTTGTTATTCATTCTTGATTCAAAAGTTGAGCTCTTATTCAGACGTCTTTGATTTATTCGCATGTTATTATACTGTTATTTCATTATTATACTTGTGGGCATTTGTGCTCACTCTTGCTTAATAATAACATTGCAGTTAAGAATGAAAGAAGCGATGAACCCTCCACTAGTAAGGGCAAGGGCAAAGTTAGCAAATGATGAAGACTTGTTATTTTCTTAAATTGATGATGTATTTATGTTTAAGACTTATGTTGTTGTTAATGACTTATTTGTTTAGAATTCCGCACAGATGTTTTAAGGTTAGTTGACCTGGGATTGTATTATTATGCAGATGTTGTAACCCTTAAGGGGAAGATTTTATTTTCTATCCATTGCATGGTTTGCTTGTATTGGGTAGATAGATAGATGATGCTTGTACAGTGAACACCAAATCCCGTGGAATCGAAGTACCCGGATTTGGGGGTGTCACACAAAAATCTGCTGGGATGTGGACTTGAGCACTTAGTTAGCATATGGACTCTAGATGATGGGGGGAATTCGACCAGAACTCAGGGGTATAAATATATTGAGCAACAAATAATGAAATAATGATCATGCAAAGCAATTAACAGAGATTAAGAATTGAAATTCATAGCGAGCTTCAGAGTGAAGATTTTGAAGAACGATCATATTGATTGTGGATTAAGGCTAAAGTGAAGGGTATTCTGCGTTATTCTTCTTCTTTAGTTTTATTTCTGTAATTGAAAGGATGATATCTTTAATTTATTCAGTGATTATTTCATTTATATATGATGAACTAATTTCTTTTTAGGCTTAAGACGGATCTTTAAGTGAAACGATGGTTATGTAATCTTTGATTTCAGTTTAATAAGCTATTATCCGGTTTATCTATATTAATTTGAGCTTGAATTTATAATTGCCTGATCAACGATTCTTTGTGGACTTGTATGAATTCGAGAGATGAAATACAATCTAGACATAGTTAATATAGCATGTGTTCCTGATTTATGTGAATGAACAGAATCTTGATGAATGTTAGGGTAGAGATATGCTTGACATCGCATGTAATCGGATAAGGAACTTGATCTTAAACCTTCTTTAATTGTAATTCACATAGAGATTTAGTGAGTTAGTTAATTAAGGTGTCTAACTTGATTCTATCTTAATTGTGTATTGAAGTTAATATGGTATTAGTGCATCGAGAGGTGACTAGTACTATATCTGTGTTCTTGATTAATAAACTGAGATAGTGAATTAAACTGGAATAAAGGTATAATAGTCAGAGTGATGCTTAGAGTGAAGTCGGAAGCCTAATTCTCCATTATTTGTTTGAAAATTCAGTTTTTAGAAATTGTTGATTGTTTGGTGATTTTAATATTTGTAATACCTTTAGTTATAAACTGGAATTTGATTAGTTTAATAAAACTAGGATTAATAGAAAATTGGTATTTGTGAGGTTTAAATTCTATTTACAGTCTCTGAGGGAACGATACTCTACTTACTATTATATTACTTGTTGACCACATCTACTAGAGTGTTGTGGGTAATTCGATTTTACCCAACACTAAATTATATGCATGTTTATAAACTGTCCAAACCAATTGATTGGTGCGAAAATCTTAAAAACTGAGTTGAATAACCCTTATGGTAAGGGGAGTGTATGTTATTGGAAACCCCAACACATGAGTGGTTTAATTAATGTGGTGTTATGCATAACTTAGAGTATTGTAGACAGATCCTCTATAGTACTTGATTATTTTGGGTTATCAGTTTAATATTGGTAATTCTAGTAGATGTTCAATAGTCCTTAGTGACTGCTCAGTATAAATTGCTTATCTCGTTGGATACATTGATAACCTTTGAAGTCATACATATCTGTTGATTTATATTGGATTATTGTCCTTATTCCAAGGATTTGATTCATGAATTGTTGATATTCATTATTCGTGATATTTTTCTGAAACTTTGAACTATCTTAGAAATGATACTTCAATATTTCAAGCTCGTGTTATAAAACTCTTTACCCTTGTTGTATATTACTTGCTGAGCAATTTCTGCTCATTCTTTCTTATTTAAAATCTTTCAGTTAAGGCGGAACAAGGAAGTGTCTCTAGAACAGACAAGGGCAAGGGAAAGGATACCGACTAGCTTGTTCCTTTATGTTAAAATTTATATGTTGTATTAAGACTGTCTTTAGACTATGTTTAAGCTTAAGTAGGATTATGTAATAAGTCTTTATTCAATATTATTATGTAATCTTTTAAGTACTGTAGGTTGCGAGACTTGGGAGAATAATTATAATAAATCATTGTATGTTATTCTAAATTAGATCTTCCGTTGTGAATGTGTGATTTAAGTTATTATGGTATTACCATGAGAACGTGATGAACCGAATTCAAGTGACCAAGTGGGGGTCCGAATTTGGGGGCATCACATCTACTCTTGGTAAATCTCCCCATCAACTACTTCTACACGAATGCGCGCGGGAGTACGAATTACAACTTGCCAATCTGTAGGAGGTCTATCCCTTTTCCTAACAGGACTAGGAGTGTAGTATACTTGTACTGTTTGAGTTGGTAAAACAAACGGTTCGTTGGAGTACGTAGACCTATGGAGGTCAATATCGACGATTCCATGTCTATCAACACGTATCCCTTTTTCTGAATCAAACCAACGACACTTGAACAAGTTAATATGACCCCCGTACGTGCCCTTGTATGACAACTCTACGATTTCCTCCAACTCCCCATAAAAGGCACGACCAAGCTCATTATAAGAATCTCCTTGGACACACACTCCAGAGTTCGTTGTTCTTTTACCGCGCCCATATGCCTTTGTATGAAATTCACAACGATTTATTTTGTAACCATTGCGGCTGACTTGGTCCCTATCTGGTCCCATAGCTAGGACTGGTACATTAGTCGGAATCGTTGATCCCTCAGTCAAAGCCTACAAAAACCCCATCTTATTAAATGAAGTCATAGTTAATATGGAGTGTATATATATATATATATATATATATATATATATATATATATATGTCGTGCTTAAGAAATTGAACTTACTTTGTCCTTTAGCCAAAGTGCAAATTTTTTATCACGATTGATTTGAATATCTTTATCAGTTATGTCGGGATGCTTCACTTTTAACTCGTTATCGTACAATCTATACAATGTTATAAACATTAACATAGTGGAATGTATATTACATGTCATTGAAAGTTAAGGGATAAATTTTCAAGTTTACATGTGTACCTCACAAATTCGTCAACCTCCTCACAGTTGAGAAGAATGTAAGTATGTGCAACATGTAATTCTTACTCAGAGACGAATATGCGCTTCCCTTTTCCATAAGCGCAGCCCGATAGACTAAATACAGTAAGTCGACCATGTAGTTCAATATTTCCCCCATCATCATGTCTCGAGACTCGATTGGCCTTTGTCAAGACTTCGTCCGAAAAATAGTCTAAGACAAACGTAGATATCTCATCGAAACTATATGCCTTGTGAAAGCCCCAAATCTAGGTCCCAAATCACCGCGGATCTGGTACAATCACTCTACAACTATTGTGGAAGATATAAACATAAATTGTTTATACATTAGACATTACAGATTAATCGTCAAGGTCGAGTAACCTTAACTTATACACAATTCATAACCTATCTAACATACAATGTTATTATTATACAATACTATTACAAATCTAGCTGCACACATAGTCCCAAGCTGTACTTGTCCTTGACTTTATCTGTATCTGACGTATTCGTCTTAATCTGCAGTGTTTGTCATGATATAGCAAGGGTGAACAACAAGTTTTCCCAGCAAGTATAAGTTTATTTGAAGATATATCATGATTGAAAGAATTTGAATAATAGCTGGCTAACATTCAACAACATAATTTTGAAATAGTATGAACAAATTTTATAGCTGAACGAACATTGAACATGAACAAATATATATCTGGACCGAATGGTAATGAAGGTGATCAACCTTTCATACCTGATGAACACATGCAATATGCATCAAGTGCAATTTCAATAATTTATAGACGTGATAATTAATAATGATTAATCACTAGTATATTTGAATAATCATAACTCAGGGTTGAGTTAGAGAGAACTTGCAAAATAATTAGAAGTTCAAGGTTAGGAACTTGTCTGTATCATTGACTACTGCTACATAGTTTATATCGCTTTATCCGAAGACCTAACATTAGTAATATAGATCCCCACATTAGAATAATATCATCACAGTATAATATTGTTATAAATATATTTATAAAATAATCCTAAACACATAACACATAACCCTGCCATTCTATACAACACATAAGACCTAGTATCAAGTCAAACTATTTCAGTCTGAGTTGAATTCGGTACAATTCTGACATCCTGACGGCCTAATCGGACAATTATTGAGTTCAAGTTCAATTAAACTCTGCTGAAACACTTAACAATTATCTTAGATAATTATATTATCAGTCAAAATAATTTTTCATAGGCTCGTAATAATTTTTAAATAATTATTACCATTTATCATAATTTTTCAATCACTTATATCGTATTTATATGATTTAAATACTTTAATCTTATATATTATAAGCTTTTCTTTAACATCTAATAAGTCAAATACCAATCCAGCAACCCAGATTGCAATCCAGCAACCTGGATTCCAAATCCATTTTCGTTGAAGTTATAGAACTCTGGTTATAGCCATTTTCGTCGGAAAATCACAAAAATTGAAATGGTCATAACTTGGTCATTTTAAGTCGGAATAAGCTCATTTTTTGATAGGAGTTACTTTATATCGTATATTTTCATGTCCCAAAAGACCGAAATTTATTTCACAATTTAAGTGACCAAAATAGCCCCTGGAAAGTTCTAGGCAGTAGCTATTTTGGAAAGACGGGTTTTTCGTACTTTGTTAAAAACAGTCCATACAAAAATCTACAACATCTTTTTTCAGTGATTCCACTTGGAGATGTTAGAAAACTCATAGATCTAACTCTACGACTTGTCCACACTCAAAAATTCAAAATATATTAGGAGATATGGTCGTTTGAATTTCGTGTTTCATTTTCACAAAAATCTGATTTTTAACTCTTGGTGTCTTCTAAGAAAACTTTCATGTTTTCACATAATAACCAACATAACTCATCATAACACTTACTAATACATCATATACCCATGATTATACCATAATACATGATCTATTTCATCAAATAATCATTAAAGATAAGGTTAAACACAATCAAGGCTAAGAAAAATTAGGTTTTCATCAACAGTTGGTTCATTTTCCAGATTTGAGGTTCTTAACGGAAATGCTTATAAAACGAAATCTACAAATCAGATTTAGATCCAATAGGTATCGTTGGATTCGTATTTTCCCAAACTATAGTTTCCATATATCAAACATCCATTTTGGCTCTGTTTTGGTCCCAAAAAAATGGACAGAAGTGACTGATCAGTAGCTTGTGTTCAACAGTTAGGGTAGTTTAGGATTAATACATAACTTGTTCATTTCTAAACATATTTGAGTGATTCCAAAGGGGTTTTGCCCTTAACTCATGTATCTAGCATGCTAACATATTTTAAACCATTTACCACATGAACCCAAATAATCTAACATAAAAATATATATAGCATACAAAGGAAAATTTTTTCTTAAACCTTTTGGTACAAAACTTGATTTTCTCACTTTGGATCTAACTTTTGATTTCAAAAATACTTTGATACACATATAAAATAACAATACTTATCTAAATCATGAGTTTTTAAAGATCCAAAACAAAAGTTGCTTGGTTCATAAAGATCTAACAAAAGAGAGCACAAAATATGAAAATTTTCAATTTCTTACCTTTTTCTTCTTGCAAACCTTCTTGATCCTTCAAAGTAGCTTATGAGTTTAAGTTGTATGAAGATCCAAGACCCTAACTAGACTTTCTATGGCTATAGATTTTGGCAGCCCCCTTTCTTTCTCTATTATTTTGTTTTTCTTTTCTTAGCAACTTGGAAAGTGAGAGAAAAAATGAGAGAGAGAGAAGTGAAGAATTGGATTTTGTTTAGTGTAATAATCCAAGGAATGTATCTACCCATTAGTTTATTTGCTAGCCTTGGATTACTTGCATATGTGAATAAAAGTGTTGGGCTAATTACCAAGTGACGCATAGCTTGGAGTTGGTAGCTTATAACCAAAAATTGGAACAAGCTACTAAAATAAAATTTGTCTCCCCATTATACCCCCTTAGAGGCTGGCTATTCCACTCTTTATCTCCCCTTATTGATTTAGTTTTTTATGCCAAATTAAGCTTAAAGAAATGAGCAAAATACCCCTCTTCAAGTGGGCTAAGCTTAGGTCATTCTTTTAATTCTTTTGGGCTTCCAATTTTATTGTTTGGGCTAGGTAAACTAATATGACCAAAAACCTTAATTTTATTTTACCCTAATTAGTTACTTAGGGTTTCCATTCCACCAAAGTTGGAATTTAAAATGTTTGCTTTTACGCATTCAATCTCATAACCCAATGAGACATGTCTCAATTAGGTTTAAAATAATTAATAACTTGAGATAATAAAATTTATCTCTTAGGTTAGTATAATCTTACATACTTACATTCTTTATTAGCACATAATCACACACACACACACACACACACACACACACACACACACACACACACACACACATATATATATATATATATATATATATATATATATCATATACACAGAACATATATACTATACACTTAATCCTGAATAATTCTCCACAAAAATTTTTAAATTCTCAAAATTCCTTCCCAAAAATGTCAAATCCGTACACTTATTTTCTGTCTAGGTCTATTATTTAACCTTTATTCAATCTTTTAAGATTTTATAAAATTTTTCAAATTCTCGGATTATCACATGCCTCACATATCGACCCCTCGACATAAGCTCTATTCTTCACCTTCCTCTTAAGATTTCCCATCATCCTCTCGAAAGGGTACATCCATCTATATTGAACTAGACCCCCAACACGAGCTTCATAGGGAAGATGGATTTCCAAATGCTCCATGGAGTCAAAAAAACTAGGTGGGAATATTTTTTCTAGTTTACACATGATCTCTATGATGTTCTTCTCAAGTACAGACATGTCCTTCTCATTTAATGTTTTTGAACATAAGTCTCTGAAGAAACGACTAAGATCCGTCAAAGCATCCCATATTGGTTTTTCAAGTAGATCTCGAAATGCTATAGGCGTGAGTCTCTCCATGAACACATGACAGTCATGAATCTTCATCCCTTGTAATTTCCCACCCATAATGCGACGCCCCCAAAATAGATATACATCACCCATTCTAAGTCGCCAAAACGTGTTACAGAAATAACTACAACTTTATTAATACAATTGTCATGCAAAATACGACAACACATAAATTGTGAGTTTAAATACAAATATTGTCTTCTAGACAATATCCACACTCAAATAAGTCCACATTACAATTATTGATACATTATTTTATAAAAATAGTGAGGACTACTAAAATAATTTTCTAGAACCATCATTCCATACCCCGACTAGTACTTGCTACATTCTCGTCTCTTGAGAAGAAAAATAGAACAAAAAAGAAAAGGGTTAGCTCAACAAGCCTAGTAAAGAATATTATGACTAAGATAATATAAAACAAATTATCGTTAGTCCACAACATGAAAAAATCTGATAGAATATAATAGACAACAAATTTTAGATCAACAACTGCAGCGGAAAAAACAATCCATTAGAAGAGTTAAGTAGAGAATAAATTCTACTATCTTCTAATATTTAAAAGTCCATTATCAATATTTTATCCCTGTAATATCAATCAATATACATCTTGAATCAAATATTCATCTTTGCAGTACAGGCCAAAGATATTCATTTGTATCACCAGTTGGTCATATTCATCTAAACACATATTCATCTTTGCACTACGGGCCAAAAATATTCATCAGTTAATCATTCATCTGTGTATTACAGGCTAAAGATATTCAATAATATCATCATTTAGGATTGAGGATGATAAAAAAATATTTTAAAGAAAACGAATCCAGTAATACAAAAGAACAAATATTAGGGATTCGTACTTCGGTTTATCCATGTTCAAAAATACCTCATAATATACCATAGTGGAGTAAAATTCAAGAATAAAGATCAAAACATGAATACAGTCAAAGATAGTAACAAAAATAGACATCTGAGACAAAGAAGAGAAAATTTTATTTTTCGGTGAATAGTGTCGTATTCATGAATACTGTCGTATACGTGAATAGTATCGTATACGTGAATAGTAATTCCGACACAAAAAGGTAGAAATTCCATAATAAAATTCATATCAATATTTCGGCATAATGATATTGGAAGAAATAATATCATCTAAAAAAAATAACATCACTTACCTCAAAAGGACAGTACTTCTGACTGAAATATTGGATATAGTGTTGAAGGAAACTTGTATCGTATAGAAACACTCAAAGTATCAAAATACTCACAAAAATACGCTCGATAATATAGAGAGAGAGAAAGAAAAAACTTTAGTTTCTGGTGTGATTTTCAATTCTAACCTAAGCACCCTATTTATAGGAAAATGCTTGGAACATCAAAGTAAAAAATTTAATAAAATATTAATATAATTAAAAAAATTTCACGCCCACCTTAGACAAACTAATTTCAGCATGTTTACAACACCTGTGGGGCCCGCCCAATTGCAAAAAATGTTTTTATTAAAAAAAATATTTAAAACTTCAAAAATCAATTATTCCGGAACTTCAATAATTCATAATAAATAGCCCATTTATCAAAAAAAATGGAATCTTATGTCCATTTCATAGGAAATTTAATTCTCTACAACTTTGTAAGTTTAAATTTTTCCAAATTCCAAACAGAAATTGATTGAAATCCATATACGGACGATTTTACAGGCTATAATCAAATTTCAGTTAAAAATTGGGCCCACCGACATGTTTAACATGTTTTTATCATTTATTGCAATAAAAATACTCTTCCTCCTCATTTATTCATATATCACACATTCATCATAAAAATATCATCATTATTATATTATTAAAATATAATATATTTAAATGAATTATTTTATTAAAAAAGATAAAATATCAATTTTCAACAATTGTCACTTTTCTAAAAATTCTTCCATTTATATCCACATGAATAAATATTTTTCTTATCATAAAATTCAATAATTAATTATTCACAAATAATATTACAGAATCACAATACTGACAATTAGGCCGTTCCTAGGAAAGAAGGGGCTTTCCAATAAGGATTTCTCCTTACTGGCGCGTAATTAGGTGACCAAACCTCTCCTTAAATAAAACTTTTTAGACATTGCCAATAATGCTATCTAATAATATTATTAAAATAATATGATTTATTGATCAGATAATAGAAATACTGTGTAGTGACAATTATTGAAACAACAATAATATAAAATATTAACGTAGCAATTATTGAATCAATAAAATAAAATATTGAATAGTAATTACTGTAACAAATATTGAGTAGTGTCTTCTTACGTAAGAATCAATAATTAGTGCAATACCGTGTACTACTGTGCAACACCGCATATTACTGTGTTTTAACCACCGGGTATTCCAACAGTGTTAACGGTAATAATTACGCCGTTATTTATAAAAAACTCATACTTGTCGTTTTCTTCATCCAATCGCTTTCCGTTATGGGGACCACACAAGGCTGCGCCGTCGTACGAATATTCTCCGACAGTAAAAATATTTCATGACCAAACGAATATTTCCCGAAAATAATGAATATTTTATAACCACTTGCTTATTTAAAATATTTGCGCATTTTACCCATAACTAACCACATTAATCAAATCAACCCTTACTATTTCAAAATAATAAATAGAGAAAATTCAATTTCATTTATAAAAAGTTGGGGTCTTATAACCTCCACTCCTTATGAAATTTCATCCTCGAAATTGACGTGCGTACCTGGTTTTTCGAAAAGGTGAGGATACCTCGCTTTCATTTCCGTTTCCAACTCCGAGGTCATTTCCTCAATAGCATGGCTCCTCCATAAAACTTTGACTTGTGGTATAACCTTTGTGCGTAGGACATGTTCTTTCATATCCAAGATCTTGATAGGTACCTCCTCATACGTTAAGTCTTCGGCTATCTCGTCTGGTTCTAACTCAATAATGTGGTTTGGGTCTTTCACATATTTACGAAGAACAGATATGTAAAAAACATTATGGACACGAGACATGCTTGGAGGTAACACGAGTCTATAGGCCACATTTCCTACTCGGCCAAGAATCTAAAATGGACCAATAAATCGTGGATTGAGCTTTCCTCTCTTTCCAAATCTTGTAACTCCCTTCCATGGAGCAACTCGCAACAATACATGATCCCCAATACTAAATTTCACGTCCTTTCGATGAAGATCCGCATAACTCTTTTGTCGATCCTGTGTCGTTTGTATACATTGTCGAATCATTTGAATCTTTTCTATAGTCATACGTACCAACTCTGGTCCCAACAATGTTGCTTCACCCACCTCATCCCAACATACTAGAGAGCGACACTTTCGTCCATACAATACTTCGAATGGAGCCACACCTATACTTGCCTGATAACTGTTGTTATAATAGAATTTCACCAATGGTAAATACTTATCCCAACTCCCTTTGAAGTCTAGGACACAGAGTCTTAATATATCTTCAAGAGTTTGAATATTCCTCTCTGATTGTCCGTCCGTTTGAGGATGGTATGCCGAACTGAATCGTAAATCCGTGCTCATAGCTTTCTGTAAGCTAACCCAAAATCGTAAAGTGAATCTTGGGTCACGATCTGAAACTATAGATACTGGCATGCCATGCAATCTCATAATCTCATTTACATATATACGGACGTTCAAGGGAATAAGTCTCCCGTATAGGCAAGAAATGAGCAGACTTAGTTAATCTATCAACAATAACCCAATTAGTATCTATGCCTTGAGAAACCTCCATGGTAATGTGTTCTCACTTCCATTTCAGAATCTCAAGTGGTTGCAATGAACCCTTTGGCACTTGATGCTCCGCATTTACACATTGACAAGTTAAACACCTCGAGATAAACTTTACGATCTCGCTCTTCATATTATTCCACCAAAATATATGTCGAAGATCATGATACATTTTGGTACTTCCAGGATGGATTGCAAATGGTGTATTATGTGCCTCCATCACGATCTTGTTCTTCAAATCAGAATCGTTAGGAACACAAAGTCTGGAGTTGACTCGAAGTATTCTTTCTTCATCGATTCTTGCTTCTGGGATAACACCTTCTTGTACTTTCTTCTTCATACGCATCAGGTCCGGGTCTGTGGCTTGAGCAACTTTAATTTTATCGATTAAAGTTGGTTCTATGCATATACTTGTCATCATCGCATGGGTCCCCGGAGTCTTGAATTCTATATTCATCTTTTGTAAATCACACAAATTAGGCCTTTGTGTTGACAACATCGCACTCATTCCTGCATATGATCTTCTACTCAATGCGTCAGCTACCACGTTTGCTTTTTTAGGATGATATTGAATGGTATGGTCGTAGTCTTTCAATAGCTCGAGCCAACATCGTTACCGCATATTGAGTTCCTTTTGGGTGAACAAATATTTGAGGCTTTTATGGTCCGAATACATCTCCACTTTCTCCGAATATAGATAGTGCCTCTAAACTTTTAACGTGAAAACTACTGCTGCCAACTCTAGATCATGAATAGGGTAATTCCTCTCATATTCCTTGAGTTATCGCGAGGCATAGGCTATGACCTTCCTATGTTGCATGAGAACACATCCTAACCCTTTGCCCGAAGCATCGCTGTAGATAACAAATCCATCCAAACCAAATGGTATTGTCAGAATAGGTGCCAAAATGAGTCTCCTCTTAAGCTCTTAAAAACTCTTCTCGCATTCCTCGCTCCATACGAATTTTGTATCTTTTCGAGTCAGTTGAGTTAACGGAGTAGCGATTCGAGAAAATCCTTCCATGAATCTCTGATAATAACCAGCTAAACCCAGAAAGCTACGTACTTCGGTCACCGACTTCGGTTGCTCCCAACTTTGTATTGCTTCAATCTTCACTAGGTCAACAGATATTCCATGTTTTGACACCACGTGGCCAAGGAATGCTACTTCCTCAAGCTAAAACTCACATTTCTTCAGCTTGGCATATAGCTTGTTTTCACGAAGCCTTTGAAGTACCATCTTCAAATGGTGCTCATGATCTTCATGACTTTTGGAATATATGAGGATGTCATCAATAAAGACAACAACGAACTGATCTAAATATTCATTGATTACTCGGTTCATCATATCCATGAAATCAGCAGGAGCATTAGTCAATCCAAAAGACATTACTAGAAATTCATAGTGCCCGTACCGAGTTCTAAAGGCAGTCTTCGGAATATCCTCAGTTTTAATCTTAAGTTGATGATATCCAGAACGAAGATTGATCTTTGAAAAGAATTGTGCTCCTTGTAACTGGTCAAACAGGTCCTCAATACGAGGTAGCGGATACCTATTCTTGATGGTGACATGGTTCAATTCCCGGTAGTCAATAAAAAGTCGCATACTCCCGTCTTTCTTCTTTACAAATAAAACAGGAGCACCCCAAGGAGATGTACTAGGACGAATGAAACCGATATCCAACAACTCCTATAGTTGGACCTTTAACTCCTAAAGTTCAATAGGAGCCATTCGATATGAGGTTTTAGAAATGGGCTTCGTACCAGGTTCAAGATTAATAAAGAATTTAACTTCACGTTCTAGGGGTAGACCGGGAAGTTCTTCAGGAAATACGTCAGGAAATTCACTAACAACATAAATATTATTCAAATCTGACGTATTTTTGTTCAAGTCCATGACATGGGCTAAGAAAGCTTGACATCCGTTTTTCAATAAACGAATGGCTTTATAGTTTGATATAATAGTGATTGACTTTAGTGGTTTGGTTGCTTGAATTCGCATAACAGGTTGGTTAGGAATATGAAAACTAACAACCTTACGAAAATAATCAATTTTGGCATGATGAGTAGTTAACCAGTCAATCCCTAAAATCACATCAAAAGCAAGTATCTTTAAAGAGATAAGATCCACAGGTAATGTGATGGTGCCAACTTGGATCAAGCAAGATTTATAAACAATGGATGTAATGAAAGTTTCTCCTAACGGAGTCTCAACAGATAAGTCAAAGTCTAATTTCTCCGGAGTCAAGTTTAAACATTGAGCACAAATAGGAGAGATAAAAGAATGGGTAGAACATGTATCTAGTAAGGTATAAACTTCTCAAGAGTTTATGATTAGCTTACCCGTGATCACCTCGTTTGGGTTCCTCTCATTTTGGCCAGTCACGACAAACGCTCTTTCAGGAACCGCTGACTTTGACTTGTTTGGGACAGCCTTTGGAGTCACCATTACCGCTGAATTTAGTTTCGCTACCATACAATCTCAAGCGATATGTCCTTCTTTTCCATAATTATAACATACCTTCAACTGTTGTGGACAGTTTGGGCTGATGTGTCCCTCTTTTCCACATTTATAGCATACGACCGGTGGTCGTTCTCCTCCCTTAGAAACAGTTGATACTGGTGCTGACGTCTTCACATTGTCATTGTTGAATCTCCTCTTTTTGAAATTTCCACTTGACTCGCCTCTCCTATTATCATGGCCACGATTACCACCAGAGTGGTTACCGCTTTTGTCTGCATTTTTTCCTTCCCGTTGGTTATCATTGCTCTGATGACTGCTGTCACCAGTATGACCCTAGTTGTGGTCTCTTAGTTGAACATACTCATTAGAGCCATGTTGACAACATCTGAATATAGAGAAAATTTATGAGAAATAAGATATTGACGTATGTCAGGTTTCAAACCTCTCAGAAACATCCGCGTCATATGTTCCTCATTCTCCACCAAATGAGGTGCAAACCTAGATAACTCCGCGAACTTAGCCTCATACTGGGACACAATCATGTTGTTCTGTTCTAGTCTGATAAACTTTACCTCCTTCATATGACGGATACTTTCAGGAAAGTACTTGTCATTGAACAGTTTCTGAAACGCTTCCCAAGACATATTGAGTGCCGCTGGCTGGGTACGCTTCACAGATTCCCACCAGTAATCTACTTCATTACGGAACATAAAGGTGGCGAATGGAACCTTATGTTCCTCCGTGCATCCCAAGACATCAAATATCTTGGTAAAAATTACTTGACCCACATTTTTGCCTTAATCGGGTCCGTCTTTCCCCAGAATTCTGGTGGTCCCAACTCTTTGAACTGCTTGGTTGTGACAAACCGTGCGTTGCTATCATTTCTACCTCTATTTGTACACGAGTCTCCCACGTCTGATTTTGCATGAACTGCAAAAAGCTTCTAAACATCCCATCGTTCATCGTCTGCTCAGTGGTGTTGTTTACAGGAGGAACATTGTCTTCCTGTTGCACGTTCTCCTGATTGGTGAGTAAAGGTGTCTCCACGGTCTCATTTACTCCACTACTAACATTCTCGGTTGCCATTCTCAAATACTGCCACAAAACAAGGGTTAATTAAAGAAATTAACATATTACATAATATCCTTATATTCTGACCAACCAACAAATAAGCTTAGGTAGGACATACTAGCGAAGGATTTACTCGACTCTCCCTTCCTAGTTCTATTCCCCGATCTCCGCCAGAGACTATATCCCTAAGCTCTAATACCAACTGTGACGCCCCCAAAACAGGTATACATCACCCATTATGAGTCGCCAAAACATGGTACAGAAACAACTACAACTTTATTAATACAATTGTCGTGTAAAATACGACAACACATAAACTATGAGTTTAAATACAAATATTTTTTTCTAGACAATATCCACACTCAAATAAGTCCTCATTACAATTATTGGTACATTATTTTACAAAAATGGTGAGGACTACTAAAATAACTTTCTAGAACCATCATTCCATACCCCGACTAGTACTTGCTACATTCTTGCCTCCTAAGAAGAAAAATGGGACAAAAAGGAAAAAGGTGAGCTCAACTAGCCCGGTAAAGAATATTATGACTAAGATAATATAGAACAAATTATCGTTAGTCCTCATCAGGGAAAAATCTGATAGAATATAATAGACAACAAATTTTAGATCAACAACTGCAGCAGAAACAACAATCCATTAGAAGAGTTAAGTAGAGAATGAATTCTACTATCTTCTAAGATTTAAAAGTCCATCATCAATATTTTATCCCTGTAACATCAATCAATATACATCTTGAATCAAATATTCATCTTTGCACTACAGGCTAAAGATATTCATTTGTATCACCAGTTGGTCATGTTCATCTAAACACCTGTTCATCTTTGCACTACGCGCCAAAGATATTCATCAGTTAATCATTCATCTTTGTACTACAGGCCAAAGATATTCAATAATATCATCATTTAGGATTGAGGATGATGAAAAAATATTTTAAAAAAAATGAATCCAGTGAGACAAAAGAACAAATATTAGGGATTCGTACTTCGGTTTATCCATGTTAAAAAACACCCCATAATATACTATAGTGGAGTAAAATTCAAGAATAAAGATCAAAACATCGATATAATTAAAGATAGTAACAAAAATAGACATCTGGAACAAAGAAGAGAAAATTTAATTTTTCGGTGAATAGTGTCGTATTCGTGAATAGTGTCGTATACGTGAATAGTAACCCCGACATAAAAAGATAGAAATTTTACAATAAAATTTATATCAATATTTCGGTATAATGATATTGGAAGAAATAATATCATCTAAAAAAAATAACATCCCTTACCTCAAAAGGACAATACTTCTGACTGGAATACTGGATATAGTGCTGAAGAAAACTTGCACCGTATAGCAACACTCAAAGTATCAAAATACTCACAAAAATGCGCTCGATAATATAGAGAGAGAGAAAATTTTAGTTTCTGGTGTGATTTTTAATTCTAACCTAAACACCCTATTTATAGAAAAATGCTTAGAACACCGAAGCAGAAAATTTAGTAAAATATTAATATAATTAAAAAAATTTCACGCCCACCTTAGACAAACTGATTTCAGCATGTTTACAACACCTGTGGAGCCCACCCAATTGCAAAAAATGTTTTTATTAAAAAAAATATTTAAAACTTCAAAAATCAATTATTCTGGAACTTCAATAATTCATAATAAATAGCCCTTTTATCAAAAAAAATTCAAATCTTATATCCATTCCATAGGAAATTCAATTCTTTACAACTTTGTAAGTTTAAATTTTTTCCAAATCCTAAGCATAAATTAACTGAAATCCACATACGGACGATTTTACATGCTATAATCAAATTTCAGTCAAAAATTGGTCCCACCGACATGTCTAACATGTTTTTATCATTTATTACAAGAAAAATACTCTTCCTCCTCAGTTATTGATATATCACACATTCATCGTAAAAATATCATCATTATTATATTATTAAAATATAATATATTTAAATGAATTATTTTATCAGAAAATATAAAATATCAATTTTCAACAATTGTCACTTTTCTAAAAATTCCTCCATTTATATCCACAGAAATAAATATTTTCCTTATCATATATATAACGCCCCCAAAATAGGTCCATTCCATCTAACCCATTTTGAGTCGCCAAATACATGGTACAGATAACAACTACAACTTTATTACAACAATTGTCGTGCAAAATACAACAACACATGCTATGAGTTTGGGTACAAATATATACCAACTGTGACTCATGTCCCAACCTTGGATAGCACGTCACAATGACACCTTACATAAAGGTATAGTCAAAAACTGTTTTAGAAATTAGAATATTTGGGAAGTGCTCAAGGAAACTCTCGTACATGGGAGACCATGCTTATAGGTTATGATAGATATCATATGGCCACAGAATTATCCTTGGTTGACCAAATAGACCCCAAAGAAAAATGAGAAGATTACTATCATATTATTTCCAATGGTGAGTCTTCTCTTGACATATCATTATCTCCACTGTCTCTAACTGAGAATTATACTTCAAACAAATACCAAGATTATATAGGTAGTGCTCGTAGATATACTCGACAAGTGGATGAGCACAACCATGTCTTATGATGACACGAGGTTGTGTGTCGTTAGACATCTTGTATGGTAGTGGCAAAATACCCTTCCAACGTTGGGTTCGCTTCACCCTAGATGATTCACCAAATATAACTACTAAATGAACTTTTCTATACTGCTTCGGGAGAACCTCCACAGCTAGAGACCACCGTTCTATTTCCCTGTTACCCCCGCTGGACCCAGCTACACTCTTATTACCTGGAAGGAATTGTGAAACAGAAGGGTGAGCACAACTAGCCCAGTAAAGAATATCATGACTAAAGATAAATAAATTATCAATAGCCTTCAACAGAATTATATCAGAGATTTAAAACATATGGTAGATGATAAAAAATTTCAACCATAGTTACAGCGGAACGAGCAATCCATTAGAAGAGTCAAATAGACTATAAAGTCTATTATCTTCTCTATGTTAAAAGTCCACCAACAATATTTTATTCCTGTAACATCAATCAACAATTCCCGTCCACAATCACATGTATAACTCATAATCATAATTGTAGTTCTAAATTCCTTTTCTAATCCAGAACAAAGATAATTTTCATCACTTATCTTTACCTGAAACATCAAAAATCATGGTTATACCAAATCACAGTTCCTGTTTATAATCATACTAATAATTTCATCTTTGCACTACGGGCCAAAGATATTGATCAACAACTCATCTTTACACTACAGGCCAAAGATATTCCTCAACAGCTCATATTTGCACTACAAGCCAAATATATTATTATCTCAAAGAAATATATAATCATTTCAGAATTTATATAACCAATAATTATAACCACATTGATCATTTCACCTTTGCGTTTAAGCTAAAGTTATTCAATTATAAATTCAATGGTCATGATCATACCAGTCAACAATTCAACTTTGCACTACTGGCCAAAGAGAACCCATAGTCATGATCGTACCAAAAATCTACCCATCTTTACACTCAAGTCAAAGAGAAATATCATCATTAGGGTTATAAAAATGTTATATATGGTAATAAAAAAAATAATATGATCAACATATAGTTTTAATCTCAATAATAATATTCATAAATCAATTATAATTTGGTTAGAAAAAAAAACAATTTTGTCATGAATAGTAACTCGTGAATAATAACCCATGAATAGTAACTCGTGAATAGTAACTCATGAATAGTAACTCGTGAATACTAACTCATGAATAATAACTCGTGAATAGTAACTCATTAATAGTAACTCGTCAATAGTAACTCATGAATAGTAACCCCGACATGAAAAGATAAGAATTTTACAAGAAAAATCCTACCAATATTCCGGTATAATGATATTGAAAGAAATAATATCATTGATAAAAAAAATAACATCCCTTACGACAATATCCCTTACCTCAAAAGAGCAGTACTCCTGACTGGAATAACGCTGAACGAACTTGCACCGTATAGCAACACACAAGATATCAAAATACTCAAAAGAATACACTCGATAATATAGAGAGAGAAATAAAGAGAAAACTTTGCAGAAGAAATTCAACTTTGCAGAAGAAAATTTTTCCAAATTCCAAACAGAAATTGACCGAAATCCACAAACGGGCTATTTTACAGTCTATAATAAATTTTCGGTCAAGAATTGTGTCCACCAACACACAAAACATGTGTTAAACATTTAATCCAACAAAAATACTCTTCCTCCTCATTTATTCATATATCTCACATTCATTGTAAAAATATCACCATTAATATATTATTAAAATAATATATTTAAATGAATTATTTTATCAGAAAAAATAAAATATTAATTTTCAACAATTGTCACATTAAAATTTTTCTCCATCTATATCCACATAAAATCAATATTTTCCTCATCATATAAATTAATAATTAATTATTCACAAATAATATTACAGAATCACATTACTGACAACCAAGCAGTTCCCAAGAAAGAGGGGGCTTTCCAATAAGGATCTTTTCCTTACTGGCGCGCAATTAGATGACCAAACCTCTCCTTAGATAGAACTTTCTAGACATTGCCAATAATGTTATCTAATAATATTATTCAGATAATATGAATTATTCCTCCGATAATAGAAAATACTGTGTAGTGACAATTATTAAAACAACAGTAATATAAAATATCAACGCAGCAATTATTGAATCAATAAAATTAAATACTGAACAGAAATTACTGTAACAATTATTGAGGAATGCCTTCTTACGTAAAAATCAATAATTGGTGCAATACCGTATGCTACTGTGCAACAACGCGTATTACTGTGTTTTAACCACCGGGTATTCCAACAGTGTTAACGGTAACAACTACGCCGTTATTTATAAACAACTTACTCTTGTCGTTTTCTTCATCCAATCACTTTCCGTTATGGGGCCCACAAAAGGCTGCACCGTCGTATGAATATTCCCCGACAGTAAGAATATTCCACGATCAAACGAATATTCCCCGACAACAATGAATATTTTATAACCACTTGTGTATTTCGAAAAAAAAATTCATATATCACCCTTAACTTTAACATTTATCAATTTAACCATTTACTAAATAGTAATTATAAGAAAAATTGAAAACTTTTATTTCATAAAATCGGGGTCTTACAATCTCCCCTCCTTATGAAATTTCGTCCTCGAAATTTACGTACCTGATATTTCAAAGAGTTGAGAATACCTTGCTTTCATTTCAGATTCCATCTTTCCTGTCATCATAATTTCTTCATTGCTCATCTCCTTATTTCAGATATCATTCTAGAATACAGCTTCAAAACATAGGTTAATTGAACAAATTAATATATCACATAATATCCCGATATTATTACTGACCAACAAATAAGCTTAGGTAGGACACACTAGCGAAGGATTTACTCGTCTCTCCCCTCCTAGTCCTATTCCCCGACCTCCGCCAGAGATCATATCCCTAAGCTCTGATACCAAATGTAACGCCCCCAAAATAGGTCCATTCCATCCAACCCATTTTGAGTCGCCAAATACATGGTACAGATAACAACTACAACTTTATTACAACAATTGTCGTGCAAAATATAACAACACATATGCTATGAGTTTGGGTACAAATATATACAAACTGTGACTCATGTCCCAACCTTGAATAGCACGTCACAATGACACTTTACATAAAGGCATAGTCAAAAAATGTTTTAGAAATTAGAATCTTTGGGAAGTGCTCAAGGAAACCCTCGTACATGGGAGGCCATGCTTCTAGGTTATGATAGATATCATATGGCCACAGAATTATCCCTGGTTGACCCAATAGACCCCAAAGAAAAATGAGAAGATTACTATCATATTCTTTCCAATGGTGAGTCTTCTCTTGACATATCATTATCTCCACTGCCTCTAATTGAGAATTATACATCAAACAAACACCAAGATTATATAAGTAGTGCTCGTAGATATACTAGACAAGTGGATGTGCACAACCATATCTTATGATGACACGAGGTTGTGTGTCGTTAGACATCTTGTATGATAGTGGCAAAACACCCTTCCAACGTTGGGTTCGCTTCACCCTAGATGATTCACCAAATATAACTACTAAATGAACTTTTTTATACTGCTTCGGGAGAACCTCCACAGCAAGAGACCACCGTTCTATTTCCCTGTTACCCCCGCTCGACCCAGCTACACTCTTATTACCTGAAATGAATTGTGAAACAGAAGGGTGAGCACAACTAGCCCAGTAAAGAATATCATGACTAAAGATAAATAAATTATCAATAGCCTTCAACAGAATTATATCAGAGATTTAAAACATATGGTAGATGATAAAAAATTTCAACCATAGTTACAGCGGAATGAGCAATCCATTAGAAGAGTCAAATAGACTATAAAGTCTATTATCTTCTCTATGTTAAAAGTCCACCAACAATGTTTTATCCATGTAACATCAATCAACAATTCCCGTCCACAATCACATGTATAACTCATAATCATAATTGTAGTTCTAAATTCCTCTTCTAATCCAGAACAAAGATAATTTTCATCACTTATCTTTACCTGAAACATCAAAAATCATGGTTATACCAAATCACAGTTCCTGTTTATAATCATACTAATAATTTCATCTTTGCACTACGGGCCAAAGATATTGATCAACAACTCATCTTTACACTACAGGCCAAAGATATTCCTCAACAGCTCATATTTGCACTACAAACCAAATATATTATTATCTCAAAGAAATATATAATCATTTCAGAATTTATATAACCAATAATTATAACCACATTGATCATTTCACCTTTGCGCTTAAGCTAAAGTTATTCAATTATAAATTCAATGGTCATGATCATACCAGTCAACAATTCAACTTTGCACTACTGGCCAAAGAGAACCCATAGTCATGATCGTACCAAAAATCTACCCATCTTTACACTCAAGTCAAAGAGAAATATCATCATTAGGGTTATAAAAATGTTATATATGGTAATAAAAAAAATAATATGATCAACATATAGTTTTAATCTCAATAATAATATTCATAAATCAATTATAATTTGGTTAGAAAAAAAAACAATTTTGTCATGAATAGTAACTCGTGAATAATAACCCATGAATAGTAACTCGTGAATAGTAACTCATGAATAGTAACTCGTGAATACTAACTCATGAATAATAACTCGTGAATAGTAACTCATTAATAGTAACTCGTCAATAGTAACTCATGAATAGTAACCCCGACATGAAAAGATAAGAATTTTACAAGAAAAATCCTACCAATATTCCGGTATAATGATATTGAAAGAAATAATATCATTGATAAAAAAAATAACATCCCTTACGACAATATCCCTTACCTCAAAAGAGCAGTACTCCTGACTGGAATAACGCTGAACGAACTTGCACCGTATAGCAACACACAAGATATCAAAATACTCAAAAGAATACACTCGATAATATAGAGAGAGAAATAAAGAGAAAACTTTGCAGAAGAAATTCAACTTTGCAGAAGAAAATTTTTCCAAATTCCAAACAGAAATTGACCGAAATCCACAAACGGGCTATTTTACAGTCTATAATAAATTTTCGGTCAAGAATTGTGTCCACCAACACACAAAATATGTGTTAAACATTTAATCCAACAAAAATACTCTTCCTCCTCATTTATTCATATATCTCACATTCATTGTAAAAATATCACCATTAATATATTATTAAAATAATATATTTAAATGAATTATTTTATCAGAAAAAATAAAATATTAATTTTCAACAATTGTCACATTAAAATTTTTCTCCATCTATATCCACATAAAATCAATATTTTCCTCATCATATAAATTAATAATTAATTATTCACAAATAATATTACAGAATCACATTACTGACAACAAAGCAGTTCCCAAGAAAGAGGGGGCTTTCCAATAAGGATCTTTTCCTTACTGGCGCGCAATTAGATGACCAAACCTCTCCTTAGATAGAACTTTCTAGACATTGCCAATAATGTTATCTAATAATATTATTCAGATAATATGAATTATTCCTCCGATAATAGAAAATACTGTGTAGTGACAATTATTAAAACAACAGTAATATAAAATATCAACGCAGCAATTATTGAATCAATAAAATAAAATACTGAACAGTAATTACTGTAACAATTATTGAGTAATGTCTTCTTACGTAAAAATCAATAATTGGTGCAATACCGTATGCTACTGTGCAACAACGCGTATTACTGTATTTTAACCACCGGGTATTCTAACAATGTTAACGGTAACAACTACGCCGTTATTTATAAACAACTTATTTTTGTCGTTTTTTACATCCAATCGCTTTCCGTTATGGGGCCCACAAATGGCTGCGCCGTCGTACGAATATTTCCCGATAGAAATAATATTCCACGACTAAACGAATATTCCCCGACAACAATGAATATTTTATAACCACTTGTTTAGTTTTGTAAAATGTGCACATTTCACCCATAACTTTAACTTTTATCAATTTAACCATTTACTGAATAGTAACTATAAGAAAAATTGAAAACTTTTATTTCATAAAATTCGGGGTCTTACAATCTCCCCTCTTTATGAAATTTCGTCCTCGAAATTTACGTACCTGATATTTCAAAGAGTTGAGAATACCTTGCTTTCATTTCAGATTCCATCTTTCCTGTCATCATAATTTCTTTATTGCTCATCTCCTGTATTTCAGATATCATTCTAGAATACAGCTTCAAAACAAAGGTTAATTGAACAAATTAATATATCACATAATATCCCGATATCATGACTAACCAACAAATAAGCTTAGGTAGGACACACTAGCGAAGAATTTACTCGTCTCTCCCCTCCTAGTCCTATTCCCCGATCTCCGTCAGAGATCATATCCCTAAGCTCTGATACCAAATATAACGCCCCCAAAATAGGTCCATTCCATCCAACCCATTTTGAGTCGCCAAATACATGGTACAGATAACAACTACAACTTTATTACAACAATTGTCATGCAAAATACAACAACACATATGCTATGAGTTTGGGTACAAATATATACCAACTGTGACTCATATCCAAACCTTGGATAGCACATCACAATGACACCTTACGTAAAGGTATAGTCAAAAACTGTTTTAGAAATTAGAATCTTTGGGAAGTGCTCAAGGAAACCCTCGTACATGGGAGGCCATGTTTCTAGGTTATGATAGATATCATATGGCCACATAATTATCCTTGGTTGACCCAATAGACCCCAAAGAAAAATGAGAAGATTACTATCATATTCTTTCCAATGGTGAGTCTTCTCTTGACATATCATTATCTCCACTGTCTCTAACTGAGAATTATACTTCAAACAAACACCAAGATTATATAGGTAGTGCTCGTAGATATACTCGACAAGTGGATGTGCACAACCATGTCTTATGATGACACGAGGTTGTGTGTCGTTAGACATCTTGTATGATAGTGGCAAAACACCCTTCCAACGTTGGGTTCGCTTCACCCTAGATAATTCACCAAATATAACTACTAAATAAACTTTTCTATACTGCTTCGGGAGAACCTCCACAGCTAGAGACTACCGTTCTATTTCCCTGTTACCCCCGCTCGACCCAGCTACACTCTTCTTACCTGAAAGGAATTGTGAAACAGAATCATGACTAAAGTTAAATAAATTATCAATAGCCTTCAACAGAATTAAATCAGATATTTAAAACATATGGTAGATGATAAAAAATTTCAACCATAGTTGCAGCGGAACGAGCAATCCATTAGAAGAGTCAAATAGACTATAAAGTCTATTATCTTCTCTATGTTAAAAGTCCACCAACAATATTTTATCCCTGTAACATCAATCAACAATTCCTGTCTACAATCACATGTATAACTCATAATCATAATTGTAGTTCTAAATTTCTCTTCTAATCCAGAACAAAGATAATTTTCATCACTTGTCTTTACCTGAAACATCAAAAATCATGGTTATACCAAATCACAGTTCCTGTTTATAATCATACTAATAATTTCATCTTTGCACTACGGGCCAAAGCTATTCATCAACAACTCATCTTTGCACTACAGGCCAAAGATATTCCTCAACAGCTCATATTTGCACTACAAGCCAAATATATTATTATCTCAAAGAAATATATAATCATTTCAGAATTTATATAACCAATAATTATAACCACATTGATCATTTCACCTTTGCGCTTAAGCTAAAGTTATTCAATTATAAATTCAATGGTCATGATCATACCAGTCAACAATTCAACTTTGCACTACTGGCCAAAGAGAACCCATAGTCATGTGCGTACCAAAAATCTACCCATCTTTACACTCAAGTCAAAGAGAAATATCATCATTAGGGTTATAAAAATGTTATATATGATAATAAAAAAAAATAATATGATCAACATATAGTTTTAATCTCAATAATAATATTCATAAATCAACTATAATTTGGTTAGAAAAAGAAATCAATTTTGTCATGAATAGTAACTCGTGAATAGTAATCCATGAATAGTAACTCGTGAATAGTAACTCATGAATAGTAACTCGTGAATACTAACTCATGAATAATAACTCGTGAATAGTAACTCATGAATAGTAACTCGTGAATAGTAACTCATGAATAGTAAACCCGACATGAAAAGATAAGAATTTTACAAGAAAAATCCTACCAATATTCCGGTATAATGATATTGAAAGAAATAATATCATTGATAAAAAAAATAACATCCCTTACGACAATATCCCTTACCTCAAAAGAGCAGTACTCCTGACTGGAATAACGCTGAACGAACTTGCACCGTATAGCAACACTCAAGATATTAAAATACTCACAAGAATACACTCGATAATATAGAGAGAGAGAAATAGAGAGAAAACTTCAGTTTCTGGTGTGATTTTCAATTCTAACCTAAGCACCCTATTTATAGGAAATTGCTTAGAACACCAAAGCAGAAAATTTAATAAAATAATAATATAATTATAAATTTTCCATAGCCCGCCTTTTGAAAATCTGAATTCAGCCATCAGCATGTGCAAGTGGGGCCCACTAAAGTGTAAAAAAATGTTTTTGTTAATAAAAATAAATAAAACTTCCAAAAATCAATTATTTCGGAACTTCAATAATTCATAATAAATAGCCCTTTTATCAGAAAATTCGAATCTCGCGTCTTTTTATAGGAAATTCAATTCTCTACAACTTTGCAGAAGAAAGTTTTTCCAAATTCCAAATAGAAATTGACCGAAATCTATAAACGGGCGATTTTACAGTCAATAATAAATTTTCGGTCAAGAATTGTGTCCACCAACACACAAAACATGTGTTAAACATTTAATCCAACAAAAATACTCTTCCTCCTCATTTATTCATATATCTCACATTCATTGTAAAAATATCACCATTAATATATTATTAAAATAATATATTTAAATGAATTATTTTATCAGAAAAAATAAAATATTAATTTTCAACAATTGTCACATTAAAATTTTTCTCCATCTATATCCACATAAAATTAATATTTTCCTCATCATATAAATTAATAATTAATTATTCACAAATAATATTACAGAATCACATTACTGACAACCAGGCAGTTCTCAGGAAAGAGGGGGCTTTCCAATAAGGATCTCTTCCTTACTGGCGCGCAATTAGATGACCAAACCTCTCCTTAGACATAACTTTCTAGATATTGCCAATAATGTTATCTAATAATATTATTCAGATAATATGAATTATTCCTCCGATAATAGAAAATACTGTGTAGTGACAATTATTAAAACAACAGTAATATAAAATATCAACGCAGCAATTATTGAATCAATAAAATTAAATACTGAACAGAAATTACTGTAACAATTATTGAGGAATGCCTTCTTACGTAAAAATCAATAATTGGTGCAATACCGTATGCTACTGTGCAACAACGCGTATTACTGTGTTTTAACCACCGGGTATTCCAACAGTGTTAACGGTAACAACTACGCCGTTATTTATAAACAACTTACTCTTGTCGTTTTCTTCATCCAATCACTTTCCGTTATGGGGCCCACAAAAGGCTGCACCGTCGTATGAATATTCCCCGACAGTAAGAATATTCCACGATCAAACGAATATTCCCCGACAACAATGAATATTTTATAACCACTTGTGTATTTCGAAAAAAAAATTCATATATCACCCTTAACTTTAACATTTATCAATTTAACCATTTACTAAATAGTAATTATAAGAAAAATTGAAAACTTTTATTTCATAAAATCCGGGGTCTTACAATCTCCCCTCCTTATGAAATTTCGTCCTCGAAATTTACGTACCTGATATTTCAAAGAGTTGAGAATACCTTGCTTTCATTTCAGATTCCATCTTTCCTGTCATCATAATTTCTTCATTGCTCATCTCCTTATTTCAGATATCATTCTAGAATACAGCTTCAAAACATAGGTTAATTGAACAAATTAATATATCACATAATATCCCGATATTATTACTGACCAACAAATAAGCTTAGGTAGGACACACTAGCGAAGGATTTACTCGTCTCTCCCCTCCTAGTCCTATTCCCCGACCTCCGCCAGAGATCATATCCCTAAGCTCTGATACCAAATGTAACGCCCCCAAAATAGGTCCATTCCATCCAACCCATTTTGAGTCGCCAAATACATGGTACAGATAACAACTACAACTTTATTACAACAATTGTCGTGCAAAATATAACAACACATATGCTATGAGTTTGGGTACAAATATATACAAACTGTGACTCATGTCCCAACCTTGCATAGCACGTCACAATGACACTTTACATAAAGGTATAGTCAAAAAATGTTTTAGAAATTAGAATCTTTGGGAAGTGCTCAAGGAAACCCTCGTACATGGGAGGCCATGCTTCTAGGTTATGATAGATATCATATGGCCACAGAATTATCCCTGGTTGACCCAATAGACCCCAAAGAAAAATGAGAAGATTACTATCATATTCTTTCTAATGGTGAGTCTTCTCTTGACATATCATTATCTCCACTGCCTCTAATTGAGAATTATACATCAAACAAACACCAAGATTATATAAGTAGTGCTCGTAGATATACTCGACAAGTGGATGTGCACAAACATATCTTATGATGACACGAGGTTGTGTGTCGTTAGACATCTTGTATGATAGTGGCAAAACACCCTTCCAACGTTGGGTTCGCTTCACCCTAGATGATTCACCAAATATAACTACTAAATGAACTTTTTTATACTGCTTCGGGAGAACCTCCACAGCAAGAGACCACCGTTCTATTTCCCTGTTACCCCCGCTCGACCCAGCTACACTCTTATTACCTGAAATGAATTGTGAAACAGAAGGGTGAGCACAACTAGCCCAGTAAAGAATATCATGACTAAAGATAAATAAATTATCAATAGCCTTCAACAGAATTATATCAGAGATTTAAAACATATGGTAGATGATAAAAAATTTCAACCATAGTTACAGCGGAATGAGCAATCCATTAGAAGAGTCAAATAGACTATAAAGTCTATTATCTTCTCTATGTTAAAAGTCCACCAACAATGTTTTATCCATGTAACATCAATCAACAATTCCCGTCCACAATCACATGTATAACTCATAATCATAATTGTAGTTCTAAATTCCTCTTCTAATCCAGAACAAAGATAATTTTCATCACTTATCTTTACCTGAAACATCAAAAATTATGGTTATACCAAATCACAGTTCCTGTTTATAATCATACTAATAATTTCAGCTTTGCACTACGGGCCAAAGATATTCATCAACAACTCATCTTTACACTACAGGCCAAAGATATTCCTCAACAGCTCATATTTGCACTACAAGCCAAATATATTATTATCTCAAAGAAATATATAATCATTTCAGAATTTATATAACCAATAATTATAACCACATTGATCATTTCACCTTTGCGCTTAAGCTAAAGTTATTCAATTATAAATTCAATGGTCATGATCATACCAGTCAAGAATTTAACTTTGCACTACTGGCCAAAGAGAACCCATAGTCATGATCGTACCAAAAATCTACCCATCTTTACACTCAAGTCAAAGAGAAATATCATCATTAGGGTTATAAAAATGTTATATATGGTAATAGAAAAAATAATATGATCAACATATAGTTTTAATCTCAATAATAATATTCATAAATCAACTATAATTTGGTTAAAAAAAGAAACCAATTTTGTCCTGAATAGTAACTCGTGAATAGTAACCCATGAATAGTAACTCGTGAATAGTAACTCATGAATAGTAACTCGTGAATACTAACTCATGAATAATAACTCGTGAATAGTAACCCATGAATAGTAACTCATGAATAGTAACTCATGAATAGTAACCCTGACATGAAAAGATAAGAATTTTACAAGAAAAATCCTACCAATATTTCGGTATAATGGTATTGAAAGAAATAATATCATTGATAAAAAATATAACATCCCTTACGAAAATATCTCTTACCTCAAAAGAGCAGTACTCATGACTGGAATAATGCTGAACGAACTTGCACCGTATAGCAACACTCAAGATATCAAAATACTCACAAGAATACACTCGATAATATAGAGAGAGAAATAGAGAAAAAACTTCAGTTTCTAGTGTGATTTTCAATTCTAACCTAAGCACCCTATTTATAGGAAATTGCTTAGAACACCAAAGCAGAAAATTTAATAAAATAATAATATAATTATAATTTTTCCTTAGCCCACCTTTGAAAATCTGGATTCAGCCATCAACATGTGCAAGTGGGGCCCACCAAAGTGTAAAAAATATTTTTGTTAATAAAAATAAATAAAACTTCCAAAAATAAATTATTTTGGAACTTCGGAACTTCAATAATTCATAATAAATAGCCCTTTTATCAGAAAATTCGAATCTCGCGAGTTTTTATAGGAAATTGAATTCTCTACAACTTTGCAAAAGAAAGTTTTTCTAAATTCTAAACAGAAATTGACCGAAATCCACAAACGGGCGATTTTACAGTCTATAATAAATTTTCGGTCAAGAATTGTGTCCACCAACACACAAAACACGTGTTAAACATTTAATCCAACAAAAATACTCTTCCTTCTCATTTATTCATATATCTCACATTCATTGTAAAAATATCACCATTAATATATTATTAAAATAATATATTTAAATGAATTATTTTTTCAGAAAAAATAAAATATTAATTTTCAACAATTGTCACATTAAAATTTTTCTCCATCTATATCCACATAAAATCAATATTTTTCTCATCATATAAATTAATAATTAATTATTCATAAATAATATTACACAATCACATTACTGACAACCAGACAGTTCCTAGGAAAGAGGGGGCTTTCCAATAAGGATCTCTTCCTTACTGGCGCGCAATTAGATGACCAAACCTCTCCTTAGACAGAACTTTCTAGACATTGCCAATAATTTTATCTAATAATATTATTCAGATAATATGAATTATTGCTCCGATAATAGAAAATACTGTGTAGTGACAATTATTAAAACAACAGTAATATAAAATATCAACGCAGCAATTATTGAATCAATAAAATAAAATACTAAACAGTAATTACTGTAACAATTATTGAGTAATGTCTTCTTACGTAAAAATCAATAATTGGTGCAATACCGTATGCTATTGTGCAACAACGCGTATTACTGTGTTTTAACCACCGGGTATTCCAACAGTGTTAACGGTAACAACTACGCCGTTATTTATAAACAACTTACTCTTGTCATTTTCTTCATCCAATCGCTTTTCGTTATGGGGCCCAGAAAAGGTTGCGCCGTCGTATGAATATTCTCCGACAGTAAGAATATTCCACGATCAAACGAATATTCCCCGACAACAATGAATATTTTATAACCACTTATGTATTTCGAAAAAAAAATTCATATATCACCCTTAACTTTAACATTTATCAATTTAACTATTTATAAATAGTAATTATAAGAAAAATTGAATACTTTTATTTCATAAAATTCGGGGTCTTACAATTACATTCAAATGTAACGCCCCCAAAATAGGTCCATTCCATCCAACCCATTTTGAGTCGTCAAATACATGGTACAGATAACAACTACAACTTTATTACAACAATTGTCGTGCAAAATACAACAACACATATGCTATGAGTTTGGGTACAAATATATACCAACTGTGACTCATGTCCCAACTTTGGATAGCACATCACAATGACACCTTACATAAAGGTATAGTCAAAAACTATTTTAGAAATTAGAATCTTTGGGAAGTGCTCAAGGAAACCCTCGTACATGGGAGGCCATGCTTCTAGGTTATGATAGATATCATATGGCCACAGAATTATCCTTGGTTGACCCAATAGACCCCCAAAAAAATGAGAAGATTACTATAATATTCTTTCCAATAGTGAGTCTTCTCTTGACATATCATTATCTCCACTGTCTCTAATTGAGAATTATACTTCAAACAAACACCAAGATTATATAGGTAGTGCTCGTAGATATACTCGACAAGTGGATGTGCACAACCATGTCTTATGATGACACGAGGCTGTGTGTCGTTAGACATCTTGTATGATAGTGGCAAAACACCCTTCCAACGTTGGGTTCGCTTTACCCTAGATGATTCACCAAATATAACTACTAAATGAACTTTTCTATACTGCTTCGGGAGAACCTCCACAGCAAGAGACCACCGTTCTATTTTCCTGTTACCCCCGCTCGACCCAGCTACACTCTTATTACCTGGAAGGAATTGTGAAACAGAAGGGTGAGCACAACTAGCCCAGTAAAGAATATCATGACTAAAGATAAATAAATTATCAATAGCCTTCAACAGAATTATATCAAAGATTTAAAACATATGGTAGATGATAAAAAATTTCAACCATAGTTACAGCGGAACGAGCAATCCATTAGAAGAGTCAAATAGACTATAAAGTCTATTATCTTCTCTATGTTAAAAGTCCACCAACAATGTTTTATCCCTGTAACATCAATCAACAATTTCCGTCCACAATCACATGTATAACTCATAATCATAATTGTAGTTCTAAATTCCTCTTCTAATCCAGAACAAAGATAATTTTCATCACTTATCTTTACCTGAAACATCAAAAATCATGGTTATACCAAATCACAGTTCCTGTTTATAATCATACTAATAATTTCATCTTTGCACTACGGGCCAAAGATATTCATCAACAACTCATCTTTACACTACAGGCCAAAGATATTCCTCAACAGCTCATATTTGCACTACAAGCCAAATATATTATTATCTCAAAGAAATATATAATCATTTCAGAATTTATATAACCAATAATTATAACCACATTGATCATTTCACCTTTGCGCTTAAGCTAACGTTATTCAATTATAAATTCAATGGTCATGATCATACCAGTCAACAATTCAACTTTGCACTACTGGCCAAAGAGAACCCATAGTCATGATCGTACCAAAAATCTACCCATCTTTACACTCAAGTCAAAGAGAAATATCATCATTAGGGTTATAAAAATGTTATATATGGTAATAAAAAAAATAATATGATCAACATATAGTTTTAATCTCAATAATAATATTCATAAATCAACTATAATTTGGTTAAAAAAAGAAACAAATTTTGTCATGAATAGTAACTCGTGAATAGTAATCCATGAATAGTAACTCGTGAATAGTAACTCATGAATAGTAACTCGTGAATACTAACTCATGAATAATAACTCGTG
Organism: Panax notoginseng; assembly: GCA_016801055.1. NCBI lineage: Eukaryota > Viridiplantae > Streptophyta > Magnoliopsida > Apiales > Araliaceae > Panax > Panax notoginseng. The sequence goes on from CM029018.1 coordinate 80,350,036, forward strand.
AATAGTAACCCATGAATAGTAACTCATGAATAGTAACTCATGAATAGTAACCCTGACATGAAAAGATAAGAATTTTACAAGAAAAATCCTACCAATATTCCGGTATAATGGTATTGAAAGAAATAATATCATTGATAAAAAAAATAACAACCCTTACGACAATATCCCTTACCTCAAAAGAGCACTACTCATGACTGGAATAATGCGGAACGAACTTGCACCGTATAGCAACACTCAAGATATCAAAATACTCACAAGAATACACTCTATAATATAGAGAGAGAAATAGAGAAAAAACTTCAGTTTCTGGTGTGATTTTCAATTCTAACCTAAGCACCCTATTTATAGGAAATTGCTTAGAACACCAAAGCAGAAAATTTAATAAAATAATAATATAATTATAATTTTTCCTTAGCCCACCTTTGAAAATCTGGATTCAGCCATCAACATGTGCAAGTGGGGCCCACCAAAGTGTAAAAAATGTTTTTGTTAATAAAAATAAATAAAACTTCCAAAAATAAATTATTTTGGAACTTCGGAACTTCAATAATTCATAATAAATAGCCCTTTTATCAAAAAATTCGAATCTCGCGAGTTTTTATAGGAAATTGAATTCTCTACAACTTTGCAGAAGAAAGTTTTTCTAAATTCCAAACAAAAATTGACCGAAATCCACAAACGGGCGATTTTACAGTCTATAATAAATTTTCGGTCAAGAATTGTGTCCACCAACACACAAAACACGTGTTAAACATTTAATCCAACAAAAATACTCTTCCTTCTCATTTATTCATATATCTCACATTCATTGTAAAAATATCACCATTAATATATTATTAAAATAATATATTTAAATGAATTATTTTTTCAGAAAAAATAAAATATTAATTTTCAACAATTGTCACATTAAAATTTTTCTCCATCTATATCCACATAAAATCAATATTTTTCTTATCATATAAATTAATAATTAATTATTCATAAATAATATTACACAATCACATTACTGACAACCAGGTAGTTCCCAGGAAAGAGTGGGCTTTCCAATAAGGATCTCTTCCTTACTGGCGCGCAATTAGATGACCAAACCTCTCCTTAGACATAACTTTCTAGACATTGCCAATAATGTTATCTAATAATATTATTCATATAATATGAATTATTACTCTGATAATAGAAAATACTGTGTAGTGACAATTATTAAAATAACAGTAATATAAAATATCAACGCAGTAATTATTGAATCAATAAAATAAAATACTGAACAGTAATTACTGTAACAATTATTGAGTAATGTCTTCTTACGTAAAAATTAATAATTGGTGCAATACCGTATGTTACTGTGCAATAACGCGTATTACTGTGTTTTAACCACCGGGTATTCCAACAGTGTTAACGGTAATAACTACGCCGTTATTTATAAACAACTTACTCTTGTCATTTTTTCATCTAATCGCTTTCCGTTATGGGGCCCACAAATGGCTGCGCCGTCGTGCGAATATTTCCCGACAGAAAGAATATTCCACGACTAAACGAATATTCCCCGACAATAATGAATATTTTATAACCACTTGTTTATTTTGCAAAATGTGCACATTTCACCCATAACTTTAACTTTTATCAATTTAACCATTTACTGAATAGTAACTATAAGAAAAATTAAATACTTTTATTTCATAAAATTCGGGGTCTTACAATATAAATCAATAATTAATTATTCACAAATAATATTACAAAATTACATTACTGACAACCAGACCGTTCCCAGGAAAGATGGGGCTTTCCAATAAGGATTTTTTCTTACTGGCGCACAATTAGGTGACCAGAACTCTCCTTAGATAGAACTTTCTAGACCTTGTCAATAATGCTATTTAATAATATTATTAAAATAATATGATTTATTGATCTGATAATAGAAATATTGTGCAGTGACAATTATTGAAACAACAATAATATAAAATATCAACGTAGCAATTATTGAATCAATAAAATAAAATATTGAATACTAATTACTGTAACAATTATTGAGTAGTGCATTCTTACGTAAGAATCAGTAATTGGTGCAATATCGTGTACTACAGTGCAACATCGCGTATTAATATGTTTTAACCACCAGGTATTCCAACAATGTTAACGGTAACAACTACGCCGTTATTTATAAAAAACTCATACTTATCGTTTTCTTCATCCAATCGCTTTCCGTTATGGGGCCCACACAAGGCTGCGCCGTCGTACGAATATTCCCCGACAGTAAAAATATTCCACGACCAAATGAATATTCCCCGACAATAATGAATATTTTATAACCACTTACTTATTTAAGATATTTGCGCATTTTACCCATAATTAACCACATTAATCAAATCAACCCTTACTATTTCAAAATAATAAATAGAGAAAATTCAATTTCATTTATCAAAAGTTGGGGTCTTACACGTAACACACGTTGCAATGTTTGACCCATATCCATTTGGTAGTTTCAGAGACTTAACCCGTATGCACACATCTTCAACTTGCTTTTTGGACAATGTGTACCTTGCATGCGGTTTGACAATCTTACCATTAGGAGATTCATAAAGTTCTAATCTAAAATGCTTACAAATATCTTTCATGTCCAAACGTGCCTTATCATTATCTTTTGTCTTCCCTGTAACATTCATCACGGTGTTAAACACATTGTCGAACACATTCTTCTCAATATGCATCACATCTAGATTATGACGAATCAAATGTGTAGACCAATAAGGTAGTTCCCAAAAGATGCTTCTCCGAACCCAGTTATGAGATTCACCAAACCCATTGATTATGTTTGTGGCATCAATCTTACCAAATGGGATGACTGACAATCTCATCACATAGTCTCGCATCTTCGTTCTCGACAATCGCAGTGCAAGCATATCATTGTCTACTTTCCCTTTTTTGAAGTGTTCTCTATTTCTTCAAAATGGGTGATCAACCGACAAGAACCGATAATGTCAGTCAAACCAGTAAGGCTTTCGACCTTTTGATAGATTGAAAGACTTTGTATGCTCCATACAATACGGACAAGTCAACTTCCCGTGTGTACTCCATCCAACTAACATACCATAAGCTGGGAAGTCACTTATAGTTCACATAACTGTTGCCCTAAGGTTGAAATTTGTTTTCGTTGCAACATCCCAATTCTGCACTCCATCCTCCCACAATACCTTCAACTCGTCTATAAGAAGTCTCAAGTAAACATCTAAGTTCATGATACCACGGTACCTACTACAAACAACATGAGCTTATTAGTGTATAACATGATTATAAGCATATGACTTGAGCATACTTGTAACCATATGACTTGAGCATACTTGTAAGCATATGATTAACATTTAAGCATACTTGTAACCATATGATTAACATTTAAGCATACTTGTAAGCATATAACATACCATAATTGTAAGCATATGACTTGAGCATACTTGTAAGCATATACTTTTGTTCATTAATATCTTTATGGGTTCGATGAGAAACTAAGCACGTGTGTAACAATCTAGATTTTAATTATAATTTTAAATATTTATTGAATTATATAAATATTTAATGGATATGTTATCATTGAATATGTTTTTGTATTTGTTTAATTTGATTTGATTTGATTTGATTATTTATTTTAATTAATGAGTTAAGAAAATTATTATTATATTGATATTTCAATTTGATGGTTAATTAATTGTATTGAGTTATGTGATTAAATGATTTATTCAGTAAACTTTTATTTGAATTAATTAAATTAAGTATAAAAACTTAATTAAATAAAGTGTGACAAATACCTATTTTATAAAGGAGATATCAAAATAAAATGAAAGTAGTTTTAATTTAGTTGTGCCAAACAAGGCTTAGGTATATTAAGTCTTTAAATTTTAAATAGTTTTGCCAAACGAAGCCTTATGGATTTTGAATTTCTTTTGAATTTTGAATTATAATAAAATAAACTAAATAAATAAAATATAATAATAATCTATACGTTATATGTTTTTGTAATTGATGTTAATTATTGGGCTTATTATGCCTATAGCCGTTTTTATGTTTACGCTGGGTTATCAGTTGGGTTACGCTTACTGTTAGTAGCCTAGTCTAATACTAAGAAAAGAAAAGAAGGAAAGAGTTATGAGAAAGTTCAGAGAGGGTTTTAGAGAGAAAGGGTTGTGATTCCCAAAGCAAGTTCTGAGTTCGTCAAAGCTATTCTCAGTGATTAACAAGTATTTTCTTAAGCAACAAAAGATATTTATTCCATAATCTTAATACTTTATACGTTTTACGTTCTAGGTGTTCTTGAATTTCAGTGTATATAAAGTTTTTACAAAAATTGTCTATAACCATGTTTCTATAATTGATTATGAAATCATGAGTAATTATAATTGTAATTATTATAACTAGCATGTATATGTGTATACATGTGTTGTATGCTAGATTACGTTAAAAAAGAAAGGAAATTATTTTACAGTAAATATATATGGATGAACTGTGATTGTTAATTTTGTATGATAATAAAATTAGTTTTTTCTAATTGAGAAATTGAACTGTATATGTTAATTGGGTAAGAATTAAAGAGAATATAGTTAGAATAAATCAATTTGGTTTATAATTGTGGAATTACAGTTCACTGTGTTAAGAAATATCAAAGATGAAGTTTTTGGTTTTAAAACAGTGTTTTTAAAGATTTAGTTTTCTGATATTGTTGATTAGTTGTGTTAAAATTAGTAAATGCATGTTGAGTAATGTGTACGAGTAATTTATGTATGTTATACATGATGACTTAGTGTTAGAAATTAAATTATAGACAGAAATTTATTTATTATGTTCTTCGTCTGTTGGTTCTGTAATTTTCGGCGCCTCAGCGCTAAAGTCAGAGCTGCAGCCCAGCAACCCGCACCGCAGCGCCGAAGTCAACGCCACAGCACCACACTTCGCGCCGCAGCACCGCAGCCTGGCATAGTTCTCTCACCGAAGCGCCACTTTCGCACCGCAGTGCGACCCACAGTTCAAACTGTGGCGCCGCAGCACCACTTAGCAGAAATTCCAGAAACGACTTTTGTTGTGCAGAAAAGTCTGTAAATGTTAATGTAATGTAAAATGATGATTGTTAAACATGCAATATTATTATTATGGTATTATAGTGCTAAGAATGAACATTTTATTAATACTTAACGAGTGTTGTTATTATTTATTGATGTAATTTGTTTAAGTGATTTATAAATCAAACCATACGTGATGTCGATATGTAGAGTATGGGTAATGACTGATTATGTCATTATGACATGTATATAGGATAATTGTGATTCAGATTATAACGGTTTAGCCTACAAGAAAGGAAAGTTTTCTAACTCTATACTTCATTGTGCAAGTTTATTTTCGTTGAACAAGTTTCTTGTAACTAGATTGTTTATAATGATGCAAGTTTTCTAAACTCAATCTCGAGTTGTTATCTTTCAAGTACGTTAGTGGATAGTTATTGTTGATGATTCCACATCTAATATTATTATTGAATATTCGCATTATTCTTATGTTAAGCAAGTTATTCTTGTCTTCAGCTTGTTATCTAGCATGTAAGTTTATATATTCTCATCTATTAATGTTGAACAAGTTTTATCATTCAATTTATTATTTGTTAAGCATGCTTAATATTGATTTTTAAGATTTTAACCTTAGCTTAGTGTTGTTCAAAGCAAGTATGTTATGATTATTCAATGTTTATGCTATTAGATTATTCCTAAAGCATGATTTTAAATTTACAATGTCGATTCAGTTATGATTATTTCGTAACATAGTGTTACTACCTTTTTATTCAACTAGTACTTAGTTGATGTCCGTTGAATTTCAAATTACCTAGAAACGTAACCAAACCAAACTTACTTTGGGGCGGACTTGTATTCTAAATACTAAGATGAACAACCCTAATATTAGGGGTTTACGCTTAGCGTTGAAATGTTTGTGCACAATACATTGTACGAAGGGTTGATCCCCCTAAGTATGTGGAGTCGTTATAGTCTTATGACTATTAAAGTTTAAGCTGAAAGATTACATATAACTGTGGACATGGTTCGTGGTCATTAGACCCTCAGTGATATGTTTCAGAATGTTAATAGAGCATATTGTTCAGTTCTATTGAGCCTATTATTTGGCAGTTGATGTAAAGTTTTATTCAATTTCATTTCAAGTCAGCGTTGTTTGCTCACTCTTGCTTATATAACTATTACAGCTAAAGTTGAGAAGGTCGATGTACCTAGCACCAGTAAAGGAAATGGAAAGATGAATAAGTATTGAAGACTTGTAATAATTATGTTTACATTTTATTGTCAGACTTTATTTGAATTATGTAATGAAGTTTAGTTAATTTCCGCATTTGAATGATTGTATTTAAAGGTTAGATAACCTGGGAGATTTTTATTATTGTAATCATTTATAGGAAGGTTTATTAATCAATTTTATTATAAATGAGCAGTTAGAAATGAATGTTTGTATAAAGTGAACACCAGATCCTGTGGGAATGAAGTACGTGGATTTGGGGGTGTCACAAGTTGGTATCAAAGCTTTAGGTTATGAACCTTAGGTGGGGGGAAAAGCCTTAGGAAGTAACCTTTTAAAAGATAGTGGTGATAAACTATTATCGAGTTTTAAGGAAGAAGTAATAAAACACTTATGTGCCTATGTGTTTACAACTTATGTGCTCGTGAGTGTCGAGTAATAATGATTAGTAATTAAAACTTAAAATTTTTTGTTGTCAGGATGGTTAATGTAGGAGAATCCAATCAGGCTAGGTTGGAAGGACCTCAGATGACTAGAGAGGGGGAGTCTCATGACATTCAGGTGGTTTGGAAACAACTACTTCTATGGGAGTCAGCTCCGTTGGTCACAGTGGTTGAAGATGAGGATGATGATGTAGAAACGGATGAGGAGGATCCCGTTGAGCTGCCACAGGCGAATGAGGATGACAAGGACGAGGAGGAAGAGATTCCACTGAACTCGATAGCTGCTCGTATGTACGATGAAGTTTACGACTGCAATGTGTAACTTCAGGATACCGTCGAGGAGTTGCAAGAGATAGTAGCTGAACAACAGACCTCGATGGCTCAGAAGGACGATGAGATCCTAGATAAAGAGGAACGTCTGAATAATGTCGAAGAGAAGCTGGTTCACACTGAATGAGAGAATGAACAACTGATCGAGGAGATCGCAGAACTGAAGAACAAGCTGAAGGAAGAATCTACTAAGAGGGCAAGAGTCGAAGACGCATATGAGGAAGCTTTTCAACGAGCCAAAATAGCAGTGAGAGACGCACAAGCAAAGATGATGAAGATGGAGAAGATGAATAACATATTCAACATCGTGATTAATCGAGCTCAAGATCGGGTCATGTGTTATCCGATCCAGTTCGAGACTCTGCCATCATACATATTAGATCGCTGAACAATGTTCCGTATTATGGAGGAAGAGTGTCAAAAGGCTATGCAATATCTTAGTAGGACATCGTAGTGAATATACTTGATATGCGAGTAATAATATGATAAACAATATGTAAATACCTTGTGATAGGTAATCGATGGGATATGATGATGATATTATCCTGAAACTTTAGTAGTTCAGAAAAGTAATGTAAATAGTAGTGATGCTATTGTTCTTATGTTTTTTAAAAAGGATTATGAATGAATAAAAGTTATTATTTTATTTTATTCAAAGTGTTATGGGTTATGTGATGATTTCTTTTATGGGATGCAAGTTAAGTAGAAAATACTTAAAAGAATTGAGAAACAATCTAATGGGTGTATTTTAATAGAAAATGCCTCCAAGACGTCAACCACGACAGAGAATGAAGGAACTAACAATAACAATGCTGAAGCTAACCCTGTTCAACAGTTATTGACGTTATTGACAGGAGCATTGCAGAATCAACCTCAGAATCAAGGTACAACTTTTAAGGAGTTCAAGATGGTTGGACCACCAGAATTCGGAGGGTCCATGAATCCAGTGGAGGCACAGACCTAGATCATGGAGATAGAGAAAGTATTCGTTGTTGCGAGGGAAGGGGAGGATCAGAAGACTGCTTTTGCAACATTTATGTTGAAAGCAGAGGCTAGTTGTTGGTGGCAGGTCAATAAAACTCGAGAAGGATAAGGGGTTATGACTTGGGATAGGTTTAAGGAGATATTCTTCGAGACATATTTTCTAGAGAATTCGAAGAGTCAGCTAGAAGTGCAGTTTTTAGAATTGAAGTAGGGAACGATGACGGTGTCTGAGTATGCCGCAAAATTCAATGAGTTGGCGAGGTTTGCGCCACATCAAGTCAGCACAAACGAACGCAAGGCGAAGAGGTTTGAGTAGGGACTGAAGCCCTGGTTGTACAGTAGGGTCTCCCTGTTCCAGCTGAAGACATTAGCAGCGATAATGGAGAAGGCAATTCTCGCTTAAAGTGGAGGCGAGGTTGTGACAAAGTTCAATCAAGAACAGAAAAAGAAGAAGAATGAAGTGGAGGTTAAGAATGGTGGTAGTGGTAGTGGAAATGGCAACAATAATCTAAAGAGAAAATGGAATGGAAATGTGGGTTCTGGAAATCAGCATGGTAACCAGCAGAATAAGGAGTTCGAAGCATGTGCAGCATGCAGAAAGCTTCACAAGGGTGTGTTCTTAATGGCGAAGCATGTATGCTTTAACTGTAGCCAGGAGGGTCACATCACCCCAAATTGCACTCAACCAAAGAAGAACGTTTACTTCACGTGCAGGTCCAAGGATCACTTTTCTCGTGAGTGCCCTAAAAAGAAAGCTGGAGAGACAATAGGAAGCAAGGGATGTAGCAGTGGAGGTACATGGGCCATTGTTGTTCCAACGGTATCAAACAAACCCATAGCCAGAACCTTCAAAATGACTGTGCAAGATGCTGTGCAATCAAAGGATATTGTGTCAGGTATTATCCCAATCAATAATATTGATGCTTATGTATTATTTGATTGGGGTGCGACTTGCTCATTTATATCTGATTAATTTGCTAAGAGATTAGGATTGCCTAGTGAAGAATTGAATTTCCCTTTAAACATAGAAATTGTGAATAAGGAAGTAATTCATGTTAGGTTTGTATACAAGATCTGTAGGGTGAACATTAAGGGGAATATCATGATGGTAGATTTAATCCCGATTAGACTTGGAGAGTTTGATGTTATTTTGAGAATGGATTGGATGTTCAATTATGGAGCGGTAATTATTTGCCAAAAGAAATGTGTAAACCTTATGACTCCGTCAAAGGTAGCTTTCTATGGTAGCAAATCGCCTAGACAAATGAGATGTCTGGCGATTATGCATGCCAAGAAGTTGTTGAGTCAAGGCTGTGTAGGTTATTTAGCTTACATAGTCGATACTCAGAAGAAGGGGGTGAAACAGAAAGAGATATCAGTGGTTAGGGAATTTGTAGATGTGTTCCCGGAAGATTTTCCAGGACTTTCGCCTGACAGAGAGATTGAGTTCATGATCGACTTAGCGCCAGGAACAGCACCGATATCAAAGTCCTCGTACAAAATGGCTCTGGTAGAGATGAAGGAACTGATGGTACAACTGCAAGAGCTGGTAGACAATAAGTATATTCAACCAAGCGTATCACCGTGGGGAGCACCGGTGTTATTCGTGAAAAAGAAGGATGGATCAATGCGTCTTTGCATTAATTATAGAGAATTAAACAAAGTCACTATTAAGAATAAATATTCGTTGCCAAGAATAGATAACTTGTTTGATCAATTGAAGGGTGCTAAATACTTCTCAAAAATAGATTTGAAAAGTGGGCATCACCAATTGAAGGTATGAAAGGAGGATATACCTATAACATCATTCAGAACTCGGTATGGACATTATGCTGGTGATGTCTTTTGGTTTAACCAATGCCCCTGCTACATTCATGGATTTGATGAACAGGGTGTTTAAACCATTCTTAGACAAGTTTGTGGTGGTATTTATTGACGACATTTTGGTGTATTCCAAAACTCAAGAAGAACACATGGAACATTTACGTTTGATGTTGGAAACACTAAGAAAGGAAAAGTTGTATGCAAAATTCTCTAAGTGTGAATTTTGGTTAGATCATGTATAATTTTTGGGTCATGTGATTGACAAAGATGGGATTTCAGTGGATCCATCAAAAGTGGAAGCCGTAATCAATTAGGAACAACCAAGAACACCTTTGGAGGTGAGGAGTTTCTTGGGACTGGCTAGTTATTATAGACGGTTTATTCAAGATTTTTCCAAGCCACGCCATTAACAAATTTGACAAGGAAAGCTGTAAAATTTGTTTGGACGGAGAAGTGTAAAGAAAGTTTTCAAGATTTGTTGAAGAAGTTAAGTGTGGCACCCGTGTTGTCATTACCAGATAGTACATGAAACTTTGTGGTGTATAGTGATGCCTCACATAAAGGGTTGGGTTGTGTCCTTATGCAGAACGACAAAGTTATTGCATATGCATCGAGGCAACTGAAAGACTATGAGAAAGGGTATCCGACTCATGATTTAGAGTTCATTACAGTAGTATTTGCTCTGAAGATATGGAGACACTATCTCTATGGAGAGAAATGTGAGATCTACACGGACCATAAGAGTCTGAAGTATATTTTCACTCAGAAGGACATGAACATGAGTCAAAGAAGATGGATGGAATTAATAAAAGATTACGATTATGAGATCTTTTATCATCCAGGCAAAGCGAATGTGGTTGCATATGCTTTAAGCAGGAAAGGTCGGGAAAAGTTGATGCTGATAACCACCCAGGAGGAGTTTATTTCAGCAATGACAAAGCTAGAGTTGGAAATAAAGTTTCCAAAAGAATCCGATGAATGACTATTCCAGGTAGAAGTTGGTCCAACTTTGGTGGACAAAGTTAAGAATGCTCAACTACAAAATGAAGAATGTGGAAAAATTAAAGAGAAAGTGGATGAGAGTAGTGATGCGAAATACAAGATCGATACTGATGGGTTACTAAGGTTTGAGGGAAAAATTTGGATTCCAGCAGTACCAGATATTAAAGAAGAAATCTTGATCGAAGCTCATAATTCGAGATACTCAATTCATTCGGGAAGTACGAAGATGTATCAAGATTTACGACGTCATTTTTGGTGGCCAAACATGAAAAGAAATGTCACAGAATGTGTCGCGAAATGCTTGACATGTCCAAAAGGTCAAGGCCGAGCATCAAAGACCAAGCAGATTACTTCAACCGTTAGAAATACCGGAATGGAAGTGGGAACATATCACAATGGATTTTATGGTGAGTCTTCTAACTACTCAGAAAGGATGCGATACGATTTGGGTGATAGTGGACAGACTAACAAAATTAGCACACTTTTTGCCAATAAAGATTAGGTTCAATCATGATCAGTTGGAAAAGTTGTACGTTAAAGAGATCATTTCGATACAAGGAGTTCCAGTGTCAAATAGAGATCTGCGATTCATGTCAACTTTTGGAATAGACTACAAGAATGTATGGGAACACAATTGAGAATGAGTTCGGCTTATCATTCACAAACATATGGCTAAAGCGAACGAAAAATCCAGATATTTGAAGATATGCTGAGAGCATGCATCATGGACTTCAAAGGGAGCTGGGATGAATATTTACCGCTGGTGCAATTTGCCTACAATAATAGTTACCACACGAGCATCAGAATGCCGCCTTACGAAGCATTATACGGCAGAAAGTGCAGAACTCCACTGTGCTGGGATGAAGTCGGTGAACGCCAACTGTTAGGACCAGAACTGGTACAACAAACTACTGAGGTTGTCAAACTCATCAGGACAAGATTGGTAGCAGCTCAAGACCGACAAAAGAAGTATGCTGATAAACACAGACAAGATCGTGCATTCGACGTAGGAAATTACATATTCCTAAAAGTTTCTCCTTGGAAGGGAAAAGTTCGTTTCAATAAAAAGGGAAAGTTAAGCCCAAGGTTTATTGGACCCTTTGAAGTGCTGCGAAGAGTTGGAGAAGTGGCTTACGAGGTAGCTCTACCTCCAGATGGAAAACATTCACAATATTTTTAACGTTTCAGTGTTACGACCATATAAACCCGATTACAAGCACGTGATTGAGTACGAACCGTTGCAGTTCAATAAAGACTTCTCTTATGAAGAGGTTCATATCCAGATAGTCGACATGAAAGAACAAGTGCTCAGGAATAAAGTTATATCTTCCGTAAAAGTGATATGGAGTAACCACAATGCTGAAGAAGCTACGTGAGAACTCGAAGGTAAAATGATGAAAGATTATCCTGAGTTATTTGTTTAATCGGTGTCTTTGATTCTGGGGACAAAATCTTTGTAAGTAGGGAAGAATGTAATGAATGATTTGTTTGAATAGTGATTCTGGGGACAGAATCCTTATAAGGAAGGAAGGATGTAACAATCCAGATTTTAATTATAATTTTAAATATTTATTGAATTATATAAATATTTAATGGATATGTTATCATTGAATACATATTTGTATTTGTTTGATTTGATTTGATTTAATTTGGTTAATTATTTTAATTATGAGTTAAGGAAATTATTATTATATTGATACTTCAATTTGATGGTTAATTAATTGTATTAAGTTATGTGATTAACTGATTTATTCAGTAAACTGTTATTTGAATTAATTAAATTAAGTATAAAAACTTAATTAAATAAAGTGTGACAAATACCTATTTTATAAAGGAGATATCAAAATAAAATGAAAGTAGTTTTAATTTAGTTTTGCCAAACAAGACTTAGGTATATTTAGTCTTTAAATTTTAAATAGTTTTTCCAACCGAAGCCTTATGGCCACTACTACAAAATACCTAATAGACAGCACTTCAACCACAATGTTTTTTATAAAAACGTTGTGGTATTTTTTTCACAACGTTTTTTTAAAAACATTGTGTATTGTTATGCAAAAATGTTATCTATTTAAAAAAGTATTTTTTTAGTTTTAAATAAATAACGTTTTTTTTTAAAAAACGTTATGTATGTGAAAAACATGGAGCTTAAATCCTAAATAGTTCTTTCTCTCTCTTCGTATTTCAACTTACACTTCTCTTTTTCTCTACTCCTAAACAGTCACGAATACTAGGGTTCAAATGGCCAAAACCAGAGGGATTCAATATCTCAGATCTTCCCTCACCTCTGGCCTGCCGATTCTTTCTTCACACCGCGACCTCCTTTAAAGCCCTCACCGCCATCGAATCACGCTTCCCGATTTCAAGGTCTACGGCAAGGCCAGAGCTCTGGGTGATCTGTCTCCGTCATCTCAGTCGCTCGATCTCATAAGGGGAGGCGTAGGTAATAACGAGGGAAGCGTAGATAATAACGAGGGTTCATCTCAGTCACTCGATCAACATCTTCAGCATTCGGACTGTCAGTCACTCTGCATCTCGTGTTCACCGGACTTCATTTCACTCCATCTCTCCCTCCGGCTTGAAGCATCATTTTTAGTGGCTGTTTGAGCAGGTATAATTTCATTATTTAGGTTTTCAATTTTATTTTCCCCTTAGTTGTTATGATTTCCTCTATTTCTCTCCTCCCTCTAACAAGCCCTAAATTTACTAATTTTGGGACACCCTTCTATGAGGTGTTTTGTGAGCCACTGTGGTGCTATATATATGCGAGTCACAACGTGCTGCTATATGCGAGTCATTTTCTTTTGGTGTAAAATTTAGGGTATACTTGTTGATTATAACTTCTCTATCTGCTCCTTAAAGCTTTTTCGGTATAAGGGGGTTAGCGAGTATGCATTAATTAATCGATAATCTTCTGTAAGATTTTTAGAAATTGTTTGTTTATTCTTCACTTCTCGCCTCTTCAGCACTGCACAAGAGCAGGCAGGAGCTACTATGTCTACATAAGATATCTATGTGGCCTTTATTTTATTCCTTGTCAGTCTATTAGCTGCATTAGTCAGGTATAAAACTTCACTCTCAAAAATTACATTGCTTATAGGTTCTTGAAAGCCAGGAAGTTTGATATAGAGCAAGCAAAGTGCATGTGGGCTAACATGCTTCAATGGAAAAGAGGCTTTGGAACTGACACTATTTTGGAGGTAATCTTGTTTGGTGATATTCTTTTTGCTATTCGTTTGATGTGCTATCCTCCATTGTGGCTTGGTATGTCGTATCAATTTTTTGTTCTCATTAACTCATTGAATTCGTACAAATCATTCGGTTAGCTTGTTCAGAAAATTGGGTGCCTCACCTATCGACTAACATGTGGATGCTGAATTGTTGATAGACCCTTCAGGCAATGACAATTCATTATGCTATGGTTCAAACTTCAAAGTACTACTTCAATGTTATCCTCTGTATATATGTTTTTTCTTAAAAAAACATAGTTTAATATTGTACTTTTCACAGAAATTTCAGCTGGGAAAAAAGAACAGAAAAAAATGTGCTTTGTTCATGAGACTTTCTGTTTCAAGTACATAATTATTAGCTCAAATTGAATCTTATGTTTATTTGTTTATTTGTTATTTGAAGGTAGAGCAGAGGTACAAACAGTACCACAATCAGATGCAGATTGTAATTTCTTGGTTTGAACAAGCAGCCGGTATTGGCTCTGCAAAAACATACACAGCCGTGGCACTACAGACTATCTCAAAGCAATTTCGTAGTCTCAAAGACGCAATATTGGGATAAATTCGAGCAGCAAGCAAGAGCTTAGGCGAAGAAGATAGTTTTGGAGGAGAGAAAATTGAGGCCTCAAGGCTTAAATATGTTGATAATCAGCTCAGGCAATAGAGAGCTCTACAACAGTTGGGAGTGATCCAACATAACGCTTGGAGACCCCAGAGAGGATTACCAGAGCATTCTATTTTGTTCTTCGCGCTTGGCTCTTTGAACACTTCCTCCACCCATAAGAACACAACTCAATTACAGAACCTGATTTCAAAATTTGATGCTATGTGTATCGATGTTCATCAAAGGTCATTCTATGAAGAGACCCTTCTGCTGCCAAACTTGTAGCAACTTGCACATGAAGGTTTGTCAAAAAGTTTTGAGTTTTTCTTTTGGTTGAAGCACTTATCCATTGTCCTAAATATAACATAAACATATTTCTATTGTAGTCCTGAATATATAATTTCACATAATTATTGTGGTTCAAATTAAACTATTTTGGCTTACTTTCTTTTTGATGGTTTTGTAGGATGAGAAGGTTAGTAATACATTCAGAAATGGTGTCCCAAATGAATATAAGATGGATAAGCCTGCCTATAACTAAAGGGAATAAGTAAAGTTATCGAAGTAAAGTTTGGTTAGCTTCAACTTTATTTTCTTTGAATTTTATTTTCTTTAAACTTTCTGGTGGTAGCAGTAATGCAAGGGTGCCTCAACTGAAGACATCAAAAGTTTACTATTCAAATCAAATTTTTTATTTCTTCTTTTTTGTTAGCAAACTAAAATGTTTATCTTTGCTTGGTGCCCCAGTTAACAAGGTCAGGCACAAGAAAGGGAACTCAGAATTGTATCCTAACTTGATTCATTAGGCTTCTGTCCTATTTGTGATCTGTAAATGTAGTCTGTCAGCATTGCTTTTTACTCATATTTCTCTTAAGTCTATGATATGATTCATATTTTGTTTTTCTTTCATCGATCATGTCTAGTACTACTAGCTGTAAAAGGCATACAGGGCTGACTCTTCCCCTTGCTAATTTTAATTTACTTTATTCTTTTGCAATACTGGCTAATTCCAATGGGTGACAATCATGAGATATCAAGCGAATTCAGGGTTACTTCACCTTTGATTGTCAATGAGGATATGCTGGAAAAAGTACTAGGGGTAATGTGCTGGGATATGTGACACCAACCAATATCTCTGGGGATATTGCAAATGACACCAACCAATATCTCTGGGGTAATTTTATGAGATGGCTTGGTAGCAGCCATCTGAACTGCATATGTTTTTCAATGATACAGGCCGTGGAGAATGTGAACTCAATTATTGGACCTGCATTGATTGACAAGGTATATTTTTGCACTTCCTTTTCTTTATTTCTGTTTATGAAGCTTCATTTTGTATTCTTAGTGTTCTTTTCTTTAAAGGAATTGAATTATTTATTAAAAAATAAATTGCTACATTGCAAAGCAGGATCTAGTGTCAACAAAATCCCCCTCTACAAGGTATTGAATTGCTACATTGTCTCTTCCTTTCTCAGTTTGATGTATAAATTACAAGCTATAAATTTGTCCATATGTTTACTGTTATCTTGTTTCTACCATGCAACACATTGCAATTCTTGCTGTAAACAAACCATTAGTGCTGCCTGTACCTGCATTTAATGTAATCAATGGAGGTTCACATACAGGCAACAAGCTTGCAATGCAGGAATTTATGATTCTCCATGTATTTACTTATTTTTCTGTGTATATAGGATTTCTAGGTTGTATAGTCAGTATCCAAGAATTACATTTTTTGGGCAGTACTCGTTTGGTTGAGTGATTATATGGATATTTTGGTATATATTTTGTGGATGTAGTAATTTGAAACTGTAAAAGAATAGTATTATTGGGATGTATTTTGAATGGTTGATACATTTTGGCTATATATTATGGCATTAGTATATTGCAGGTGCATTGGTAATATAGGTGAACCACATCCTTTTTTTTCTTTTTTCTTTTTTATCTACAACGTTTAAAAAATGTTGTCTGATATACTAAACAACAACGTTTTTATTCAAAAAACGTTGTGGAATCATACCTACTACAACGCTTTTAAGCATCTTTAATTTTTGAAAAACAAATCTACAACGTTTTTTTCCTAAAAAACGTTGTGTATTGTGCTTGACTACAACGTTTTTAAAACGTTGTGTAAGGATGTCAAATAGATGACACCATTAACCACGACGTTTTCCTGACTGAAACCACAATATTTTTTCTGCGTTGTCTATTTACTATTTTCTGGTAGTGGGCTTTTGAATTTCTTTTGAATTTTGAATTATAATAAAATAAACTAAATAAATAAAATATAATTATAATCTATACGTTATATGTTTTTGTAACCGATGTTAATTATTGGGCTTATTATGGCCATGGCCGTTTTTATGTTTACGCTGGGTTATCTGTTGGGTTACGCTTACTATTAGTAGCCTAGTCTAATACTAAGAAAATAAAAGAAGGAAAGAGTTCTGAGAAAGTTCAGAGAGGGTTTGAGAGAGAAAGGGATGTGATTCCCGAAGCAAGTTCTGAGTTCGTCAAAGCTATTCTCAGTGATTAACAAGTATTTTCTTAAGCAACAAAAGTATTTATTCCATAATCTTAATACTATATATGTTTTACGTTCTCTGTGTTCTTGAATTTCAGTGTATATAAAGTTTTTGCAAAAATTGTCTGTAAACTATGTTTTTATAATTGATTATGAAATCATGAGAAATTATAATTGTAATTGTTATAACTAGCATGTATATGTGTATACATGTGTTGTATGCTAGAATACGTTAAAAAAGAAAGGAAATTATTTTAGAGTAAATATATATGCATGAACTTTGATTGTTAATTTTGTATGATAAAAAAATTAGTTTATGCTAATTGAGAAATTCAACTGTATATGTTAATTGGGTAAGAATTAAAGAGAATGTAATTAGAATAAATTAATTTGTTTTATAATTGTGGAAATACAGTTCACTGTGTCAAGAAATATCAAATATGAAGTTTTTGGTTTTAAAACAGTGTTTTCAAAGATTTAGTTTTCTGATATTGCTGATTAGTTGTGTTAAAATTAGTGTATGCATGTTGAGTAATGTGTACGAATAATTTATGTATGTTATACATGATGACTTAGTGTTAGAAATTAAGTTATAAACAGAAATTTAGTTGTTTTGTTCTTCGTGTATTGGTTCTGTAATTTTCGGCGTCTCAGCGCCAAAGTCAAAGCCCCAGCCCAGCAACCGGCGCCTCAGCGCCGAAGTCAGCGCCGTTGTAACGATCTGAAATTTCAAATTGTAATATTAAATATTTATTGAATAATATAAACATTTATTATTAAATATTTTATTGATGTAATGGTTGTTAGTAAATATTTATGAATCCAAATTTATTAGATAATATTCTAAATTAAATTAATTTATAATTTAGAGAATTGTAGTATAACATGAGATGTTATATTGTTGTTTTGATTTAATAATTTAGATGGTATATTAGATTATTAAATAAAGTTATAATAAAAATTATAATTTTGTGATATTTGCTAAAATGTTATATTTAATTAAAATATAGTATGTGATTAATTTAATAAGTTAATGTTGGATATGGAAATTCAAATAAATAATATGTTATTATAAATTATAAACTAAAGTGTTTATTAAAATAAATTAAAAAGGGTTTAATTTAGCTTTTTTGCCAAACAAGGCTTAATATATTAATTCTTTAAAAATTAAAGGGTTTTGCCAAACAAAGCCTTATGGCTTTTAAATTTTAAATTTTTAAATTTAAATAATATAAATATATATTTATAACTGATGATTTAATAAGGGTTAATTAGTAGACGTCAGTTTTTAGACTTTTGAAAGTGTGTGTTGGCTGGAGTTATATGTTGTTATGCGTATTCTAGTTGTTTGATAAGTCTGAGAAATACAGACAGGCTGTGAGAGAATTGAGAAAGAGAACTTAAGCAATTTCCAACAATTTCAATGAGTTTAGCAAAGATTGTTCGACCATTTGAAGGTATGTTCATAACCTTAATATATATATATATATATATATATATATATATATATATATATATATATATATGTGTGTGTGTGTGTGTGTGTGTGTGTGTGTGTGTGTGTGTGTGTGTGTGTGTGTTTTACGACAAAATTGCATGTTCTGTAAATTTCATCTCTTCAAATTATTGCTATATAATTGGTAATTATGATTATACATGTTTATAATGCTAGAGTTTATGATTAAACAAGAAATTTGTATGCTAAATTCTTTGACAGTAGGAAGAAAATAATGTCAGTATATGCATTTTCATATGGTTCATGAAAAGTATCAATTGTAGTGGCCAATTAGTATGTGAAATTGTAAATTGAAGCTTGATTGTGTTAGTTCATTAAGAAACGAGCATAGCTTAATTTGAATGGAGTGATTTGGCCAAGTATTGAATTCACAATGATGATTTTTGGAATGAATATAAAAAAATTGAGTTTTATATGAAAAAAATGGAATTTGAGAAATTAACCTAGCTTAAATTGTTGTTAAATTGTTTTAATTGGTGGAATATGTTCACAAATATGTTTATGATAGTTCTATAACATTTTTACATGTTATTATTATTGTTTGGTGGGTGAAATTCATGTTAGTTGGCTTAAGAAGACTGCCGTAACCATGTTCTGCAAAACTGGAACGGGTGTGTAGCACGGGGGCGCAGCCCTTCGGCGCGGGCGCGCTGCAAGCCAGTATAAAACTAGCGCAGCCACGCCAGTACCCTGTCACAGACAGTGAAGTCTGCTAATTATGCAAACTTTGGACGTTCAATGTAACTTAGCTTAATGTTAGGTTAACGTGAGAATCATGTAACAACAAGGTTAAACTGAGTCATTTTAGGTGGATTGTAAATTTAAAGTTGTAAAAGTGATTAGTAAGTTTCGAACGTGTTATGTGCAACTTAGTTTATACAATGAATGTTAGATAAGTGTTGTGATGTTAACACTTGGGAATTCTGAAATATATAAGGTAGCTTAAGACTTGTGCTAAAATAACAAGTTCAGCTAGTAATGTGTTTAATATTGAAAAATGAATATTGGTATGTCTAATAGATGTTGTGGTTTTAATATTGTGTATAGGTGAACGTGAGTTTTGATATTTTAGCTTATGCTCGAGGCAAGTTTTCTAATTCTAAACTTTCGTTGAGTTAGTTCTATTATTACATTGCATAACTTCATTCTTTTGGTTGAGCAAGTTTCTAAACTCTACATGTACGTTAAACAAGTTTCTTACTTTAACCATTCATTAAGCGAACTTTGGTATTCCTAATCATTATTTGAGCAAGTTAGCTATGACTTTAACTTTATTCGAACAAGTTTAAGTTCCAATATTTATTGACGCATTCTAACTTGTTTATTGTTAGACAAGTTTCTTTATTGTCATTCGGATATTATGAATGCAGTTTTCTTGAATTCTAATTTCTAATGTTGAACTATCATATCTCATTTACTTGCCACAAACTATTCCCATAATGAGCAATCTTTATTTTCAGCTTGCTATTAATTAAAGTATAATCAGTATTTCATAGTTCTAGCTTAATATTATTCAAGCAAGGTTTGTTGTTATTCAATACGTATGCCTTGTAGTTGTTTCTAAGCATTATTTAAAAATATAGTTAGTTCGCTTACACTTATTCATTGTTCCATATTATGTTACTACTGATCAATTGTTGTGTTATCAAACACTATTGATTCAACTAGTCCTCTAGTTGATGATTGTTAAACTTCAAATTTCCCTTGAAAGCTTATCCAAACCAAACTTTCTTTGGTGCAGATTTGTACTCTAAATACTGAGATGAACAACCCTATTAATAGGGGATAATTTACGCTTAGCGTTGAAATATTTGTGCACGATACATTGTACGAAGGGCTGATCCCCCTAAGTACGAGGAGTCCTTATAGTCTTATGACTGTTAAAGTTGAAGTTGAAAGATTACTTGCAACTGTGGACATAGTTCGTGGTCTTATGACCCTCAGATATATATTCCACATTTTGATTCCAGTCTTTGGTTATCGTTGATACAGTACTATTCAGTTTTGATGAGCCTATTCATTGGCAATTATTATTATATTGTTGATTCATTGTCATATCTAGTGAGCATTTGTTTTGCTCACTCTTGCATAAATATAATTATTGCAGCTAAAGTTGAGAAGGTAGATGAGCCTACATCTAGCAAAGGAAAAGGAAAAATGTACAAGTGATGAAGACTTGTAATTTTATTTATTATTATGATGATAAACTTTTAAATTAATGATGTGATGTAATAATTTATTTCCGCACTTGATTTATGTTTAAGGTTAGACAACTTGGGATATTTTTAGATTAATGATGTAACCCTTTAAAGGGAGGATTTATGGTTTAAATGTTATTTTATTTGGGTAAATAGTATGAATGTATGGAAAGTGAACACCAAGTCTTAGGGGAATGAAAAGAAATGTTGCAAAATACGTTGCAAAGTGCTTAACATGTCAGAAAGTGAAGGTCGAGCATCAACGAACAAGCGGATTACTTCAACCGTTGGAAATACCGGAATGGAAGTGGGAGCATATCACAATGGATTTTGTGGTAGGTATTCCAACGACCCAGAAAGGATACGATGCGATATGAGTGATAGTGGACAGATTGACAAAATCTGCACACTTTTGCCAATGAAGATTAAATTTAATCTTAATCAGCTGGCGAAGCTATACGTTAAAGAGATCGTCACAAGATATAGAGTTCCGATGTCAATTGTATCAGACAGAGATCCAAGGTTCACATCAAATTTCTGGAAGAGACTACAAGAATGCATGGGAACACAACTGAAGGTGAGCACAGCATATCATCCGCGAACTGATGGACAAAGCGAACGAACAATCCAAACGCTAGAAGATGTGCTTAGAGCGTGCATCATGGATTTCAAAGGAAGTTGGGATGATCATCTACCGTTGGTGGAATTTGCATACAACAACAGTTACCATGCAAGCATTGGCATGCCGCCATACGAGGCGTTATACGGCAGAAAGTGCAGAACTCAACTATGTTGGGATGAAGTTGGTGAACGTCAACTTTTAGGCCCAGAACTGGTACAGCAAATCGCTGAAGTTATCAAACTCATTAGAGCAAGATTGGTATCTGTTCAAGATCGATAGAAAAAGATGCTAATCAACACAGGCAGAATCGTGAATTTGAAGCAGGAAATTTCGTGTTCCTGAAAGTTTCTCCTCAGAAGGGGAATATTCGTTTTGGCAAGAAAAGAAAGCTCAGCCCAAGATTTGTTGGATCATTCGAGATACTACGAAGAGTGGGAGAAGTGGCTTACGAGGTAGCTTTACATCCAGAATTAGAACACGTTCACAATGTTTTTCATGTGTCGGTGTTGCGACCATATAAACTAGATTACAAGCATGTGATCTAGTATGAACCGTTGCAGTTTAGTAAAGATTTATCTTACGGGAAGATTCCTATCTGGATAGTCGACAGGAAAGAACAAGTGCTCAGGAATAAAGTGATACCTTCTGTGAATGTGATATGGAGGAACCACAACGTCGAAGAGGTTAAATGGGAACTCGAAGCTGATATGGTGAATAATTATCTTGAGTTATTTGTTTAGTCAATGTCTTCGATTCTGGGGGCAAAATCTTTGTAAGAAGGGAAGAATGTGACGATTTGATTGTTTGAGTTGTGATTCTGGGGACAGAATCCTTATAAGGAGGGAAGGATGTAATGATCCGAAATTTCACATTATAATATTAAATATTTATTGAATAATATAAATATTTATTATTAAATATTTTATTGATGTGATGATTGTTAGTAAATATTTATGAATCTAAATTTATTAGATAATATTCTAAATTAAATTAATTTATAATTTAGAGAATTGTCGTATAACATGAGATGTTATATTGTTGTTTTGATTTAATAATTTAGATGGTATATTAGATTATTAAATAAAGTTATAATGAAAATTATAATTTTGTGATATTTGTTAAAATATTATACTTAATTAAAATATAGTATGTGATTAATTTAATGAGTTAATGTTGGATATGAAAATCCAAATAAATAATATATGATTATAAATTATAAACTAAAATATTTATTAAAATAAATTAAAAAGGGTTTAATTTAGTTTTTTTGCCAAACAAGGCTTAATATATTAATTCTTTAAAAATTAAAGGGTTTTGCCAAACAAAGCCTTATGGCTTTTAAATTTTAAATTTAAATAATATAAATAAAATAAATAATATAAATATATATTTATAACTGATGATTTAATAAGGGTTAATTAGTAGACGTCAGTTTTTAGACGTTTGAAAGTGTGCGTTGGCTGGAGTTATATGTTGTTATGCGTATTCTAGTTGTTTGATAAGTCTAAGAAATACAAAGAGGCTGTGAGAGAATTGAGAGAGAGAACTTAAGCAATTTCCAACAATTTCAGTGAGTTTAGCAAAGATTGTTCGACCATTTGAAGGTATGTTCACAACCTTAGTATATATATATATATATATATATATATATATATATATATATATATATATATATATATATATATGGGTTTTACGGCAAAATTGTATGTTCTGTAAATTTCATCTCCTCAAATTATTGTTATATAGTTGGTAATTATGATTATATATGTTTATAATGCTAGAGCTTATGCTTAAACAAGAATTTTGTATGCTAAAATTCGTTGACAGTAGGAAGAAAATAATGTCAGTATATGTATTTTCATATGGTTCATGAAAAGTATCAATTGTAGTGGCTAATTAGTATGTGAAATTGTAAATTGAAGCTTGATTATGTTACTTCAATAAGAAACGAGTATAGCGTAAATTGAATGGGGTGATTTGGCCAAGTATTGAATTCACAGTGATGATTTTTGGAATGAATATAAAAAATATGTTTGTGATAGTTCTATACCATTTTTACATGTTATTATTATTGTTTGGTGGGTGAAATTCGTGTTAGTTGGCTTAAGAAGACTGCCATAACCATGTTCTGTAAAACTGGAACTGGTGTGTAGCGCGGGCGCGCTGCAAGCCAGTATAAAACTGGCATGGCCGCGCCAGTACCCTCTCACAGACAGTGAAGTATGCTAATTATACAGACTTTGGACGTTCAATGTAACTTAGCTTAATGTTAGGGTAACGTGAGAATCATGTAACAACAAGGTTAAACAAAGTCATGTTAGGTGGATTGTAAATTCAAAGTTGTAAAAGTGATTAGTAAGTTACGAACGTGTTATGCGTAACTTAGTTTATACAATGAATGTTAGATAAGTGTTGTGATGTTAACACTTCGGAATTCTGAAATATATATGGTAGCTTAAGACTTGTGCTAAAATAATAAGTTTAGCTAGTAATGCGTTTAATATTGAAAAATGAATATTGGTATGTCTAATAGATGTTGTGGTTTTTAATACTGTGCATAGGTGAACGTGAATTTTGATATTTTAGCTTACGCTCGAGGCAAGTTTTCTAATTCTAAACTTTCGTTGAGTTAGTTCTATTATTACATTGCATAACTTCATTCTTTTGGTTGAGCAAGTTTCTAAACTCTACATGTACGTTAAACAAGTTTCTTACTTTAACCATTCATTAAGCGAACTTTTGTATTCCTAATCATTATTTGAGCAAGCTAGCTATGACTTTAAATTTATTCGAACAAGTTTGAGTTCCAATATTTATTGACGCATTCTAACTTGTTTATTGTTAGACAAGTTTCTTTATTGTCATTCGGATATTATGAATGCAGTTTTCTTGAATTCTAATTTCTAATGTTGAACTATCATATCTCATTTACTTGGCACAAACTATTCCCATAATGAGCAATCTTTATTTTCAGCTTGCTATTAATTAAAGTATAATCAGTATTTCATAGTTCTAGCTTAATATTATTCAAGCAAGGTTTGTTGTTATTCAATACGTATGCCTTGTAGTTGTTTCTAAGCATTATTTAAAAATATAGTTAGCTCGCTTACAATTATTCATTGTTCCATATTATCTTACTATTGATCAACTGTTGTGTTATCAAACACTACTGATTCAACTAGTCCTCTAGTTGATGATCGTTAAACTTCAAATTTCCTTTGAAAGCTTATCCAAACCAAACTTTCTTTGGTTTGGGCTTGTACTCTAAATACTGAGATGAACAACCCTATTAATAGGGGATAATTTATGCTTAGCGTTGAAATGTTTGTGCACAATACATTGTACGAATGGCTGATCCCCCTAAGTATGAGGAGTCCTTATAGTCTTATGACTATTAAAGTTGAAGTTGAAAGATTACTTGCAACTGTGGATATTGTTCGTTGTCTTATTGTAAGTGGATTTCATATCCACGAATCGATGTTCACTTCAAGCTTAAATTCGTAGTTATTTTCTTGTTTGATATTCGTTTTCACTCGTTTTATGTTCTTTTATGTGTAGGGTGGTCATGGAGGCAAGTGGTGAAGAAAGGAGATCTTTTGGAGCAAGATTGGAAAAAGTCATGAAAAAACAAATTTTCATTAATAGCGGACTAGCCCGCTGGGGCGGGCGTTATTTACCTTGTACCCCCCGCTGGGGCGGGGGTACCGAATCCTGTAGTCTCCTGCTGCTTTTTGAAGACTGTTGAGACATGGATTTTAGACTTTTGTTAGGCGCATGGACTCTAAGAAGGGGGGACTTCGGCCAGAACAAGCAAGAAGATATATATTGTATTAAAAACAACAATTCGAGGATGACGCAGAGCACATTACGAAGATTATTTTCCAGTTTTTCACGAAAAGCTTTGGAGGAATATTTTGAAGAGATTTCCGTGACGATTGCAATTCTAGGCTACGTGGAGGGTGTTCATCACTATTCTTCTCTTTAGTTTTATATTTGTAATTGGAAGGATGTTTCCTTTGAATTATTCAGTTTTTATTTCATTCGTTATGAACTAATTCGCTTATTAGGCTTATGATGGATCCTTGGGTGGAACGATGCTTTTATAACTTTGATTTCTAGTTCAATAAAGTATTTCCAGTTTATCTATATTGATTTGAGCTTGAATTTATGAATTGCCTGATCAACAATTCTTTGGGGATTTGTATGGATTCGAGAGAGGATATGCAGATCTAGACTTAGTTAATATAGCATGTGTCATGAATTTTGTGAATAGCAGATTCTTGATTATTGTTAAGGTAGAGATATGCTTGACATCGCATGTAATCAGATAGAGAATTTAAGCTTAAACCTTCGTTAATTTCAGTTCACATAGAGATATAGTGAGTTGGTTGATTTATGTGTTTAACTTGTTTCTATCTAAATTGTGGATTTAAGTTAATACGGTATTAGTGCATCGAGAGGTGGCTAGTACTACATTTGTGTTCTTGATTAATAAACTGGGGATATTGAGTTGAATTGGAATAAAGGGTTGAAAATCAGAGTGAAGCTTAGGGTGAAATCATAAGTCTAATTCTCCATCAATTGTTTGAAATTTTGGATTTTTATATTTGTGATTACTTTATTTTTGTTTATTTATTTATTAATTTAGTTTATATAATTTTAAACCATTGAATTGAATAGTTTAATAGAATTAGGATTAATATAAAATTGGTAGTTGTGAAGTTAAATTTCTTGCTAATTTGTCCTCGTGGGAACGATACTCTACTCATTACTATATTACTTGTTGATCACGTATACTTGCATGTTTTGCGTGTATCGATTTTACCCAACAAGTTTTTGGCGCCGTTGCCGGGGACAATTTAGCCTAGATTTTAATATTTTTACAATATCAGTTTAATTAGTCCAGTTTTACTTAACATTTTTGTTTTTGTTTTTGTTCTTCCTATTTCAGGTTTTTGACATTGGTTTATGCAAACACGATCCAAAAATCCAGACTTGCTTCCTTTTAAGGACGACATTGAAAGAAGATTTCAGAGGTTGAGTAAGTGGATCAAGGAAACAAGGAACGAATTCAAAAATTCGGATAAGGAAGAAGCAATGGCTGCCGAAGACCAAAAGGCGTTGAGGGATTTTGCAACACCTAAGGTGACTGATCTGCAGTCGAGCATCACTAGGCATGCAATAGCTGCGAATACTTTTGAAATTAAGCCTAGGACCATTCAGATGATGCAAAATTCTGTTTAGTTTGGGGGAATGGCAAATGACGATCCGAACGAGCATTTAATCAGTTTTCTGGAAATGTGCGACACTTTCAAGTACAATGGGGTATCGGATGAGGCAGTGAGACTTCGCTTGTTCCCGTTCACTCTATGGGACAAGGCGAAGAGTTGGTTACATTCTCTGCAACCGGGATTGATAACTACGTGGGAAGACTTGGCTAAGAAATTCCTTGCCAAATTTTTCCCACCGGCGAAAACTGCCAAAATAAGGAATGACATAACAATGTTTGAGCAGCAAAATGGGGAGTCGCTATATGAGGCATGGGAGAATTACAAGGACTTACTTAGAAAGTTCCCACATCATGGATTGCCCAAGTGGCTACAAATGAACACCTTTTATAACGGATTACATGGAAATTTAAGAACGAGTATTGACGAAGCGTCGGGCAGAGCATTCATGGCTAAAAGTTACGAGGAAGCCTACAATTTAATTAAAACCATGGCGGCTAATAACTAACAGTGGCCCACAGCAAGAATGACACAGGAAAAAGCGGCTGGGATTTTGGAAGTAGATGGGGTGACATCTATACAAGCACAAATTTCTGCGCTGTCAAAAAGTTGGATGCTATGACAGGGGCTCAAGTACAGCAGGTTGCGGTAGTATGCGAATTGTGTGCAGGTGATCATCCTATAGATCAGTGCGCAATTAATCCAGCATCTGTCCAGTTCATAGGTAGCTATAACAGAATTCCACAGAATACATACCAAAACACCTACAACCAGGGGAATAGGAACCACCCAAATTTCTCGTGGAGCAATAATCAGCAAAATCAAGCTCCACGACCGTCATATCCCCCAGGTTTTCAGAGTCACCAACAACCGGTTCAACATCAGGAAAAGAAATCAAATTTTGAGGAAATGGTGTCGAAGTACATAACTAGCAATGAGGCAGCAATGAAAAATCAAGCAGTGACAATGAAATCACAAGAGATGGTAATGAAATCACAAGAGATGGCTATTAAGAATTTAAAAAATTAGATAGGACAGATGGCGTTAGCATTGAATAATAGACCACAAGGAACGTTACCAAGCGACACTAAGAGAAATTCGAAGGGTAGTCATGAGCAATGTCAAGTAGTTATGTTGAGAAGTGGAAAACATCTCGGGGGTAATAATGCAGAAAATTCAGCGACACCGGAGGAAAAAGTTGATGAAAGTAACGTGGTTGAAGGTAACAAGGGTGAGGATAAGCAAAGTGACGACATAAAATTAAACAATAAGCCAATTGTTTATCCTCCACCACCGTTTCAGTAGAGGGTTCAAAAATAGAAATCAGATAAGCAGTTCGCAAAGTTTTAGAAGTGTTCAAGAAACTCCAGATTAACATCCCATTCGCAGAAGCCCTAGAGCAAATGCCGAGTTATGCGAAGTTCATGAAAGGAATTCAGTCAAGGAAAAAGAAATTGGAAGATTTTGAAATAGTGGCACTAATAGAGGAGTGTAGTGCGGTGCTACAAAATAAGTTACCACCAAAACTTAAGGAACCGAGGAGCTTTACTATCCCATGCACGATCTGGAAAATGTCGTTTAACAAATATTTATGTGATTTGGGGGCGAGTGTGAATCTTATGCCATTTGTCAGTATACACAGAATTGGGTTTGCCTGCGCAAAAGCCTACGAATATTTCATTACAGTTGGCGGATAGGTCAGTCACATATCCGAGAGGCATAGTAGAGGACATTTTAGTTAAAGTGGATAAGTTTATATTCCCAGCGGACTTTATCATTCAAGATTTTGAGGAGGATAAGAACATCCCGATTATCTTAAGGAGACCTTTCTTGGCCACGGGAAGGACACTCATAGATGTGCAAAAAGGAGAACTTACTATGAGAGTCCAAGATCAAGAAATCAAATTTAATGTGTTCAAGGCCATGAAATTCCCTACGGACGAGGAAGAATGTTTTCGGATGGATTTAATCGGGCAAATCATCATTGAAGATATGAGTAAGAGTTTGGTCAACGATCCGTTAGAAAAGATTTTATTAGGGGATGAAGAGAATGACGACCTGGAATTTGTGGACTACTTACAAATGATAGAGTCATTGCCACGACTTAGCCGATTTAGAGCACCGTTTGAACCTTTGCGCACTGAGGAGATAGCCGCAGAAAAATTGAAACCGTCATTGGAGGAGTCACCAAAGTTGGAACTTAAGCCACTCCCTAAACACCTTAAGTATGCGTATTTAGGCAATTCAAATTCCTTACCTGTTATTATTTCAGCTGCACTTAACGAATTGTAGGAAGAAAAGTTGCTGAGGGTGCTTAGGGATCACAAATCAGTGATTGGTTATACGATTGCGGATATAAAGGGCCCTTCATTTTGCATGCACAAGATTCTGATGGAAGACGATGCAAGACCGATGGTGGAGCATCAACGTCGACTTAACACTATTATGAAGGAAGTTGTGAAGAAGGAAATTTTGAAGTGGTTGGATGCCGGGATCATCTACCCGATTTTCGACAGTTAGTGGGTTAGTCCAGTCCAGTGCGTACTCAAAAAGGGAGGAATGACTGTGGTGTAGAATGAGGACAACGAATTAATACCAACTAGAACAATAACAGGATGGAGGGTTTGCATGGATTATAGAAAATTGAACAAGGCAACCCGAAAAGACCATTTTTCGATGCCCTTTATTGATCAAATATTGGATAGATTGGCGGGACATAAATATTACTGTTTGTTTGATGGGTATTCGGGCTATAACCAGATAGTCATCGCTCCTAAGGATCAAGAAAAGACAACATTTACATGCCCTTGCAGCACATTTACATGCAGGAGGATGTCATTCGGGTTATGCAATGCACCTGCAACCTTCCAACGGTGTATGATGGCCATTTTTTTAGATATGGTGGAGAAAAATGTTGAAGTCTTTATGGACGATTTTTCGGTCTATGGAGACAACTTTGATACTTGCATGGGGAATCTGGTCATGGTATTACAGCGATGTATGGATACAAACCTCATACTCAATTGGGAAAAATGCCACTTCATGGTTGAAGAAGGCATAATTTTGGGCCATAAGGTGTCGGCTCAAGGAATGGAGGTGGACAAAGCAATGATGGAAACAATCGAGAAACTGCCTCCACCGCGCTCAGTTAAGGGTATTAGAAGTTTTCTGGGGCATGCTAGGTTCTACAGGAGGTTCATAAAGGACTTCTCTAAAATTGCAAAACCTTTATGCAATCTTTTAGAGAAGGATGCTACTTTCAGTTTTAATGAAGAATGCAAGTCAGCGTTTGAAGTATTGAAGAAGAAATTAACTACAGCTCCTGTGATAGTCGTACCGGATTGGAATAAGCCATTCAAGCTAATGTGTGATGCGAGCGACTATGCAATTGGGGCTGTTTTGGGCCAACGCAGAGATAAGGTGTTTCACGCCATATACTATGCAAGAAAAACACTCACAGAGACTCAAATGAATTATACAACCACGGAAAAGGAATTGCTTGCAGTGGTGTATGCGTTTGACAAATTTTGGGCATACTTGATCGGAACTAAGGTGATACTCTACACGGACCATTCGGCAATTCGGTACCTAATAGTGAAAAAAGATGCTAAGCCACACCTTATCCGATGGATTCTCCTTCTTTAAGAATTTAATTTGCAAATAAAAGATAGAAAGGGTACCGAGAATCAAGTTGCTGACCATTTATCTAGGCTGGAAAATTCGGATAAAAAAGAAGAAGATAGATGTGCAATCAACGAGTCATTCCCGGATGAGCAACTGTTTGGGTTAAATGTAGAATTTCCATGGTATGCGGATTTTGCGAATTATCTGGTGAGCAACATGCTTCCCCCTGATCTTACACGACAATAGAAAAAGAAGTTTCTTCATGATGTCAAGTGGTACATGTGGGATGAGCCATATTTATTCAAACAGCGCGCCGACAAGATGATTAGAAGGTGTATCCCCTACAGTGAAGTGCATAACATACTACAGGGATGTCATTCATCGGCATATGGGAGACAATATGGGAGTGAGCGTACGACGGCAAAAGTGGTTCAAGCTAGGTTCTATTGACCGACAATGTTCAAAGACGCCCACCAATTTGTCAAACAATGTGATAGGTGTCAAAGAGTGGGAAACATCTCAAAACGGACTGAGATGCCCCTACATATAATTCTTGAAGTGGAAATCTTTGATGTATGGGGCATCGATTTCATGGGGCCATTCCCTTCATCTTTGAACAATCAGTATATTCTACTCGCAGTGGATTACGTATTAAAGTGGGTTGAAGCTGCAGCACTACCATCCAACGATGCCAAGGTGGTCCTCAAATTCCTACAGAAAAACATTTTCACGAGGTTTGGCATGCCAAGAGCAATAATCAGTGACAAAGGTAGTCACTTCTGCAATAAGTCTTTTACAGCTCTTTTGGCCAAGTATGGGGTTAACCACAAGGTAGCTACATCGTATCACCCTCAAACAAGTGGACAGACTGAGGTATCAAACAGAGAAGTTAAGAAGATATTGGAGAAAGTAGTAAATTCGAGACAGAAAGATTGGTCACTTCAGTTGGATGATGCATTATGGGCATACCGGACTGCATACAAGACACCAAATGGGATGTCACCATATCAATTATTGTACGTGAAGGCATGTCACTTACCGGTGGAGTTACAACACAAGGCATACTGGGCAATTCAGAAATTGAACTTTGATCAAGCTGTTGTGGGAGAAAAGAGGCTACTCTAACTAAATGAGCTCGATGAATTCCGACTTCATGCATACGAGAACGCTAAATTATACAAGGGGAAAGTCAAGAAATGGCACGACAAGAAGATCATACACCGAACGTTCGAGCCGGGGCAGTCAGTACTGCTGTTCAACTCACGGCTGCAACTGTTCCCAGGAAAGCTTAAGTCAAGATGGTCGGGACCATTCACTATAAAGCGGGTATTCTCTCATGGCGTCGTTGAACTATACAGTCATAATCCATTAGAGACGTTCAAGGTCAATGGTCAACGGATAAAGCATTACTGGGGTGGCGATTCAAACTGGGATGTCGTCAACATTACCCTCACCGATACACAGTGAAACAGGGAGTAGTCAGGCTGAATGACTTAAAATCAAGCGCTAATTGGGAGGTAACCCAATATTTCATTATTTTTCATACTTTCATTTATAATTTTTAGAATGTCGTTTTTATTAAGTATTAGGTAGGTATTATGGCGTAAAATTTTTGTTGAATTTCTAAATCATACTCCAAGTAATAAATAATCTAACATCTTCCATGTTTATGGTTGCAGGAGGTGTCAAGAGTGCAGAATAGTACTAACAGGTAAGAAAGGAAGAAATTTGAGCTGAATTTGCATTGCCACATTTGAAGCCAAAAATTCGAAGTCAAGGGGCTAGCGCGCCGGGGCGGGCTATTTTAGCCTTGCACCCCCCGCCGAGGCGGGGGTCCTGGACACTGGGCTGATTTATTCGGTAGTTGCCTCACACGCTGCCCTTCTATTCCCCCATTACACACCCACGACCCTTTCCTTCTTCATCACCTAAACTACCCAGCCTCCCATTCACTACCCACAACAACTCCTAACACATTACTTCTACCCATTACCTAAATCCATTAAACCCACTTAACCCTCACGAATTCCACTACTCCCATTCCTCAACACCTCTATATATACCCTATCACTCAACCCCCATTATCACCACATACACTCCACTCCTTCTACACAAGGGCACGAATTCAGCAAGTTATTGGGGAGATTTATGAGCACAATTCCACTTCATCTTCAATTTCTCTCACCGGAATTACATAGAAAACATCTAATTTGGGGGGAAGAAAGGACTGTGTATGCCACGTGTTCGACTGTTTGGGTAAACCAATTTTGGGTGGAATTAGTGTGTCTACAACGAATAATGGCTTCACAACCAACATCTAAATGCCAAAGGGGAGAGAGCTCAAGATCCGCACAACCAATTCCACCATCTCGCGTATTCGACCTCTAAAAGTTCAAAAGTACCACCGCCGCCGACCGATACGATTATATGGTTACTAAGGCTCTTACACCGGAGTGGGGGTTGGCCCCCGATGCCCACGACGGTGAGATGATGCAACAAATTTATCAGCAGGGGTAGGTCAAGTTCACGGAGGACCCCGAGGCGGCCATTGTGAATGTCGTCAAGGAATTCTATGTGAACGTCGAGGATAAGGCACCATTCAATGCTTTTGTGCGGGGTCGCATGGTCCCATTAAGTGCTGATGCAATAAATACATATTATCAGTTAAGGGTGCCGTGACAGTGTCAGTACACCCATATGAGGGATTTTGACCCTAACTTTGAGGAGGTTATCACGAACATGACCAATCCGGGTATAACATGGATAAAGGGTCAGAAGGGAGGCACAACGTTTCACAGCAAGGACTTCAGTCGGTATGGGAAAATCGGGTATGCCTTCCTATGTTCTAAATTACTGCCGTCCACGCACACCTCGGACATGACCAAGGAGAAGGCACTCCTCATATATGCCTTCGTGCAACACTTCATCATAGACATCGGGGCCATAATCAATTTTTCTATTCAACGATGTCTACGGGGCAACTTTTCTGGTGGCTTGCCACACCCATCTCTCATATGTGGGTTGTGTCGTCACGCCAGAGTTCGTTGGTCTGGCGATGAACCCACTCTGATGCCACTACAGCTACTAGATACTAGAATAATAGTGCGGTATTTAGTGTGGCCCGATAGCGAATCACATCCTAGAGGTTTAGGATTTATTTTTCCATCAGCTTCGGAGAACGAGGCTGAAGCTGAAGATACTTCAGAGGATGAGGATGAGACCATGAGAGATCAAGGAAACGAGAAGGTACCGCAGACCAAGGCACTGTCTCAATTTCTTGATTTTCAATGACAAATGGATGCACATAACAGGGCAGCACGTCGGGAGATGCAGCGACTCGCAGTGAAGCAAGACCATATATTTGATGTTATGAACGCGTCGTTTGCTTCACTCAACAGGACGCTTCACAGTTTCAACCCTACGGCTCAATTTCCATATCAACAACCCGGACCACTGTCGAGATTTCCACCAAGTGATTCTGATGAAGAAGAGCAACAACCACCTCCTCAGACTTAAGCGATAGCAGGGAAGTCCTCACGTACTTATTTTTAATTATTCATCCAATGGGAACATTGTATTACTTAAGTTTGGGGGAGTTAAACTCATGTTTGCATGCATAGTATTTAGGTTTAAATTTGGTCATTTCAAATTCCAGTGTTGCATAGTTATTTAGGAAGAATTGCATGATAGCTTAGGTGCATACATAGTAGTTTAGGTTATTGTTGTCATGGCATTGTGTTTAGTTTTGTATATAGTGCATTTTATCAATATATATATATATATATATATATATATATATATATATATATATAGTTAATTAGTGTGTTTGCATACGTCCAACAGTGTTGCAGTTCATGTATTTGTGGGCCAATGATGAGAGTGAGAATAAGTTAACCAGTACAGTATTGATTATTAGAACTGTGCTATGATTTCTGCTATCAATCGAATCTTGCACGTGTTTGAAACTGTTATAAAAAGGTTAGCACGTTAATAACATTTTTGTAGACCGGTTAAGTCCAATTGATACATAAATAGTTTCTAAAGGATAATGCTAGGGTAAATGAGAAAACGACAAGGATAGGCAGTAAAGGCTAAAATTAGACAAGAACCTAAGTTTGGGGGAGTATATGTGGGGTATATAAGCTTTGAGAAGAAAAAAAAAGTATATATTGTGACTAGTCTTGTTTCGGGGCCTTTATTACTTGAGCAAGTACGTCCGAGGGGATAGTCTTTACATCTAGCGCCCTAAGGTCTTTTATGGTATGGGAGTAGTTGGTCGAAAGCTCGCTAAGGGGTAGCATTGTTACCCTAATGGGATGAGACATTGTACAATCATTTATGTATATATAAAAAAAACGGGAAAAGAGCAAAAAGCCCCCGTGAGAAAAAAAAATGAAATAAATAAAGTATAAGTACCCTATAAACCCTTCAATGTGGTATTGCGTAGTTTTAGTTGGAATGTGCCTATTTTTGATTTTTTTTTTAAGTTTGCACTATATGATTCCTTCTAAGAAATTGCTTATGTATTGAATTGGAGCCCGTATCAGTTTTCATAGATGTTGAGTACACACACACACACACACACACACTATACCAGTGATAATTGTGCAAGATTTAAGAATTAATACGAAACAGTGGATTGGTTTTGGTAAGTCATATTGTATAGTTGCTTATTTTTTCTGAGGCCGATGGGATAATTTTGATTCTGCGATATTGTTGGATTCGAAGGCATTTAGATTATATTTATTTCATCTCATTGCATTGCATTGCATTGCATTGCATATATTTGTTTGTGCTCGAGGACTAGTATGATTTAAGTTTGGGGGATTTTGATAAGTGGATTTTATATCCACGAATCGATGTTCATTTCAAGCTTAATTTTGTAGTTACTTTCTTGTTTGATGTTCGTTTTCACTCGTTTTATGTTCTTTTATTTCTAGGGTGGTCATGGAGGCAAGTGGTGAAAAAAGGAGATCTTTTGGAGCAAGAATGGAAAAAGTCATGAAAAAGCAAAATTTCATTAACAGCGGACTACCCCGCCGGGGCGGGCGTTATTTACCTTGTACCCCCCGCCGGGGCGGGGGTGCCGAATCCTGTAGTCTCCTGCTGCTTTTTAAAGACAGTTGAGGCATGGATTTTAGACTTTTGTTAGGCGCATGGACTCTAAGAAGGGGGGACTTTGGCCAGAACAAGCAGGGAGATATATATTGTATTAAAAACAACAATTCGAGGACGACGCAGAGCACATTACGAAGATTATTTTCCAATTTTTCACGAAAAGCTTTGGAGGAGTATTTTGAAGAGATTTCCGTGACGATTGCAATTCTAGGCTACGTGGAGGGTGTTCATCACTATTCTTCTCTTTAGTTTTATATTTGTAATTGGAAGGATGTTTCCTTTGAATTATTCAGTTTTTATTTCATTCGTTATAAACTAATTCGCTTATTAGGCTTATGATGGATCCTTGGGTAGAACGATGATTTTATAACTTTGATTTCTAGTTCAATAAAGTATTTTCAGTTTATCTATATTGATTTGAGATTAAATTTATGAATTGCCCGATCAACAATTCTTTGTGGATTTGTATGGATTCGAGATAGGATATGTAGATCTAGACTTAGTTAATATAGCATGTGTCATGAATTTTGTGAATAGCAGATTCTTGATTATTGTTAAGGTAGAGATATGCTTGACATCGCATGTAATCGGATAGAGAACTTAAGCTTAAACCTTCGTTAATTTCAGTTCACATAGAGATATAGTGAGTTGGTTGATTTATGTGTTTAACTTGTTTCTATCTAAATTATGGATTTAAGTTAATACGGTATTAGTGCATCGAGAGGTGGCTAGTACTACATTTGTGTTCTTGATTAATAAACTGGGGATATTGAGTTGAATTGGAATAATGGGTTGAAAATCAGAGTGAAGCTTAGGGTGAAATCATAAGTCTAATTCTCCATCAATTGTTGGAAATTTTGGATTTTGATATTTGTGATTGCTTTGTTTTAGTTTATTTATTTATTAATTTAGTTTACATAATTTTAAACCATTGAATTGAATAGTTTAATAGAATTAGGATTTATAGAAAATTGGTACATGTGAAGTTAAATTTCTTGCTAATTTGTCCTCGTGAGAACGATACTCTACTCATTACTATATTACTTGTTGATAACGTATACTTGCGTGTTTTGCGTATATAGATTTTACCCAACACTTATGACCCTCAGATATATATTCCACATTTGGATTCCAGTCTTTGGTTATCGTTGATACAATACTATTCAGTTTTGATGAGCCTATTCATTGGCAATTATTATTATCTTGTTGATCCATTGTCATATCTAGTGAGCATTTATTTTGCTTACTCGTGCATAAATATAATCATTACAGCTAAAGTTGAGAAGGTAGATGAGCCTACATCTAGCAAAGGAAAAGGAAAAATGTACAATTGATGAAGATTTGTAATTTTATTTATTATTATGATGATAGACTTTTAAATTAATGATGTGATGTAATAATTTATTTCAGCACTTGATTTATGGTTTAAATGTTATTTTATTTGGGTAAATAGTTTGAATGTTTGGAAAGCAAACACCAAGTCTTAGGGGAATGGAAATAGATGTTGCAAAATGCGTTGCAAAGTGCTTAACATGTCAGAAAATGAAGGTCAAGCATTAACGACCAAGCGGATTACTTCAACCGTTGGAAATACTGGAATGGAAGTGGGAGCATATCACAACGGATTTTGTGGTAGGTCTTCCAACGACCCAGAAAGGATACGATGCGATATGGGTGATAGTGGACAGATTGACAAAATCTGCACACTTTTTGCCAATAAAGAATAAATTTATTCTTAATCAGCTGGCGAAGCTATACGTTAAAGAGATCGTCTCAAGACATGGAGTTCCGATATCAATTGTATCAGATAGAGATCCAAGGTTCACATCAAATTTCTGGAAGAGACTACAAGAATGCATGGGAACGCAACTGAATATGAGCACATCATATCATCCACAAACTGATGGGCAAAGCGAACGAACAATCCAAACGCTAGAAGATATGCTTAGAGCGTACATCATGGATTTCAAAGGAAGCTGGGATGATCATCTACCGTTGGTGGAATTTTCATGCAACAATAGTTACCATGCAAGCATTGACATGCCGCCATACGAGGCGTTATACGGTAGAAAGTGCAGAACTCCAGTATGTTGGGATGAAGTTGGTGAACGTCAACTGTTAGGTCCAGAACTGGTACAGCAAACCGCTAAAGTTATCAAACTCATCAGAGAAAGATTGGTATCTACTCAAGATCGACAGAAAAAGTATGCTAATCAACACAGGCAGAATCGTGAATTTGAAGCAGTAAATTTCGTGTTCCTGAAAGTTACTCCTTGGAAATGGAAAATTCGTTTTGGCAAGAAAGGAAAGCTCAGCCCAAGATTTATTGGACCATTTGAGATACTACGAAGAGTGGGAGAAGTGGCTTACAAGGTAGCTTTACCTCCAGAATTAGAGCACGTTCACAACGTTTTTCATGTGTCGGTGTTGCGACCATATAAACCAGATTACAAGCATGTGATCGAGTATGAACCGTTGCAGTTTAGTAAAGATTTATCTTACGAGGAGATTCCTATCCAAATAGTCGACAGGAAAGAACAAGTGCTTAGGAATAAAGTGATACCTTCTGTGAAGGTGATATAGAGGAACCACAACGTCGAAGAGGCTACGTGGGAACTCGAAGCTGATATGGTGAAGAATTATCCTGAGTTATTTGTTTAGTCTATGTCTTCGATTATGAGGACAGAATCTTTGTAAGAAGGGAAGAATGTGACGATTTGATTTTTTGAGTTGTGATTCTGGGGACATAATCCTTGTAAGGAAGGAATGATGTAACTATTCAAAATTTTAAATTGTAATATTAAATATTTATTAAATAATATAAACATTTATTATTAAATATTTTATTGATGTGATGGTTGTTAGTAAA
This sequence comes from Panax notoginseng, assembly GCA_016801055.1. Lineage (NCBI taxonomy): Eukaryota > Viridiplantae > Streptophyta > Magnoliopsida > Apiales > Araliaceae > Panax > Panax notoginseng. The sequence goes on from CM029018.1 coordinate 80,388,419, forward strand.
TATTTATGAATCTAAATTTATTAGATAATATTTTAAAATAAATTAATCTACAATTTAGAGAATTGTAGTATAACATGAGATGTTATATTGTTGTTTTGATTTAATAACTTAGATGGTATATTAGATTACTAAATAAAGTTATAATAAAAAATTATAATTTTGTGATATTTGCTAAAATGCTATATTTAATTAAAATATAGTATGTGATTAATTTAATGAGTTAATGTTTGATATGAAAATCCAAAAAATTAATATGTGATTATAAATTATATACTAAAGTGTTTATTAAAATAAATTAAAAAGGGTTTAATTTAATTTTTTTGCCAAATATGGCTTAATATATTAATTCTTAAAAAATTAAAGGGTTTTGCCAAACAAAGCCTTATGACTTTTAAATTTTAAAATTTTAAATTTAAATAATATAAATAAAATAAATAATATTAATATATATTTATAACTGATGATTTAATAAGGGTTAATTAGTAGACGTCAGTTCTAGACGTTTGAAAGTGTGCGTTGGCTGTAGTTATATGTTATTATGCGTATTCTAGTTGTTAACTAAGTCTGAGAAATACAGAGAGGCTGTGAGAGAATTGAGAGAGAGAACTTAAACAATTTCCAACAATTTCAGTGAGTTTAGCAAAGATTATTCGACCATTTGAAGGTATGTTCACAACCTTAGTATTATATATATATATATATATATATATATATATATATATATATATATATATATATATACATGTATATGGGTTTTACGGCAAAATTGCATGTTCTGTAAATATCATCTCTTAGAATTATTGCTATATAGTTGGTAATTATGATTATACATGTTTATAATGCTAGAGTTTATGCTTAAACAAGAAATTTGTATGCTAAATTCGTTGACAGTAGGAAGAAAATAATGTAAGTATATGCATTTTCATATAGTTCATGAAAAGTATCAATTGTAGTGGCCAATTAGTATGTGAAATTGTAAATTGAAGCTTGATTATGTTAGTTCATTAAGAAATGAGCATAGCATAAATTGAATGGAGTGATTTGGCCAAGTATTGAATTCACAATGATGATTTTTGGAATGAATATAAAAAAAATGAGTTTTATATGAAAAACATGGAATTTGAGAAATTAACCTAGCTTAAATTGTTGTTAAATTGTTTTAATTGATGGAATATGTTCACAAATATGTTTGTGATAGTTCTATACCATTTTTACATGTTAATATTATTGTTTGGTGGGTGAAATTCGTGTTAGTTGGCTTAAGAAGACTGCCGTAACCATGTTCTGCAAAACTGGAACTGGTGTGTAGCGCGGCCGCACTGCAAGCCAGTATAAAACTGGCGAGGATGCGCCAGTACCCTGTCACAGACAGTGAAGTCTGCTAATTATGCAGACTTTGGACGTTCAATGTAACTTAGCTTAATGTTAGGTTAACGTCAGGATCATGTAACAACAAGGTTAAACAGAGTCATGTTAGGTGGATTGTAAATTCAAAGTCTTAAAAGTGATTAGTAAGTTACGAACGTGTTATGCGTAACTTAGTTTATACAATGAATGTTAGATAAGTGTTGTGATGTTAACACTTGGGAATTCTGAAATATATATGGTAGCTTAAGACTTGTGCTAAAATAACAAGTTTAGCTAGTAATGCGTTTAATATTGAAAAATGAATATTGGTATGTCTAATAGATGTTGTGGTTTTAATACTGTGTATAGGTGAACGTGAGTTTTGATATTTTAGCTTACGCTCGAGGCAAGTTTTCTAATTCTAAACTTTCGTTGAGTTAGTTCTATTATTACATTGCGTAACTTCATTCTTTTGGTTGAGCAAGTTTCTAAACTCAACATGTACGTTAAACAAATTTCTTACTTTAACCATTCATTAAGCGAACTTTGGTATTCCTAATCATTATTTGAGCAAGCTAGCTATGACTTTAACTTTATTCGAACAAGTTTGAGTTCCAATATTTATTGACGCATTCTAACTTGTTTATTGTTAGACAAGTTTCATTATTATCATTCGGATATTATGAATGTAGTTTTATTGAATTCTAATTTCTAATGTTGAACTATCTTATCTCATTTACTTGCCACAAACTATTCCCATAATGAGTAAGCTTTATTTTCAGCTTGCAATTATTTAAAGTATAATAAGTAATTCATAGTTCTAGCTTAATATTATTCAAGCAAGGTTTGTTGTCATTTAATACTTATGCCTTGTAGTTGTTTTTAAGCATGAGTTAAAAATATAGTTAGTTCGCTTACACTTATTCATTGATCCATATTATGTTACTATTGATCAGCTATTGTGTTATCAAACACTATTGATTCAACTAGTCCTCTAGTTGATGATCGTTAAACTTTAAATTTCCCTTGAAAGCATATCCAAACCAAACTTTCTTTGGTGCGGACTTGTACTCTAAATACTAAGATGAACAACCCTATTAATAGGGGATAATTTACGCTTAGCGTTGAAATGTTTGTGCACAATACAATGTACAAAGGGCTGATCCCCCTAAGTACGGGGAGTCCTTATAGGCTTATGACTGTTAAAGTTAAAGTTGAAAGATTACTTGCAACTGTAGACATACTTCGTGGTCTTATGACCATCAGATATATATTCCACATTTTGATTCCAGTCTTTGGTTATCGTTGATAGAGTACTATTCAGTTTTGATGAGCCTATTATTGGCAATTATTATTATCTTGTTGATTCATTGTCATATCTAGTGTGCATTTGTTTTGCTCACTCTTTCATAAATATAATTATTGCAACTAAAGTTAAGAAGGTAGATGAGCCTACATCTAGCAAAGGAAAAAGAAAAATGTACAAGTGATGAAGACTTGTAATTTTACTTATTATTATGATGATAGACTTTTAAATTAATGATGTGATGTAATAATTTATTTTCGCACTTGATTTATGTTTAAGGTTAGACAACGTAGGATATTTTTGGACTAATTATGTAACCCTTTAATGGGAGGATTTATGGTTTGAACGTTATTTTATTTGGGTAAATAGTATGAATGTATGGTAAGTGAACACCAAGTCTTAGGGGAATGAAGTACCCAGATTTAGGGGTGTCACAACCACATCGCCAAACTTCGCGCCGCAGCCTGGCATAGTTCTCACGCCCAAGCGCCACTTTCGCGCCACAGCACGGCCCACAGTTCAAACTGTGGCACCGCAGTGCCACTTAGCAGAAAGTCCAGAAACGACTTTTATTGTGCACAAAAGTCTGTAAATGTTAATAATGTAATGTAAAATGATGATTGTTAAACATGCAATATTATTATTATGGTATTATAGTGCTAAGAACAAACATGTTATTAATACTTAACTAGTGTTGTTATTATTTATTAATGTAATTTGATTAAGTGATTTATAAATCAAACCATACGTGATGTGGATATGTAGAGTATGGGTAATGACTGATTATGTCATGAGGATATGTATATATGATAATTGTGATTCGGATTATAACGGTTTAGCCTACAAGCAAGGCAAGTTTTCTAACTCTATACTTCGTTGTGCAAGTTTATTTTCGTTGAACAAGTTTCTCGTATCTAGATTGTTTATAATGATGCAAGTTTTCTAAACTCAATCTCGAGTTGTTATCTTTCAAGTACGTTAGTGGATAGTTATTGTTGATGATTCCACATCTAATATTATTATTGAATATTCACATTATTCTTATGTTAAGCAAGTTATTCTTGTCTTTATCTTGTTATCTAGCATGCAAGTTTATATATTCTCATCTATTAATGTTGAACAAGTTTTATCGTTCAATTTATTATTTGTTAAGCATGATTAATATTGAATTTTAAGATTTTAACCTTCGCTTAGTGTTGTTCAAAGCAAGTATGTTATGATTATTCAATGTTTATGCTATTAGATTATTCCTAAAGCATGATCTTAAATTTACAATGTCGATTCAGTTATTATTATTCCATAACATAGTGTTATTACCTTTTTATTTGTGACACCCCCAAATCTGGGTACTTCATTTCCATCGAATTTGGTGCTCACTATCAAAATAATTACATCTAACTACCCATAATATAGGATAAAACATTAAATAACTTAAACAATAATTTTTCCCATCAAAGGGTTACATCATCTCATAAATAACCCCAGGTAATCTAACCTTAATCTATTACATAAGTTTTCGGAAAACATCAAAAAAGAAAACAAGTCTTATAACATCATGCATTTAAATAAATTCTAAATAACTCTTAAACACTTGGACATCTTGCTATTTTCTTTGCTAGTAGATGGCTCATCGACTCTTTCAGCTTTAGCTGCAGTGTTAATTGCAAGAGTGAGCAAACAATTGCTCACTGATATAAAGAGTAGTAATAACAACATGAGAATGAACAACGAATGCTGAACAATAATGAACTTGTTCTACGAATCAAAAATAGAAAACAAGTTTGAACTTTAATATCTGAGGGTCTTAAGACCACGAACTATGTCTTCGTTATTTAGGTATTATTACCTTAACTTTAACAGTCATTTAGACTATACAGACTCTTCTTAACGTACTTAGGGGGATCAGCCCTTTATACCATGTATTGTGCACAAACATCTAAACGTTACACGTACAAAATCCCTTATGTTAGAGTTGTTCGTCTCAGTTTGAATTTAGAATTTCCGCACTAATGAAAGTTTAGTTTAGAACTAGCTTATCAGTGTTTCTAGAATTTTAGAACACTATTCAATTATAAATTAATGAAATCAATAAAAGTTTACTTACTACCTGAAGGTTTAATACAAGAATGTAGAATTGAACAAGGTTATCAAAGTCAAAGATAGAATATCAACAATATATAATTAAATAACATGATACACATTGCAAGTACTATATTCAAAGAATTAGAACAATCTCACTTGAATCAATGTATTAGAACAATATATGCTTTGCATAATAATTAGGAAAGTGAAACTTGATTGATGTAATGAATTAGGTTATAAGAGCTTGTACAAACATACGCAAGATAGATTAGGCTTGCTCAACCTTACAAAGAATTTTAGGACTTGTACAATAATAATTTAGGAATGGGAACTTGCATTCAATATGAAAAAAATGAAGTTAGAAAGATTGCTCAACGTATAGAGTTAAGGTTTAGGAACTTGCCTTGTTTGTAAGCTACACAAATGTAATATTCGCCAATTACCCTACATATATCATTGAAATCGCAACAACAATTAGTTGTATAAATATAAGCTTTAGGGTTTAAACCATCATTTAGGTCATAACCCTGACCTAGCACCTAACCATGTAGATTCACATACTTAACGCCTCTAAAATATCATTACGATCCAACACAACTTAATCGTTCATCTCTAACTTTTGAAAACATCACTTTTAGTTTCATCTTATAACTTATTTAAAATATTATTTAAAATCTTTACACTTTACATTATAACACATTACAATCTATTATTATAGTTTGTATTATGTCTTAACATTATAAACATGCATGCTTAACCAACATAAGTCCATTACACATGACCTGCAAATAAGCAGACTTTACTACCTCATACCAGTGTATGGCGCAGCTACGCTTGGGACTGGCACAGTTGCGCTGGCGCAGCTGCGTCGTTTCTGGCATTGGCACCGACGCAGTTGCGCTAGTGCACAGACAGAAGCAGAAACGCAGCAACAGTGTTCCGTTTTTAGCCCAACTAAAACAAATTTCACCCACAAAACAGTGAAATTAACACATACAATAAATATAAAACTATCATAAACATGATTGCTAACATATTCAACCACTTAGAACAACTTAACAACCACTTTAACTAATTTAATTCCTTAAATTTTATGTTTTCTCATGAAGACTCTATTTTTGACACCCTTAGCGAATTCGATCACCACGAATTCGTTTCTTAATCAATTGACACAATTCGAACTACGTCGCTTTCGTTTCTAATCATATTAACATAATCCAATAACAAATCACAGATTAGAACAAATATAGAGCATCAAATTTCGTACTTTCTAAAGCAATATCATATAAACATATCACTGTTGTTTCACTTCCCTCCTGAAATCCCAATTCTCATGAATTTGAACATCAACCAAGGATTATAGATGATAACTAACAAGTTTAGCAATAATATACATACATAGAATTCAACATCTTAACCCTATCCAACAAAATTCCAATTAACAGAGAATAGGTATTGCAAAGAAGATTAATATAAATTATACCTTAATCCTTGTTTATTGAAGCAATTGATATGTTGTGGCTTCAATTCCTTCCACAGCAAAACCCTCAATCTCTTAGCAATTCTCTCTGTGTTTTTCTCTCTTCTTCCAAGCCCTCTCTCTAAACCTCTGTTAATCTCCTTAGCAAAATACGTAAAATAAGAAAAGTGAGCGTTAGCCTTAGGAAATAATATGCGTAAAATAACTGATATGGCCATCCTCCCACGTTCTCCTTCAGTTAAAAAAAATAAAAAGGCGTCAGTTGGAATTAGCCAAAGGCCACAAGGCCTTGTTTGGCTACACACCAATTCCCCTAACTAAATTATTTTAATAATATTATACTATATAGTTTCATGTCACACTTTAGTTTGATTAATTTAAATAACTTTAGTTTAGTTAATTTAAGTAACTTATAATAATAATAATAATAATAATAATAATAATAATAATAATAATAATAATAATAATAATAATAATAATCTTATTACCATTATAGTAACTTATTATTTATTTTCTCAATAAGTAAATTATTTAAAATATTTATTTAATCAATAAATATTTAAATTAAATTATAAATTTCTCGATCGTTACATTATTCAACTAGTCTTTACTTGATATCCGTTGAATTTTAAATTACCTTGAAACGTATCCAAACTAAACTTACTTTAGGGCGGATTTGTATTCTAAACACTGAGATGAACAACCCTATTATTAGGGGCTTACGCTTAGCGTTAAAATGTTTGTGCACAATACATTGTATGAAGAGCTGATCCCCCTAAGTATGTGGAGTTCTTATTGTCTTATGACTGTTAAAGTTTAAGTTGAAAGATTACTTATAACTGTGGACATGGTTCGTGGTCATTAGACCCTCAGTGATATGTTTCAAAATGTTAATAGAGCATATTGTTCAGTTCTATTGAGCCTATTATTTAGCAGTTGATGTAAAGTTTTATTCAATTTTATTTTAAGTGAGCGTTGTTTGCTCACTCTTGCTTATATAACTATTACAGCTAAAGTTGAGAAGGTGGATGTACCTAGCACCAGTAAAGGAAATGGAAAGATGAACAAGTCTTGAAGACTTGTAATAATTATGTTTACATTTTATTGTCAGACTTTATTTGAATTATGTAATGAAATTTAGTTAATTTTCGTATTTGAATGATTGTATTTAAAGATTAGATAACTTGAGAGATTTTTATTATTGTAATCCTTTATAGGAAGGTTTATTATTCAATTTTATTATGAATAGGCAGTTAGAAATGAATGTTTGTATAAAGTGAACACCAGATCCTGTGGGAATGAAGTACCCGGATTTGGGGGTGTCACACGTGTTAGTTTATTTTAGCAATGCAAAAACTTCCTAAATGCTGCTTAGTTTAATATTATATTTGTATGATATTATATTTTAATTTAGTTAAATACTTAATCATATTTAATATATATTATATGTCAAATATTAAATATTATTAAATTTAGTATGAGAAACTAAGTAAATGCTACTTAGTTTAATAGTTATATTATATCATGTTATTAACTTATTAATTTGTTTTTATTTATTAGTTAAAAATTAAGTAAATAGAACTTAGTTTATTTTTTTGGTTAACTAATTACAATAAATATTTTTCTCTTCTCATTCTATTTTAATTTTTTTAAAATATTGGTTTTTAATTTTATTATATTATATTATAAATTTTTAGTATGTTATTTTAATTTCTAATGTTGTATTTCTAACGTTTTAATTGAAAACTAAAACTTGCTAAAAGTTTAGTTGATATACTAAGCCGCCTACAAAAAAAGGTAGGGAGTAATACTAATTAAAACCTCTGTTGTCAACACCTTGCAGGATCTATGGCTCGCATATGTTGGTATATATGGTATCTCCTTGTGGGTGCCTCTAACGTACAATTACACTGGTACAAGCAATTCTAAACTGAACTAGACATTGTTATCTGATTCATAGTTTCTTTATTATATCATATTAATCATATATACTTGAAGTAGCTTCACCCACCTTTCTAATGATGGGCCTTTTTGGGTAAAAAAAGAATGTCATGCTTGAAGCACTGACCCATGAACATGTTATTAAAAAATAGATTATAATACAATTAAGGACCTATCCACAAACCAACATGCACTCTATATGTAAACAAATTAAGAGTTGAAAATAAGTAAACGATACAGTAATGAAAAATCTTTGGTATAATATAATTCTATATGTTCAACTTGAAGTTATAAGAGATCAAGCTTTACTGACATAGAAATATTCTTAGCTAACCATTATTATTTGAAAATTTCAGACAACATGATAGCATCCGAAGCTATACGAGTTTGATGAAAAATATGAGATTAGGTAAAGAGTGTCTCCTTGGATGATTAGCGAAGATCATCCACAACATTCCACTTGTGATCAAGGTATCTAAGTTTTATAGAAAAAAGTGAAACATAAGTAATGCTATGACGCCAATCCTATTTACAGCTTCAGAAACACATACTCCATAGCTTTTCCAGAATTTATATACTTAGTTACTGTAATTCTAAATTGCATATTTACTTCTATTATAGCCCAATTATGACCGAGCCTAATTAATTATGGTTAAAAAGTTATTCCTATTTGTATGATATAGCCTCTTAAGGATTTGTTGTTTATGGCTAAGGCCTTTACTTTAGTCTCTTGGACAAAAAAGTAATGAAGCAAACAATCAAGGCATGGAGTCTAGCATCTCTCAAATGGTTATAACCAAACTACAGTGACAACACAGTAGAAAATCTCAAAAACATCAAGCTTGGCAAACCTTTAAGCTCCAAAATCAAATTGTTCACATCGATAAAATAAGGTAGAAAGGAAAATGAAAGCACTTTAATTGTATTTAAGTAAAAGTTGTCATATTATGGTTTACACCAACTACAAATGCAAATCAAACCCAAATAATGGGTTAATGTCCATTTAAAATTCAGTATTCTGTTCAATTACCGAAGTTAAAGTACAAACCATCAAGAATTTTACAGCAATTAACCTAATAAAAAAAAGGGAGAGGAATACATCTGACAGGGAGACTGACAGTCAAGAGGAGAGGCGGTGGCGGAGTGGGCGAGGCTGTGGCGGTGGGTGGCGTCTCTTCTCCTTCTTTTCTCCCCCTTTCTCCCTCTTCTCTCTATTCTGCTCCCTCTTATTTTTTCCTTCGCCTCTGTGTCGAGTAAATGACTAAAACTGGTAACATTAAGTTTGATCAGCGACTGCCTGCGGTCGCTAATTTTTAATGACATGGACTTATCAATGACCGCATGCGGTCGCTATTTGTAAGTGGTAGCACAAAACCTTCGCGCCAACATTTTCTGTCAAAATTTTGGGAGGTAAATTTATGCTAGTGACCGCTCAGCGACCGCAGCGACCGGTCAGCGACCGCAGCTAAGCAAATTTTCCTGTAATAATAGCGAATGTATTAAATAACGGTCGAAGATGTCGGTCGTTATTACTAATATTAGCGACCGCCATTGCGGTCGCTGATAGTATTGGTCGTAGATAAGCTTTTTTCTTGCAGTGAAGGGAGAGCGTTTGTCGTGACCTCCCAAAAAGCAAGGAACCTGAACGAAGTTATCACGGGTAAGCTAATCATAAACTCTTGTGAAGTCTATACCTTATTTGATACCTGTTCTACCCATTCTTTTATTTCTCCTACTTGCGCTCAACGTTTAAAATTAACTCCGGAGAAATTAGACTTTGACTTATCAGTTGAAACTCTGTTGAGAGAAACCTTTATTACATCCACTATTTATAAATCTTGTTTGATTAAAATTGGCACCCTCACATTACCTGTCGATCTCATCTCTTTGAAAATACTTTCATTTGATTTGATTTTAGAGATTGATTGGTTAACTACTCATCATGCTAAAATTGATTATTTTTGTAAGTTGTTAGCTTTCATATTCCTAACCAACCTATTATGCGAATTTAAGTAACCAAACCACTAAAGTCAATCACTGTCATATTAAGCCATAAAGCTATTCGTTTATTGAAAAATAGATGTCATGCTTTCTTAGACCATGTCACAAATTTAAACAAAAATACGTCAGATTTGAATGATATTTCTATTGTTAAAAAATTTCATGACATATTTCCTGAAGAACTTCATTTCCTACCCCCAGGGCATGACATTAAATTTTGTAATGACCTTGAACCCGGTACAAAACCCATTTCCAAAATCCCATATCGAATGGCTCCTATTGAACTTCAGGAGTTAAAAACCCAACTACAGGAATTGTTAGACATCAGTTTCATTCGTCCTTGTACGTCTCCTTGGGATGCTCTTGTTCTATTCGTAAAGAATAAAGATGGGAGTACGCGACTTTGCATTGATTATCGGGAGTTAAACCATGTCACCATCAAAAATAGGTACCCTTTGCCTCATATTACTGACCTGTTTGACCAGTTGCAAGGCGCTAAATTCTTTTTAAAGATCGATCTTCATTCATGATATCATTAGTTAAAGATTAAAACTAATGACATTCCAAAGACTGCTTTCAGAACTCGGTACGGGCATTACGAATTCATAGTCATGTCTTTTGAATTGACTAATGCTCCTGCTGCATTTATAGATATGATAAACCGAGTATTCAACGAATATTTGGATCATTTTGTGGTTGTCTTTATTGATGACATTCTCATATACTCCAAAAGCCGTGAAGATCATGAGCAACACTTGAGGCTGATACTCTAAAAGCTTCGTGAGAACAAGCTTTATGCCAAGTTGAAGAAATGCGAGTTCTGGCTTGAGGAAGTAGTATTCCTTGGGCACGTGATATCAAATCACAGAATATCTGTTGACCCAGTGAAGATTGAAGCAATACAAAGCTGGGAGTAACCTAAGTTAGTGATCGAAGTACGTAGCTTTTTGGGCTTAGCTGGTTATTATCGGAGATTCGTGGAAGGATTTTCTCAAATCGTTACTCCATTAACTCATCTGACTCGAAAAGATACAAAATTCAGTTGGAGCGAGGAATGTGAGAAGAGTTTTCAAGAACTCAAGAGGAGACTTGTCATCTACAGTGATGCTTCAAGCAGAGGGTTAAGATGTGTTCTCACACAACATGGAAAAGTCATAGCCTATGCCTTACGACAACTCAAATAATATGAGAGGAATTACCCTACTCATGATCTAGAGTTGACAGCAGTCGTTTTTGCGCTTAAAATCTGGAGGAATTATTTGTATGGGGGATTGTTTTGAGCTGTTGAAAGATTATGATCATACCATTCAATACCACCTTGGAAAAATGAACGTGGTAGCTGATGCATTGAGTGGAAGATCATATGCGGGTACGAGTGTGATATTGTCAACGCAAAGGCTCATTTGGTATAACTTACAAAGGATGGAGATAGAGTTAAAGACTCTATGGACCCACTTGATGATGTCAAATGTAAGAGTAGAATTAACTTTAATCGATAAAGTTAAAGCTGCTCAAGCTACAGACCTGGAGCTGATGCGTATGAAGAAGAAAATATAAGAAGGTGTTATTTCGGAAGCAAGAATAGATGAAGAAGGAATACTTCGAGTCAACTCTAGACTTTGTGTTCCTAACAACTCTGATTAGAAGTATAAAATCATAATAGAGGCGCACAACACACCGTTTGTAATCCATCCTGAAAGTACCAAAATGTATATTGATCTTCGACATACATTTTGGTGGAGCAATATAAAAAGAGAGATCACATAGTTTATCTGAATGTGTTTAACTTGTCAACATGTCAAGGCGGAGCATCAAGTGCCAAAAGGTCCATTGCAACCACTTGAAATTTCAGAATGAAAGTGGGAGCACATTACCATGGATTTTGTTACTGGTCTTCCTTAGGTTTTTCAAGGTATAGATGTAATTTGGGTAATTATTGATAGATTAGCCAAGTTTGCTCATTTCTTACCTATACGAGAAACTTATTCACTTGAACGTCTTTCTTGTATATACATAAATGAAATTATAAGACTGCATGGTATGCCGATATCCATATTTTCTGATCGAGATCCAAGATTTACTTCACGATTTTGGGTTAGTTTGCAAAAAGCTATGGGCATAGATTTACGATTCAGTTCGGCATATCATCCTCAGACGGACGGACAGTCGGAGAAGACTATTCAAACTCTTGAAGATCTATCTAGACTCTGTGTCCTAGACTTCAAAGGAACTTGGGATAAGTTCTTGCCACTAGTGAAATTCTCCTACAACAACAGTTATCAAGCAAGTACATGCATGGCTCCATTCGAGGCGTTGTATGCACGCAAGTGTCATTCTCCAGTATGCTGGAACGAGGTGCGTGAAGCAACGTTGTTAGGGCCGAAATTGGTACGTATGACTACGAAAAAGAATCAAATGATTCGGCAACGTATAAAAACCTCACAAGATTAACAAAAGAGTTATGCTGATCTTCATCGAAGGGACGTGGAATTCAATGTTGGAGATCATGTGTTGTTACGTGTTGCTCTATGGAAGGGAGTTACGAGATTTAGAAAGAGAGGAAAGATCAATCCTCGATTCATTGGCCCATTTGAAATCCTCAATCGAGTAGGAACTGTGGCTTATAGACTCGCTTTACTGCCAAGTATGTCTCATGTTCATAACATTTTTCACATATCTATGTTACGTAAATATGTGGAAGACCCGAACTACATTGTTGAATTAAGACCAGACGAGATAGCGGAAGATTTAACGTATGAAGAGGTACCTGTTAAAATCTTGGATAAGAAGAAACATATTCTACACTCCAAGGTTATACCTCAAGTCAATGTTTTATGGAGAAATAACGATGTTGAGGAAAAGACCTGGGAGTTAGAATCTAAAATGAAATCAAGGTATTCTCACCTCTTCGACATACCAAATACGTACACTAATTTCGTGGACGAAATTTCATAAGAAGGGGAGGTTGTAAGACCCCAACTTTTTTGAATAAAGATTAATTTTTCTAAATATTTTTTTGAATAATAAGGTGTGGATTTGATATAATATTATAGTTGTGGGTAATATTTACAAAATTTTCAAAGTATGCAAGTGGTCATAAAATATTTGTTTGGTCGGGGAATATTCGTTTTATCAGGGAATATTCGTACGACGGCACAATCATTGGTGGACCCCATAATCGAATTACTGTCGGAGTTAGAAAACGATAGAAATATCTTTTTATAAAAATAACGATGACATTTTTACCATTAACTATTGAAATTAAATACCCGGTGATAAAAGTACAGTAATACGCGTGGTTGCATAGTAGCACACAATATTGTACAGTATCTTTGATTATTGATGCTTACGTGAGAAGTCACTCAGTTTTATTTAATTATTGCTACAGTAATTGCTACATAGTATCTCATATTATTAATTCAATTATTGTCACAGTATCATCAGCACAATATTTTATATAATTAAATCAATAATTGAGACAACACAATTATTCATATTATAATTTATATTATTGACAATGTCTAAAAAATTTTGTCTAGGAAAGGGGTTTGGTCACCTAATTGCGCGCCAATAAGGAGAAGTCCTTATCAGAAAGCCCCTCTTTCCTGGGAATGATCTAGTTGTTAATATTGTGAGTTATAAATGATGAATAAATGTTATTAAAAATGTGTTTTATGAAGCCAATTGAATTGAGATAAATAGAGGGGATTCTTATGAAGTATTTGTGATAAATTTTGCTTATTACATGAACCCCTACTTACTCATTTTTCAAAATCATCGGTAGAAAGTATGTCATATATATATATATATATATATATATATATATATATATATATATAGAAGTTTTGTTTTTTATGTAAAATAGAATATATTATATTTTATTTGATTGCATAGTATTGCATAGTGTTGCTTAGTACTGCATAATGTTGCATAGTATGTGCATAATGCAACATAGTAAAATCAATTTTTTAAAACAAATTCGTCCGTGAATTCTCAAAAACTTTGCCCGTGATTCTGCACTGTTGGTCCGTGATATTTTTTTCCTGAAATAGTATCCCGCCATTCTCCTATAAATAGGATGCTTAGTTTAGAAATGAAAATCACACAAGAATCAGAGAATTATTCTTCTATAATATTGAGCGTATTTCGTTTGAGTTTAAAGAAGCTTTGAGTGTAGAAAACAGTATAAGTTTTCTTTAAGAATATCTCCGCCATACCAGTCAGAAGTACTCTCCTTTTAAGGTAAAGGATATTATTTTTGTTCAATATTCGTACGAAATAATATTTTCTTCCATACTCTGTAGTATGTAAGTAATATTATTTCGTTTCAGATTCCAAATTCTACATTTATTTTGTTAAGTATTACTTCTGTGACACCCTCAAATCTGGGTTACCTGACCCCCGAGTTTGGTGTTCACGATCCACAATATAATAATATCTAACTACCTATTCATATAGAAATAGTATTACATAAGTGATTAACATAGGTTGTTAATACATTAATCCTAGGTCTGCTAACATTAACATTACAAATATACCCCTTAGATATACACAAAGGGTTTACAATACAACATAATAATAATGTTCATTATACTAATTTATCACTATGTCTTTTCCTTTGTTCTTCTTCGCAGCAGCTTCTGCAACTTCGTCCATAGCTGAAAAGTTTTATTTAGCAAGGGTGAGCAACTAGTTTACCCCGCAAGTTAAGACATACATTAAATGTATATGAATAAATAACAAGTTATCTCGTATTCTATACAACAATAATCTGAATATGAAATATTATAACGCTTTCAAGGTTTTCTACGATATTCAAATGAATAATCAAGAATTAATTCTACAAAATAGCAAAGTGGAATGTTTTCTAGAGTTATGATGAGCGATCCGTTGGATCTTGAACTTCTCTTCTCGAGTAACTATCAAAGGTTGGACTTTGATATACCTAGATGTATCAGATAACCATAAAGATTAAATCATACCCCTCTGCAAGTACTTAGAACCGGCCAACTCCTTGTACTCTATATTATGCATAATACTTATAGGTCACGCGCAATGGTCGAATATACAACTTAAAATATTCCCTTTATATAAAAGGTTGTTCTTCTCAGTCTTAGAATTAAGATTTTGATTTAACAACGGTATACTGTGATTTCAATTTCTAATTACTTCTCGATCTAGCCGAAATAATTGGCATCGATCTGCCAATAATAATTGAATTCTTTTCTCGAACCTATCAAGTTCTAACAAATGTTCGTCTAGCCAGAATAATTAGCTAAGATATTTCTCAATATAATTCGACAATAAACAGGAATCATCTGTACTGTCAATTCTATCTTCTATGGATATGAATATCCAACAACAGTTATTCTACAAATGTATATTTTCTGAATCAATAATTCAATTTGAATTATTAAACATGCACTAACTGCGAATAATCAATAATAAATTCCCTGGACATGGTATAATTACCAATAATTAACCATTATAATATTTGAATGAATATAACTCAAGGTTGAGTTAAGAATGTGACGAACGAGAATTTTGTAAATTAAATTTAATATTTATTGAATTAAATAAATATTTTCGATGATTTAATTATTAGATTTAATAATTAATTGATGCAATTGTGGTAGATTAATTTAATTATATGCGTTGCAATTATTAAATTAATGTGGAGAATAATTATTATTCAAGTATATAATTATGTGAACTTGTTGAATTAAATGAAATATTTAATCAAGCATGATGTTATCTAATTAATGTAATTATTAATTAGAGATTTAATAAATTGTTATTATTTATTAAAGAGAAATTTAATTATGTGACTATGTGCATTATTGAGAAATTATTATATTTAATTTAAAGTAAATTAAATAAAATATTGATTTATTTTATATGGTTGTGACATTATTTAAACTATATGATAAAGCTTTATTAAATTAATTGGTTTTGTAGTATTTATCTAGCCAAACATGGCACTAAAGGGAGTTGGGGCCAGTTAACCCATGACTGGGTAACTGACCACCAACGCGCGTCTATTTTCTTCCTATCTGAATACGACGTCTTCTATTTTCCTTCATTTTCTAAGTCTGCAAATCAAAGAGAGTTGATTGGTGTTTGAGAAAAGTTGGAGAAAGAGTTTCAATTCATCTCCTATACTATACCTTATACTCTACAGGGTAATCTCCTCCTTCCCAATTACAAATTTTTACGTCATTTAAATTCCATGAACATGTCTTTCATAGTTTTGGTTTTAAACCTCTGTAATTGGGTTAGGAGTAATGATTATAAGTTATATGTGTGTTATGTTGTATCAAATCATGTTTAATTATGTATATGTTGCAAACCATAACATCAGTGTCATGAAAACATGTCGTTAATCTGATGACTTGTTATTTCAAAATAAACAGAGTACGTGATATGGCCATATGGCCTTATACGTGATATTTTGTGTAATGATCGTATATTATCCCTAAAATTTACACTCTTATATTATTGAGCATGTTAATACGAAGAGATCAAGCCTTAAACGAACGGATTCGGTGTTATAACAAATCCGTAGTGTTAAATTATAAGTTTTTGTTCAAAATCCTCAAGAACATCAAGAACAATCCATTTTTTTTATGATTTAAATATGTGATTATATATTTTAATGGGTTAAAATCACTTTATAGATGTTGTATTATGAATATACATAAACTATAACTTGTGGGTATGTCTAATTTTGAGTAGAAAATAAGAATTTGGGAGAAATTGGCTTGTTCTGCGATTTTCACGAATAGCCATTTCTGTGTCTGGTATGCCGCGCCGCAGCGCCGGCTACGAGTTCATTTCCCGCGCCACCGTGCCGTAGCGCCATGACTCGAGCCACGGCGCCACAGCGCCACAGCGCCAAGGGCCCGGCCACAGCGCCACGGCGCCGCAGCGCGAATCCTTAGTTCAATAGTGGCGCCGCAGCGCCACTCTCCAGAAAATGTCAGAAATGTATTTTTAAAATGTTAAAGTCTAACAAGTGTTAGTGGATTGATGTAATGAACATGTAATCATGTTAGAGGTATTATGAGATGATAAAATAGTTGTTTAACATGTAATAAAATATTATATGTGAATTGAATTATTAAATACATAATTAGTTTGATAATTCATGAAGTGACAACGTGATAATTTGACTAAGTTTTGTCAATAATTATAGTAGACAACGAGAATGGGTTATGTTGATTAGTTAGTAATTAACTGGTATTGAATGTGAATGGTATGTAGGATTTAATTCAAAGAACGTGCTTAGTTAAAGTGTAATCTACGCACGAGGCAAGTATCCTATCCCTAACTCCATTCTATTGAGCAAGTTTATTTAAACTTAAACGTTACTTTTATGTCGAGCAAGTTTTCCTAACCCTACTTGTAATTATTGATCAAGTTTATTATTTACCTTGAATAAATTATCCTTGTTATTATTCAAGTTCAAGCATGATATTAAAGATTAATTATCTTTCTAAAGCATGATTCAGTTATACAATAATTGTCCTATTGTATACTTTTGAGATTTTTATTCAAATCAAATATCAATTATTGTTGAACCTTATTAGACTAGTGAACCTTATTGATTCAACTAGTCCATAGTTGATGAGCGTTCTAAATTTCAGAACCCTTGATGAATTTATCCAAACCAAACTTCCTTTGGTGCGGACTCGAATGTCAAACTGAGATGAACAACCCTGTATAGGGGATTATTTACGCTTTACCGTTAAGATATTGTGCATAGTATGGTACTAAGGGCTGATCCCCCTAAGTACGAGAAGAAGGTCCATAGTCTTATGAATGATAAAGGTTTTAAGTATAACCCTTGTTAACCTAGGACATAGTTCAAGGTCTTATGACCTTCAGAATTCTTTTGATTCTTGTTATTCATTCTTGATTCAAAAGTTGAGCTATTATTCAGATGTCTTTGATTTATTTGCATGTTATTATAATGTTATTTTATTATTATACTTGTGGGCATTGTGCTCACTCTTGCTTAATAATAACATTGCAGTTAGAATGAAAGAAGCGATGAACCCTCCACTAGTAAGGGCAAGGGCAAAGTTAGCAAGTGATGAAGACTTGTTATTTTAATTGATGATGCATTTATGTTTAAGACTTACGTTGTTGTTTAAGACCTTTTTGTTTAGAATTCCGCACAGATGTTTTAAGGTTAGTTTGAACCTGGGATTGTATTATTATTATTATTCGAATGTTGTAAGAAGTTTTATTCTATCTATTGCATGGTTTGCATTTATTATGGGTAGATAGATAGATGATAATTGTACAGTGAACACCAAATCCCGTGGAATCGAAGTACCCAGATTTGGGGGTGTCACAAAGAAACTTGCCTCTTCCGCTGATTACAACTACACAAAATACTTATCTGCGTTCGTAAGACCTATAACCAATAAAATCGGTCTCACAATTAGCATAATATTTCATAACATGTAACACTGTAATTCACAGTCAAACTTCTCCTAGGCACATTACCACATAGCCACATTAGTGTTTATAACCTATATAAACACTTATCAAGTCTAACTAGTTCGGTCTGGTTGGACTTCGGTCCATTCTCGGTGTTTTGGTCACTATAGCCGACAATTAACACATTGATTGCCAATTAAACTTGGTCTCTAAGCTTCAATATTATTTTAGATAAGTCAATTATCACTAATAATATTTTTTGGAAGCTTTTAATAATTTATAAACAATTATTATAATTTATAATAATTTTTCAAATATTTAAATCATTTTTAAATGATTTAATTATCAAATAATCTTATTGTCATTAATATTTAATAATATAAAAATATTAATGTTATACTTGTCAAAATATTAAAGTTATTGTTAATAACTTGAAATATTTTTAAATCATCAATATTCTACTTAAATGATTTTTAAAGTTATTAAAATTATTTTTAAATCATCACCATTAATATTTAAATATTAATGAAATTATTATCAAAATATTAAAAGTCATTAATTATAACTTAAAATATTTTTAAAACATTTTTTTCATTTTTAAATCAATAAAATTATTTTTATTTCATTTATTTAATATAATAATTAAATAAATCTAATATCATTAATATTAATTTATTAATGAGAATTCTCCAAAAAAATTGAAATATATATTTTATAATTCGAAATATTTTCTAACACTTTATTCTTATTTAAAATGAGTTTTAAATCAATAAAATCATTTTTATCTTATTTATCTAATTAAATAAATCTAATATCATTAATATTAATTTATTAATAAAAATTCTTCAAAAATATTAAAAGTTACATTTTATAACTTAAAATATTTTTAAATACATTATTCTTATTTAAAATGATTTATCATAATATTAAATCATTTTTCTCTAATTTATTTAATACACTAATTAAATAAATTAAATACCTCTAATATTTAAATAATTATAAATATTAAAGAAAAATATTCTATTTGGTCAAAAATTATTTTTCATAATTTAAAATAATTTTAAAACTATTTTTAATAATTTTTATAATTTAATTTCTATTTTTAATTAATTACCGAAAAAATCAAAAAATAAATTAATTAAACCGTCGCTAATGGCCTATAGCGACACTTAGCGTCGCTGTTGGTGTTCTTGAGCTCAAGAACACTGACAGCTTCGTGGTCAAGGTGCATGGTTTGACCGGCTTTAATATTCTATTCGTGCATGATCTGTTCAATATAAGACTCAGATCTTGTAGTGTAGCACTAGAAGTTACAATACATAGCATGATCATAAAACAATCAAACAAACAGATCCAGCATCTCAAAGTCCTTGTCAGATCACGTCTGGGTTTTCCGGGTAACCCAGAAACCCAGACAGTGTCAAGTTAACACATTTATGCTCAATTTAATCTATACTCTGGTCATGATTTTGGTGGTTTAATGGTTCAAAGTTTAAGTTCTTATGTCATAGAACATTCAAATAGCAACACATCCATCAAACAACAACAGATCCATTAGATATGCCTCGGTCAACCCTTGTATGAAAATTTGTTCATCAAATTTATGGGTTTTTCCAGAAACGGCAAGTCAGTGCCGAGGGCCTAGTTTGACCACGCCTTACTTCGATTCTGTTAGTCATATAAGGAATCTTAAAGCATGGATCTAAAGGCCAGACAACATACTACAACCTGATTACAACCATATCAATAATACACATCAAACCTGACAGTTACGGGCCTTGCAAATAGTTGTCAGACATTGTTCATGGCGTTCTGGGTTACCCAGAATTTGTCCGGTCATGGTCGGTCAACCGACTTTGACCGTTAATAACTTACGATATAAACATCCAATGACCTCGATTCCACTTGAAGATCACAGAAGACATAACAGGCTACAAGGATAGAACTTAAAACAACTCAAAACATAAACACCTAAAGATCTACGGCCACTGACATTTGCTTATCAGAGCACAACCCATGTTCTTGACATTTTTGAAATTCATCACTTTTAAAGCACTTTGATGCTATGGATCCATGATGGATCAACATAGATCATCTAAAAACATCATATAACACATGATTAAACACTTAAACACGAAATCTTTCTTAGTCTACAAGATCAAAAAATAAATTTAGGGTTATACCTTTTCTTGAATAATCTTAGATCTTGGCTCTCCAATCTGTTATTGGTTGATCTAGGGCTGTATTTAGGACTGATTCACTTGATGAATTCGGAGGGTTAGAGAGAACAAAAGTGAGTTGACTGTTTGAGTGAAAATGACCAACCTTTGATGACTTTCTCTATCTAAATCTCTTATATAATCACTTAGATACAATGCCTGATCTGCTAGCTGCCTTCTAGAGGCTGATTGCTGGATATTACAAGTCACAAAGTCAATTGGGTTGGTCACCAACTAAAGGTTTAGCAATTTTTACAAGTAACCTCATTAAAAATGTAAAAAAGGTAATTTTGTAATTTGGAAAATAATTTTAATGGCTTTATGGGAAATTGCTCAAACCCTTAGGGTTTAACCCTTAGGGTTTAACCCTAAGGTTCTAACCCTTATGTTTTAAAAATCTCAAATTCTAGAATTTTCTAATTAGGGTTTCTAAAAAGAAAAATTAAGATTTTTAAAATAAAATTAGGGTTTTAATTAGAAAGTAATATAACTAAAATATAATTAGAGTTTTCTATTCATATTAAAGTTTAATAAACACATTAGGCTTGCCAATTAGGATTAGGATTTCCTAATTTAGGGTTTAGGATTCCCGAATATGAAATTAGGGTTTCTCGGTGTACAATTAGGGTTTTCAACTATTTAATTGATTTTCTAAATCTGAGATTAGGGTTTCTAATCCCTTATTAGGGTTTATTAATTTCAAACCTTATTCGATCAATCATTGATCAAAAATTTCTATTCAATACAAACACATACTTATTAATATAATTATATTAATTATATTTTCTATCGAATCCCTTTCCAAAAATTAGGGTTAGGGTTTGTAAAGCTGTTAAGCACAACTCTACTCTAATTTTATTAGTCAATACATAAATTGATCTTCTCGAGACTCGTATCACAGATACTTATCACGAAATTGATAATCAATATTAATATTAATTAAAAAAAATTATTCATAAAATTTTGAATATTCGAAATCTCGGGTTATCACAGCTTCTATACTACTTGAAATTAATAGAATATTCTTGAAATTTGCACTTCATCGAGTATCTTTTCCCGGGAATATTTTTCTGAACATTCTTGCTAAGTTTTAACCTTTTTCATGCTGGAGTACTATTCAAGAAGTACTATTCATGGGGTACTATTCACTCAGGTACTATTCTCCCAGGGTACTATTCATGATAAAAATTGATTTCTTTTCTGTCCAAATTATTTTTAATACAATATTATTCTTAAATTTCACTCCACAAAGCAGTATCATGTTAACAATTTGGGCCTTCTTGAACTCTGGATAAATTGAATTATAAATCTTTAAAATATATCCTTGCATTTACTTAATTGAATTCTCATATCATTGTCATCATCCTCATGCTTATATTATGATGAAAGTCCTTATTGGCCCGTAGTGCATTGATGGACAGTTGTTGGTATGATTATGACCAGGAATTATGTATTGGTATAATCATGACCCGTAATATTACAAATGATGTGGTAAAAGTTCTCATTGGCCCGTAGTGCATTGATGGACAGTTGTTGGCATGATCATGACCATTGGTGTTAATAACCAATATCCTTAGCCCGTAGTGCATGGATAATTCGTGGATGCGGTACTAACGAATATCCTTAGCCCGTAGTGCATGAATAATTTGATGATGTGGATTATTGGGCTGTGTTACAGCGATAAAATACTGCTGATGAACTTTTAAATCATAGAAGATAATAGATATTATGCTTTACTTGACTCTTCTAATGGATTGCTTGTTCTGCTGCAGTTAAACTTGTTGTTTATTGTATTCTATCAGTTTTTATACTGTTGAAGGCTAAGGATAATTTATTTTGCATTATCTTAGTCATAATATTCCTTACTGGGCTACTTGAGCTCACCCTTTTCTTTCATTGTTCTCTTTAGGAAATGAGAATATAGCTGGTACTAGTTGGGAAACGGAGTGATGGTCCGAGATGGTGGCTATAGCAGTCCTCACTATTCTATGAAATAGTGTGATAATAAATGTAATGAGGACTCCATTTGAGTTTGGATATTGTCTACGAGACAATATTCGTGTTAAAACTCTTAGTTATGTTTTGTCGTAGTTTACATGACAGTTGTATAATTAAGTTTGTATTTGAATTCTGTACCATGTATTTGGCGACTCAGAATAGGTTGTGTATACATATTTTTGGGGCGTCACACCGGTCCTCAGTACAAACTAGGGCGCTACAGCGCCAGTTGGTAGTTTGGCCTGGAAATGTGATTTTAAGTATACAACCTTGTAAATATTAATGTAGAATGATCTTATGACTATAAAATGTGATTAATCATGTTGTGGTGTTGTTATAATATCAAATATGAAGATTATCATTAGTAATTGATGAGTTTTGTGATAATTGAAATTAGTGTTAATAAAATTAGAAGTGTGGTATAACCATGTGGTTAAACCTAAGACTACAAGTTGTAAATGAAATATATACCTAATTATGTACCGTGATCATGTGGTAACTAATTATGTCATGATGAGAATCAAGTTATACTATTTAGCTTACACGTAAGGTAAATTTCTGAACCATACTCTTATTTTAAGTAAGTTCTCAAACCATAAACTTTATTTGAGTTTATCCTACTTTGATTATGATTATGCAAGTTTGTTATCCTATTTTAGACACTCGAAATTTTTTGCACACCTGTTACTAACATTACAGGAGGGCAGATTCATCTTTCAGAGATAACTCTGGAAGACAGTTCATATCCAGTCTGAATACTACCGAAAGTTCAGCCTCAACCCCAGAACACACACCGGGAGTATCAATTCTAACCTCAGAGATAACCCCGAGGCCTGCAGTTCCAATACCGGAAATTCCACCGGAGAAGACCAATTTATCCCGGAGATAACCTCGAGATATTTAGTCTCAGTCCTGACACCGGGAATAGTAGCGCCAACCTTGGAGATAACCCCAAGGAATGCAGTTGCAGTTACGGAGATAACCCCAGAAATGATTGTTTCAAAGCCATGCAAGCAGCTTCAGAACACTCAGCACTCACACCGAGGCACTCAGTACAAGACCGGGAGATAAACCCGGGAAGACATGCACACCTCAGAGATGACACTGAGGACCTTTAACACTTGCAGCAGTACAATCTCAAAGATAACCCTGAGCAACGTCTGCTTTATCAGCCCAAAACGGAGATAACCTCGGTGAGGGACAAAGTCATCATCTTGCCACCTTGACGCCACATCGCGCCATCTCAACATCTCATACATACATTTCTACACAAAAATGCCCCACAAGAACCAAGGAAGTCCAATCTCGAGTGACTATTACGCAGGGTAACAGATAGAATTTGAAGCTTAAAGACCGGAGGGCATGGTCCCATCTTCCTGACTTCGTACAACCTCTGGTCCCATGTCATTGCGTAACTCTCGACAACGGCGGTCTGAAATAGGTCTTACACACCTCAGTCGGATGTCCAAATTGAATTTCTAAAAGTTCAAACGGACATCACGTTGTATGCATGCACGTACTTTGAGACGACAGGACCCGCAGAGCCCAGGGCACCCCAGGCAGTCGCAGGTACATCTGCGGTTAGCCGCAGGTATACCTACGGCTCCCCTCACTATAAATAGAGGGCTTAAGGTGGCCATTTTGAAAGAGAAAAAGGAGAGAAAGCCCTGTCCAATTTGCTCTGTACACACCCTAAACTGAGTGTTTTCTCATTTTAAACACTTGTAAGCTCATATATAGTTACTTTTTACCGGCGGGAGCCGAGTGTTCATCCAATTAAAGCTATAGAAGTCTTCTTTGGCAGTCCACTGTAAGCCTTCTTACACACTTTAAAGCCATTCTCTTCATCTTTGCACACACCGTTCTTCACGTTGAGAATCGTGTTGCATGTGTTTGCCCTGACTTCGGTCCGTAGTTTCATTTTAGTATGTATATATATAAGCTTATATATTTTTATATATGGACTAACATTATCGAGTTATGTCTCGATTGAGCCTCGACTTATGTCTGGAGCTTTTAATTGCTTTCGTATATGTATATACTTATATATATGAACTGTGTATCGAACTCTGTTCGATGAGCCTAGACTTACGTCTGGAGCGTTTAATTACTTTTGTATATATGTATATTTATATATATGAACTGTGTCTCGAACTTTGTTCAATGAGCCTGCATTTTATATTCGGTGCGTTTACATGCTTTTATATATATATATATATATATATATATATATATATATATATATATATATATATATATACATTTCGTCCCACCTGGAGTTTACTTCGTGGCGGTTGACCGTTTTTATTACTTTCTGTACATTTCGTCCCGCCTGGAGTTTCCTCCGTAGTGGTTGATCGCTTTTACAGCTTTATTTACATTTCTGATCTCCCATGGAGGTGCTTCGTGGCAGTTGATCATGTCTATATATATATATATATATATATATATATATATATATATATATATATTTTCCGCTTTTATATATTTATATTTTCGATCCCCCATGGAGGTGCTTCATGGTGGTTGATCATGTCTGTGTATATATATGTATAACTTTTATAAATATAACTGCTTACTGCGTTCATATCAATTGCGGCATCATGTGAGCCTAGGAATAATGTGATCACAGATTCAGTTTACTGAATCTAGATTCGGTTCCCGTGATGGACATTTTCAGCTGTAAGCAGCTTGTAAATTTGTTCACGGTGTTTAGATTTCCTCATATGGTTTTCATGCCCATAAGGAGTTCGGCACTGTTTTGTACATTACTTTCTCGAAGATGCTTCGCATCTCGAAAATAAAAACAATCAAGCCGAACATTTAATATAATGGAAGTATCAAAGGCCTCAATTACTATTGAGCATAGGGTTTGAAAAACCTCCTTTTACAAAACATCACTGTTATATCTTGTTTAAAACTGAATTTTACACAAATTCAAACTCTTTGTATATAGGTGCGAACGAGACATAGCACTACTTCTAAATAATATCACATTGACCCACACACACACACACACACATTCATATAACAGTTTCTTGAAAAGTGGCGGTCACACGGGGGGTGCCTAACACCTTCGCTCCGCATAAGCAAGTCCCCGGATCCTAATGAATCTCAGTTTCACAGACCCGTTTAGCAGTGTCACATCATTAGGTCAATGTGCAAACCTTTTCTCGGTTGTGTTGGTACAACCAGTTAAAAAACTAACTAGCAACTCTTAATAGTCCATCGTCGACATTACACATGTCGGACCATTTTCGCTTATTTTTTTAAACAAATCTCACCTAAAATGAAAACACAAAAGAACAATACTAGAAAAGGGACAAGTAAAAATCCCAACGTCGACAGGTGGCGACTATGCTGGGGACACCAGTAAGAGGACTTAAGCCGCTATTATAAGCTTTTCAAAACTGTTATATGCTTGTGTGTGGATGCTGCATTTACATTTATAATGAATGTGTACGAATGCATTTTTTTAAACTGCACTGCAAAATATCTATTTGTGATATTAGTTCTTCGCATATGTCATTATCTTCATAAACGGTGAGACACGTAGGAAGACTACGTGTTTGATTACTGGACTCGTAGGAAGACTAATTCTAACGAGGCTCAAGAAAGGCACCACCCAAATTCGCTCCAATTGAAAGACCGGATTAACTTCCCGTTGAGTAAATTGCGATGATTTGGGAACCTTCATGCCAAAAAGCCGCGTGAGAAACCTAAGATAGGTCAACCTCTGATAAACCAAATGCAAAGAAAAGTCTCTTAATGCTTTCTCATTTCAAAATACTCATAAAGTCAATTACTTGTAATTTCATTCCATATTTATCTCCATGTAATGAGAAATATGAAGAAAAATGTGCATATTTAAATTAACATGCTATCCTGTATTACAAACAACTAACCTCCGTTTTGCAAGATAATAATCCTAAAACGGACACATCACATAGCATGTAAACATTTACACAATCCTTAATACTAAATTATGCAAGTTTTGTCGCAGGGAAGCATTCGGACCTATTACCCGGTCAAAATCCAAAAAGGCTACAGGCCTACAGCCAATCATGTCTTCATCTGACCAATCTAATCCAGTTTCTCGCGAAGAATTTGACGGATTAAGTAAACAAATTACAGATTTGGTTGTTCTGCTTAAAGAACTACATCAGTCTATTCAAGGTACGAAGATACCTATACATGCTGAAACCTCTACACAAGGAGGAACCCAAGGTTCTGATCAAGCCATTATAGTACCTACGCTTCAGTTGGATACAACCAACAAAATTTATGTAACCACCAATCTCAAAGGAGATCTAGACACCGGTGACATCAAGAAAAATGTCCTTCAAATGGAAGAAAACCTTCGTTCTATCAAAGGAATTGGAGCACATGGGAGTGTATCAAATGCTGACCTTTATATATTCCCTGGTGTTCATTATCTAGAGATGTTCAAAACTTCTGATTTCAAAAAAAAATGATGGGTTAGGAGATTCTTGCACATATTTGAAGGTGTTCATTGGAGAACTTGGATCTTATGCAGAGAACGAGAAGCTTAGAATGCAGCTGTTTCAAAAGAGTCTAACTGGAGAAGCCCATTCGTGGTATACCAGATTAGACAACTCAAATATCCATAGTTGGGAAGAGCTAGCTCATGCCTTCCTTACACAATACAACTTCCAGTCTCAGATGGCTCCAGACCAGTATCAAATTACCAAGGTCAAGAAACAGTCTAATGAGTCGTTTAGAGAGTATGCTCAAAGGTGGAGGCGCCTTGCTGCTCAAGTGATTCCTGCTATGACAGAGTCGAAAATGGTTATAACCTTTATCGACATACAAGAAGCTCCTTTTTATGAGAGAGTTTTAGCTGGCATTGGTAAACCATTTTCTGAAATGATTAAACATGGAGAGATGGATGAGATGAGATTGAAGTCATGAAAGATTCAAGACCTAACCGCTCTTAAAGTTGTTACTGAGCACATCCAATTCGGAACTTATGGAAACAACCCTCGGAGGGTCCATAAAAAGAAAGAGGAGAATGTTTCCTTGACACTCCAAGGTCAAAAAGGCAATCAAAATATGCCTATTCAGAGGAAAAATTACACTCCCTTTCAAGCACAGTCTTCAAACCCTCCATTGACTAAAGGTGGAGAAGCCAAACGCCCTCGAGTGTTCACACCCCTTGGAGACTCACTTGAGAACATTCTCAATCTTCTGACCACTCAGAAGAAAATTACGCACCTTCTTCCACCAGCCAACCCTAATAGGAGGGGTTTCAATGCTGCTCAAAAATGTTCTTATCATGCCGGGGCACCTGGACATGATACTCAAGATTGTTGGGCCTTGAAACACAAGATCCAAGATTTAATAGACAACGGTGAGATCGTGGTTACCAAACCAGATGAACCTCACGTACAAGACAACCCTCTTCCTCCACACAAAGAGGAAGAGGTCAATATGATTAATTGGAGCAATGGACAGAGTTCCAAATTTAACTGTGAATCATCCCAGATCATCAAAGACGGTGTTAATAAATGGGATTATGCAAAGTTCCAGTTTATGATGGAACGAAAGATGAAAGCTCTGTGTAAATAGATTGATCAAATGGCAGAACTGGTGACCTATCAGCATCAAGTCACACGCCAATTAATTAGACAGGAGCATGCTAGTCTCCTTCCCTTGGTTATGAATACTCCCTCGTCACCTTTAAAATATGAAACATTGAAGGATAAAGCGACGAAGAGAGCAACTGCCAAAGCCCGTCGAGATTTTTCCAATAAAAGGGAATTCACATACCTAGGCCAACCTATGGAAGAGATACTTTAGATGCTAATCAATGAAGGAAGAATCACATCCTTTATACCTCCAGTTAATCCCCGTTCAGGACGGTTCAGTCCTGATGGAGTATGTCAGTATCACTCCCATTCTCGCGGTCACAGCACGGAAGAATGCTGGGCACTCCGCCACTTTATTCAGAATCTAATTGATAGCGGTGTCTTGCAACTGGCAGACAACGATACCGTGCTATTTGAGAGTGAAAATACTTGTCCTACTAAATGGAAGGGATTGGTGGCAGTTATATCCACTGAGGCTGATGGGACTATTAAACCATTCACAATTCAACTCAAAGGAGCTAACAATCCTTTGAAAGTGGCTGTGCCAGAGCCAATCACCTTGCCATTTAAACCACAATATCTTGATATCAGCTTACAAAAAGTCCCTTGGAATTATGGAGAAGCTGAAGGATCCACCTCTCATACGACTGATGCAGTGTCGAAGGAAAATCCACTGTATCTTCCCCAACGGGTGATGAAGCATACCATCAAATCAAAGGGGAAAATTCCCATGGAGAAGATTGAAAAATTCCTCCATGCTATGGGTCATAATGAAGCCAAGGTAGTTTTAAGCTTAAGAGAAGCCCCACATCAAATTTCAATACTGGACTTGGTTTTAACTTTTAAGGATCACATGAAGATTCTAATGAAGATTTTGGAAGAAGCATACTTGCCAAAATCAGTGGATGTGGAAAAATTTCAACATCTGGTTGATCACATTTTTAACAATAATGTGATATCTTTCACTGATGATGACATACTGCCCGAAGGACCGATCATTGCAAGTCGTTACACATTGTGGTTTTATCCTCTGGATACATATTAGCTAGAGTCTAGGTAGATGGACTTATGCTACGTTGCTAAAGATGAATATCAATTTCAAGAGGATCTAAAGTAGTCATACGATTATCAAAGCTTTTGATGGATCCCGCCGAAATTCAGTCGGAGAGATTGATCTGCCAATTAAAATTGGTCCCCATACATTCTGTGTATCTTTCCATGTGCTCAAAATAGATACAGGATACAACCTGCTTTTGGGGAGACCGTGGATCCACATGGCCGGGGCAGTCCCTTCCACTCTTCATCAACAACTTCAATACATTATCAACAATAGCCTAATCACAGTCAACGCTGAACCGGAATGTCCTCAACAGGGTGACATACCACTTATTAGTTTTAATTCCGATGTTGAGCCGGTCAGTTTTCAGGCCTTGGAAGTAAGCAACACTCAATACCATTCCATTGGGACGCCATTTCCCGTACCCAAGATTTCTGCCGAAGTGATGGCAGCTACTCAAGAAATGATGTCATTGGGACACCAGCCAGGACAAGGGTTGGGTAAAAATAATCAGGATATTAAGCATCCGATTCAAGTGTCTAGTCAAACTAGGACAACCGGACTAGGCTATTATGCCAGTTCCAGTTACAAGAATCCGCATAAGCATAAGCAGATTCCTTCAGCTTCAGCCACACGGCGATTATCTCCACTTGTAAATCCAGAGTCCGCACAACCTCCAGTAAAGGTGCCAGCCAATATAATGGCTATGTTATTTCCCAAATCGATACCGGTAAAGGAGAATGAAGTCTTTGTTCCAGATCCCATGGTGGAAGAAGAGGAACGAAGAATTAAAAAAGACATAGTCCGAATGATGTCAGGCATATGCATCATTGTCCATGATGAACATACAAACAAATATACCCCAGACGATGATTGCCCAGACGTAATGGTCATCATTCGGGAGAAGGAGGACAATGGCAACCCCTCCATCACTGCGGTCCACCAGAACTTTGCCCTTGCCAATTGGACCAGCACTCCTTGCATTGGTCGACAAGGGTAAAATGGGCAGGACTTCTTTCTGCCCTGTAGATATCAAAACTGCTTATTTTTCTGTACATTACTAGCAGTTGTTTTGTCCGTACATGCTAACACTTTGTTGATTAAATAGTTTCATATATATTAAGTGAAAGTATATTTTGTTTCAAGACTCTGAACTTAGGTGTGCCTATACTTGCTAATAAGATGTCTTTTCTCCACAAGGATTGTAACTTTGATGAAAAGTTGGACTCAGACTTGATGGAAATTCAAGAGGACAATGAGGTGCCTCCGGAGATCAAAGAATGGGTCGAAGACAAACCTAAACCCAACCTTGATCAAACCATCTCCTTCAATCTCGGAACCTTAGAAAACCCTAAGTTAATCCAGATTGGTTCAGACCTTACCCCAAACCAAAGGAATGACATGATTACACAACTAACCTAATTCCAGGATGTGTTTGCATGGTCTCATTAAGACATGGTGGGTTTGTCCACTGACATTGTCCTTCATCGCCTTCCCATTAAAGAGGGATTCAAGCCAGTCAAGTAGAAGCTCAAGCTATTGAAACCTGAGTAGGGTTTAAAGGTGAAAGAAGAAATTGTGAAACAATTTCAAACTGGTATTATCATGGTGTCCAAATATCCCGAATGGATATCCAACATCGTTCTCGTGCCTAAGCCTGGAGGAAAGGTGCGAGTTTGTGTGGATTATCGGGATCTAAATAAAGCTTGCCTTAAAGATATCTTTCCCATGCCATTTATCCACATTCTTATTGACAATAATGCTCAGTACGACATGTACTCCTTTGATGATTGCTTTGCGGGGTACCATTTGATCATGGTTGCTGAAGAGGATCGTGAGAAAACTGCTTTCATCATACCTTGGGGAACCTTTTGTTATAGACAGTTGTCTTTTGGCCTCATCAATGCCGGAGCTACCTATCAGCGAGCCATGATGACTCTTTTACACGACTTAATGCACAAAGAGATAGAGATCTACGTGGATGACATTATTGTCAAATCCCGAAGGGAGGAAGACCACCTAGACCATCTCAGAAAGCTTTTCAACAGGTTGCGTAAGTACAACTTGAAGTTGAATCCAGCCAAGTGCGCATTTGGCATTAAGTCATGCAAGTTGCTAGAATTCCTAGTCAGCCACAAAGGGATTGAGCTGGATCCCACCAAAATCCAGGCCATCACAAAAATTCCCATTCCTCATATAGAGAAGGAAGTACGGGGATTTTTAGGAAGAGTCAACTTCATTAGTAGGTTCATTTCTCAACTCACCGCAACCTGTGAGCCTATCGTCAAGCTGTTAAGGAAGAACTCATACATGAAATGGAATGATGAGTGCCAGAAGGCCTTCCTTACAATCAAAGAGTAGCCAATCAAAGCTACTGTCTTGGTACCACCTAGGGATGATGTTCCCTTATTCATGTACTTGTCCATAAGTGACAATCCCATGGGCTGCATGCTGGGTCAGAAAGACGATAGAAGTCGAGAACGAGCTATCTATTACCTTAGCAAAAGATTCAGCAGTAGTGAACACAAGTACACTCTGATTGAGAAGACTTGTTGTGCTTTATCATGGGCTACCTTGAGGTTACAACATTACCTCCATGAGCACACAACCCATCTCATCTCCCGCGTGGATCCTCTCAAGTATATGTTCAGCAAGCCCATACTGAATTGCTGACTATCTAGATGGTAGTTGATTCTGCCACAATTTGATATTGTTTACGTGATGTAAAAGTCCATTAAAGGTCAAGGAATCGCGAATCAACTAGCCGCCGCACCTTTAGGGGATTTCAAACCCTTAGAAACATATTTCCCCGATGAAGGGGTAATGGCAATTCAGTAACACCATCAATACGATACACGCCAAACATGGAACATGTATTTTGATGGAGCTGTTACTATGGAATGTTCTGGAGCTGGAGCTGTTCTAGTATCCGGTATGGGGGAGCAGTATCCCGTCGCCGTCAAATTGTAGTTTGGCAGCACCAACAACACAGCTGAGTATGAAGGTTATATCATAGGGCTAAAATTTGCCCGTTCACTGGGCATCAGGCGGTTAACTATCTTTGGGGATTCAGAGTTGGTAGTCAAACAATCCATGGGAATCTATCAAACCAAAGAGCTATATTTGCTGCATTACCATCGGCAAGTTTTATAGATGCACTCTACAAGAGAGATACAGGACTAGGTCTCCTCAGATCCCTGGACAAGGACCAAGCTCAGAGCCTCATGGATGAGGTCCATGGTGGGGTCTGTGGCCCACATATGAGCGACCCTTTACTTATAAAGAAGATCCTTAGAACAGGACTTTACTGGCTCTCTCTCAAAGCTGACTGCAATGACCACGTCATGAGATGTTATCAATGCCAAATTCATGGTAATGCTATCCACGCCCCTCCAAGGGAGCTCCACAATATGAGTTCGCCTTGGCCCTTCTCAATGTGGGGAATGGACGTGATCGGGCCCATTGAGCCCAAAGCCAGTAATGGACATCACTTTATCTTCACCATGATCAACTACTTCACCAAGTGGGTAGAAGCGGCCTCCTTCCCCAGGGTTACCAAAGAAGTCATCATTGCTTACATCAGAAACAATGTCATTTGTCGACATGGACAACCAGAGGTAATTGTATCAGACAATGCTAAAAACCTCAACAACAAAATGATGGAGGAGTTATGCATCAAATTCCATATCAAACATCTTAACTCCGTCATCTATCATCCAAAGATGAATGGTGCTGTTGAAGCGACTAACAAAAAATATCTAGAAAATCATCCAAAAGATGTCTATCAACCACAAAGACTGGCCTGACTTATTGCCTTTTACTCTATTAGCCTACAGAACATCAATGCACACTTCAACTAGGGCAATCCCCTATGCATTAACCTATTGGATGGAAGCAGTACTCCTCATAGAAGTAGAAATGGAATCCCTTAGAGTGTTGATAGATGCTCAGCTGGATGAAGACCAATGGGTACAAGATAGGTATAACCAATTGTCTTTAATAGACGAAAGGCGAACCGCGTCTATCTTCCATGGTTAGTTATATCAACAAAGGATCTCCCGATCCTACAACAGAAAAGTTCGGCTACGGCAGTTTAAACAACATGACTTGGTTTTAAAGAAGATTATCGACAACCAATATCAGTCTAAGGGAGAATTCACTCCTAACTAGGAAGGCCTATTTATTTTCAAGGAGGTATTGACAGGAGGTGCTCTCAGATTGCAGGAAATGGACGGCGATGAATTTCCACAGCTTATCAACTCGGACACCGTGAAATGGTACTATGTCTGAAGTTACCATCAAACAAACATTCTGGTGTTGGATCATCAGATCACCAGTCATTCCGGTTCTTTAACCCTTCAATACATACAACTCTTTTTCCATACTGCGCCCCTCAGGGAAACACACTTTTCAAGTTAGTAGCCTGGTTTTCGGATCATCAGATCCATTCCTCTTCACTCGATTTTTTAACCCTTACTCAACTTTGGTTATCCCACTGGGGATTTATACTTTCACACTTACAGTTTGTCTCCAAACATGGGATCAAACTTTTCACACCTGCAGTTTATCCTGAACTTAGGATTAAACTTTCTTCCCCACCGCAGTTTGTCCTCCACATGGGATCAAACTTTTCGTTGGCTACAAATCATCCTGAGCTGTGAACTACATCAACCTGATCTCCTTGATACATGGGAGTACGTAGGCAACCATTTTATATGGCCCGGTCGCAATAAAACAAAAACAACAAAAACATTTCTACACCCTTCTCCTAATAAAAATAAAAACAACAAAAATATTCCTACACCATTTATGCCACATACAACGTTGAACCTCTTACACTAGGTTCGAACTACGTAGACCTGATCTCCTCTGCAACAGGAGTACGTAGGCAGCCATTTATGGTTCGGTCTAACCCCCTACCAAAACATAAATACTTGTCAACGGTACTGGGATCAAATTTCAATCCACCACATTTCATTTGGCTTCAGACCAAAGGGATGGAATTACCTGACCTCCCCATCTAAACGGGAGACTCGGCGACCATCTAAGCTGCGGTTGTTCCTTGAAGAGCAACACCAATCCATAAGAGATGGAATTAACTAGGCTCCTCCTAAATAGGAGTACTAGCGACCATCTGTGGTGCGGTCAATCTCAGAGAGGAAAGCCATATTCCTCTCCACATTTCTATATAGAAACCAGTCCCAAGACACCAAAGATGGTAGGGAGCACACAAATCAATGATCCATTCTGAACTGTCCAGGGATAACTCAATGTCCATCCAGTAAGGAGGAATTCAGAATACAACAAGATCACAAGCCCTGAAGAAGCAGCCAATTATCAAGAAAGTATTCAGGCATATCTAAAAGGGAAGTGATCAAAAATATATTTCCCTGCTATATATAATAATGTTTGATATACACAATATAAATTGTGAATGACAAAATGGCTAAACTAGTCAGTGTAGGAAAATACAAGGTTATCTACAGATCGGTATGCATGCGAGCTAGCAGATCTAACATAACATCTCTCTCCGAAGAAGGAGGTAACACTGTGGTCTCCTGTATAAGGATATCCACACGAACTAACAAGTCCGAGACCATCTGCATGGTGACGCATGCTCATCAATGTACGCACTCAGCTCGACAAGCATACCAGTGGTCAGGGATCTCATTGTGGTACTATCTATGACGGCTACATCTCGGGCAGATATGGTGCTATCTCGCTCAACTATCACTGCATCTCTGGCTGATCTGGCCTCATCCCGCTCAACAACAGCAGCATCTCTCTAAGTTAATGCCTCGTCTCTCTCTAACAAAGTTGTCAACATCAGAGCTCTATCCTAATATCTCTCAAAGGTCATCAAATGAAGACTCTGCTCAAAGTACTTTGTCGAATGCTGGATCACAATAGTACTAGTACTGGGAGAATCTAAGAGAGCTGCTGGCAACCCAGTAAATGGCTCCTCCTCGATGTGGGAATCAATGTCCTCCATGGGCTCTCCACCATCTGAATCACTTCCTGACACTGTGGATACTATCGCAGCCGATGAAGTCTTTGTCTCCATCCACACAGAATACCCTAGCAAATAACCCGGATGGCTAACAGAAAAAGTAGCTATCTCACGCTGATCCCAACAAGCTTATACACGAGATCAGTCCTCTGCTGATAAGTGGCGAGAAGCTAAGTGCTGCCCTAACGCTTCATCAAAAGGATGGAAATCCTAGAACTAGTCAAACTGCGACATCACGGCCAGTGGGTGGTAGGTATTCATGCCCCTCAAACCAGCTAGAGGGAGATAATCCATGTGATGCCCCCAAAACAGGTATACAACACCTATTCTGAGTCGTCAATAATATGGTACAGAAACAACTACAACTTTATTAATACAACATAAAAACTGTGAGTGTAAATACAAATATTGTCATCTAGACAATATTCACACTCAAATAAGTCCTCATTACAATTATTGGAACAATATTTTACAAAAAAAATGGTGAGGACTACTAAAACAACTTCCTAGAACCTTCATTCCATACCCCGACTAGTACTTGCTACATTCTCGCCTCCTGAGAAGAAAATGGAACAACAAGGAAAAGGGTGAGCTCAACTAGCCCAGTAAAGAATATTATGACTAAGATAATATACAACAAATTATCGTTAGTCTTCAACAGGGAAAAATTTTAATAGAATACAATAGACAACAAGTTTTAATTCAATATTCGCAGCGGAAAATAATAATTCATAGAAGAGTTACGTAGAGAATGAAATCTACGATTATCTATGAATTTAAAAGCCCATCATCAACATTTTATCCCTGTAACATCAATTAATAAATATCTTGAATCAAATAGTCATCTTTGCACTACAGGCCAAAGATATTCATCAGTTGGTCATGTTCACCTCAACACCTGTTCATCTTTGCACTACGGGCCAAAGATATTCATCAGAAATCATTCATCTTTACACTACAGGCCAAAGATACTTAGTTATATTATCATTTAAGACTGAGGATGATGAAAAATATTTTTAAGGAAACGAATCCAGTGAAACAAAATCATAAATATTAAGAATTCGTATTTCAGCTATTCCATGTCCAAAAATACCTCATAAATAATCATAGTGGAGTAAAATTCAAGAATGATCAAAACATGGATACAATCAAAGCTAGTATCCAGAATAGATATTTTGGACGAAAAGAAGAAAATTTCATTTTTTAGTGAATAGTAACTCGTGAATAGTAACTCGTGAATACTCATGAATAGTAACCCCGACATGAAAAGTTCTAAATTTGATAAAAATTCAGATTAATACTTCGGTATAATGATATTAAAGAAAATAATATCATTTAAGAAGAAATAACATCCCTTACCTCGGAAAGACGGTACTTCTGATTGGAATACTAGATATAGTGCTGAAGGAAACTTGCACCGTAAAGCAACACTCAAAGTATCAAATACTCACAAGAATACGCTCGATATAGAGAGAGAAATAGAGAGAAACTTGTGTTTCTGGTGTGATTTTCAATTCTAACCTAAGCACACTATTTATAGGAAAATGCTTAGAACACCAAAGCAGAAAATTTAATATATATATATATATATATATATATATATATATATATATATATATATATATATATATATATATATTTTCAAGTCCACCTTAGAAAATCTGAAATCAGCCACCTTGCACATGTTTATGATGTCCAAAAAAATACAAAAAATATTTTTCTCAAAATAATTAACTAAAACTCCCAAAAATCAATTATTTCGGAACTTCGAAACTTCAATAATTCATAATAAATAGCCCTTTTTGTCAGAAAATTCGAATCTCGCGAGTTTCTATAGAAAATTCAATTCTCTACAACTTTACAGAAGAAAGTTTTTCAAAATTCCAAACAAAAATTGACCGAAATTCACAAACGGGCGATTTT
The DNA here is from genome assembly GCA_016801055.1 of Panax notoginseng. Lineage (NCBI taxonomy): Eukaryota > Viridiplantae > Streptophyta > Magnoliopsida > Apiales > Araliaceae > Panax > Panax notoginseng. The sequence goes on from CM029018.1 coordinate 80,425,840, forward strand.
ACAGTCAATAATAAATTTTCGGTCAAGAATTATGTCCACCAACACACAAAACATGTGTTAATCATTTAATGTCATAAAAATTCTCTTCCTCCTCATATACTCATATATCCCACATTTATTGTAAAAATACCACCATCAATATATTATTAAAATAATATATTTGAATGAATTATTTTATCAGAAAAAGATAAAATATTAATTTTCAACAATTGTCACATTAAAATTTTTCTCTATCTATATCCACATAAAATCACTATTTTCCTCATCATAAAAATTAATAATTAATTATACACAAATAATATTACAGAGCCACAGTACTGGCAACCAGGCTGTTCCCAGGAAAGAGGGGGCTTTCCAATAAGGATTTCTCCTTACTTGCGCGCAATTAGATGACCAAACCTCTCCTTAGACAGAACTTTTTAGACATTGCCAATAATGTTATCTAATAATATTATTCAGATAATATGAATTATTGCTCCGATAATAGAAAATGCTGTGTAGTGACAATTATTAAAATATCAACGCAGCAATTATTGAATCAATAAAATAAAATATTGAACAGCAATTACTGTAATCATTATTGAGTAGTGTCTTCTTACGTAAGTATCAATAATTGGTGCAATACCGTGTGCTACGCGTATTACCGTGTTTTAACCACCGGGTATTCCAACAGTATTAATGGTAACAACTACGCCGTTATTTATAAACAACTTATTTTTGTCGTTTTCTTTATCCAATCGCTTTCTGTTATGGGGCCCACACAAGGCTGCGCCGTCATACGAATATTCCCCGACAACAAGAATATTCCACGACCAAACAAATATTCCCCGACAACAATGAATATTTTATAACCACTTGCTTATTTAAAATATTTGTGCATTTTACCCATAACTAACCACATTAATCAAATCAACCCTTACTATTTCAGAATAATAAATAGAGAAAATTAAATTTCATTTATTAATAATTTGGGGTCTTACAACCTCCCCTCCTTATGAAATTTCGTCCTCGAAATTAACATACGTACCTGGTGTTTCGAAAAGATGAGGATACCTCGCTTTCATTTCCGTTTCCAACTCCCAGGTCATTTCCTCAATAGCATGGTTTCTCCACAAAACTTTAACTTGTGGTATGACCTTCGTGCGTAGGACATGCTCCTTCTTATCCATGATATTGACAGGTACCTCCTTGTACGTTAAGTCTTCAGCTATCTCGTCCGGTTCTAACTCAATAACGTGGTTCGGGTCTTTCACATATTTACGAAGCACAGATATATGAAAAACATTATGAACCCGAGACATACTTGGAGGTAACGCAAGTCTATAGGCCACATTTCCTACTCGGTCAAGAATCTGAAATGGACCAATAAATCGTGGATTGAGCTTTCCTCTCTTCCCAAATCTTGTAACTCCTTTCTATGGAGCTACACGTAATAATACATGATCCCCAATGTCAAATTCCACGTCCTTTCGATGAAGATCCACATAACTCTTTTGTCGATCCTGTGTCGTTTGTATACGTTGTCGAATCGTTTGGATCTTCTCTGTAGTCATTCGTACCAACTCTGGTCCCAACAACGTTGCTTCTCCCACATCATCCCAACATACTGGAGAGCGACACTTTCGTCCATACAATGCTTCAAAGGGAGCCACACCTATACTTGCCTGATAACTGTTGTTGTAGGAGAATTTCACCAATGGTAGGTACTTATCCCAACTTCCTTTGAAATCTAGGACACAAAGTCTTAATAGATCTTCAGGAGTTTGAATAGTCCTCTCTGATTGCCCGTCCGTTTGAGGATGGTATGCCGAACTGAACCGTAAATCCGTGCCCATAGCTTTTTGCAAGCTAACCCAAAATCTTGAAGTGAATCTTGGGTCACGATCCGAAACTATGGATACTGACATGCCATGCAACCTTACAATCTCATTCACGTACATACTAGCAAGACGTTCAAGGGAATAACTCTCCCGTATCGGCAAGAAATGAGCAGACTTGGTTAATCTATCAACTATAACCCAAATAGCATTTATGCCTTGAGAAACCGTGGGAAGACCCGTAACAAAATCCATGGTAATGTGTTCCCACTTCCATTTCGGAATCTCAAGTGGTTGCAATGGACCCTTTGGTACTTGATGCTCTGCCTTTACACGTTGACAAGTTAAACACCTCGAGATAAACTTTGCAATCTCTCTCTTCATATTGTTCCACCAAAATGTATGTCGAAGATCACGATACATTTTAGTACTTCCAAGATGGATTACAAATGGTGTATTTTGTGCCTCCATCATGATCTTGTACTTTAAATCAGAATCGTTAGGAACACAAAGTCTGGAGTGGACTCGAAGTATTCCTTCTTCATCAATTCTTGCTTCTAGAATAGCACCTTCTTGCACTTTCTTCTTCATACGCATCAGCTCCGGGTCTGTAGCTTGAGCAACTTTAACTTTATCGATTAAAGTTGGTTCTACGCGTATACTTGACATCATCGCACTCGTTCCTGCATATGATCTTCTACTCAACGCGTCAGCTATCACGTTTGCTTTTCCAGGATGGTATTGAATAGTGTGGTCGTAATCTTTTAACAGCTCGAGCCAACGTCGTTGCCCCATGTTGAGTTCTTTTTGAGTGAAGAAATATTTGAGGCTTTTATAGTCTGAATATATCTCCACTTTCTCCCCATATAGATAGTGCCTCCAGATCTTTAGCGCGAAAACGACTGCTGCCAACTCTAGATCATGAGTAGGATAATTCCTCTTATATTCTTTAAGTTGTCACGAGGCATAGGCTATGACTTTCCCACGTTGCATGAGAACACATCCTAACCCTTTGCCTGAAGCATCGCTGTAGATAACAAATCCATCCGAACCAGATGGTATTGTCAGAACAGGTGCCGAAATGAGTCTCCTCTTAAGCTCTTGGAAACTCTTCTCGCATTCTTTGCTCCATACGAATTTGATATCCTTCCGAGTCAGCTGAGTTAACGGGGTAGCGATTCGAGAAAACCCTTCTACGAATCTTCGATAATAACCAGCTAAGCCCAGAAAGCTACGTACATCAGTCACCGTCTTCGGTTTCTCCTAGCTTTGTATTGCTTCAATCTTCGCTGGGTCCACAGATACTCCATGTTTTGACACCACGTGCCCTAGGAATGCTACTTTCTCAAGCCAGAACTCGCATTTCTTCAACTTAGCATATAGCTTGTTTTCACGCAGCCTTTGGAGTACCAGCTTCAAATGGTGCTCATGATCTTCACGGCTTTTGAAATATATGAGGATGTCATCAATAAAGACAACAACGAACTGATCCAAATAATCCTTGAATACTCGGTTCATCATATCCATGAAAGCCGCAGGAGCATTAGTCAATCCAAAATACATGACTAAAAATTCATAATGCCCGTACCGAGTTCTAAAGGCAGTATTCGGAATATCCTCAGTTTTAACCTTCAGCTGATGATATCCAGAACGAAGATCGATTTTTGAAAAGAATTGTGCTCCTTGTAATTGGTCAAACAGGTCATCAATACGAGGTAGCGGATACCTATTCTTGATGGTGACATGGTTTAATTCCTGGTAATCGATACAAAGTCGCATACTCCCGTCTTTCTTCTTTACAAATAAAACAGGAGCACCCCAAGGAGATGTACTAGGACGAATGAAACCGATGTCCAACAACTCTTGTAGTTGGACTTTTAACTCCTGAAGTTCAATAGGAGCCATTCGATATGGGGTTTTAGAAATGGGCTTTGTACCAGGTTCAAGATCAATAAAGAATTCAACTTCACGTTCTGGGGGTAGACTGGGAAGTTCTTCAGGAAATACGTCAGGAAAGTTACTAACAACAGGAATACTATTCAAATTTGACGTGTCTTTATTCAAATCCATAACATGGGCTAGGAAAGCTTGACATCCGTTTTCAATAAACGAATGGCTTTATGACTTGATATGACAGTGATTGATTTTAATGGCTTTGTTGCTTGAATTCGAACAACAGGTTGATTAGGAATATGAAAACTAACCACCTTACAAAAATAATCAATTTTGGCATGATGAGTAGTTAACCAATCAATTCCTAAAATCACGTCAAATGCAAGTATCTTTAAGGAGATAAGGTCAACAGGTAAGGTGATGGTGCCAACTTGGATCAAACAAGATTTATAAACAGTGGATGTGATGAAAGTTTCCCCTAACGGAGTCTCCACAGATAAATCAAAGTCTAATTTCTCCAGAGTCAAGTTTAAACGTTGAGCACAAGCAGGAGAAATAAATGAATGGGTAGCACCGGTATCTAGTAAGGTATAAACTTCACATGAATTTATGATTATCTTACCCGTGATCACCTCGTTTGGGTTCCTCGCATGTTTACCAGTCACGACAAACGCTCTCCCAGGAACCGTTGACTTTGACTTTTCTGGGACAGCCTTTTGAGTCACCGTCCCCGCTGAACTTGGTTTCGCTATCGTACAATCTCGAGCGATATGTCCTTCCTTTCCATAATTATAGCATACCTTGAACTGTTGTGGACAGTTTGGGCTGATATGTCCCTCTTTTCCACATTTATAGCATATGACCGGTGGTCGTTCTCCTCCCTTGGAACCAGTTGCTGCTGGTGCTGACGTCTTCGTATTATCATTGTTGAATCTCCTCTTTTTAAAATCTTCTCCTGACTCGCTTCTTCTATTTTCATAGCCACGATTACCACCAGAGTGATTGCCGTTCTTGTCTGTACTTTTCTTTTTCCGCTGGTTATCATTGTTCTGATGACTGTTGTCACCGATATGATCCTGGTTGTGGTCCCTCGGTTGACCGTACTCGTTATCTCGCTCTAACAATTGAGCCCTGTTGACAACATCTGAATAGAGAGAAAATTTATGAGAAATGAGATATTGACGTATGCCAGGTTTCAAACCTCTCAGAAACATCCGTGTCATACGTTCCTCATTCTCCACCAAATGAGGTACAAACCTGGACGACTCTGTAAACTTCACCTCGTACTGGGACACCGTTATGTTATTCTACTCCAGTCTAATAAACTCTACCTCCTTCATATGACGAATACTTTCAGGAAAGTACTTGTCATTGAATAGTTTCTGAAATGTCTCCCAAGACATGCTGAGTGCGGCTGGATGGGTACGCTTCACAGATTTCCACCAGTAGTCTGCCTCGCCATGGAACATAAAGGTGGCGAATGGAACCTTCTGTTCCTCCGTGCATCCCAAGACATCGAATATCTTGGTAATTTGCTTGACCCACGTTTCCGCCATGATCGGATCCGGCTTTCCCTTAAATTCTGGTGGTCCCAACTCTTTGAACTGCTTGGCTGTGACCAGCTGTGCGTTGCCATTATTTCTTCCTATATTTTGAACAGGAATCTCCTTCGTCTGGTTTTGCATGAACCGCAAAAAACTTCTAAACATCTCATCGTTCATCGTCTGCTCATTGGTGTTGTTCACAGGAGGAACATTGCTAGCCTGTTGCACGTTCTCCTCGTTGGTGAGTACAGGTGTCTCCACGGTTTCATTTACTCCACTGTTAACATTCTCAGTCGACATTCTCAAATACTGCCATAAAACAAGGGTTAATTTAACAAATTAACAAATCACATAATATCCCTATATATGACCGACCAACAAATAAGCTTAGGTAGGACACACTAGCGAAGGATTTACTCGTCTCTCCCCTCCTAGTTCTATTCTGCGATCTCCGCCAGAGATCATATCCCTAAGCTCTGATACCAACTGTGACGCCCCCAAAACAGGTATACAACACCTATTCTGAGTGGTCAATAATATGGTACAGAAACAACTACAGCTTTATTAATACAACATAAAAACTGTGAGTGTAAATACAAATATTGTCATCTAGACAATATCCACAATCAAATAAGTCCTCATTACAATTATTGGAACAATATTTTACAAAAAAAATGGTGAGGACTACTAAAACAACTTCCTAGAAACTTCATTCCATACCCCGACTAGTACTTGCTACATTCTCGCCTCCTGAGAAGAAAATGGAACAACAAGGAAAAGGGTGAGCTCAACTAGCCCAGTAAAGAATATTATGACTAAGATAATATACAACAAATTATCGTTAGTCTTCAACAGGGAAAAATTTTAATAGAATACAATAGACAACAAGTTTTAATTCAATATTCGCAGCGGAAAATAATAATTCATAGAAGAGTTATGTAGAGAATGAAATCTACAATTATCTATGAATTTAAAAGCTCATCATCAACATTTTATCCCTGTAACATCAATCAATAAATATCTTGAATCAAATAGTCATCTTTGCACTACAGGCCAAAGATATTCATTAGTTGGTCATGTTCACCTCAACACCTGTTCATCTTTGCACTACGGGCCAAAGATATTCATCAGAAATCATTCATCTTTGCACTACAGGCCAAAGATATTTAGTTATATCATCATTTAAGACTGAGGATGATGAAAAATATTTTTAAGGAAACGAATCCAGTGAAACAAAATAATAAATATTAAGAATTCGTATTTCAGCTATTCCATGTCCAAAAATACCTCATAAATAATCATAGTGGAGTAAAATTTAAGAATGATCAAAACATGGATACAATCAAAGCTAGTATCCAGAATAGATATTTTGGACGAAAAGAAGAAAATTTCATTTTTTGGTGAATAGTAACTCGTGAATAGTAACTCATGAATAGTAACTCATGAATAGTAACTCCGACATGAAAAGTTTCAAATTTGATAAAAATTCAGATCAATACTTCGGCATAATGATATTAAAGAAAATAATATCATTTAAGAAGAAATAACATCTCGTACCTCGAAAAGACGGTACTTCTGATTGGAATACTAGATATATTGCTGAAGGAAACTTGCACCGTAAAGCAACACTCAAAGTATCAAATACTCACAAGAATACGCTCGATATAGAGAGAGAAATAGAGAGAAACTTGTGTTTCTGGTGTGATTTTCAATTCTAACCTAAGCACCCTATTTATAGGAAAATGCTTAGAACACCAAAGCAGAAAATTTAATATAATAATAATATATATATATATATAAATTTTCAAGCCCACCTTAGAAAATCTAAAATCAGTCACCTTGCACATGTTTATGATGTCCAAAAAAATATAAAAAACATTTTTCTCAAAATAATTAACTAAAACTCCCAAAAATCAATTATTTCGGAACTTCGAAACTTCAATAATTCATAATAAATAGCCCTTTTGTCAGAAAATTTGAATCTCGCGAGTTTTTATAGGAAATTCAATTCTCTACAACTTTGCAGAAGAAAGTTTTTCCAAATTCAAAATAAAAATTGAACGAAATTCACAAACGGGCGATTTTACAGTCAATAATAAATTTTCGGTCAAGAATTATGTCCACCAACAAACAAAACATGTGTTAATCATTTAATGTCACAAAAATACTCTTCCTCCTCATATACTCATATATCCCACATTCATTGTAAAAATACCACCATCAATATATTATTAAAATAATATATTTGAATGAATTATTTTATCAGAAAAAGATAAAATATTAATTTTTAACAATTGTCACATTAAAATTTTTCTCTATCTATATCCACATAAAATTACTATTTTCCTCATCATAAAAATCAATAATTAATTATACATAAATAATATTACAGAACCACAGTACTGGCAACCAGGCCGTTCCTAGGAAAGAGGGGGCTTTCTAATAAGGATTTTTCCTTACTGGCGCGCAATTAGATGACCAAACCTCTCCTTAGACAGAACTTTCTAGACATTGCCAATAATGTTATCTAATAATATTATTCAGATAATATGAATTATTGCTCCGATAATAGAAAATACTGTGTAGTGACAATTATTAAAATATCAACGCAGCAATTATTGAATCAATAAAATAAAATATTGAACAGTAATTACTGTAACCATTATTGAGTAGTGCCTTCTTACGTAAGTATCAATAATTGGTGCAATACCGTGTGCTATGCGTATTACCGTATTTTAACCACCGGGTATTCCTATAGTATTAATGGTAACAACTACGCCGTTATTTATAAACAACTTATTTTTGTCGTTTTCTTCATCCAATCGCTTTTTGTTATGGGGCCCACACAAGGCTGCGCCGTCGTACGAATATTCCCCGACAACAAGAATATTCCACGACCAAACAAATATTCCCCGACAACAATGAATATTTTATAACCACTTGCTTATTTAAAATATTTGCGCATTTTACCCATAACTAACCACATTAATCAAATCAACCCTTACTATTTCAGAATAATAAATAGAGGAAATTAAATTTTATTTATTAATAATTTGGGGTCTCACAATCCAAGCCTGGAGCATGAGTAATGAAACTGTAGGGCGAACTGAGCCATGTACATGGCAAGATAGCAAACGGATCTCCAATCCCAGCTAGGAAAATGGACCAAGATGCAAGATCTGTACACTCTGTAGGCTATAAGGAATACGACATAGCTATCTCATCGGTGAAATAATATCCATGTCGTCTAAATGTGCCAATCGGTCTCAGGTGTGACATAAACCACACGTATAGCATGACCGAACTGCCTGTGAATACCCCTGCAGGGTAAATCCTGCTGAATGTGGTCGACTTCAGTGTCTCTGCCATGAACATCGAAATAATGGTATGACCCTCCCTGAGAGCTCTCACTGCCATAATAACGCCGATGTCCAACTCATCCATGTGCCATGGCATGTACACGTATGATAATACGCACAGCAGCAATACATCTACTCTGGCCAAATGCCACTGATCCTCTGGTATGGTGAAATCCCCAGAATGTCGAACATAACTGTCCTCATAGCCAAATCTGTCAATCAAAAAATGCTGGGATATCACGTGGCCGGATGTGATCTCATCCTATACAACTCTCTGCCTCAGCCCGGTGAAAGTGATGAACTGCCGGCTCATGTCACCAATGGCCATATGCACGCAAGGTCTGTCAAGTGGCAGCATCGTCAAACGTGCAGACTCCTCCAAAGTCAGAGGCAACTTCTGGGTCCCAAGCCAAAAAACCTGCCTCTCTAGTACCCAGTGCTCCAGCATGCCCTCTACAAATCGTATGGGAACCAGAAACATGAAAAGGGTCATGGTATGCTGAAACAGCTGATCTACTGTCACCCTATCTGGGGGTGACATACTATCATACCAATATCTCAGACGGGATGCTACCAATACTGGTGGGGTGTGATCTATGCGGCTGACTGTCGAAGAAGACATCTGTATGGGCCGTATCATAATAACATCCAGGGGTCAATTCTGAATATCTCTGGACATACGTACATATACATAATATGATGTAGGGAATAGAAGATAGTGCATACATTCCTAAATACATCATCATCTATATACATCATCTCTGTACAGCTAAAAATACAGGGAAACGGGGCACAAACGCCTTACTACTAACAGAGGCCTATCAAAAGATATAGCGAGAATGGGGCACAACCACCTAATATCTAACAAGAGACCTATCAAAAGAGATAACGAGAATACAGATCAGAAGAAGACAATGGTGTTAATATCTACATCATCAATCCTGTCCACCTGATGTAACTCCTCCTGAGTCATTGGATCTCTATCAACAAGGATGTCGGGCCTATACAAAGGAAGATCTGTGCTGGCAAAACCAAATGGGTCATATGAGGGGTCAGCTCCTATGCTGGAAGGATCAAACAAATCTGCCTCTGCCGGATCTCTGCCCAAATGCCGGATAAAAAAATATGCCCGGTCTAGTCGTTGGGTCAAGCTGTTAATCTGTGTCACATGAGTCGGATCTCGAACACAGGCTAGCCAATCTGTCATCATCACGGATCCAAGAACCATATCCCCCATGAACTGAGTGGCGCGGGTCTGGGCTCCAATGGTACGAGGGATCCACCAATGTTGGAATACATCCTGAATGCAAGGACCCTCCGACAATGCAAAACCGTCAACACCCAACAATGGGATATCAATGACAGGGGACTGTGACACAGGCCAATAACGCCTGGCAGGAGGCAAGATCAGTATACGGTTCTCTCTTGTGGTGCTCCTGATAGCACACTCTCCTAAATAGAGCTCCCATCCTACATCTGTGAAGAGAGGAACCCTACGGGTGGAAATCACGTACTCGACACCAGTCAGGTACCCATCCTCAAATCCAATGGCCAATTGCTCCCCAGAATATGGAATCCATGTGATAACATCAGCTGTCAACAACTCCAGTTATAGGCGACAATGAGTGAAACCCTCAGCTACAGGGACCTCCACCAGTATGGAATGATGCCATCGTCGTCTTCGTGGATAGGTATCCAATACTAAAACACTCACAGGACGTAAGCATGTGAGCCTCTCATAGGCCTAAAACTGCCAACACAAAGGAAAATATCTACTGTCAGTTAACACTCTTAACCTGTACATGGTAAATGACAAGAAAAATACTTACCAGCAAAAATCGGTAAAATCCTAACCAAGCCTTGGTCAAGCCCTGTGAGCGCATACGCATACCCCTAAGGAAGTAAGCGAAGGTGTAAGAACCCCAATCATACTCTCTAATACGGTCCACATGTCGCGTGGCGCTGATCAAAGCGAATGACACCTTAGAAGAGTTATCTGCTATGAAGCAGCCTCTAATGATCATCAGGAACAACCGCCGAAGAATTTGATCTCTGACTCTGACATCAACTGGTATGTGCTCACTCAACATTCCACTCATAGCATCGATGCTCAAAGGACTCGTACAGACAGTCCTGCCCTTGAGCGCCTCCACCGGAACTCCTAACAAGGATCTAACGGTAGTCAGGGTAATATCCGTCGTGCAAGGCACTGGCGCCCCTCCAAACTCCATACCTATGATAAACCCCCAATCCATCGACATAATCATCACTTCATAGTCCAGTAAATAGAGGACTGAGTCTGGTGAAACCAGCGCTCAGACAATGCCCTGAGGTAACCCCAGGGACAGAGGCGGGGAAGGATGGAAAAGTACGTCCCAAATCCCCAGTCATTCATAATCGCTCTATAGTCAGGATGCAGAGCCTGGTACATGGAGTGAATGCTGAAGTAGTTCCCTCGAGGCTGTGTAAAATCGGGAACCTACATAAAATGCAGATCGACGTCAAAATCCTTTACTCCTCATCAATAGGAAAGAAGGAAGATTAAGATCTAACTTTATACCTTGTTGGCGTACAAATACATCGAGGGATATCGACTCAAATCACCCAAAAGCTCTGGGTTTGCCACCTGAATACTCGGGAGGTCCCTACGGGGAACATGTGCAGTAGGAGCGGGGTCCGCAACCAGAACATCCTCCTCCTCGTCCTCAACGTCCAGCACATCAACACGAACTGGACGTATCACCGCCTCCATCAGATGATGAGGCTGTCTAACAGAACGGGGTCGAGGCACTTCAGAAGCCCTCCTCCGTACACCAAAAGTGGTCCTGCGGGAACTACTCAGCTGATCCGAATCCATAATATCTGGAAAAAAGTCTCCAAATCACCTCAAAAAGGGTGTGCTAATTCTGAAACCTGGAGCTTTCTTTTCAAAATGAATCTTATGACTACATGCATGCATGCATTACTTTAACGCACATCTATAATAGAGTTAAAAATGCATGACTACTCAATGCCTACATTTTGGAAATTTTTTGCCATAGTCTCCTTTATAAATAGGACTATCTACATGCACATAGGCATGACTAGGTGGCCATTCAGTAGCACACCTACCCACAGTCATATACATACTATGTACATTTAAATGTCAAAGTCATTAATTCATAAGGGTAGCCTAATTACCAGGATTACTTTGTTTCACCACCTTTGCTTATCTGTCCTCAAATAGGATAGGAAATAACAGAAAAAATGTGCCAATTTGACTGTTTTAAAAGTCAAAAATTTTCACATCATGATGTTTAGCGTGGTTTAATACTAACATTTACTATGTTGAATATTTTTTATCAAGTCATTTGAACATGCATATCCACTACTATGTGTTTAGATGTATTTCATGTAAAAAGTCATTTTCCAACGGATAAAAACTGGAAAAAAAGACATGCATACGTTACCAGGATAGTGTAGAACACTCATACGGTGGTAGAATTTGCAGAAAGACGTCCGAACTCAGTAGATCTAAAGAAGAGCTCTCGAATTTCCTGTGCGACGCAACGTAAAATGACTTGCAAAAGAAAACTAGCCCATTAATAGCCATCCACGGCTGGCCGTAGGTCCACCTGTGGTTGCTACAGGTGTACCTGTGGTACCCCTACGTGGGGCCCACCCCTTCAGATCGATCCAGTTCGAGTTGCAAATGAGTTTTCACAAGCTGAAAAAGCCAAATTAGGGATAAAAATGCTACCCGATTGTGCAGAATAGCCTGAAATCCTGATTTTTTTGGCCCGACTGTGGCTTTCATATCATGCATTGGTATTCGCCCAAACACAGGGTATACTATATTGATGATCCCAATATTTGCAGATCACATTTGGCAATACCGCACAGAGGTCCAATGCCGTCAATTCAGGGTCGTCACCCTAAACCTTTCAAAGTGGATCCCCCGCGGGGGTTACCACGCATGGTCATCTATGCACAAGTAGATCCCTGGCGGGAGTTACAACGCATATTGTCTGTTGATACACCTGTCAACGAAGGTCAAGCAGCCATGACATTAGTTTAGTCGTTGGTAGGTAAACCCAACGACACAACGGAAGTCATCCGGTGATTGCATCAATTGATACATATAGAGGTCAAGGAGCCTTGGCATCTATCCCCAGCAGGGAATTCATCCGTTGATGTACACGTCAGCAGAGGTCAAGTGGATCCCTAATGGGGGTTACAATGCGTGGTCATCCTTTGGTTCACACGTCAACGAAAGTCAGGCAACCCTGATAACACATACTGTTGGCAATAAATCTAACAAAACATTGATATATCATGGCAATACAAACCAAGGGGATCAACATCATCGGGGAGGATCGATGATGGAATATGTTATACACATCCTCGAGCAGACAAAAGCTTTATCCCCACATATCTCATGTACACGAGAGGCACCTCTTCAAAATAAAGTTTGCATCAAGGATTCAGGACGTTGGTCATAACCCTAATGTCAACAACCTAAAGTTTCCTGTTTGCTGTGGATCACACGTCCATGACAATTCATCAAGCTGCTTATTTATTGCCATCCCCGGTTGAAGCAACAGGGAGCCGGGAACCATCCCCAGCACGTGGGAAAACAAAATATATGCATCATACATATGCATCATAAACTTGCATCATGTTGCTACATACAGCATCATATTTACCTTGTTGCATTTCAAGTGTCTAAGATTCTTTATCCTATCCATGCCATTGCATTGCATGAATATGATAAAGAGGGGCATCTGTAGACACTCAAAATTTTCTGTACACCTGTTATTGACATTGCAGGAGGGCAGATTCGTCTTTCAGAGATAACTCTGAAAGACAGCTAATAGCCAGTCTGGATACTACCGGAAGCTCAGTCTCAACTTCGGAACACACACCGGGAGTATCAATTCTAACCTCAGAGATAACCCCGAGGCTTACAATTCCAATACCGAAAATTCCACCGGAGAAGAACAATTTATCCCAAAGATAACCCCGAGATATTCATTCTCAGTCTCGACACCAGGAGTAGTAGTGCCAACCTTGGAGATAACCCCAAGGAATGCAGTTGCAGTTCCGGAGATAACCCCAGAAATGCTTGTTTCAAAGCCATGCAAGCAGCTTCAGAGCACTCGGCACTTACACAAAGGCACTCGGTACAAGACCCGGAGATAACCCCGGGAAGATAGGCACACCTCAGAGATGACACTGAGGACCTTCAACACTTACAGCAGTCCAATCTCAGAGATAACCCTGAGCAACGTCTGCTTTATCAGCCCAAACTGGAGATAACCCCGGTGAGGGGAAAATTCGTTATCTTTCCATCTTGACACCACATCGCGCCATCTCAACATCTCATACATACATTTCTACACAGCAATGTCTCATAAGAACCAAGGAAGTCCAATCCCGAGTGACTATTACGCAGAGTAACGGAGAGAATTTGAAGCTTGAAGACCAGAGGGCATGGTCCCATCTTCCTGACTTCGTACAACCTCTAATCTCATGTCATTGCATAACTATTAACAACGGCGGTCCGAAATAGGTCTTACACACCTCAGTCGGATGCTCGGATTGAAGTTCTAAAAGTTCGAGCGGACATCACGTTACATGTGTGCACGTACTTCAAGATGGCAGGACCCGCGGAGATTGGGGCACCCCGGGCAGCAGCAGGTACATCTACGACTAGCCGCAGGTACACCTGCGGCTCCCCCCTCTATAAATAGATGGCTTGGGGTGGCCATTTTGAAAGAGAAAAAGGCGAGGAAGCCTTGTCTAATTTGCTCTGTACACACCCTAAACTAAGTGCTTTCTCATTTTAAACACTTGTAAACTCATATATAGCTACTTTTTACCGGTGGGAGCCGAGTGTTCATCCACTTAAAGCTATAGAAGTCTTCTTTGGCAGTCCACTATAAGCCTTCTTACACACTTTAAAGTCTTTCTCTTCATCTTTGTACACAACGTTCTTCACGTTGAGAGTCGTGTTGCGTGTGTATGCCCGAACTTCGGTCCGTGGTTTCATGTCAGTTTATACATATATATATATATATATATATATATATATATATATATATATATATATATATGCTAATATATTTTTATATTAGCATATAAAAATATTTTTAGTTTATCGAGTTATGCCTCGATTGAGCCTAGAATTATGTCTGGAGCGTTTAATTGCTTTCGTATATATATATATATATATATATATATATATATATATATATATATATATATATATATATATATATATATATATGTACTTATATATATGAACTCTGTTCGATGAGCCTAGACTTATGTCTGGAGCGTTTAATTGCTTTTGTATATATGTATATTTATATATATGAACTGTGTGTCGAACTCTGTTCGATGAGCCTGAATTTTATATCCAGTGCGTTTACATGCTTATATATATATATATATATATATATATATATATATATATATATATATATATATATATTTACCGCTTTTATATATTTACATTTTCGATCCCCCATGGAGGTGCTTTGTGGTGGTTGATCATGTTTGTATATATATATTTACAGCTTTTATATATGTATAACTACTTACTGCGTTCATATCAATTGCGGCATCATGTGAGCCTAGGAATCATGTGATCACAGATTCAGTTTACCGAATCTAGATTCGGTTCCCGTGATGGACATTTTCAGCTGTAAGCAGCTTGTAAATTTATTAACGGTGTTTGGATTTCCTCAGATGGTTTTCATACCCATGAGGAGTTCGGCGCTATTTTGTACATTATTTTCTCAAAGATGCTTCACATCTCAAAAATAAAAACAATCAAGCCGAACATTTAATAAAATGGAAGTATCAAAGGCCTCAATTACTATTGAGCATAGGGTTTGAAAAACCTCTTTTTACAAAACATCACTACTATATCTTGTTTAAAACTGAATTTTACACAAATTCAAACCCTTTTTATATAGGTACGAACGAGGCATAACACTACTTCCAAATAATAGCACATTGACCCACACACACACACATTCATATAACAGTTTCTTGTAAAGTGGCGGTCACCGTGGCAACACAGATGTTGGGGGGTGCCTAACACCTTCCCTCCACATAAGCAAGTCACCGGACCCTAATGAATCTCGGTTTCACAGACCCGTTTAGCAGTGTCACATCATTGGGTTAATGTGCAAACCTTTTCTCGGTTGTGTTGGTATAACCAGTTAAAAAACTAACTGGCGACTCTTAACAGTCCATCGTCGACATTACACATATCGGACCTTTTTCACTTGTTTTTTTAGACAAATCTCACCTAAAATGAGAACACAAAAGAACAAGACTAGAAAAGGGACAAGTTAAAATCCCGACGTCAACACCTATCTTGTTTATAAATTATGCAAGTTCTTGAATTCTATTGGCCAAAGTTGTTAACTTTGTTTCCTTGTTGGAAATTGAAACCTTAGCTCACCACTTTGTTCCGACAATGTTTATTATATCTTTTCAATGCTTTGAACTTTATTCTTAAAGCATGACTTTGATGCATTACATTATTCATTTATGGTTCATAACCACTCTGTAATACGTCGTTGTTGAACCCTTGCATTGTCCTTAAACTTTTGATTCAATTAATCCTTAGTTGATGTATGTTGAACTTTAAATTACCCTTGAAATTTATCCAAACCAAACTTCGTTTGGTACGGATTCGTATATTAAAACTAAGATGAATAACCCTGTTATAGGGGATTATTTACGCAAAAGCATTAAGATGTTGTTACACAATACATGATACAAAAGGCAGATCCCCCTAAGTACGAGAAGGAAAGTCTGTATAGTATAACATCAGTTAAAGGTTTAAATAGAAATACTTATAACCAGGGACATAGTTCATAGTCTTATGACCCTCAGATGATTTTCAATATCAGTTCTTGATTATCGATACTAGAAAATGTTATTCAATTCAATCAAGCTTATTCATTGCCAATTATTATGTTTTTTTAGTGAGCATTTGTTTTGCTCACTCTTGCATATATATAACCATTGCAGCTAAAGTTGAGAAGGTTGACGAGCAAAGTACTAGTAAAGGGAAAGGCAAATTGAACAAGTGTTGAAGACTTGTTAAATTGTTGAGACTTATATTTTTAAACTTAGTTTTAATTATGTGATGTAATTAATTAATTTTCGCATTAGACGAATGTTTTAAGGTTAGACAACTTGGGATTTATTGGTTTAAGTTATGTAACCCTTTAATGGGAAGATTTATTGCTTAAGTTTTACTTTATTTAGGTAGTTTGAAATGAATGTTTGAACAGTGAACACCGAATCTTATGAGAATGAAGTACCCAAATTTGGGGATGTCACAGTATAGTTTATGACACATCTTCGGCCGATAGGAACTTTGAGACGCCTTGGATATTTCTTTGGGCATGATAGAGTGAGGTCCTTTTCTTTTCGCCCTATAAAGTGTATAGATGCAACCTTCTGGCTGACTTTCTTGGATTCTATTGAGTACCTTTTCCCTAGTTTACTTTATTTAGGATTTTACTCCCCATTGAGGTTCATCACACATGCTACCGGTATGGATTTCCTTCCATTAGTGGGTTTAAGAGCTGTGACTACCTATCATCCACTAGCTATCCAAGGACAGTTTGAGCAGTTTCAAGATTTTCATCCCTTTAAGGGCGCTTCAGATTATCGATTATCCACTTCGTCCTTGTCTATTGATGATTTGGAGCGGGTTTATGATTTATGGACTCTTAGGGAGTCATCTGAGTTTGATGAGAGTCATTACAGCCGTTCAGCAGAGTACACTACTTGGCTAGAGGCAGATATAGGAATGACCCATGTTGTCCACCTAGAGCTACCTTTTGATTCAGATGGTGAGGAGCCCATGAAGGATCTACCTTCCCCTTTACAGGATGACCTATTTGAGACTTTGATGGCAGTTATAGGCATGTCTACTCTCAAATCTGTTTATGCTTCTATCCCTTTATTACCTATAGAGGTATTGGAGCAGCGAGTATAACTTTTGACTTTTGAGCGAGACCAGGCTAGGGCACTATTGTTGAGGGTCTCATCTAGTTGAGATATTGCTTATTTGGTGAGGGATGAGGCCCAGGTGGCCAGAGATAATGATGTGACTGATCATGCCACTCTCAAATCCTATATAGAGGACATCATTACATCGACAAGTGCATTCATGGTTGATCATGGTAGTACTTTACATGCAGCAGTGGAGCTTATGGCTCTCCTTGAGACTGCTGGTCAAAAGATCAGAGATTCTCCTCCATCCTCAGAGAGGGATTCTATGCTTGATTTGTTATCTCGCTTGACTAGGGGCTTATAGATTATCTTTCATTTTCCTACATAAACTAGGTTAGCCACTTTTGTTATGTACATGGCATTTTGTATATATCAAACAACACATATATCAAGGAAATATATTTTATCTCACTTCCATTTTGGATATGTTTTGACATTGTTTGATGATTGTCGTATTTCTCTATGACTTACCATCTTGATGTGTCCCCACCATCTCCTTGATGGATTGACCTTGAGATGTCCTAGGATCTTTCATAATGGTTCGTTAATATTTAGGCTTTCCTGGTGTACCAACTTTCATGTTTTACTTTTGGTGTCTTGGGACTGGTCTTTTGGTATTGTTGAGGTTTAGGAAAAGTGTTTGGCTTTCTTTTGAGGGTTCGACTGCACCATAAATGGTTGCCAACGTACACCCCTTGAGGGAGGGAGATCAGGTCTTACATAGTTCATATTTGGCTTAAAGGGTTTGAAGTTGGTACTTTATGCAGGGAGATAAACGTGTTTAGTTTGAAGGGTTTTTTGAATTTTTGGATTTGATTTGAAGGATTTTTTGAAATTTGTGTCTGGTTTGACCTGACCTTATATGGTTGCCTACATACTCCCATTGATGGGGGGAGATCAGGCCTTTTGTAGTTTAGGCTTGATAACCTGTTGAAGAGTTATATCTTGTGATTGTTGAATCATTTAAATGAGTTTTGTGATTTTTTGTAGGGGTTGGAACGCACATTTGACACCCCCAAATCCGGGTACTTCGATTTCCACGGAATTTGGTGTTAACTGTACAAACATTATATGTCTATCTACCCATAATAAATGAAAACCATAAAATTGATAGAAATAAATCTTCCTTATGGGGTTACAACATCTGAATCTAATACAGGTCATACTAACCTTAAATCTCAAATACGGAAGTGTAAACAAACAATAAGTCTTACACAACTTTAACATAAGTCTGAAACATAAATTTATCAAATAAATAACAAGTCTTTATCACTTGTTGACATTGCCCTTGCCTGTGCTAATAGAAGGCTCGTCGAACCTTTCATTCTTAACTACAATGTTATTATTACGCAAGAGTGAGCATGATTGCCCACAAGTATAATAATATAACAACAATATAATAACATGTGAGTGAATCAAAAACTTCTGAAATAAGAAAACTCGGCTTTTGAATCAATAATGAATAACAAGAATCAAAAGAACTTCTGAGGGTCATAAGACCTTGAACACTGTCCTAGGTTATCAAGTGTTTATACTTGAAACCTTTAATAGTCATAAGACTATGGACTCTACTTCTTATACTTAGGGGGATCAGCCCTTAGTACCATACTGTGCACAATATCTTAACGCTAAAGCATCATTAATCCCCTATAGCAGGATTGTTCATCTCAGTTTGACCACAGAGTCCGCACCAAAGGAAGTTTGGTTTGGATAAGCTCAATAATGGTTCTGGAATTTAGAACGTTCATCAACTATGGACTAGTCGAATCAATAAGGGTTCGCTAGTCTTACAAGGTTCAACAATAAATGATATTCAATTTGAATAATAAAACTCAAGAGGTATACAATCGAATAAGTATTGTATAACGGGAATCATGCCTTAAAAGAAGGATAACATCTAATATGAAATCTTGAACTTGAACAATTATTAACAAGAGCTTACTCGACATAGAATATAAGTCTAGGACTTGTTCAGTCGAAGAATTTAGAATTTAAAGAAACTTATTCCATAAAAGCAAAGTTTTGAGTAAGGAAACTTACCTTGTGCGCAAGCTACAATTACAGTTACAGTTTAATTCCTCAACGTCCTACACATTACATTATACATACGACATCGATTAGTTTCATAACTTCTATGTTCAACTGTTGAACTTTTCATTTAAGTTCAACTTACAACTTGGTTCCTAGTGTTAACTTATTAACTAACCACATAAGATGCGTATGAATTCACAATATGCGTATCACACGTGTATAACATTTAAAATATCAAAATCATACTCTATGATACAATATCTATGTACACACATAACATATTAATATGAGACTTCAAATCATCTTAAATATGCCAACAATATGTTATCTTATTGTTTAATACACTGCATCAAGTTAGCTAATCATGCACTGCATAAAATTTTCTTAAAAACTAAGCAAGGTCGCTAAACAGCGTACACCCCCGCCGAGGCGGGGGTTTTTAGCCTACAAGGGCCCGCCAGGGTGGGTCCCCCCGCTGGAGAGTACTCTGGTTCACGATTTTGACAGTTCGTAGCCCAAATAATTCCAATTAAATACAAATTAAATTAGTACCGTGATTTCTATGAAGTATAAACTTCATAGAAACATCATACAATGTTATTAACATGTTTTTAACACCTTAAATCATGTAATTACTAGAATCAAATAAAATAATTTCAATGTTCTTGGTGTTTTTGAAAGTTTTGAAGAAAAATATGAAATTTGAAGTCACGGATTCGTTATAACTTCGAATATGTCCGTTCGAAGTTTGTTTTCTTTGTTTTAATATGTATTATCATAATCTACTATCAAAGTTAAGTTAAACAAATAATTCATGGCATACAATTGTTCGTAAAGACCATATATACAACTTTTATACTCTGTAACTTCAAAAATCCAATTACGACATATTTATATGAAATTGATGGTTTGAAAACATACATAGATAGTAGAAAACATGTTATGATTATATATTATCATGTATATACACATAAATCATCCATTCATGCATTGATCATATAATAGTTGTTTTACAAAGAACTCAAAACATCTGTTAATGGAAAAAATCTAATTATAACATGTTTACATGAGATCGATGTTAGGTTCGTAATATTCATACACGCAAAATAAGCAGAAATGTAAAAATTAGAGTTTTAAAATTTTACAAACCATATACCCCGATCAACCTTTATGCACAATTATTAATTAAACGAAAATATGAAAAACAAGAATCATACCCTTGAAGATTCGAGCTTCTTCAAGTACAAGTTCACCTTCAATCCTTTTCGCGTTCAACTTGAATCCACCGGGTTTGATTCCTTCCTTTGATCAATGTTAGCCACCCAAGTGTTTGGCCTCTAGAAGTGATCCACCAAGGAAAAAGAAAGATTCAAGAAGATGGGTATTTGGCAAAATCCTAGTTTTTCTATCTATCATAGAAAAGGGTGTACTCTCCCAACTATTGGAATTACGTATTCACGTGTTTTTTTGAAAGTGTCAACCAACCTCACCCATAATAAGACTCCTCTTATTTATAGATGTGGGCAACCCTCCTTAACAATTAAGGAATTGAGTTTTATTTTAATTAATTAAACTACTTTAATTAATTAGGCTCCTAATCTTATTAGGATTAATTAATTAAACTCTTTTAATTAATTAGCCTACTAATCTTATTAGGATACATGAGAATACTTTTATTAATTAATTTTCAAACTCCTTTAGGAATTAAATAATAATAATAGTAATAATAATAATAATAAGACTCATCTTATTAATTTATATTTAATATTTTTAAAATATTAAATAATAAATATTAAGCTATTTAATTTATTTTATCACCATATACTAAATTAAATATACTTAATTTATTATTACGATTATGTCATTAACTTCTTAAATAATTATTCTTCCTTTTATGGTGTGACCCTTTAGGTTTTTCATATTAAACAGATTGTGAATAAATCAATTAGAACAATTATAATCTTATTTAAATAAATAAATTAAAATATTAATTTATTTAAATAAATAATATTTATTCTACAATAGGGATAAGCCTCCCTAGCGATTAACGACTTTTCAGATAATATATATTTTAACATTAATCATAAAAGAACCTTTGAGTAAATAGTTACCGTACAATTCAATCCTTCCACCATACAATGTCCCAATTAAATATATGACATGGAATTACTGTCAAGTCTTATTTTATTTAATTATATGTATTTCGACTCTTAAATGCACAACTCCAAATAATGTAAATTAGAAACTCCTTTCTAATTTCATTCTGCCTTGGCCAAGGACTACTGGGTTGTCATTTATCGAATCACATAGGATATTTTTCTTCTTTTACTAGAAGTGGTAGATTCTTTATTGATCATACATTATCTCCATGTATAATTTATTATACTCAAGCATACCATTTGATATACCCTAGTATAACTCATCATACACAAGATACTATGATGATCCTAAGTCCAAGGATCACTTGTACTACTATCACTACAGGAATTCCTATTGACAGGCAAGTAAAACTCTATTAGGTATTCCTTAGCGAGCC
Source organism: Panax notoginseng (assembly GCA_016801055.1). NCBI lineage: Eukaryota > Viridiplantae > Streptophyta > Magnoliopsida > Apiales > Araliaceae > Panax > Panax notoginseng. Next base: position 80,448,047 of record CM029018.1, read on the forward strand.
ACGTTCAGTGTATTTATTCTCCAATAAGCACCTACATACTTGCTTTAGTGTCTCAACACAAATGATTATGAGATCAATCATCCTCATCCAATGAGCAAGCAACGTATGTACCAATCTATCCGGATTCACTAATCCCCAATTTAGTAATCCAACGATTGGGAACTATTTTAGTTTTAAACTTTCTAAGAATTTAGATCTCATTAGAATGATCGTCATCATTGTTCTAAAAGCATTGCTTACAACTATGGGTTTATCACATATTATATAGCAGCATCATGTAGATAATTAAAAACCTTTAATAAATTAATATTTTTTTATTATTAAATGAATAAGATTGTTACAAAGTATATGCTTTATCATCAAATATGATTGGCTTATGTGCATACTACTTTCAATCTCTCACTTGCATTAAAGCCAATTGTCATGGTATCTCATACTTTTCTTCTCTAAGTGACGATTATCCTGCTGTTGGATAAGCTTCAGTATATGGATATGTAATGTTGTTCTTGAGAGTCCCCTATATCTATAGTGATTTTTCATCTTTCAATGATTCCTATAATCAAATGGAAGTGCCACAACACATGTTTAGATCCAATATAAGACTTAGGAACTATTCCTAGTTTTTAATGAACTTTTTATCCAAATAATTAACTTACAGCTTCATTTATAGCTATATACTTTTTTGTTATCACTAAACCAACAACTCTTTGCTATTTGAAACCTTTCCAATTTTACTGCACCACCGCTCAAGGTAACGCTTTACCTTAAAGTAGATTTTTTGTCGTCTTGGTCTGTCTGAAAAACTTGAGTTTGTTATGCCTTCTAGTTTTAATTCAGACTCACCATAAATCTGATCACATCCTTAGTGTCGGTTAAGTACTTTAAGATATTTTTCACTGTCTTATAGTGATCTTCTCCAGAATATGACCGATCAACATCAGGTCTCGTATATTTCATTGTATACATGATTGTCACTCATGTGATCTCTCTTTTCAAGAGTCTATGGTAACTATTAAGAGAGATACACTCCATGGCTCATCAACATGAGACATCTTTTGGAGTTTGCCATGGCAAACGACTTTAGCATCAAATGAATATACATTCCTTAGGTTAAGTCGAGCATCCTCTTAAATCTATCTATATTGATTTTTATCCCCAATTACGATACTCTTCCCAAATCATTCATGGAGGAATATTTAGATAACTTTATCTTTACTGATTATAGCATTGGTATGTCATTCATTATCCGTAATATATCAACATATAATACTAGGAATGTAACGACGCTCCCACTGACCATTTTGTACACACTAGATTCATTCTTATTTGTGATAAAATCAAACTCTTTTGATTTTTTCATCAAAATGAATGTTCCTATTTTTGAGAAGCTCTCTTCAATTCATTTCTCTGAGTGTCTACAACTCTTACCTCATCGTATTTAACTGGATCATCATCTTCTATGATACGTAACTCATCATCATCATCCATGATGAATCCATACCTCCCAAGTATCTTCGGTACTATTCCAGATTTACGATTCAGTTGTGGTACAATAGTTCTATCTTCAGGTTCCTCTTATTAACTTATAGTGTTTTGTGGTTCTTGAACTCTTCAAGATCAATTATCCTCCCACTAACACCTTTAATGATAAACACATTTATCTTAGAAGGTAGCATGTTTCGCAACAAACACCTTTTGCTAAGTAAGATTATAGAACATATGCCCTAAACTTACTTTATGATGTCCCATAAATATGTACTTGTCAAATCTTGTCCCAAGCTTATCCTTTGAAACCCTTTCACATAAGTTGGACAACCCCTTATCTTAAATTACTTAAAATTAGGAATCCTTCTTGTCCATAACTTTTATAGAATCTTGTGGCCAGATTTTGAGGTTGCCTTTTCGTAGATATACAACCATTTCTAGGACATTACTCTAGAAGGATACTAGAATGTTGGTAAAATCATTATGGACCGCACCATGTCTAACAAGGTACAATTTTTTCTTTCAGATACATTAATCAATTATTGCGTATGAAGAGGTGTCTTATGAGAAAACCATTTGAGATGATCCAGAAACGTATTGCACAAGTATTCCTTCCTTAATCCGATCAAAGAATCCTAATACTTTGCCAATTTGTTTCACTTATGAATTCTTTGAACTTTTTAAATAATTCACAATTGTATTTCAGCAAATACACACATTCAACTTTTGAATGATCATCTCATTTTCTTATACTAATTTGTTCAATATTCAAAATTATTTTTACATAAGTCAAGTATACAAAATCCATTAAGTAATATTCCAGTTCTATACAAAACATTATTATTATAAATAGAACAACAATTGTTCTTAAATATAATATCAAAGATTTCATTGTCCAACAACAAAGTGAAAAATAATGTTTCTAACGAGAACTAGAATACAATAACAACTTATTACATTAATAGATTTGCCCGTAGGCATTGCTAAACTATAAGTTTCTATAGCTAATGGAGCAACCTTTGCTTTATTTCTCACATATAGGATTACTTATCTTTGTTTTGCTTTCTACTTCTGCTTGGTTCCTTCATAAATCTATATTTATGATAACCAAAGATGGTATCCAATACCTAAGTAGAACCTTGACTTAAAGAAAAATTTATTTCAATCATTAATAAAAACTATATTTATAACCGAAGCTTCACTAAGCTTCTTCTGCTTAGCTCTGCAAGATGCTTCTCGCAGTTTCTTTTTCAGTGTCCTGGCTTATTGTAGTGGAAGCAAACTCCTTTGCGATCCGTATCAGTTTTATTCTTATTATCCTTTATTTTTGTCTTTCTATTTACCTTATTTGAATCGTTCTTCTTTTCAGAAGATCATTTGGCCCCTACCAATAAAACTTGGTATTTCTTAGTTGGAAAGTGACTGTCAACATTTTTCAACATATTACGCAAATCAGCGAAGCTGATATTTAGCTTGTTCATATGAAAAATTCACTACAATTGTGAAAGTAGTCCGGGAGTGAGTGCATGATCAAATCTTGGCTTAACTCTCCATCCATGACAAAACCCGTTTTCCTAATTGATCAATCAAATTGACTATGTAAAGGACTTTTATCTGTACTGTAGTGTCATCGGTCATTCTAGATCGAAGGAGCTCCTTAGATATCTAATATATATTAGTCCTACTTTTCTCACCATCAACTACTTGACGTGCAAGAGTATAGTAGGAGCATCCATAGTTTCATACTGACGCTGAAGCTCATTACTCATAGATAAGAGCATGATGCATTGAGCCAACTGTGCATCTTCTTGCCACTTTTTAAAAATAGCAATCTCTTCTTGAGAGACATTGTCTGCAACCATTGCAGGGATAGACATATTAAGGACATAAGATAGCTTTTCAGCCGTGGGAACTATTCTCAAATTCCTTAACCAATCCGTTTAATATGGTCTGGTTAAATAACATCTAATATGCTTCACAGTGATAGTAATTTAGACATTGTAAAATTCTGTAAATGAATTTGTAATTAACAACATTTTAGTATACATTCTTTTATTAATTATCAAAATAATTTAGGTCTTGTTTTAAATTGGTATCTCCCACTATTTTCTTCAAACTATATTATCCTCAATATATATAGTTTGGCAAAATCTAATTAAAGATTTGCTAGTGAGAATAAGGATCACATTTCAAATGTATATAGCCTTGTGGTGACATAACAAACTATATATAAATAAATAGGTAGACAACTCTTGTCAATTACATCAACTATGCAACTCCTTGTATTTTACCTCTTAGATTATTTTGATCAAGTGGTGCCACATCCGAATCAAAATTATCCAAGTTAAGTCCAACCTAGCACTCCATATATTCAAAAAATATATATATTGTCCTTGTGGTGACACAACAAAACAGCATTTTTCAATTTTCTTTATAAGCATCAAAATGTGATAAAATTAACATCTCAAAGAATTAAGATAAGCCTTGTGGTGACACAATAAACTTATAATAATTATTTGATACTCTATAATTTTTATCATGCTAGAAGGTGACGTTCGATATTCCAAATATCTTTGAACACTTAGGACTTAATATAAAAAAAATTGAGGGGTTTGTTATTAATTTGTCTCATCTTGTTTAGCGCGCACGCACATACACACACACACACACACACACACACACACACACACACACACACACACACACACACACACACACATATATATATATATATATACGGTCCGGATCTTAAGCTCGCCCCTTATCCAACTCACTCAAGCTCACCCCCCCTTTAGCGACGGATCTGACGACAGTTCAGTCATACAACCGTCGTCTATACTTTTAGCGACGCTATATGTTGTTCGTCGCTAAAAGTATAGACGACGGTTGTATGACCGAACCGTCATCGGGTCCGTCACTAAAGAGGGGGTGAACTCGGCTGAGTTGGATAAGGGGTGAGCTTAAGATCCGGACTCTATATATATATAAAAAATATGTGTCATATTAATTAACATGCGAAGCATGTTTGCATAATATATAATATATATAGTATAAGCATGCACATATAGAATACTATATTCTTCCTGGATTGATTATGAAATTTTATTTTAGTTTGGTTCACTAGAGCCACCAAGTAAACCAAAAGGTCAAACCCTAGGTGTGCAAGAATTAATATTTAAATATAACTATTACATTTAAACCCGGGATCTATTACAAACGGGTCTTCAAGCGCTCCTTGCTCCTTGATCTCCAATTCTTCAAAATTAATTCTAACTATTCCTATTGCAAAACTATTTAAAATAAATAGAAACCTTGATCAGCAGTTAAGGGGAAGTACATAGGAGAAAGATGAATTTACATTAAGAAAAAATAAGAGAAGACTAGGTACGCAGACCCCATTTAATAAAACTCAAACATTCATGCATCCAACTAAAATAAAATCCAATCACATTGGTCAATAATCCATAATCAATCTCATTTATTATCATACACATCACCATATGCATCAATAAATAACATTCATCTCATGAATAATAAACATTCAGTATATATTGATATCATTTAATGGGCAAATTTAGTTAGTATAAAATTTAATTTTGAATCAAAATAAACTCCTTTATTTTAATCCAAATTTAAATCAAAATAAACCTCTTTTATTTTAATTTATCCAATTTTGAATAAAATAGACTATTTTATTTTAATAAAAATCTTTAATCAAAATAAACTCCTTTATTTTAATTAATTATGGAATCCGAATTCAAGAAAAAAAAATCCTTTATTAAAGAAAACACGGATTCTCTTTCCTATTCACAAATAAACTCTTTTATTTTGAATAATATAAAATCTTATTTCATATCTAAATAAACTCCTTTATTTAAAGAAACATGTAATCCAATTTCAGCTCAAATTAATTATCATGGAATCCAATTTCAACTCTAATTAGTTAGCATGAAATTCAATTTTAAAATTAAAATAAACTTTTTATTTTAAAATTAAAATATTTTTTATTTTAATTATAAAATAATTAAGGTTATTATATATATATATATATATATATATATATATATATATATATATTTATAATGTCCGTGAATCCTTATTCACGTGTGATACACTTTGATATCATACTGAATCCCTTAATCATGGATGACGAAATCATAGTACCTTAGGTAATATAACTATATATTATATCATATATAATATAACTATTATAACTTAACAAATTTGCATGAACAGGATAGCGGTTTTTGAAAAAAAATACATAATTTGCGAGATATCAGATTGTTTTTTTTAAAAAAAACAGTTTCGCGAATTATTTTTTTTCTTTTAAAAAATTTTTATACAACAAAATTATGCCCAATTAAATTGTTCTAAACACATATCAAATTAAAAGTATTAATAATTTTCTTAAAAGTTTGGCTCTGATACCACTGTTAGGTTTGTAATACTCATACACGCAAAATAAACGGAAACGTGAAAAATAGAGTTTTAAAATTTTACAAACCATAAACCTAGATCAACCTTTATCCACAATTATTAATTAAACGAAAATATGAAGAATAAGAATCATACCCTTGAAAATTCGAGCTGCTTTAGGTACAAGTTCACATCCAATCCTTTTCGCATTCAACTTGAATCCACTGGGTTTGATTCCTTCCTTTGATCAATGTTAGTCACCCAAGTGTTTGACCTCTAGAGGTGATCCACCAAGGAAAAAGAAAGATTCAAGAAGATGGGTGTTTGGCAAAACTCTAGTTTTTTCTATCTCTCATAGAAAAGGGTGTACTCTCCCAACTATTAGAATTACGTATTCACGTGTTTTTTTGAAAGTGTCAAACAACCTCACCTATAATAAGACTCCTCTTATTTATAGATGTGGGCAACCCTCCTTAACAATTAAGGAATTGAGTTTTATTTTAATTAATTAAACTACTTTAATTAATTAGGCTCCTAATCTTATTGGGATTAATTAATTAAATTATTTTAATTAATTAGCCTCCTAATCTTATTAGGATATATAAGAGTACTTTTATTAATTAATTCTCAAACTCCTTTAGGAATTAAATAATAATGATAGTAATAATAATAATAATAATAATAATAATAATAATAATAATAATAATAATAATAATAATAATAATATGACTCCTCTTATTAATTTATATTTAATATTTCTAAAATATTAAATAATAAATATTAAACTATTTAATTTATTCTATCACCATAGATTAAATAAAATATACTTAATTTATTATTACGATTATGTCATTAACTACTTAAATAATTATTCTTTCTTTTATGGTGTGACCCTTTAGGTTCCCCATATTAAACCGATTGTGAATAAATCAATTAGAACAATTCTAATCTTATTTAAATAAATAAATTAAAATATAAATTTATTTAAATAAATAATATTTATTCTACAATAGGGATAAGCCTCCCTAGCGATTAACGACTTTCCAGATAATATAGATTTCAACATTAATCATAAAAGAACCTTTGAGTAAATAGTTACCGTACAATTCAATCCTTCCACCATACAATGTCCCAATTAAATATAAGACATGGAATTACTGTCAAGTTTTATTTTATTTAATTATATGTATTTCGACTCTTAAATGCACAACTCCAAATAATGTCAATTAGAAACTCCTTTCTAATTTCATTCTACCTTGTCCAAGGACTACTGGATTGTCATTTATCGAATCACATAGGACATTTTTCTTTTTTTACTAGAAGTGGTAGATTCTTTATTGATCATACATTATCTCCACGTACAACTTATTATACCCAAGCATACCCTTTGATATACCCTAAGGGTCTTAAGGAATAAGTCAAAGTATAACTCATCATACACAAGATACTATGTTGTTCTCAAGTCCAAGGATCACTTATACTACTATCACTACATGAATTCCGATTGACAAACAAGTAAAACTTCATTAGGTATTCCTTAGCGAGCCACGTTCAGTGTACTTATTCTCCAATAAACACCTACATACTTGCTTTAGTGTCTCCATACAAATGATCATGAGATCAATCATTCTCATCCAATGAGCAAGCAACGTATGTACCAATCTATCCAGATTCACTAATCCCCAATTTAGTAATCTAACGATTGGGAACTATTTTAGTTCTAAGCTTTCTAAGAATTTAGATCTCATTAGAATGATCATCATCATTATTCTAAAAGCATTATTTAAAACTATGGACTTATCACATATTATATAGCAGCATCATGTAGATAATTAAAAGTCTTTAATAAATTAATACTTTTTTATTAATAAATGAATAAGATTGTTACAAAGTATATATTTTATCATCAAACATGATTGGCTTGTGTGCATACTATTTTCAATCGATTACTCTAATCACATGAATATATGATATAAACATATTGTAAACATATACTAACATATATATCATCATTTACTCATCAATTATCAATCTCTTCAATCAAAGAGGACTTTGAAATAGTTTTTTCATATAAAATATAAGAACGTAAATTACAGTTTGGGTTGAAGAGATTACTCTGCTTGTTTGTGTATATGATTCAAAGATGATGAAGTTCTTCTCTACTTCTTCTTTAATTCACACTTTCTCTCAATTTTCTCTTTAAACTCTCTCTATATTTCTCTAAGTTTTCCTTCTGATGAATGATATAAGATATAAGTTATAAACCTGATATATAATTATACGTAGTTAAACTGACACTATCGTGGTCGGCTAATCCCTTAGTGGGTTAACTGGCCAACTCCTCCCGGGGCCATGTTTGGCTAGCCTCATAAATACTCTTTCCCACTTCATTTAATTAAACTCTTATTATATAGTTTAATAATGTCACACCCATTTAAGCAATTAATTAAATATCTTATTTAATTTAATTAAAAAAATAGAATAAATCCACATTAAATCACATAGTCACATAATTAAATTCTCATTTATTAATTATGTCAAATCATTAAATCTCTAATTAATTATTATATTAATTAGAATAACAGTATGCTTAATAAATAATTCATTTAAACAAATAAGATCAATTAAATATATACTTTGAATAATAAAATTCTCCACGTTAATTTAATCAATGTAACACATATAATTAATTAATTTACTACAACTTCATCAATTAATTATTTAATCTCAATAATTAAATCATAAAAAAATATTTAATTAATTCAATAAATATTCAAATTATATTATAAAAATCTCATTCGTCATATCTTTCTCCTCTTAAAAGAATTATGTCCCTAGAATCATGGTTCAATTAAAAATTTCATCCTATTACATTCTCTCCCTTACAAAGATTCTGTCCCTAGAATCGGTTACACATAAATTAAGTAAATAAATGTGGGTAATTCTTCATCATATGCTCTTCGAGTTCCCATGTATCTTCTTCAGCATTGTGGTTCTTCTAAATTGAAAGTAGTATGCACACAAGCCAATCACATTTGATGATAAAGCATATACTTTATAACAATCTTATTCATTTATTAATAAAAACTATTAATTTATTAAAGGCTTTTAATTATCTACATGATGTTGTTTTATAGTATGTGATAAACCCAAAGTTTTAAGCAATTCTTTTAGAATAATAATGATGATCATTCTAATGAGATCTAAATTCTTAGAAAGCTTAAAACTAAAATAGTTCCCAATCGTTGGATTACTAAATCGGGGATTAGTAAATCTGGATAGATTGGTACATACGTTGCTTGCTCGTTGGATGAGGATGATTGATCTCATGATCATTTGTGTAGAGACATTAAAGCAAGTATGTAGGTGCTTATTTGAGAATAAGTTCACTGAACGTGGCTCACTAAGGAATACCTAATAGAGTTTTACTTGCCTGTCAATAGGAATTCCTGTAGTGATAGTAGTACAAGTGATCCTTGGACTTGAGATCATCATAGTATATTGTGTATTATGAGTTATACTTTGACTTATTCCTTAAGACCCTTAGGGTATATTAAAGGGTATGCTTGGGTATAATAAGTCGTACATGAAGATAATGTATGATCAATAAAGAATCTACCGCTTCTAGTAAAATAAGAGAAATGTCCTATGTGATTCGATAAATGACAACCCAGTAGTCTTTGCCAAGGCAGAATGAAATTAGAAAGGAGTTTTTAATTTGTATTATTTGGAATTGTGCATTTAAGAATCGAAAAATATATAATTAAATAAAATAAGACTTGACAGTAATTACATGTCTTATATTTAATTGAGACATTGTATAGTGGAAGGATTGAATTGTACGGTAACTATTTACTCAAAGGTTCTTTTATGATTAATGTTGAAATCAATATTATCTGGAAAGTCGTTGATTGCTAGGGAGATTTATCCCTATTGTAGAATAAATATTATTTATTTAAATAAATTAATAATTTAATTTATTTATTTAAATAAGATTGGAATTGTTCTAATTGATTTATTCACAACCGGTTTAATATTGAGATCCTAAAGGGTCACACCATAAAAGAAAGAATAATTATTTAAGAAGTTAATGGCATAATCGTAATAATATATTAAGTGTAAGACCCCAACTTTTATAAATAAAGATGAATTTTCTATAAATATCGTTTTTGAATATTATGGAGTTAATTTGATATAATGTTATAGTTGTGGGTAATATTTATAAATTTTACAAAGTACGCAAGTTGTTATATAATATTCGATTGGTCGGGGAATATTCGTACAACGGCACAATCATTGGTGGACCCCACAATAGAATTATTGTCAGATTGAGAAAACGACAAAAATATTTTATTAAAAATAACGACGAAAATTTTACCATTAATACTGTTAAACTACTCGGTAATAAAAGTACAGTAATACGTGTGGTTGCATTGTAACACACGGTATTGATTATTAATGCTTATGTGAGAAGTCACTCAGTTTGATTCAATTATTGTCAGTTAATAATATGAATTATTTAGCGATAATGAAGTTTTATTTTATTCGTATTATTAACGTAATAAAACAGAAACATCTTTTTATATAAAACAGAATACTTTATTAAAGTTATTTTATAAATAGAATATATTATATTTTATTTAAAAGATTTTTCTTTAAATATGGACCGTCAGATTAAAGTAATCAATCTGGACCGTTCATGGATTAGTTACTATGCATTCCATTTTTCTATAAATAACAGCTCATTCCTTCATTATTTCTTACGAATTCACTGAACTCTAGAGAGAGAAACTATAAAGAGAAACTATAGAGAGAGAGAAGAAAAGTATTCTGCTACTTAACTACTTCCTTATTTCAGTTCTTCTTTAAAACGGTAAGGGGTGTTATTCTTTCTTATTCATGAAGAGAACTGTTATTATTCCATTTCTTATTATTCTATTGGAATAACCTGTATACGCGGTCTACCCTATACTTGGTGACATTCTTCTATTATTCTGTTGGAACATCCTGTCTGTGTGTTTTACACCGGACCTGGTTCCGTCTTGTTATTATTCTGTTTGAATATCCTGTCTGTGTGTTTTACACCGGACCTGGTTCCATTATTTATTATTCTGTCGGAATATCCTGTCTGTGTGTTTTACACCGGACCTGGTTCCATTATTTATTATTCTGTCGGAATATCCTATCTGTGCGTTTACGCCGAACCTGGTTCTATTATTTATTATTCTATTGGAATAACCTGTCTGTGCGGTCTATCGCATGCCGGGTGATTTCTTTTGTTATTCCATTCTTTATTATACTCAGTTGGTTAAGTTTTGACTTCTATACTCCATGAAATTAGTGGAATATCCTTGATAATTACGGTTCATCCAGTATTTTTTCATGAAAATATTCTTCTAAGAATTCTTGAATTTTACTCCACAAAGCAGTATCATGTTGACAATTTGGACGTTGTTAATTCTTGGATAAATTAATTCTTGAACTTGTTTTATTGAATTCTTATATCATTGTCATCATCCTCATGTTTATAAAATGTTGAAAGTCATCTGTGGCCTGTAGTGCATAGATGGACTTGGTATGATTATGACCAGGGATTATTCGGTATAATCATGACCGTAATGTTACAAATGATGTGGTAAAAGTCCTCATTGACCGCAGTACGCTGCAAAGTTTAACGAGCTGGCGAGGTTCGCACCTCATCAAGTCGACACTGAGGAGAGAAAGACGAGGAGGTTTGAGCAAGGCCTCAAACCATGGCTATACAGCAGACTTTCGGTGCTGCAGACGAACAGTTTCGCGACTCTCCTGGAGAAAGCTATAATCGCTGAGGGTGGAAGTGAAGCCCTAATGAAGTTCAACAAGGAGAAAAAGAAGAAGACTGAAGGAGGAAACCGTGGAGAAGGCAGCAACAACAATGATGCAAATAAGAGGAAGTGGAACAGCAACAACAATAATGTCAACTCGGGAAACCCTGGGGACAAACCAGAGGAAGCAAAGAAGAGAACTGAGGCGTGCAAGGAGTGTGGAAGGATTCACTCGGGGGCATGTCTAAAGGGGAAGAATGTCTATTTCAATTACGGGCAGGAGGGGCACATCTCTCCCAACTGCTCTGCACCGAAGAGAAATGGATGTTTCAACTGTGGAGCATTAGATCATCAGGCAAGGAGCTGCCCAAAGAAGAACTCAGCATGAGGAAATGGAGGGAGAGGACCAAGCGGTGGAACTCTCACAATTGGTGGACCACCAACTCAGAATCGACCAACAGCAAGGACTTTTAACATGACGGTTCAGGATGCGGTTGTATCCAGGGACGTGGTTTCAGGTATCATTCCGATCAATGATATATCTGCTTACATATTATTTGATTCGGGTGCTACTTGTTCCTTCGTTTCGCATGAATTCTCCCAACGATTAAACTTACCTCAGGAAGAATTAGACTATCCTATAAACATAGAAGTTGCTAATAAGGAAGTCATTCCCGTTAACCATGTCCATAGGAATTGCGTTGTAGATATCAGGGGATATAAGTTACCTGTGGACTTAATTCCAATTCAATTAGGAGAATTTGATATAATTCTAGGGATGGATTGGTTATTTAACCATGGAGCGATGATAGATTGCCAGAAAAAGTGTATAAACCTTAAGACTCCCGAGCAGTCTAAGTTAATGTTCTATGGGAATAGGTCACCGAGACACTCGAGCTGTCTGACGATGATGCAAGCGAGGAAGTTACTAAAAAAGAGATGTGTAGGTTATTTGGGCCATATCGTCGATACTCATAAAGTAGGGTTAGAAATGGGACAAATACTAGTAGTGAATGGATTTCCAGATGTATTCCCAGAAGAATTGCCAGGCCTTCCACCGGATAGAGAGGTCGAATTCGTTAGATTTAGTACCGGGAACGACACCGATTTTGAAAGCCCCGTACAGAATGGCACCGGCAGAGATGAAGGAGCTGATGTTACAGTTGCAGGAATTATTGGATAGGAAGTATATTCAACCAAGTTTGTCTCCATGGGGAGCACCAGTGTTGTTTGTGAAAAAGAAGGACGAGTCGATGAGACTGTGCATCGATTATCGAGAACTGAACAAGGTGATGATCAAGAACAAGTACCCGTTACCTAGGATAGATGACCTGTTTGATCAGTTGAAGGGAGCGAAATATTTTTCCAAAATCGATTTGAGGACGGGGTATCACCAGTTGAAGGTGAGAAAAGAGGATGTACCTAAGACAGCATTCAGAACTCGTTACGGTCACTACGAGTTTCTAGTAATGTCGTTCGGGTTAACAAACGCGTCGGCAGCATTTATGGACATGATGAATCGGGTATTCAAATAGTATTTAGATAAATTCGTAGTTGTGTTCATAGATGATATCCTGATCTTTTCCAAGACTCAGGAAGATCATGCTGAACATTTAAGATTAGTATTGCAAGCATTGAGAAGGGATAAATTATACGCAAAATTTTTGAAGTGCGAATTCTGGTTAGAAAAAGTTCAATTTCTGGGTCACGTGATCGACAAGGACGGAATCTCTGTGGATCCAACAAAGGTGGAAGCGGTTCAGAATTAGGAACAACCAAGGACATCGACGGAAGTAAAAAGTTTCTTAGGATTGGCGGGCTACTACAGACGGTTCATTCAAGATTTTTCGAAGATAGCAGGAACATTGACGAATTTAACGAAGAAGTCGGTGAAGTTTGTCTAGACTGAGAAGTGTGAAGAGAGTTTTCGAGAACTCAAGAAGAGATTGAGTGAGGCACTGGTATTGTCGTTACTAGACGATACAGGTGACTTCGTGATTTTCAGTGATGCGTCACACAAGGGGCTTGGATGTGTGCTTATGCAACATGGTAAAGTCATTGAGAACGCATCGCGCCAATTGAAAGATTATGAGAAGGGATCTCCTACCCATGACCTGGAATTGGCAGCGGTAGTATTTGCCCGCAGGATTTGGAGACACTATTTATATGGTGTGAAGTGTGAAATATACATGGACCATAAAAGTCTGAAGTATATTTTCACGCAAAATGAGTTAAATATGAGGCAAAGAAGATGGTTAGCGCTAATAAATGATTACAATTGCGATATTTTGTATCATCCGGGGAAAGCGAACGTGGTAGCGGATGCGTTAAGCATAAAGGGCAGTGGTAGATTGGCAATGCTAATAGCTCAGGAGGAGTTAATCAAGGAGATGGCCAGTTTGGAGCTAGAGATAAAGAGGCCGAGAGAGCCAGATGGGAAATTGTTCGCAGTGGAGGTTCGTCCGACTCTATTGGACAAGATCAAGAAAGCACAAGGCGGTAATGAAGAATGTGAGAAAATGAAGAAAAGAATTTCTGACGGAGAGGAGCTTAAATTCAGCATGGGTGGTGATGGTCTGTTAAAATTTGAGGAGAGAAATTGGGTGCCAGCGGTATCTGAGTTAAAGGAAGAAATCTTGCAGGAAGCTCGTAGTTCAAGTTATTCAATCCACCCGGGAAACACAAAGATGTATCAAGATCTCCGCCAACATTATTGGTGGCCCAATATGAAAAGAGAAGTCGCAGAGTGCGTCAGCAAGTGTTTAACATGCCAGCGAGTTAAGGCGGAACATCAGAAACCGAGCGGGTTACTTCAACCTTTAGAGATTCTGGAATGGAAGTGGGAGCATATCATGATAGATTTTGTGGTAGGACTTCCAACTACGCAGAAGGGTTACGATGCAGTGTGGGTGATCATCGACCGATTGACCAAGTCAGTGCATTTCTTACCAATCAAGATCAGATATATCTTGGATTAGTTGGCTAAGCTTTATATCAAAGAGATCGTTTCCAGGCACGGGGTACCAGTTTCAATTGTGTCAGATCGTGACCCGCGGTTCACAGCAAATTTCTGGAGAAGTTTTCAAGAACGTATGGGAACGCAACTGAGGTTGAGCACCGCGTATCATCCTCAAACAGATGGGCAGAGCGAGAGGACTATTCAAACGTTAGAGGACATGCTGAGAGCATGTGTGATGGATTTCAAAGGGAGTTGGGATGACCACCTACCATTGGTGGAATTTGCATACAACAACAGCTACCATGCGAGCATTGGGATGTCACCTTATGAAGCTTTATATGGAAGGAAATGCTGAACGCCATTGTGCTGGGATGAAGTAGGAGAACGTCAACTACTAGGGCCAAAATTGGTACAGCAAACTGCGGATGTGATCAAAACTATTCGAGCGAGGCTAGTGACGGCTCAGGATCGACAGAAGAAATATGCTGATCAACATCGGTAACAACGAGACTTCGACGTTGGCACTTATGTGTTTTTGAAAGTGTCACCTTGGAAAGGGAAAATGAGATTTGGGAAGATGGGAAAACTTAGTCCTAGATTCATAGGACCCTTTGAAGTGTTGTGACGAGTCGGTGAGGTAGCTTATGAAATAGCTTTACCTCCGGAGCTAGAACATATACACAACGTGTTTCACATTTCAGTTCTACGACCCTATAAGCGGGATTACAAGCATGCCATAGAGTTTGAACCTATTCAATTTGAAAAATACTTAACCTACGAAGAGGTTCCAATGCAAATAATTAATAGAAAAGAACAAGTCTTAAGAAATAAGATAATACCTTCTGTTAAGGTAGTATGGAGGACCCACAACGCCGAAGAGGCTACGTGGGAACTCGAGAAGAAAATGATAAAAAATTACCCTATTCTCTTTGTTTGATGTGTAATGATTCCGGGGACGGAATCCTTATAAGGGAGTGTGAATGTAATAACCGAGATTTTCCATGTAATTTAACAATTTTAATAAACGAACTTATGTGAAATTCTTATGTGATAATTATTTACTACATGTATCTATGTTTACTTAGATGTTATGTGATGAGATGTGTTTGAATGGTTGGTTCCATTTAATTCAACTATTTAAAATGGGAAAGAATGGAATTAATTCTAATTAATTTCGTGGGATGACTTTAAAACATGACTTTGAGTTCGGAGCGGAATTTAGTGACGCAGACAGCGTATTTGAGTCCAGAACGTCGAAATTAGTCAGGATAGACTGTAACCACGAAAATGCGTCACGGTTGACTTTTTGGTCAAAGTCAACTGGTTGACTTTTTCGGGGAAAAAGTCAACTACGAATCTTGAAGTTGATTTTGACGAAATGGATAGTTCCATGACGTCCGGGATGTCGACTTTAATGGGAATCGATATAAGTATCGAAAACGTTTTGCTACGAGGGGCAAAATGATCAAAATGATTATTAATTGATTAAAGGATTAAAATAATGTTTTTATTTACATAAAGTTCAGTTGCTGGGAGCCCTTGTGACAATCTATATGGGACAAGGGAGGGAGTATACGTACTATAAGGATTGTTGAGGGAGAGAGGGTTATTCTTGTGTTATTAAACAAAAAACCTTTCATTTTCTTAACTCCTACCCATAATTAGCCTAATGAATTGTGAGTGTAATGATATCTGATCATGGGGGAGTTGTAATGGGCTGGAGATTTCAGTTTCATTACACTATATATGAGGTATATACATTCCATCTAAGCCTCTTCTTCCTTTCACAACAACTCTCTAACTAGAGAGCAAAAATAAAGAAAAGAGAAGAAATATTGAGGGTTTTAGAGTGGTTCAAGGTGGGCTATGAATTTTGGAGAATCTTGCAAGCAAGGAAGGTGGTTATCAAGCTCCAATCAAGAAGAATTCGCAACCAAGGTAAGCTATGAGACCCACTTGTATGTTCTTGAGGAAAAATAGTAAAAAATGCATGTATAGCTATGATAAATATTTTGTTTTGGCTTGGTGATGCCATGATTTCGTGTATTACTGCTATGTGGATGATAAGAATGAAAATTCTGGTATATAACATGTTACTATTACATAAAGAATCATAGAAGTCATGTATGCATGCTAACTATTTGATAAAATACCTCTTAGTTGCTAAGTTGATCAAAACATGAAAAGTTTGAGGGTTTGATTGTTGTAACATGTGAATATATGTTAGTAAATATGGACTGGACAGTAGGAATCAAATCCATGCATGCTAGAATCAAAATCACGATTTTCTCAAAAGTTAGGTTAAACTAGTTTGCATGAGTTTTCAGAATTTTCGGTCGCTTGGAATCATGTCTTCGGTAATCCGTTTAGTGCATATAGTAATTTTGTAAAATAATATGTAGCATGAAGTATAATCAGTCCAAATTTCATTCGGATCGAAGCTATATTGAGTGAGATATGAAAATCGTAAGCAAGCATGTAGAAACCGAAAAAAAAATATGAACTGCTGACCCTAAGAAAAAATTCGGGGCTGGCAATAGTTTCCAGAAAATTGTGGGCTTTTGGGTTATTACATTACACTGAATAAGCTTTCCATAGACTCCAGAACGGACTAATTCCGACTGCGGAGCAAGAAGTTATGACTTTTCAAAGTAGTTGTGTCAAATCTGTCCAACAAATTCGGAGCAGTCCTCTTACACGGATTTTCTGGAATTTTTTGCTTGGAATTTGAAGATGGTCCATGAACGAAAGTTGTAGCCCCAGAAGTCAGCTTCGCGTGGGTATAAGAATCGCTCAAAAATGTTTTAAAACGAATGAGTTATGACTGTTTTAGCGAGGTATGGTAAAAAAAATAAAATAAAAAACTGTTATGTTTGGGCATTTTTTTAAGTCTGTTTTGGGCTGCCTATGATGTCTAAAATGGGTGGAATATATTTTCTAAATATATTCTCTTATGATGTTTATAGCATATCTAATAAGAGACCCTTATACTTCAAACTAGATTGTGTATGAATGGTGATTAACGAGACACATGTGATTAGGTTATGTGAAGGTTAATTGCTAGCGTTAATTGTAGAAGGCTTATCAGGCAAGTTTCCTAACCCTAATTTCTTTTGGGTATTTATTAAATCTTTACTAATATTATCGTAGTAAGGGTAAGTATGGGACTTGTGTTAGTTATTTATTCGTGCAAGTTTCTTCATTGAAAAGTCATACAAACTTCAATTATCTTGCAAGCTTATCGATGATCATTCAGTTATTAATTTAACTGCCATATGTTTAAATTTCATTTCATTATCGAACTGTTCTAAGTATGTTCCTGGCCTTTGTTTCCGGCTAGTTATTATTGATGGAAAAAGTGATTTAAAACAAATCTTTCGAAGCTATTAAATGTTTACCAATCCAAATTGCTTTGGTTCGGTCTCACATGATTACTAAGACGAACAACATGAATAAACGGGCAAACAGATGTTGGGCAAATAGTCCCATTTCGCTTATGCAGCTTAAAACTTAATACTTGTGCACAATGTAGGGTACAATAGGCTGATCACCTGGCGTACTTGCAGAGACCGTTTATAGTCTATTAGATTGTTAAACCGTCTGATGATTTTTGATGAAAGAAAATATGTTCAGGGTATTTTACACCCCTTAGTATGATATTGAAAATTCTTAAATGGCGTACTTGATTAGGCTGATGATTAGGCTGATCACCTGGCGTACTTGATGTTCCTATTTAACACTTGATAATCTTTTCAACTGTTGAGGTTTAACTATTTAACTACTGTCACTCCTGATGTATGTTTTCAGATTTCTGTATATACTTACTGGGCAATTCGTGCTCATTCTTGTTTAACCTTTCAGTTAAGGGTGAGAAGGCTGAGGGTTCGGGCAAGGACAAGGGAAAGTCCAAGATGAAGTGATGCTAATGGTTATGTACTAAGTTAATTATTTCCGCATATGTGTAATGTAGCGATAAACGCTAAGACTAAGTTTCAGTATGTTTTAAGGTTGTAAAGACTTGGGATTTTATTTCGACTATTTATGTAATGGGTAATATAGTATTATTATTATTGTTAAAGTTTACTTAGATAGATGATGTTGTATGTTGTATCGTGAGCACCCAGTCCTGTAATCGATGTTACACGGATTTGGGGGCGTCACAGTCGCCTTCTAGCATGATAAAAATAATAGAGTATCAATTAATTATTATAAGTTTGTTGTGTCACCACAAGACTTATCTTAATTCTTTGAGATGTTAATTTTATCACATTTGATGCTTATAAAGAAAATTGAACAATGTTGTTTTGTTGTGTCACCACAAGGATAATATTTTTCTTTTTGGAATATATAGAGTGCTAGGTTGGACTTAACTTGGATAATTTTGATTCGGATGTGCCACCACTTGATCAAAATAATCTAAGAGGCAAAATACAAGGAGTTGTATAGTTGATGTAATTGACAGGAGTTGTTTACTTATTTATTTATATATAGTTTGTTATGTCACCACAAGGCTATATACATTAGAAATGAGATCCTTAATCTCACTAGCAAATCTTTAATTAGATTTTGCCGAACTATATAAGTGAGGGTAATATAGTTTGAAGAAAATAGTGGGAGATACCAATTTAAAACAAGACCTAATTTATTTTGGTAATTAATAAAAGAATGTATGCTAAAATGTTATTTATTACAAATTCATTTACAAAATTTTACAATGTCTAAATTACTATCACTGCGTAGCATATTAGATGCTAATTTAATCGGACCGTATTAAACGGATTGGTTAAGGAAATTGAGAATAGTTCTCACGGCTGAAAAGCTATCTTATGTCCTTAATACGCCTATCCTTGCAATGGTTGCAAACAATACCTCCGAGGTAAAGATTGCTACTTTTAGAAAGTGGAAAGATGATGCACAGTTGGCTCAATACATTATGCTCGCATCCATGAGTAACAAGCTTCAGCGTCAACATAAAACTATGGATGCGCCTACTATATTCCTGCACATCAAGTAGTTGATGGTGAGGAAAGTAAGACTGATAGATATCAGATATCTAAGGAGCTCTTATGATCTAGAATGACTGATGACACTACATTATAGACAAAAGTCCTTAACATGATCAATTTGATTGAACAATTAGGACAACGGGTTTTGAGACAAGATTTGATCTTTCACTCACTCCCGGATTCTTCTCACAATTGTTGTGAATTTTTCATATGAACAAGCTAGATATCAGCCTCGCTGATTTGCTTAACATATTGAAAAAGGTTGAGTCACTTTCCAACCAAGAATGACCATGTCTTACTGGTAGGGGCCAAAGGATCTTCTGAAAAGAAGAACGATCCAAAGAAGGTAAATAGAAAGGCAAAAACAAATGATAATAAGAACAAAACTGATACGGATAGCAAAGGAGTTTGCTTCCACTGCAATAAGCCTGGACACTAGAAAGAAACTGCAAGAAGCATCTTGCAGAGGATAACCAGAAAAAGCTTAGTGAAGTTTCGGTTACATATATTATTTTGTTCATGATTGAAATAAATTTTTCTTTAAGTCAAGGTTCTACTTGGGTATTGGATACCGACTTTGGTTATCATAAATATAGATTTATGAATGGACCAAGCAGAAGTAGAAAGCTAAACAAAGATAAGTAATCCTACGTGTGAAAAATGAAGCAAAGGTTGCTACATTAGCAATAGGAACTTATAGTTTAGTATTGCCTACGGGCAAATCTATTATGTCAATAAGTTGTTATTGTATTCTAGTTCTTGTTAGAAACATTATTTATATTTTGTTGTTAGACAATAAAATCTTTGATATTATATTTAAGAACAATTGTTGTTCTATTTATAATAATAATGTTTTGTATAGAACTAGAATATTACTTAATGAATTTTGTATACTTGACTTACGTGAAAATAATTTTACATATTGAACAAATTATTATAAGAAAAGGAGATGATCATTCAAAGAGTTGAATATTTGTATTTGATGAAATACAAGTGTGAGCTATTTGAAAGGTTCAAAGAATTCAGAAGTGAAACAAATTGGCAAATTATTAGGATTCTTTGATCGGATGAATACTTGTGCAATAAGTTTCTAAATCATCTCAAATGGTTTTCTCACAATGGACGCCTTTTAATACACAATAATTGATTGATGTATCTGAAAGGAAAAATTATACCTTGTTAGACATTGTGCGGTCCATAATAATTTTACCGACATTCCAGTAACCTTCTGGGATAATGTCCTAGAAATGGCTACATATCTACGAAAAGGTAACCTCAAAATCTGGCCCCAAGACTCCATAAAAGTTATGGACAGCGAGGATTCCTAATCTTAAGTATGTTAAGATAAAGGATTGTCCAACTTATGTAAAAAGGTTTCAAAGGATAAGCTTGGGACAAAATTTGACAAGTACAGATTTGTGGGACATCCTAAAGTAAGTTTAGGGTATATGTTCTATAATCCTACTTAGCAAAAGGTGTTTGTTGCGAAACACGCTACCTTCTAAGATAAAGGTGTTTATCATTGAAGGGGCTAATGGGAGGATAATAGATATTAAAGATTTCAAGAACCACAAATCACTATAAGTCAAATAAGAGGAATCTATAGATGGACCTATTGTACCACAACTGAATTGTAAATCTGGAATAGTACCGAAAATACCTGGGAGGTATGGATTCATCATAGACGATGATGATGAGGTACGCAACATAGAAGATGATGATCTAGTTACATACGATGAGGTAAGAGTTTTAGACACTCAGAGAAATGGATTGAAGCAAGCTTCTCAAAAATAGAACATTCGTTTTGATAAGACAATCAAAAAAGTTTAATTTTATCAAAAATAAAAATGAACCTAGTGTGTACAAAAGAGTCAGTGGGAGCGCTGTGACATTCCTAATATTATATATTGATATACTATGGATAAGGAATGACATACTAATGCTACAATCAGTAAAGATAAAGTTGTCTAAACATTCCTCCATGAATGATTTGAGAAGAGTATCTTAATTGGGGATACAAATCTATATAGATAGATTTAAAAGGATGCTCGGCTTAACCCTAGGAACGTATATTCATTTGATGCTAAAGTTGTGTAGCATGGAAAACTCCAAGAGATGTCTCATGTTGATGAGCCCTGGAGTGTATCTCTCTTAATAATCCCCAAAGACTCCAAAAAGAGAGATCGCATGAGTGACTATCATGTATGCAATGAAATGTACGACACCTGATGCTAATCAGTCATATTCTGGAGAAGATCACTGTAAGACAATGAAAAACATTTTAAAGTGCTTAACAGACACTAAGGACGTGATCATGTTTATGGTGGGTCTAAATTAAAACTAGAGGGCCTAACAGACTCAAGTTTTTCAGACAGGCCAAGACGACAGAAAATCCACTTTAAGGTAAAGGGTTACCTTGAACAGTGGTGCAGTGAATTGGAAATATTCCAAACAGCAAAGAGTTACTAGTTTAGTGATAAAGACAAAGTATATAGATGTAAGTGAAGCTACAAGTTGATTGTTTGGATAAAAAATTTATTACAGAACTAGGAATAGTTCCTAAGCCTCATCTTAGATCTAAACATGTGTTGTGGCACTTTCATTTGATTATAGGAATCATTGAAATATTGGAAATCACTATAGAGATAGTGGACTCTCAAGAACAACATTACATATCCATTAACTAAAGCTTATCCAACAGCAGAATAATCGTCACTTAGAGAAGAAGGGTATGAGATACCATGACGATTGGCTTTAGTGCAAGTGGGAGATTGAAAGTAGTATGCACACAAGCTAATCATGTTTGATGATAAAGCATATACTTTGTAACAATCTTATTCATTTATTAATAAAAAATATTAATTTATTAAAGGCTTTTAATTATCTACATGATGTTGTTTTATAATATGTGTTAAACACATAGTTTTAAGCAATGCTTTTAGAATAATGATGATGATCATTCTAATGAGATCTAAATTCTTAGAAAGCTTAAAACTAAAATATTTCTCAATCGTTGGATTACTAAATTGGGGATTAGTAAATCTGGATAGATTGGTACATACGTTGCTTGCTCATTGGATAAGGATGATTGATCTTATGATCATTTGTGTGGAGACACTAAAGCAAGTATGTTGGTGCTTATTAGAGAATAAGTTTACTGAACGTGGCTCACTAAGGAATACCTAATGGAGTTTTACTTGCCTGTCAATAGGAATTCCTGTAGTGATAGTAGTACAAGTGATCATTGGACTTGAGATCATTATAGTATCTTGTGTATGATGAGTTATACTTTGACTTATTCCTTAAGACCCTTAGGGTATATTAAAAGGTATACTTGGGTATAATAAGTCGTACATGGAGATAATGTATGATCAATAAAGAATCTATCACTTCTAGTAAAAGAAGAGAAATGTCCTATGTGATTCGATAAATGACAACCCAGTAGTCATTGGCCAATGCAGAATGAATTTAGAAAGGAGTTTCTAATTTGCATTATTTGGAGTTATGCATTTAAGAATCGAAAAATATATAATTAAACAAAATAAGATTTGACAGTAATTTCATGTCTTATATTTAATTGGGACATTGTATGGTGGAATGATTGAATTGTACGGTAACTATTTACTCAAAGGTTCTTTATGATTAATGTTAAAATCTATATTATCTGAAAAGTCGTTGATCGCTAGGGAGGCTTATCCCTATTGTAGAATAAATATTATTTATTTAAATTAATTAATAATTTAATTTATTTATTTAAATAAGATTAGAATTGTTCTAATTGATTTATTCACAACCGATTTAATATGGAGAACCTAAAGGGTCATACCATAAAAAGAAGAATAATTATTTAAGAAGTTAATGGCATAATCGTAATAATGTGTTAAGTGTATTTAATTTAATCAATGGTGATAGAATAAGTTAAATAACTTAATATTTATTAGTTAATATTTTGGATATATTAAATATATAAATTAATAAGAGGAGTCTTATTAATATTATTACAATTATTATTATTTTAATTTCTAAAGAGGTAGAAATTAATTTAATATTAGTACTCTCATTTATTCCTAATAAGATTAGGAGGCTAATTAATTTAAAGAGTTTAATTTATTATTCCTAATAAGATTGAGAGCCTAATTAATTAAAATAATAATTAATTCCTTAATTGTTAAGGAGGGTTGCCTACATCTATAAATAAGATGAGTCTTATTATGGGTGAAGAGTTGTTGTTGACTTTTTGACAACAGACGTGATTCTAATTGTTGGAGAGTATATCATTTTCTATGAGAGATAGAAAAACTAAGATTTTGTCATACACCCATCTTCTTGAATCTTTATTCTTTCTTGGTGGATCACCTCTAGAAGCCAAACACTTGGGTGGCTAACGTTGATCAAAGGAAGGAACCAAACCTGGTGGATTCAAGTTGAACGCGAAAAGGATTGGAGGTGAACTTGTACCTGAGGAAGCTCGAATATTCAAGGGTTTGATTCTTGTTCTTCATATCTTTTCGTTTAATTAATAATTGTGCATAAAGGATGATCCAGGTATATGGTTTGTAAAATTTTAAACTCTGATTTTTACACATTTTCGCTTATTTTGTGCAATTTGATTGCGTTCATGAATATTACAAACCTAATATAAATTACCTTAACATAAGGTATTACTTTATTTCTGTGAACTTGCTCTTTCATGTCAACAATCTGAACAAGAATTTCTCCATAGGTTAAGTCTTTCTCAAAATGTAGGTGTTCATATTCAATCACATGTTTGTAATCGGGTTTGTAGGGTCATAAAACTGAAATATGGAAGACATTGTGGATATTCTCTAGCGCCGAAGGTAAGGCTACTTCATATGCAACATCTCCAATTATTCGCAGAACCTCAAGGGGTCCAATAAACCTCTGGCTTAATTTTCCCTTCTTACCGAATCTGATCTTTCCTTTCTAAGGAGAGACTTTCAAGAATACAAAGCTACCGGATTCGAACTCAACATTCTAACGGTGTGGATCAGCATATTTCTTCTACCTATCCTGAGCTGCTACCAGTCTTGTCTGGATTACTTTGACTATCTCTAGTGTTTGCTGTACTAGTTCTAGTCCTGGTAACTGTCTCTCGCCAACTTCATCCCAGTAAAGTGGAGTTCTGCACTTTCTGTCGTACAACGCTTCGTAAGGTGGCATGCAAATACTAGCATGGTAACTGTTGTTGTAACCGAATTCAACGAGCGATAAGTGATCATCCCATTTTCCTTTAAAATCCATGATGCCCATTCTCAACATATCCTCCAATGTCTGAATTGTTCTTTAGCTTTGCCCGTCTGTCTGAGGGTGATATGTCGTACTCATTCTCAACTACGTCCCCATGCATTCCTGTAGTCGTTTCCAGAAGTTCGATGTAAAGCGCGGATCCTTATCAAAAATAATTAACACCGGAACCCCGTGCCTCGAAACAATCTCTTTCACATATAACCTTTCCAACTGGTCAATGTTGAATCTGATTCTGATCGGAAGGAAGTGTGCGGATTTCGTCAATCAGTCAACAATAACCCATACTGTGTCATAGCCTTTTTGAGTTATCAGAAGGCCAACCACGAAATCCATCGTAATACGTTCCCATTTCAATTTTGGGATCTCTAACGGTTGTAACAACCCACTCGACCTCTGATGTTCTGCTTTCACTTTCTGACATGTCAGACACTTGGAAACACACTCTGCAACATCTCGTTTCAAATTTGGGCACCAAAAATGTTGTCGAAAATCTTGGTATATCTTGGTACTACCAGGGTAAATCGAATATCATGAGCTACGAGCCTCGCTCAAAATGTCTTCCTTAATCTCTGGCACTGGCGGTACCCAAGCTCTGCTCTCAAATCTCAGAAGTCCCTCATTGTCTATCTTGAATCTCGGTTCGGTTCCTTCAGATATCTTCTTTTTCACTTTCTCACATTCTTCGTCATTAAGTTGAGCCTCCTTAACTTTATCCAGCAAAGTTGTAGCATCTTGCATCTGGAACAACTTCTCGTCAATCTCCACTGGATACTTCACTTTCAATTCTAGCTTCTCCATCGTTGAAATTAGCTCCTCTTGAGCGGTCAACATCATCAATTTCTCCCGACCCTTTCTACTTAAGGCATCGTTAATCACATTTGTTTTACCCGGATGGTATAAAAGCTCGCAATCATAGTCCTTAATTAATTCTAGCCACCTTCTCTGACGCATATTCAAGTCCTTCTGTGTAAAAAATATATTTCAGACTCTTGTGGTCTGTATATATTTCACACTTCTCCCCATAGAGATAGTGTCTCCAGAACTTCAAAGCAAATACCACCACAGCTAACTCTAAGTCATGGGTCGGATACCCCTTCTCATAGTCCTTCAATTGTCGTGACGCGTACGCAATGACATTGTCATTTTACATAAGCACACAACCTAGTCCCTTATGCGATGCATCACTATACAGTACAAAATTTCATGTGCTATCCGGAGGAGATAACACAGGTGCCATACTCAACCTCTTCTTAAGTTCTTGGAAGCTTTCCTCACACTTCTTTGACCAAACGAATTTCACAGCTTTCCTAGTCAAATTCTTCAATGGAGTTATGATCTTGGAAAATTCCTGAATGAATCTTCTGTAATAACTTGCCAATCCAAGAAAACTTCTCACTTTTGACTGCGTTTTTGGCTGATCCCAGTTCATCATAGCTTCGACTTTGGGGGGATCTACCGAAATTCCGTCCTTATCAATCACATGTCCGAGAAATTGTAATGCCCTAGAAAATCGAATAATTTGTAAAATAATTTATTTGAATTAATAATGAATAAACTAATATTATTTGTTATTATTATGTGTTAGTAAAATAAATGTTGTTCTATAACCTAGAAAAGTCAAAAAGTCGTAGTATTTTAACTACGTGAAGGAATTAAAGTGTTTGAATTTCTAAGACGATAATAAAAGCTTTCCGAGAAATTTTTCGAAAAATACTATTCATCGATTTCCGCTAGGAAATTATTTTTGAACTTCCGACAAATACGTAACGACATAATATCGAGGTGAGATGGATTATGTAATAATAATTCAAGTATGGAAAACGTAATATTTCGCCTGCAGACTAAATTTGAGCATGTTAGGAAAATCTAGTGTTAAGAATTTAATGTTATGATCGTATGATACGTAGGAATTGTGCGAGGTAGTGTACGAGTATGATACAAAGTATTATACGAGTATGTAGGAATGATGGTATTTTGTATATTATGATTTAGTATACGAGTTAGAATACGAGAATTATACGTATAGTATTTGTTATAAGACTTTTAGTTAAATGGAATGGACTAGTAGGAGTGTGTAAACAATTGATTAGTCCAATACAAATTAAGGTGTAAGCCCATGTGTGAGTAATGTTAAGCCCAAGAGTTGGTTTATAGGAAGTCCAAATTAATTTAATGCAAGCCCAAAGAGAAGTTATGTAATTTAAAAACTAAGCCCAAAGCTATGATCCATTGGGTAATTAGGATCCATCCAGGTTATCTTGGTGACCAAGGCTTTGTTGTGGTAACCAAGCAATAAGAGTAAGGGGCAAGTTTACTTAGGGATTAAGTATGAAATAGTAAGGAGGTTAGTAAGGAGGTGGAATAACCTCATGACCCTTTTACCCTAACTTTAGAAATTCTATAAATAGAGGAGGAGATGGCTCATTAGTTGTTTGTTAATTTCATCCAAGCTATGTAACTTAATTATTAGAGAGAATAAGCACTTATAAGTCAAACTTCCATTATTAGATCTTTAAAAAGAAGAAGCTAGTCATATAAATTAAATGATCTTATGATCTTATATTCTTCCATCTCTACCATGATAGCTTGATAGAGAAGTGATGAACGTATATGCTAAGAAAACTTAAGCAGGGATAAACTAAATGACTTAAGTATTAATAAGCCGAAAATAAGTACTTTGTCCATGAACAAGCTATGAACTAAAAAAGAACTTGTAAGACTTATATCATGTCTATATGTATGAAGAATAGTATGACAATAAGATTTAGAAATGATGGTTAGAAGGCTTTAACTATCACAAGCCATGAGAACCAAAGTTATATGAAATTTATACTTTGATAAGTAAATAAGTTCATGAATATCATGTAATGACTTAACATGAAAATAAGTTGTTGTAATATATAGGTTGAGATGTCTAATTAATGGATTGAATATATTTGGAATGATGAACAAATCACTAGTAACAATGTTTTGCCAGAATTCACACGATTCGACGATAATCGTCGAATTCATGAAATTCTCGAAATGGAAGTCAAATTTTGTGGTTGAACTTAGAAGCATTGGTTTTCGATGGAGGCAAGTCTTATTTGGCATTATAAAGTTGCGAACTCAAAAATGACCGGATTTTGACTTAGAATGAAGAAACGAGCGTTGAAAGTTCACGAACGTTTATCGTTTTAGTTAAAAATGAGCTAATAGATGAATTTTTAGTTAACAAAGTCAAATAGATAAAATTCTTGCATGAACACGTAGAGTATGTAATTTGTGAACCGTAGGCTCTTGAACAAGCCAATTCAGACTTATAACGAAGAAGTTACGAGCCCGAGAATCTCACAAAGTTAAAAATCTGTCAAACTTTTATGAGGTACAGAGTCCGCGCCGCAGCGCGACTCAAGGCATAAAGGCCCGCACCGCAACGCGAGGCTAGACCATAGTGCACTATTAGTTGGCGCCGCAGTGCGAAACAGGGAATGGTGAATGGCACCGCAGCACCGAGGCCGGGTCTTGTGCACTGCAAACCCGCGCCGCAGCGCGAGTCCAAGAAGGAAGTCTGGC
Source organism: Panax notoginseng (assembly GCA_016801055.1). Lineage (NCBI taxonomy): Eukaryota > Viridiplantae > Streptophyta > Magnoliopsida > Apiales > Araliaceae > Panax > Panax notoginseng. The sequence goes on from CM029018.1 coordinate 80,476,540, forward strand.
GCCGCAACGCCAGCCTTAGGGTTTAGACAGTAAAGAATGGTTACAAGTAGAACATGCATGGTAATTGATTAACAATGAACTAAGGAACTTAATGTAACATTATTAAGACATGTTTAAACCTTAAGTATGTTCACTTAGGGTCGAAGTAACTCAATTGCATATGAATGTAAGAACGACATAATGGAAAGTCGGAACCAATAATACCAAATCTAATACGTAATTAGATTGAGAAGAAGGGTAAGATTCTTTAGGAACCATATATGTTATTCGTGATCTAATGTGTTATGTGATGTTATCATCTACTATAGAGACCTTAAAGACTTAAAGTGTACGTGTTATAATTGTAGCAGACGCTAAAGGTAAGTGTTCTAACCCTTGTTCCAGTTCAATCTGGACAAGCTTTGTGATTCATGTATTCTTACACATGAGTTAATATCTGATGAAGTCAAAGCTAATTCTTTCGGCTAGACGTACGATATGTTAGATTTCTTATAATCTATCGTGAGGTTGCCACAACTTAAACATATATACATTTAATGAATGTAGTATTGACCAACATAGAGTACTATAAGCTGATCACCTAGACGTGCTCGTAAGCTATGCCGAACTTACGGACTTCGTGACGGGATGTCCTTTTCAAAGAACTTATGAAATGCTCATGGTCTTGGACCAGAATTGATGTTTTACCGAATATTGTTATTGTAAAATGTTTTGAATGAAAAGAAGTGCTATTTTGAATTATCAATAGTACTTCATAACTATTGTCCAGTTATTGAAGATATACGATTCCTATGTTTCAAGCATGCTAATTTTATGAGAGTTGTTGTACTTGTTGAGCTAGTTAGGCTCACTCTTGCTTGAACCATATGAATCCAGCTAAGATCAAACGGACCAACGGATCCGACAAGGATAAATGAAAGGCTAAGGTGAACCCATAGATTACTTATGTAATAGTATAGGTTTGTAATGATAATATTTTCTATTATGACCAAAGACAAATGTAACAGTTATAAAGAATCTGGGGGAATGTTAATATTATTTTGAATATATATAAGACATATTCGTTCTTTTGACGCATTTTAATTGAATGTTTATGTGAACTGTAGCACCATGTAGCACCATCTGTCGGGTTGAAAGATACCCGGATCTGAGGGCGTCACAGGTTGGTATCAAAGCATTAGGTTATAAAACTTAAGGGAGGATTTAAACCTTAAGTCATAACCTTAAAAAAAGTCAAAGAAATAAAAGATGGAAATTAACCTTATAAAAATGCATTATATATGTTATGTGTTTTTTTTTATTTTACTAACATTTACTAATCAAACTTATTTGTGTTGTGTAGATGTCAGGAGAAAATGGAATGTCTAGAGATGTACAGATAGTTAGTAAAGGATCGGTTAATCAGATAAAGATTATATCGAACCCCATAATAGCAGAGCCCGAAGTTGTAGTGGTTAAGTCTGGAGACTCAGCGAGCTTAGATCTTATGTCCGTGTTCGACGACATGTTAGAAGAAGAGGTGGAGGTAGTTTCCTTTAACCCAGTAACAATAGTAGCATAGATGGCTCCGGGGGAGTCAATGATGTCACTTTTTATGTTAGTGTTGGATAGAAACATCCATTATTACCAGGAGGTTAAGGAGCTGAAAGTAGAGCTCCAGGCTATCTCAGAGGATAAGACAGATGTGGAGTCCATGTGGGAGCAGGAGCACGATGAGAGAATTATGGCCAAGGACAAGGTCCATGAGCTGAAAAAGGAGGTCTTTGAGCTCAGGGGGGAGCTAAAGACCAAAAAGCAGAAGATAGAGAGAATGTAGCTGGTTATCCCATAAAGACAGGGCAGACGCGGCATACTATCAGCCATGATATTTTTGTCAGCCTTTCCAAGGTAGATTTTGATAATGCCTTGAGGCAGATGTGATCTAGTAGTAGCTAGAGTAGTTTAGATATGTAAATATTGTGTATCTAGTAGTGACGTAAAACCATCTTTTGTATAATAAAGGGTAGTCTTTTGTAAAATTCCAATTTTTGGAAAGTAATTGCGGGAAAGAAATGTAATCAGCTTAGGTTGTGTAATGTAATTGATGTAGTATTATACTACAATGAATCAATATAAGCCTTTTTCAGAACATATTGAGTAATGAATGTTTAAGTTATTGTTTAAATTTTGAATGATAACTAATTAACAGTAAACGAATAATAACGAAATGTGTTGTTTATTATAACAGCAAAATGTCGCTAAGAAGAGTACCATGTAATCAAGGCGCTAATGTAAATCAACCGGAGGGAGGTTCGGTTAACCCCATGCAGGAATTTGTAAATTTACTAACAGTAGCGTTTAATAGAAATGGGGCTAACATCCCCGTAAATCCTGGAGTAGTACGAGCTGCTACGTTTAAGGATTTCAAAAGCGTGGGTCCGCCAGAGTTAAAAGGAACTACGGACCCTATTGAAGCCCAAACGTGGGTGAAAGAAATCGAGAAGGCATTTGTCATAGCAAATGTCGACAAGGGCCAAAAGGTTGCCTTTGCAACCTACATGATGAAGGAAGAGGCCAACTTTTGGTGGGAGGCCAATCAGGCTAGGGGTGGGATCGAGAATCTAACGTGGGTGAGGTTCAAGGAGATATTCTTTGAGAACTACTTTCCCACGAGCATGCAGGGAAGAATGGAGATGCGGTTACTGGACTTGAAGCAAGGGGACATGACGGTTCCCCAATACGCCGCCAAGTTTAATGAACTGGCGAGGTTCACTCCATACCAAGTGGACACCGAGGTAAGGAAGGCAGGACAGTTCGAGTAGGGCTTGAAACCCTGGCTCTATAACCGTATTTCTGTGTTCTAAAGTACTTCGTTTAGGACTATTTTAGAGAAGGCGATAATCGTCGAAGGTGGTAGCTAGGCGTTGAGCCAGTACCACAAGGATAAGAAGAATAAGGAGAAAGTGGTTGGGGGAGTGAAGGTCGAAGGAGCCAACGGGAGTGGCGAAGGGTATAAACGGAAGGTGTTTAACTCTGGGAATACCGGACTGAAGAAAGGAGACCCGAAGAGGAGGATGGAGGCCTGTAAGACCTGTGGGAAGACTCATTTAGGAGTCTGTCTCAAAGGGAAGGTCGTATATTACAATTGTGGATAAGAGGGGCATATTGCACCTAACTGTCCAAGTCTGAAGAAGAACCACAAATTTTTTGTGTGTGGGTCAACTGACTATATGGCAAAGAATTGCCCGAAGAAGAGGACAGACGGGAACAAGGGCGCCAATAGCGGTAAGTTAGCTATTGGTGGTCCAGCGTAGCCAGGTAGACCGATGGCCCGTACCTTTAACATGACAGTCTAAGATGTGATGGCATCAGGGGACGTAGTCGCAGGTATTATTCCAATCAATGACCTAAATGGTTACGTGTTGTTTGACTCGGGTGCTACTTGTTCGTTTATCGCATGTGATTTTGCTAGATGATTAGGATTGCTTCCCAAAAAGTTGCCTATACCTTTTAATATTAAGGTAGCAAATGAAGAGATAATTCATGTTGAAGATATTTATAGGAGTTGTTGCGTAGACATACGGGGTTGTAAATTATCGGTAGATCTGATACCGATAAAGCTAGGAGAATTCGACGTAATTCTCGAAATGGAATCATTGGTTAACTATGGGGAAATTATAGATTGTCAGAAGAAATGTGTGAATATTAAAACATTAAGACAACCTAAGGTAGTATTTTATGGTAATAAATCGCTGGGACGTTCGTGTTTTCTTACCATGACACAAACTAGGAAACTATTAAGGAAAGGGTGTGTAGGTTATATGTGCCATGTTGTCGATACCCAGAGAGTGGGAGCGACCATGGAATAAATACCTATAGTGAGTGAATTCATGGATGTATTTTCAAGTGAATTGTCGAGTCTTCTGTCGGATAGGGAGACCTAGTTCGTAATAGACATTGTGCCAGGAGCGGCACCAGTTTCCAGGGCACCGTATCATATGGCGCCTGTGGAGATGAAGGAATTAATGGTACAGTTACAAGAACTATTGGACAGGAAGTAAATACAACCGAGTGTTTTGCCGTGGGGAGCACCGGTACTGTTTGTCAAGAACAAGGACGAAACGTTAAGACTTTGTATCGACTACCGAGAGTTGAACAAGTTAACGATAAAGAATAAGTACCTATTGCCCAGGATCGATGATCTTTTGAATCGGTTGAAAGGGGCAAAGTATTTTTCTAAAATAGATTTAAGGACGGGGTATCATCAGCTGAAGGTTAGAAATGAAGACGTACCGAAGACAGCGTTTAGGACTCGTTATGGTCATTTCGAGTTTCTGGTGATGTCATTTGGGTTAACTAATGCACCAGCTGCATTTATGGATATGATGAACAGAGTGTTCAAACAATATTTGGACAAGTTCGTCGTGGTGTTTATCAATGATATTCTAGTCTATTCTAAGATGCCAGAAGATCATGCTGAATACCTAAGAATAGTGTTGGAAACACTAAGGAAGGAGAAGTTATATGCAAAGTTTACTAAGTGTGAATTTGGCTAGAGAGGGTACAGTTTTTAGGACATGTCGTTGACCATGAGGGGATTTTAATAGATCCAGCAAAGGTGGAAGTAGTGATGAATTGGGAACAACCAAAAATGTCGACTGAGGTGCGGAGTTTCCTAGGGTTAGCGGGATACTATCAGAGATTCATTCAGGATTTTTCGAAGATAGCTACTCCGTTGACTAACTTGACAAGAAAGACGGTGAAATACGTGTGGACTGAGAAATACGAGGACAGTTTTCAAGAACTGAAGAAGAGATTAAGTGAAGCACCTGTTTTGTCATTACCCGATGACGCAGAAAATTTTGTAGTTTACAGCGATGCTTCGTATAGAGGACTTGGTTGCGTGCTCATGCAGCATGGCAAGGTCATTGCATATGCATCAACGCAGTTGAAGGATTATGAGAAAGTTTACCCTACTCATGATATAGAACTGGCCGCGGTAGTGTTTGCCTTAAAGATATGGCGACATTATCTTTACGGAGAAAAATGTGAGATATACACGGACCACAAGAGTCTAAAATATATCTTTACACAGAAGGAGTTAAAAATGAGGCAGAGGAGATGGCTGGAGTTGATAAAGGATTACGACTGTGAAATCTTGTATCACCTTAGAAAAGCCAATGTAGTTGCCGATGCTTTAAGTAGAAAGGGTCGGGAGAAGTTGTCTATGTTAACGGCTCAAACTGAGTTAATAACAGAGATGGCTAGGATAGAGATAGAGGTGAAGTTGTCGAGGGAATCGGGACAGAGACTGTTTACAACGGAGATTCAATCTACAATTGTAGAGAGAGTCAAGGAGGTGCCGCTCAAAACTGATGAGTGTGACCAGATAAAGAAGCGGTTAACCAATGAAAAAGACATAGAGTTTAATCTTGATAATGAGGGATTATTAAGATTTGAAGGAAGAATTTGGGTTCCAAATGAGACGGAATTAAAGGAGCAAGTTTTACAAGAAGCTCACAGTTTTAGGTACTCGATTCATCCTGGTAGCACTAAGATGTATCAAGACCTTCGACAGAGTTTTTGGTGGCCGCACATGAAGAGAGAGATAGCTGAGTATGTGAGTAGGTGCTTGACTTGTCAAAAAGTTAAGGCCAAACATCAATGACCTAGTGGCTTGTTGCAGTCATTGGAGATTCTGAAAGGAAAGTGGGAGCATATCACGATGGACTTTGTGGTGGGACTTCCGACTACTCAGAAGGGGTATGATGCGATTTGGGTGATAGTGGACCGGTTGACGAAGTCGGCTCACTTTTTGCTAATTCGGGTTAAGTATAACTTAGATCAGTTAGCTAAACTTTATGTTAAGAAAATTATTTCCAAACATGGAGTGCCAGTTTCGATTGTGTCAGATCGTGACCCATGATTTACGTCAAACTTTTGGAGGAGTCTGCAATAGCAGTTGAGGACGCAACTAAATTTGAGTACGGTATATCATCCACAAACCGATGGACAGAGCGAAAGGAAAATTTAGACGTTAGAAGATATGTTGAGATCTTACGTCATGGATTTCAAGGGTAGTTGGGATGATCATTTACCATTTGTATAGTTTGCGTATAACAATAGTTATCATGCAAGCATAGATTATGAAGCCTTGTACGGGAGAAAATATAGAACACCATTGTATTGGGATGAAGTGGGAGAACGTCGAATGCTAGGACCAGAATTGGTGCAGCAAACAGCGAATATAGTGAAGCTAATACGAATGCGATTGGTAGCAGCTCAAGACAGACAAAGGAAGTTTTCAGATTTGCATCGAGTAAATAGGGAGTTTGAAGTAGGCTCGTATGTATTTCTAAAGGTATCTCCCTGGAAAGGAAAGATACGCTTTGGAAAGAAGAGAAAGTTAAGTCCCACGTTTATAGGACCTTTTGAGATATTAGAAAAGGTGGGAGGGGTAGCTTACATGGTAGCATTACCTCCAGACCTAGAACGAATACATAACGTATTTCACGTATCTGTGTAACGTCCTTATAAACCGGATTATAAGCACGTAATAGAGTATGAGACTATTTAGATCGAGAAGGACTTAACGTACGAAGAGATGCCGATTCAAATCATTGATAGAAAAGAGCAAGTTCTGCGGAACAAAGTTATACCTTCAGTAAAGGTGTTATGGAAGAACCACGATACCGAAGAAGCAACGTGGGAACTTGAAAAAAAGATGAAGAAGAATCATCCTCAATTGTTTGTGTAATTTTTTTAGCGTGATTCTGGGGACAGAATCCTTATAATGGGGAGAGAATGTAACGCCCCAGAAAATCGAATAATTTGTAAAATAATTTATTTGAATTAATAATGAACAAACTAATATTATTTGTTATTATTATGTGTTAGTAAAATGAATGTTGTTCTATTACCTAGAAAAGTTGGAAAGTCGTAGTATTTTAACTACGTGAAGGAATTAAAGTGTTTGAATTTCTGAGACGAAAATAAAAGCTTTTCGAGAAATTTTCCAAAAAACATTATTCATCGATTTTCGCTCGGGAATTATTTTTGAACTTCCGACAAATACGTAACATTATAATATCGAGGTAAGATGGATTGTGTAATAATAATTCAAGTATGGAAAACGTAATATTTCGCCTGCGGACTTAATTTGAGCACGTTAGGAAAATTAAGTGTTAAGAATTTAATGTTATGATCGTATGATACGTAGGTATTGTGCGAGGTCGTGTATATGAGTATGATACAAAGTATTATACGAGTACGTAGGAATGATGGTAATTTGTATATTATAATTTAGTATGCGAGTTAGAATACGAGAATTATACGTATAGTATTTATTATAAGACTTTTAGTTAAATGGAATGGACCAGTAGGATTGTGTAAACAATTGATTAGTCCAATACAAATTAAGGTGTAAGCCCATGTGTGAGTAATGTTAAGCCCAAGAGTTGGTTTATATGAAGCCCAAATTAATTTAATGCAAGCCCAAAGAGAAGTTAAGTAATTTAAAACCTAAGCCCAAAGCTATGATCCATTGGGTAATTAGGATCAATGGGGCAACCTATAGGTGATCTTGGTGACCAAGGCTTTGTTGTGGTAGTCAAGTAATAAGAGTAGGGGGAAAGTTTACTTAGGGATTAAGTATGAAACAGTAAGGAGGTTAGTAAGGAGGTGGAATAACCTAATGACCCTTTTACCCTAACTTTAGAAATTCTATAAATAGACGAAGAGATGGCTCATTAGTTGTTTGTTAATTTCATCCAAGCTAAGCAACTTAATTGTTAGAGAGAATAAGCACTTATAAGTCAAACTTCCATTGTTAGATTTTCAAGAAGAAGAAGCTAGTCATACAAGGTAAATGATCTTATATTCTTCCATCTCTACCATGATAGGTTGATGGAGAAGTGATGTTCAAACTTAAGAAGGGATAAGCTAAATGACTTAAGTATTAATAAGCCGAAAATAAGTACTTTGTCCATGAACAAGTTATGAACTAAAGAAGAACTTGTAAGAATTATATCATGTCTATATGTATGAAGAATAGTATGATAATAAGATGTAAAAATGATGGTTAGAAGGCTTTAACTATCACAAGCCATGAGAACCAAAGTTATATGAAATTTATACTTTGATAAGTAAGTAAGTTCATGAAGAACATGTAATGACTTAACATGAAAATAAGTTGTTGTAATATGTAGGTTGAGATGTCTAATTAATGGATTGAATCTATTTGGAATGATGAACAAAACACTAGTAACAACGTTTTGTCAGAATTCATACGATTGGATGATAATCGTCGAATTCATAAAATTCTCGGAATGGAAGTTGGATTTTGTGGTTGAACTCAGAATTTGTGGTTTTCGATGGAGACAAGTCTTATTTGGAATTATAGAGTTGTGGACTCAAAAATGACCAGATTCCTACTTAGAATGAAGAAACGAGCGTTGAACGTTCACGAACGTTTATTGTTTTCGTTAAAAATGAGCTAATAGATGAATTTTTAGTTAACAAAGTCAAATAGATAAAATTCTTACATGAACACATAGAGTATGTAATTTGTGAACCGTAGGCTCTTGAACGATCCAATTCGGACTTATAACGAAGAAGTTACGAGCCCGGGAATCTCACAAAGTTAAAAATCTGTAAAAATTTTCTGAGGCAGGCACAGAGTCCGCGCCACAGCGCGACTCAAGGCATAAAGGCCCAAGCCGCAGCGCGAGGCCGGACCATAGTGCACTATTAGTTGGCGCCGCAGCGCGACACAGTGAAGGGTGAATGGCACCGCAGTGCCGAGGCCGGGTCTTGTGCACTGCAAACCTACGCCGCAGCGCGAGTCCAAGAAGGAAGTCTGGCGCCGCAACGCCAGCCTTAGGGTTTAGACAATAAAGAATGGTTACATATAGAACGTGCATGGTAATTGATTAACAATGAACTAAGGAACTTAATGTAACATTGTTAAGACATGTTTAAACCTTAAGTATGATCACTTAGGGTTGAAGTAACTCAATTGCATATGAATGTAAGAACGGCATAACGGAAAGCCAGAACCAATAATAACAAATCTAATACGTAATTAGAATTAGAAGAAGGGTAAGATTCTTTAGGAGTCGTGTATGCTATTCGTGACCTAATGTGTTATGTGATGTTATCATCTACTGTAGAGACCTTAAAGACTTAAAGTGTACGTGTTATAACGGTAGCAGACGCTAAAGGCAAATGTTCTAATCCTTGTTCCAGTTTAATCTGGACAAGCTTTGTGATTTATGTATTCTTACACATGAGTTAATGTCTGATGAAGTCAAAGCCAATTCTTTCGGATAAACTTACGATATGTTAGATTTCTTATAATCTATCAAAGTATTGTTAATGTTTTACCAAACTATATTGGTGGGGTATTCAAATGAAGACTGAGTATGCTAAATTGTTTTGTCGTCAAACGATAGGCACGTGAGGTTGCCACAACTTAAACGTACATACGTTCAATGAATGTAGTGTTGATCAACATAGAGTACTATAGGCTGATCACTTAGACGTGCTCGTAAGCTATGCCGGACTTATGGACTTCGTACCGGGATGTCCTTTTCAAAGAACTTATGAAATTCTCATGGTCTTGGACTGGAATTGATGTTTTACCGAATAATATTATTGTAAAATATTTTGAATGAAAAGAAGTGTTATTTTGAATTATCAATAGTACTTCATAACTATTGTCCAGTTATTGAAGATATACGATTCCTATATTACAAGCATTCTAGTTTTATGAGAATTGTTGTACTTGTTGAGCTAGTTAGGCTCACTCTCAAGAACCATATGAATGCAGCTAAGATCGAACAGACCGAAGGATCCGGCAAAGATAAAGGAAAGGCTAAGGCGAACCCGTAGATTACTTATGTAATAGTATAGGTTTGTAATGATAATATTTGCTATTATGACCAAAGATAAATGTAACGGTTATAAAGAACCTGGGGGAATGTTAATATTATTTTGAATATATATAAGACATATTCGTTCTTTTGAGGGATTTCAATTGAATGTTTGTGTGAACTGTAGCACCGTGTAGCACCGTGTAGCACCATCTGTCAGGTTGGAAGATACCCGAATTTCTGGGCGTCACAGAAATTGTACTCGCTCAATCCAAAATTCACATTTTAAAAACTTAGCATACAACTTCTCCCTTCTCAATGCCTCTAACGTTACCTTATGATGCTCTACATGTTCTTCCTTGGTCTTCGAGTATAAAAAATGTCATCGATAAATACCACCACAAATTTATCCAAAAATGACTTGAACACTCTGTTCATTAGGCCCATAAATGCTGCAGGAGCATTCGTTAGACCGAATGACATCACTAAAAATTCGTAGTGACTATATCGAGTCCTAAATGTTGTCTTTGGAACATCCTCTGGCCTCACCTTTAGCTGATGATAAACACTCCTTAAGTCTATATTTGAAAAGTATCTCTCTCCTTTCAATTGATTAAACAGGTCGTCAATCCTCGGTAATGGATATCTATTCTTAATCGTGACCTTATTCAGTTATCTATAGTCAATGCAGAGCCGCATCGTCCCGTCCTTCTTCACAATAACATCGGTGCTCCCAACAGCGATACGCTCAGTTGAATGTATTTCTTGTCCAGTAACTCTTTCAGTTGTACCATCAATTCTTTCATCTCTACCGGAGCCATTTGGTATGGTGCCTTCGATATTGGAGCCGTTCCTGGTGCCAAATCGATCACAAACTCAACCTCTCTGTTTGGCAAAAAGCCTGGCAGATCGTCCAGAAATACATCTGCGAAGTCCCTCACTACTAGTATCTCCTCTATCTTCGGGTTCTCTTTACGACTATCGATTATGTAGGCTAAATATCCTACACAGCCTTGTCTTAACAACTTGTTGGCCTGCATCATTGTTAGACAACTTGCTTGTCTAGGCGACTTGCTGCCATAAAACACAACCTTGACAGAGTCATAAGGTTAATACATTTCTTTAGGCAATCAATTACAACTCCGTAATTGAACAACCAATCCATTCCTAGAACGACGTCAAATTCCCCAAGTCTGATAGGGATAAGATCTATGTTCATAATGTTACTCTTAATATCCACCCTACAGTTCTTGTGTACCAATTTAATAGGGATCACTTCTCTATTTGCAATCTCTATGTTCATGGGGTATTCTAACTCGTCCTTAGGAAATTCTAAGTTTTTAGCAAAGTCATCAGATAAAAATGAACAAGTAGCACCCGAATCAAATAATACATAAGCATTAAATTTATTGATCGGAATAATACCTGACACCACATCGTAAGACTGCACAACATCCTACACTGTTATGTTGAATATCCTAGCGGTTGGTCGGTTGGTTGTGATTGGTCCCGTGATGGTTAGAGCATTTCTACCGCTATTTCCCTTGTTTCTTAATGTTCCTGCCCCTCCAGATCCTTTCTTGGGATAGTCCCTAGCCAAGTGGTCTTTTGACCTATATGTGAAGCAGGCGCCCTTCTTTGGGTTAGGGAAGTTAGGTGCTATATGACCTTCCTGACCACAATTGTAGCTAACTCTTTCCCTTTTATACAGACCCTCAGGTGAGCTTTCCTGTAGGTCGGACACGTTTCAATCCTCTTTTTTTGACCTCCTTGCTGATTTCCAGTTGATGAGTTGTCAGTCCACCTCCTCTTTTGATTGTTACTTCCTCCCGTGTTGCTGCCACTCACATTTTTATTTCCTTAATTTCACTCTTCTTCTTCTTCTGATCCTGATTGTACTTGGTCACCTCACCGCTCCCACCTTCAGCGAGGATGGCCTTCTCAAGTACTCCAGTAAAAGTGTTCATGTGACACCCCCAAATCTCGATACTTCATTACCTCAAGATTTGGTGTTCACGTAATCAAAACATTCATTTCTAACTACCCAATCATAATAGAATTGAATAATAAAAGAAAACCTTCCCATACAGGATTAAACTTAAATAAAAGAAATCTCCCAGGTTATCCAACCTTTAACAATAATCATTCAAATACGGAAAATTAAATAACTTCATTACAATCTTTAAATCAAATTCTGAAAGTAAACTATCAAAACTATTACAAGTCTTCATCATTTATTCATCTTTCCTTTTCCCTTACTGGTACTAGGTACGTCACCCGTTTCAACTTTAGCTGTAAGAAATTTTACAGGCAAGAGTGAGCAAACAATGCCCACTTGAAATAACAATAAGTAAATCTTTAAACTTTTACATCAATTGCCAATAATAGGCTCAATAGAACTGAACAATATATTCTATTAACTTTCTGAAAATTTTAACATTCACTGAGGGTCTAATGACCGCGAATCATGTCCACAGTTATAAGTAATCTTTCAACTTTAACTTTAACAGTCATAAGACTATAAGGACTTCACGTACTTAGGGGGATCAACCCTTCGTACAATGTATTGCGCACAACCATTTCAACGCTAAGCGTAAACCTCTATTAAAAGAGTTGTTCATCTCAGTATTTAGAATACAAGTCCGCACCAAAGTAAGTTTGGTTTGGATAAGCTTTCAAGGTAATTTGGAGTTCAACGAACATCAACTAAGGATTAGTTGAATACAAGATAATAACACTATATTGTTGAACGATCATACTGAATAAACATTTCGTTCTAAGTTCATGCTTTAGGAATAATCTAATAGCATAACAATTGAATAATTTATCATACCTTGCTTTGAACAACATTAAGCTAAGGTTACATTTTAGAATTTAATATCAAGCATGCACAACAAATAATAACTTGAACGATAAACTAAAGGTACTTGCATGCTAATATAACTAGTTTAGAGTTAAGAAAACTTGCACAATTATAAAAGTAGAGTTAGAGATCTTGCATAAGTATAACATAACAGTGAAAAGTAACCTTGCTGAATAATAAAGTAGCAAAGGTTAGGGAACTTGCCTCGTGTGTAGGTTAAATAATTACTATTCACGTTCACCCCAAGTCCTACACATACCATATGCATTGACAATACACATTAGTTACACTAACATTACCTTTATGAGTTCCTTTATTACTCTTAGTATAGCTACTAACTAAGTTTAAGTTTAAACAACACCACATCTTTCATGAACATTACTTTTTAGCTTTATTACAACTACTTAAATGATCATGCCATTGCACCACATATACATTAACAACTTGATACAACATCCTAATACATGTCCAACATGTTATCATTAAGTTATACTAATACCCAAAGGGTTGCACTTGCATTCGTGCATCCCGACGCCCTCCGATTGGCTCTAAATACACAACAGTCCTAAAGATAGCCATTTTGACTACTGTTACAGACCTCAAATTAAAAACTTAAAGAATGAAAGTTCTAGGTCTACTCTTCCTCTTTCCGAATCATCTTGAACTACCTAAATCGTAGTTCTTATGAAAAAGTTATGGCCGTTTTACTACAGGAGGCCAAAACTTCCCAACTAGGCCACTTTTCCGGCGCCGGGGCGCGGAACAGTGGCGCTGGGGCGCGAGCTACGGCGCTGGGGCGCGAGCTTCAGCGCTGGGCGCGAGCTACCGGCCCATTTTTGGCGCTGGGGGCGAACTTTGGCGCCAGGGCGTGAAATTTGGCGCTGGGGCGTGGATTTTGACGCTGGGGCGCCGAAACTCACAGAACCAACCCGAAAGACAGAGCAAAGCTACTGTCTAAATTATTTTTAACAACCAATGGCATCTAACACATGTATAACTTCATGAAAATTACACATAAAAGTTAACAATCATCAATATATCCATCACCAATCATTAATTATCAATACCATAAACTAATTCTTTGAAACACTGTGTTTTAAAGTAAAAATCCATTGATGAAATATAAATTACAGTGAACGAAAATTTCCACTGTTATCAACAAATTTTGATTCCTTTGAAATACAACTATACCAACATAACAAATTAACATGTATAGTTCAATTCCTCAGTTAGCATACAATTTATCGAATCACATACAATTTTTGTTATTTTTCAAAACATATGTTCGTATATAAATTTTCACTGAAAAACCAAGTTATCTTCCTTAATGATAATTTAGCATACAACACCTACACACCTATATATACATGCTAGTTATAACAACACAACATGTAATACCAAAACAATTTCTGGAACAAGGTTTACAGACAAATTTGGTAAAACTTATGCACGGTTATGACAAGAAAACAAAGACATACAATTTCTCAAAAACTATGTAACGTAAACATATATTATAAGGTTTGTACAACCTACCTTTAATTTGTTCTAGAAAACTTGTAAATCAAAACTTGTTTTGGACAATCTTGCACTTGGCTTCTTCTCAAAATCTCTTAACTTTTCCTTTCTCTTTTCTTACTTCTCTCAATGATAGACTAGGTACTAACAATGAGCGTAAACCCAAAACTGATATACGTAGAATAAAACTGATATGGCAATAATAAGCCTACTTATTATATCAGTTATTAAACATATAACGTATAACTTATAAATATAAATATATTTCATTTATATATTTGTTTTATTTTATTAATAATTTTAATTCAAAAGATACCCAAAAGCCATAAGGCTTCGTTTGGCAACCCATTTAAAATTTAAGGATTAATACTTAAGCCTTGTTTGGCAAAGAACTAAATTAAACTACTTTAATTTAATTTAATAACTCTTTATAACATAGTTATTTGTCACACTTTATGAAATAATAATTTATTAAATAAATCACTTAACCACATAACTCAATCCACATAACACATTAATTATTTAACAAATAAATAATTAACTAATTACATTAATTATTTAGCAAATAAATAATTAACTAAATAAACTCAATCAAATTGAACAATTACTAATTCACTAATAAACACATCCAATAAATATTTATATAAATCAATAAATATTTATAACTTACATTTTAAAAAAATATGGAATGTTACATCATTTCCCCCATATAAGGATTCTGTCCTCAGAATCACAACTCAAACAACACATTCGTTACAATCTTCCCTACTTACAAAGATTCTGTCCTCAGAATCGAAGACACAGATTAAACAAATAACTCAGGGTATTCTTTCAACATTTTCTCTTCGAGTTCCCACGTTGCTTCTTCAGCGTTGTGGTTTCTCCATATCACCTTCACAGAAGGTATCACTTTATTCCTGAGCACTTGTTCTTTCCTGTCGACTATCTGGATAGGAACCTCTTCATAAGATAAATCTTTCTCGAACTGCAACGGTTCATACTCGATTACGTGCTTGTAATTGGGTTTATATGGTCATAACACCGAAATATGAAAAATATTATGAATGTTTTCCAACTCTGGAGGTAAAGCTACCTCATAAGCTACCTCTCTAACTTTTCGCAGCACTTCAAAGGGTCCAATAAACCTCGGGCTTAGTTTCCCATTTTACCAAAACGAATTTTCCCCTTCCAAGGAGAAACTTTTAGGAATACATAGCTTCCTACGTCAAATGCACGATCTTGCCTGTGTTGATCAGCATACTTCTTCTGTCGGTCTTGAGCTGCTACAAATCTTATCCTGATGAGTTTGATAACCTCAGCAGTTTGTTGCACCAATTCTGGTCCTAACAGTTGACGTTCACCAACTTCATCCCAGTACAGTGGAGTTCTGCACTTTCTGCCGTATAACGCTTCATAAGGAGGCATGCCGATGCTCGCGTGATAACTATTATTGTAGGCGAATTCCACCAACGGTAATTGCTCTTCCCAGCTTCCTTTGAAATCCATGACGCATGCTCTCAACATATCTTCCAATGTCTGGATCGTTCGTTCGCTTTGGCCATCTGTTTGCGGATGATATGCCGTACTCATTCGCAACTGTGTTCCCATACATTCTTGTAGTCTCTTCCAGAAGTTTGATGTGAACCTCGGATCTCTGTCTGACACAATTGGCACTGGAACTCCATGTCTTGCAACGATCTCTTTAATATATAGTTTTGCCAGCTGATCAAGATTGAATTTAATCTTTATTGGCAAAAAGTGTGCAGATTTTGTCAGTCTGTCTACTATTACCCAAATCGCATCGTATCCTTTCTGAGTAGTTGGAAGACCCACCACAAAATCCATCGTGATATGCTCCCATTTCCATTCCGGTATTTCCAACGGTTGAAGTAATCCGCTGGGTCTTTGATGTTCGGCTTTTACTCTTTGATATGTCAAACATTTAGCCACACATTCTGCAACATCCCTTTTCATATTCAGCAACCAAAAATGTCGGCATAAATCTTGATACATCTTCGTGCTTCCTGGATGAATCGAATATCTTGAGCTATGAGCTTCGGTCAGGATTTCATTTTTCAGTTCTGGTGTTGCTGGAACCCAGATTCTTTCCTCGTACCGTAGTAATCCTTCGGTATCGACCTTGTATTTCGTATTGCTACCATCAACCATATTCTCTTTTATCTTTCCACATTCTTTATCTTGTAACTGAGCGTTTTTCACCTTGTCCAGTAAAGTTGGACCAGCTTCTATCTGAAATAGTTGTTCGTCGAATTCCTGTGGAAATTTGATTTCTAGTTCTAACTTTGTCATTGCTGAAATGAGCTCCTCCTGAGTTGTTAGCAGCATTAATTTCTCCCGACCTTTCCTACTTAAAGCATCCGCAATCACATTCGCTTTGCCCGGATGATAAAAGATCTCACAATCGTAATCCTTTATCAATTCCATCCATCTCCTCTGACGCATGTTCAGATCCTTCTGATTGAAAATATACTGCAGACTTTTGTGGTATGTGTAGATCTCACATTTCTCTCCATACAGATAATGTCTCCATATCTTGAGAGCAAATACCACTGCAGCCAATTCTAAATCATGAGTCGGGTAACCTTTCTCGTAATCCTTCAGTTGTCTTGATGCATAGGCAATAACTTTGCCGTTTTGCATAAGAACACAACCCAATCATTTGTGTGAGGCATCACTATACACCACAAAATTTCCTGTATTATCCGGTAGGGTTAACACAGGTGCCATACTTAGCTTCTTCTTCAAATCTTGGAAGCTCTCTTCACATTTCTCCGTCCACACAAATTTTACAGCTTTCCTTGTCAAATTTGTTAGCGGAGTGGCTATCTTAGAAAAATCTTGAATGAATCTTCTATAATAACCGGCCAGCCCCAAGAAACTCCTCACCTCCGAAGGTGTTCTTGGTTGTTCCCAATTGATTACAGCTTCCACTTTCGATGGATCTACTGAAATCCCATCTTTGTCAATCACATGACCCAAAAATTGTACACGATCGAGCCAAAATTCACACTTAGAAAACTTCGCGTACAACTTTTCCTTTCTTAGTGTCTCCAATGTCAGACGTAAGTGTTCCACGTGTTCTTCTTGAGTTTTGGAATACACTAGAATGTCGTCGATGAATACCACTACAAACTTGTTTAAGAATGGTTTAAACACTCTGTTCATCAAATCCATGAACGCAGCAGGTGCATTGGTTAAACCAAAAGACATCACCAGAAACTCGTAATGTCCATACCGAGTTCTGAATGTCGTTCGTGGTATATCCTCCTTCCTCACTTTCAACTGGTGATACCCACTTCTCAAATCAATTTTCGAAAAGTATTTAGCACCCTTCAACTGGTCAAACAAGTCATCTATTCTTGGCAACGGGTATTTGTTTTTAATAGTGACTTTGTTTAACTCCCTGTAATCAATGCAAAGACGAATTGACCCGTCCTTCTTCTTCACGAATAAAACTGGCGCTCCCCACGGCGATACACTTGGTTGAATATATTTCTTGTCTAGCAGTTCTTGCAACTGTACCATCAAGTTCCTTCATTTCTACCGGAGCCATTCTGTACGGAGCCTTTGATATCGGTGATGTTCCCGGCACTAAGTCGATCACGAATTCAATTTCTCTGTCCGGCGGAAGTCCTGGCAAATCTTCTGGAAACACGTCTTCGAATTCTCTCACTACCGGTATTTCTTCTAATTTCACACCTTTCTTCTGAGTATCGACTATGTAAGCTAAATAGCCCACACAACCTTGACTCAACAACTTCTTGGCCTGCATAGTCGTCAGACATTTCATTTGTCTTGGCGACTTGCTACCATAAAATACTACCTTTGACGGAGTCATAAGGTTTACACACTTCTTTTGGCAGTCAATTACTGCTCCATAATTGAACAACCAATCCATTCCCAAAATTACATCAAATTCCCCGAGTCTAATCGAAATCAAATCTACTAACAAGATATTCCCCTTAATGTTCACCCTACATTTCTTGTAAACGAACCTAACAGGGATTATTTCCTTATTCGTAATTTCTATGTTCAAAGGAAAATTCAGTTCTTCTCTAGGCAATTCTAACCTCTTAGCAAATTCATCAGATATAAACGAGCAAGTAGCACCCGAATCAAATAATACATATGCATCAATATCATTGATTGGGATAATACCTGACACCACATCCTTTGATTGCACAGCATCTTGCACAGTCATGTTGAAGGTTCTGGCTGTGGGTTTGTTTGATGCTGCAGGTTCTGTAATGGCTCATGTACCTCCATTGCTTCTGGTTGTCACTCCCTCCTTCTTCTTAGGGCATTCACGAGCAAAGTGATCCTTAGATCCGCACGTGAAGCACACATTCTTTTTTTGATTGAGTGCAATTTGGGGCGATGTGACCCTCCTGGCCACATTTGTAGCAAACTCGTTTCCCCATCAAACACGCTCCCTTGTGAAACTTCCCACATGTCGCACATGCTTCAAACTTCTTATTCTGCTGGTTACCCTGCTGGTTTCCAGTACCCATACTTCCATTCCACTTTCTCTTTAAGTTGTTGTTGTTGTTGTTGTTGTTGTTGTTGTTGTTGTTGTTGTTGTTGTTGTTGTTGTTGTTGTTGTTTCCACCGCTACCACCTCCACTCTTCATCTCATTTTCATTCTTCTTCTTCTTTTGTTCCTGGTTGAATTTTGTTACCGCCTCGCCTCCACCTTCGGCGAGTACTGCTTTCTCAATTACTGCTGCAAATGTCTTCAACTGGAACAGGGAAACCCTACTGTACAGCCAGGGCTTCAGTCCCTGTTCAAACCTCTTCGCCTTGCGTTCGTCTGTGCTAACCTGATATGGCGCAAACCTCGCCAATTCGTTGAATTTTGCGGCATACTCGGATACCGACATCGTCCCTTGCTTCAGCTCCAGAAACTGTACTTCTAGCTGACTCTTTGAACTCTTCGGGAAATAGGTCTCGAAGAATAACTCCTTAAACCTATCCCAGGTCATCACTCTTGGCCCTTCACGAGTTTTATTGGCCTGCCACCAATAACTAGCTTCTGCTTTCAACATAAAAGTTGCGAAAGCCGTCTTCTGGTCATCCCCTACCCTAGCGACATCGAACACCTTCTCTATCTCCATAATCCAGGTTTGAGCTTCAACTGGATTCATGGACCCACGGAATTCAGGTGGTCCAACCGCCTTAAACTCCTTAAACGTTGTACTATGGTTTTGAGGTTGATTCTGCAACGCTCCTGTCAATAGTGTCACTAGTTGTTGAACGGGATTCGCATCAATATTGTTGTTAGCTTCTTCGGTGGTTCTCTGTCGTGTTGGTTGACGTCTGGGAGGCATTTTTTGTTTAAAATAAAACATCAATTAGACCATTACTCAACTTCTTTAAGTATTTCTAATTAACTTGCCTCTACAAAAGAAATAACCACATAGCACATAACACTTTAAATAAAATAATAACTTTTATTTATTCATAAACTTTTTTGAAAACATAACACAATAGCATCTCTGCTATCTACATCCTTTCCTGAACTACAAAAGTTTCAGGACAACACCATTATTATCATATCCCATGGTTACTTAACACTAGGGATTTACACATTATTTAATACATATTACGTGCATTACAGGCACACTTTCTACGATGATCTATTAAGATACTTCTTAGCCCTATCACGTTCTTCCTCCATGACTCGAAACATCGTTCTTCGATCTAACACAAATGATGGCAGCGTCTCGAACTGAATCGGATATCCCATAACTCGATCTTGAGCTCGATTAATTGCGGTGTCGAATACTTTGACCATTTCTTCCATCTTCATCCTTTTTGCCTGTGAGCTCCTTACTGCTCTTCCAGTTCGTTGATAAGCTTCCTCGTATGCATCTTCAGCTCTTGCCCTCTTAGCCGCTTCTTCTCTCAGCCTGCTCTTCAGTTCAGCAACCATCTCGATCAATTGTTCCTTCTCTCCTTCAGTCTGTGTTAGTTTCTCCTCGGCGTTTGTCAGTCGTTCATCACGATCCTGGATCTCGCCGTCTTTTTGTGTAATTGTAGTCTGTTGTTCAGCTACTATCTCCTGCAACTCCTCCACTGTATCTTGTAGTTCCACGTTAAGGTCGTGCACTTCATCATATACACGGCCAGCTATCGAGTTAAGCGGAATCCTTTCCTCCTCATCCTCGTCATCCTCATCCTCCTGCGGTAACTCAATGGGATCCTCCTCGTCTGTCTCCACATCATCATCCTCATCCTCAACTACTGTGACCAACGGGGCTGACTCCCGTGGCAATAGTTGTTCCCAAACTACCTGAACATCGCGAGGTTCCTCCTCTATAGGCATTTGAGGTCCCTCCTCCCTAGCCTGACTGGACTCTCCAACATTAGTCATCCTGACAACAAAGTTTTAAAGTTTTAATTAATAATCATTACTACTCGACACTCACAAGTACATAAACATAAACACATAAGCACATAAGTGTTTTATTACTTCTTTCTTAAAACTCGATAAGAGTTAACTCCACTATCTTTTCAAAAGGTTACTTCCTAAGGCTTTTCCCCCACCTAAGGTTCATAACCTAAGGCTTTGATACCAACTTGTGACACCCCCAAATCCCGATACTTCATTACCTCAAGATTTGGTGTTCACGTAATCAAAACATTCATTTCTAACTACTCAATCATAATAGAATTGAATAATAAAAGAAAACCTGCCCATACAGGATTAAACTTAAATAAAAGAAATCTCCCAGGTTATCCAACCTTTAACAATAATCATTCAAATGCAGAAAATTAAATAACTTCATTACAATCTTTAAATCAAATTCTGAAAGTAAACTATCAAAACTATTACAAGTCTTCAGCATTTATTCATCTTTCCTTTTCCCTTACTGGTACTAGGTACGTCACCCGTTTCAACTTTAGCTGTAAGAAATTTTACAGGCAAGAGTGAGCAAACAATGCCCACTTGAAATAACAATAAGTAAATCTTTAAACTTTTACATCAATTGCCAATAATAGGCTCAATAGAACTGAACAATATATTCTATTAACTTTCTAAAAATTTTAACATTCACTGAGGGTCTAATGACCGCGAATCATGTCCGCAGTTATAAGTAACCTTTCAACTTTAACTTTAACAGTCATAAGACTATAAGGACTTCACGTACTTAGGGGGATCAACCCTTCGTACAATGTATTGTGCACAACCATTTCAACGCTAAGCGTAAACCTCTATTAAAAGAGTTGTTCATCTCAGTATTTAGAATACAAGTCCGCACCAAAGTAAGTTTGGTTTGGATAAGCTTTCAAGGTAATTTGGAGTTCAACGGACATCAACTAAGGATTAGTTGAATACAAGATAATAACACTATATTGTTAAACGATCATACTGAATAAACATTTCGTTCTAAGTTCATGCTTTAGGAATAATCTAATAGCATAACAATTGAATAATTTATCATACCTTGCTTTGAACAACATTAAGCTAAGGTTACATTTTAGAATTTAATATCAAGCATGCACAACAAATAATAACTTGAACGATAAACTAAAGGTACTTGCGTGCTAATATAACTAGTTTAGAGTTAAGAAAACTTGCACAATTATAAAAGTAGAGTTAGAGATCTTGCATAAGTATAACATAACAGTGAAAAGTAACCTTGCTGAATAATAAAGTAGCAAAAGTTAGGGAACTTGCCTCGTGTGTAGGTTAAACAATTACTATTCACGTTCACCCCAAGTCCTACACATACCATATGCATTGACAATACACATTAGTTACACTAACATTACCTTTATGAGTTCCTTTATTACTCTTAGTATAGCTACTAACTAAGTTTAAGTTTAAACAACACCACATCTTTCATGAACATTACTTTTTAGCTTTATTACAACTACTTAAATGATCATGCCATTGCACCACATATACATTAACAACTTGATACAACATCCTAATACATGTCCAACATGTTATCATTAAGTTATACTAATACCCAAAGGGTTGCACTTGCATTCGTGCATCCCGACGCCCTCCGATTGGCTCCAAATACACAACAGTCCTAAAGATAGCCATTTTGACTACTGTTACAAACCTCAAATTAAAAACTTAAAGAATGAAAGTTCTAGGTCTACTCTTCCTCTTTCCGAATCATCTTGAACTACCTAAATCGTAGTTCTTATGAAAAAGTTATGGCCGTTTTACTACAGGAGGCCAAAACTTCCCAACTAGGCCACTTTTCCGGCGCCGGGGCGCGGAACAGTGGCGCTGGGGCGCGAGCTACGGCGCTGGGGCGCGAGCTTCAGCGCTGGGCGCGAGCTACCGGCCCATTTTTGGCGCTGGGGGGCGAACCTTGGCGCCAGGGCGTGAAATTTGGCGCTGGGGCGTGGATTTTGACGTTGGGGCGCCGAAACTCACAGAACCAACCAGAAAGACAGAGCAAAGCTACTGTCTAAATTATTTTTAACAACCAATGGCATCTAACACATGTATAACTTCATGAAAATTACACATAAAAGTTAACAATCATCAATATATCCATCACCAATCATTAATTATCAATACCATAAACTAATTCTTTGAAACACTGTGTTTTAAAGTAAAAATCCATTGATGAAATATAAATTACAGTGAATGAAAATTTCCACTGTTATCAACAAATTTTGATTCCTTTGAAATACAACTATACCAACATAACAAATTAACATGTATAGTTCAATTCCTCAGTTAGCATACAATTTATCGAATCACATACAATTTTTGTTATTTTTCAAAACATATGTTCGTATATAAATTTTCACTGAAAAACCAAGTTATCTTCCTCAATGATAATTTAGCATACAACACCTACACACCTATATATACATGCTAGTTATAACAACACAACATGTAATACCAAAATAATTTCTGGAACAAGGTTTACAGACAAATTTGGTAAAACTTATACACGGTTATGACAAGAAAACAAAGACATACAATTTCTCAAAAACTATATAACGTAAACATATATTATAAGGTTTGTACAACCTACCTTTAATTTGTTCTAGAAAACTTGTAAATCAAAACTTGTTTTGGACAATCTTGCACTTGGCTTCTTCTCAAAATCTCTTAACTTTTCCTTTCTCTTTTCTTACTTCTCTCAATGATAGACTAGGTACTAACAATGAGCGTAAACCCAAAACTGATATACATAGAATAAAACTGATATGGCAATAATAAGCCTACTTATTATATCAGTTATTAAACATATAACGTATAACTTATAAATATAAATATATTTCATTTATATATTTGTTTTATTTTATTAATAATTTTAATTCAAAAGATACCCAAAAGCCATAAGGCTTCGTTTGGCAACCCATTTAAAATTTAATGATTAATACTTAAGCCTTGTTTGGCAAAGAACTAAATTAAACTACTTTAATTTAATTTAATAACTCTTTATAACATAGTTATTTGTCACACTTTATGAAATAACAATTTATTTAATAAATCACTTAACCACATAACTCAATCCACATAACACATTAATTATTTAACAAATAAATAATTAACTAATTACATTAATTATTTAGCAAATAAATAATTAACTAAATAAACTCAATCAAATTGAACAATTACTTATTCACTAATAAACACATCCAATAAATATTTATATAAATCAATAAATATTTATAACTTACATTTTAAAAAAATATGGAATGTTACAGTTCAGCTGAAACATTGGCACTTTACTATATAACTAGGGTTTCAGTCCCTGTTCAAACCTTCTTGCTTTCCTCTCATCCGTGTGTACTTGATACGTGGCGAACCTAGCCAACTCATTAAATTTTATCGCATAATTTGGTATGGACATATTGCCTTGCTTCAATTCCAGAAATTGTACCTCCATTTGTTTCTGTAAGCTTGTCGGGAAATACATTTCGAAGCACATCTCCTTGAACCTATCCCAGGTAATTACACCTTCTCCTCCATGGACCTTATTTGTTTGCCACCAATAACTGGCTTCTGATTTCAGCATGAACGTTGCGTAGGCAGTTTTTTTGTTCTCTCTGACTTTGGCGATGTCAAAAACTTTTTCCATCTCTATAATCCAAGTTTGAGCTTCTATCAGGTTCATAGAGCCTATAAACTCTGGCGATCCCACAGCCTTAAAGTCCTTGAACGTTGTATTTGGTGGAACTTGAGGTTGATTGTTAATCACTCCAGCCAATAAGTTCACCAACTACTGAACGGAGTTAGCACTGGCATCGTCGTTGTTGTTCGTCGACCCTTCTTGGGCCTGTTGACGGTTTGGTCTTCTTCTCGGCGGCATATTTATAACAACCCCAAAATTCAAACCATTTAAAATCTAGACTTCAGTCGTTACCCATACATTCAACCTCTAATTTTACATCATTATTCGATATTAAAATCACTAAATTTGTGGAATATTTAAAACATTTATACATTTCCTTCTTTCTTGCCCTGAATTGCAACCTTTACATTACATCTCTTTGATTCAATCTTATATCATGAATCGCTACAACAAAATGACTATCCAAAGGCTTACATCATAACTAAATATTCATATACATTGGATAGCTCAACTTACAATTCAACAACATGTTACGTTCAAAATATGAAATACATTTCTCATAAAACATAAGTAATCTTCGTGAATATAGATCTCTATAACTCACTTAGCATATATCTTTACCTAAAAATCTCGACCTGTAAAAGTGGTTATTTGCAAGAGTGAGCTCGACAGCCCAGCAAAATCTAACAGTTTTCATGCATCACATAGCACATAATAACATGCTCGATATACATCTCATTAAAGTAACATGACATACATGCTTTTAATTCATATAGCAAATATCAAGATTGAGTTCCTTACTCAATCATCATTCTTTAGCCAAAGTAATGCAGTCATATATTGACTTTAACATTTCATGATTTCAACATATATAACATATCATGCCATTTAAAACAGTTCATCAAGTCCACATAGAAAATAGGAACTGAAAGACTTGCCTTGATCATTGTTTACCAATAACAGTTTAACAGCTTACAGTTATCTGCACTTCACGTGCCCTACACAATTATATAATCATACACATCAACTATTAGTCACATAACAACACATAGTACTTGTAATTTAAACTTTACTCTACGTCTCATAACCCTTCCTATCATAAATACACAATGTTCAACTTAATTCTGTTAACTTTTCGACTTATAACTCACTATATTTCTTCTTAGTCAAACTCGAAGTTCATTCAAGTGCTTAAGTCTTACTAGGACTACTTATTGGTTTTATATGAAACCCATTTCATATCCTATAATATTCATTTCAATTGAATTGAAACACTTTTTAAGTTCGTTAACACTTGGCACGACGTTTCGACGTTCATTCATCACACGCCCGATTTACTTCTCTTGTGTGTGCTTACTATGCTTCAATAACTTATCTAATACATCATTTATTAATGTTAAGCATCATTATATTTACTAACATTCAAGTTTTTTAACTTAGAACATCATCTTTTATGGTCAGGAGCACTACACATACATATGTGCATGCTCGACGCCTTCCGATTACCCCCGAAAACACAATAATCCTAAAGATAACCATTTTGACTACTGTTACTAACCTCAAATTGAAAATCTATTGGAACTTGTAGGTCTACTCATTCTCGTTCCGGATCATCTTGAATCAGATCAATCGGAGTTCGTATGAGAAAGGTATGGCCGTTTTACTACAGGAGACCAAAACTGTCCAACTCAGACTTTTGTTCCGGCGCCGCGGCGCGAGAACTAGGCTATACAGTGGCGCCGCAGCGCGAGATTGGCGCTGGGGCACGAATTTCAGTGCT
This sequence comes from Panax notoginseng, assembly GCA_016801055.1. Taxonomy (NCBI): domain Eukaryota; kingdom Viridiplantae; phylum Streptophyta; class Magnoliopsida; order Apiales; family Araliaceae; genus Panax; species Panax notoginseng. The sequence continues at coordinate 80,502,628 of CM029018.1, forward strand.
GGGGCACAAACTTTTGGCGACGGGGCGCGAATTTTGACGCCGGGGCACGAATTTTGGCGCTGGGGCTCCATTTTTGGCGCTGGGGCGCTAAAAACTAACAGAACCAAGCACGAAGACCATTTTTGGTCTGTTTAAGAAATTCTAGCAACTAATTACATACATATAATTGATGTAATTTACACATAAATGTTAACAATCATCTATATACCAATTACCCACCACTAATCAACAATATCATAAACTAATTCTTTGAAAACACTATTTTTTTTAAAACAAAAACTCCATTGTTGATATTCTTGACACAGCGAGCACTGTAATCATAGTTATAAAATAATTTGATTTATTCTAACTATATTCTATTAAATTCTTACCCAAATCATATAGTCACAGTTCAATTTCATGATTATCATACAATACAAGTATTATATTTGGTACTCTGCAAACCACGTTTATACATATATGTTCACTGTAATTTCACTTTCTTTTCCTTTAACATGTAATTAACACGAAATCTTATAAGCATACTACACATACAATCACATATCTATATATGCCAGTATAACAATTACAAAACCATAGTTTTACAAGAATTTTGTAAAAGCCTTCTACTCAGTGAAAAAAGAAATACACAGAGACATATAAATTATATGTGTATCTAGTATTAAGGTCATAGACATACCTTTTGTTGTTAAGAAATTCGTGTTAAACTCTAATAATAACTTGAAGAACTCAGCTCTTGTTGCTTCTCTTTCTCAGACTCTCTCAAACCTTTCTGAACTTTTCATTTCCCTGTAGCTTTTCTTAGGCTTAAGCCAAACAATATACGTAAAACCAAATAAACTAAAACCCAAACGTACGAAACTGCCATATACTTAATAACCCTATTAAAATATCAGTTACCAAATATATTATATATTATTTATATTTTGTTTAATTTAATTTATATTACTAATAAATCAAATTTAAAAATCCAAAAGACATAGGGCTTTGTTTGGCAAAATTATTTAAAATTAAAGACTTGATATATATATATATATATATATATATATAAGCCTTGTTTGGCAAAACTAAATTAAAATTACTTTAATTTATTTTAATAACTAATTATAATATAGTTATTTGTCACAATTCTAATTAATTAAGTTTTTATACTTAATTTAATTAATTCTAATAACAATTCGTTACATAATATAATAATTTATTTAATCATTATAAACTCTCTAACTTAATTATTAAATTAAATTAGATTACTATTTCAAAATAATTACTTTCCTTAACTCATTAATTATTTATTAAACAAATAAATAATCAAATCACATCAAATCAATTAAACAAATACTTATTCAACGATAAACACATCCATTAAATATTTATATAATTCAATAAATATTTAAATATTATAATTAAAAATCTGGATTGTTACAATATTTCTGTTAACATATACGCTTATTAGATCTTTATTCAATCCATTAAATATTTAAGGCTTAACATAATCACCTAACACATTATCTCAAATAAACTCCGATATTTTATTTAAATCAAAAGTTTTAACATAATACGATAGCATAACTGCTATTTATATCAACTATCCCGAAATAAAGAATCCATGGGATTTAAATCATCAAAATATTCCTTTGTTTATAAGCACATCGGAATTTACATTATTAACTACCAGATAAGTTTGCACATAATCAAACTGTTCCTATCACTGCATACTAAGGCGCCAAACAGCTTCTCTACGCTCTTCTTCCATGATACGAAAAATCATCCTACGATCCATCATGTACTAAGGTAAGTCCTCAAACTGGACTGGATAGTATATAACTCGGTCCTGAGCTTTGTTCATCGCAGTGTGAAATGCACATTCCATCTCCCCCATCATGTCCTTTTTTGCCTGCACCTCTTTCTCGGCTACATCTGCACGTTGGAAAGTCTCCTCGTAAGCATCTTTAGCTCTGGCTTGCTTGGCGGACTCCTCTCTCAGATCATCCTTCAGCTTTGTAGCCTCTGCCATCAACTGCTCATTGTCAGCCTCTAAGTGAACTAATTTCCACTCCACATTTCCAAGACGTGCATCAAGACCTTAGATTTCTTCATTCTTCTGACCTATAGTGTTCTGACGTCTATCTGCCAACTCCTCCAATTCTATGACTCTATCCTAAAGCTCAAAGTTATGGTTATACACCTCGTCATACATCTGAACTGCAATAGAGTTCGGTGGGAACTCATCTTCGTCTTCTTCCTCCTCAGGGACAATCTCAGGCTCATGCTCCTGACCCACAACAGTGATCAATGGAGATGGCTCTCTCTGTACCAACTGCTCCTAGACAACATTAATGTCTTGGGGCTCCTCCTCTCTAGGTACTTGGGGTTCCTCCTCCCCAGCCTGACTAGATCCTCCAACATTAGACATCCTAACAACAAAATTTTAAGTTTTAGTTACTATTCGATACTTGTGAGCACATAAGTATATCACATAAGCACATAAAGTCTTTTAAGAAATTCATTTCTTAGAACTCAATAAGAGTTTATCACGACTATGTTCTTAATCTCTTATAAGGCTACTACCTAAGGTTTTTCCCCCACCTAAGGTTCATAACCTACACCTTTGATACAAATCTGTGACACCCCCAAATCCGGGTACTTCAATTTCCACGGGATTTGGTTTTCACTGTACAAACATTATATGTCTATCTACCCATAATAAATGAAAACCATAAAATAGATAGAAATAAATCCTCCCATTATGGGGTTACAATGTGACGCCCTCAAAATAGGTCCACACAACCGATTCTGAGTCACCAATACAAAAATAACTACTAACTTCATTATTACAATTGTCATGCAAAATACGATAACACATAAGCTGTGAGTTTAAATACAAATATTGTCTTCTAGACAATATCCAAACTCAAATAAATCCTCATTACAATTATTTATACACTATTTTACAAAATAGTGAGGACTGCTAAAACAACTGACTGGAAACATCACTCCACACCTCCGAATAGTTCCTTCTATATTCTCGCGTCCTGAGAAGAAAAATGGAACAAAAAAAAAGGGTGAGCTCATTTTGCCCAGTAAAGAATATTAGGACTGAGATAGTGTAGAACAAATTATCGTTAGCCTTCAATAAATCAGATAAAATATAATGGACAACAAGTTTTAGATCAATATTCGCAGCGGAAATAATAATTCATTAGAAGAGTTAAGTAGAGAATGAAGTCTACTATCTTCTATGATTTAAAAGTTCATCATCAATATTTTATCTATGTAACATCAATCAATATACATCTTGAACCAAATATTCATCTTTGCACTATGGGCCAAAGATATTCATTTATATCACCAGTTGGTTATGTTCATCTCAACACATGTCCATCTTTGCACTACGAGCAAAAGATATTCATCTGATAATCATTCATCTTTACACTACAAGCTAAAGATATTCAGTTATATCACCATTTAGGACTGAGGATGATGAAAAATATCTTAAAGAAAATGAATCCAGTGAGATAAAAGGACAAAGATTAAGGATTCGTACTTCAGTTTATCCAAATTTAAAAATACTCCATAATACTCAATTGTGGAGGAAAATTCAAGAATGAAGATCAAAACATAGATACAATCAAAGATAGTAACCAAAGTAGATAACTTGGACAAAGAAAAGAAAATTTAATTTTTCTGTGAATAGTACCATATACGTGAATAGTGTCGTATACGTGAATAGTAGTAACTCTGACACAAAAGATAACAATTTCATAAGAAAAGTCATACTTCGTGAATAGTATCGTATTCGTGAATAGTGCCGTATATGTGAATAGTGTCGTATACATGAATATTAACATTGACATAAAAAGGTAAAAATTTCATAATAAAATTCAAATCAATATTTCGGCATAATGATATTGAACGAAATAACATCATTTACGAAGAAAATAACATCCCTTACCTCAAAAGAATAATACTTCTTGCTCAAATATCGGATATAATGTTGAAGGAACTGGCACTGAATAGCAACTCTCAAAGTATCTAAATACTTACAAAAATACACTCGATATTAAAGAGAGAGAGAAAGAGAGAGAGAAAACTTCTGATTCTGGTGTGATTTTCAATTCTAACTAAGCACCCTATTTATAGGAAAATGCTAGAACGCCAAAGAAGACTTAACCTGCTACTTGATGGCTTTATCTGCTATTATTCACGCACACCACCATTGAAAAAAAAATTCATCACACCAACATGGACAAGAGTGGGGCCCACCCATTCTAGAAAATTTCTAAAAATATTTTAAATTTAAACAATATTCAGAAACTTCAATAATTCATAATAAATAGCCCTTTTATCAGAAAAATACGAATTATATGTCCATTTCATAGGAAATTTAATTCTCTACAACTTTGTAGAAGAAAGTTTTTCCAAATTTTAAATAGAAAATGACCGAAATCCATATAAGGATAATTTTTAATACCTTCATTCCGACAAAATATTGATAAAACACCTCAACATTAATTCATTCATTTATATCCACATATAAATAAATATTTCCTTATCATATAAATCAATAATTAATTATTCACAAATAATATTACAGAATCACAATAATGACAACCAGGTCGTTTCCAGGAAAGAAGGGGTTTTCCGATAAGGATTTCTCCTTATTGGCGCGTAATTAGGTGACCAAACCCCTTTTCTAGACAGAACTTTCTTAGACGTTGCCAATAATGATATCTAATATTATTATTCAAATAATATAAATTATTGATCTGATTATGAGAATTATTGTGCAGTGACAATTATTGAAATAACAATAATATAAAATATCAACGTAACAATTATTGAATCAACAAAATAAAATATTAAACAGTAATTACTGTAACAATTATTGAGTAGTGCCTTCTTACGTAAGAATCAATAATCCAAAAATACTGTACAATACCGTGTGCTGCTGTGCAACCACACGTATTACCCGACTCTCCCCTCCTAGTTCTAGTCTCACATCTCAGCCAGGGATCATATTCCTAACCTTTGATACCAACTGTGATGCCACCAAAATAGGTATACATCACCCATTCTGAGTCACCAAATACATGGTACATAATTTAAATACAAACTTCTTTTATACAATACGACAGAACATAGCTGAAAGTTTCAACACAAATATTATCTAGTAGAGAGTATCCAAACTCAAATAAATTCCTCACTACAATTACTTTCACACTATTTTATAAAATAGTGAGGACTACTATAGCCACCATCTCGGACCATCACTCCGTTCCCCGACTAGTCCCAACTATATTCTTATTTCCTGAAAAGAACAGTAAAAGAAAAGGGTGAGCTCAACTAGCCCAGTAAGAAATATTATGACTAAGATAATGCAGAATAAATTTTCGTTAGCCTTCAACAGTATAACAACTGATAGAATACAATAGACAACAAGTTTTAGATCAACAACTGCAACGAAAATAGCAATCCATTAGAAGTGTCAAACAGAGCATGATATCTACTATCTTCTATGATTTAAAAGTTTATCATCAATTTTATCGCTGAGACTCATCTTAATAAATAATCCACATCACTAAATTATTTATGCACTACGGGCCAAGGATATTCATTAGTATCACAACCACGAATTATCCATGCACTACAAGCCAAGGATATTCGTATTTTCACCAATGGTCATGATCATACCGTATAATCCCTAGTCATAATCATACCAATAACTGTCCATCAATGAACTACGGGCCAATGAGGACTTTTATCACATCATTTGTAACGTTACGGGTCATGATTATACCAAATGATCCCTGGTCATAATCATACCAATCATCAGTCCATCTATGCATTACGGGCCAAAGATAATTTTTATCACAATATAAGCATGAGATGATGACAATGATATAAGAAATCAATTAAATGAAAGCACATGACAAATTTTAAAAATTTATAATTCAATTTATCCAGAATTTAATAATGTCCAAATTATCAACATGATATTGCTTTGTGGAGTAAAATTCAAGAATAATATTATATCAAAAATGATTTGGACCGAAAAGAAATCAATTTTTATCATGAATAGTACTTCGGGTGAATAGTATCTGAGTGAATAATACTCCATGAATAGCACTTTGGGAATAGTACTCTGTGAAGAGTACTTTATAAATAGTACTTCGTGAATAATACTTTGTGAATAGTATCGGTGAATAGTACCCCGTGAATAGTACTCCGACATGAAAATCTTAAAATTTAACAAAAATATTTAGAAAATATCCTTGTGAAGCGATACTAGATGAAGCGCAAATTTTAAGGATATTCTATAAATTTCACGGAGTATAAAAGCAATACTTTAACATAATGATTGTGGAATTAGGAATACGAAACGAAATAATATTACTCGCATACTACAGAGTATGGAACCAAATATTATTTCATATGAATATTGAACAAAAATAATATCCCTTACGAATAAGAAATAAATAACATCCCTTACCTTAGTAGAAGGTTGGATACTGCAATAGTGAAGTAGCAGAATACTCTTCTTCTTTCTCTTTATAGCTTCTCTCTCTATAATTGTTCTTGTGAGTCTTAGTGAATTTGTGAGAATGAAAGAAGAATGATCTTCTATTTATAGAAAAACATAATTTTGATAATTGCACGATTAAGGGCTTAAATTATTACAGTATAGTACCTTCATCTATACCTCCATTTTTAAATTACTCCTACAAGTATTATCAATCTTGTACCACCTCCCCTAATAGTACATGCATGTGAATCAATAGTTCCATACATGTGAACCAATAGTCATTTGCATGTGAACTAATAACAATTAATTGCTCATTTATCTGATTAATTACCCGTTTGGTCAATTTAACATCCAAAAATTAATTATTATCAAAATAAATGTCGATTTTCACTAACACTAATAATCTCAACACAAAGGAAATATTTTTATCAATAATTTAATCTTTAATCAACACGAACTTATTCATCATTAATATTATAACTCACAATATTTAACAACCAGATCATTTCTAGGAAAGAGGGGACTTTTCGATAAGGATTTCTCCCTACTAGCGCGCGATTAGGTGACCAAACCCTTTTCCCTGGAAGAGCTTTCTAGACATCGTTAAGATTGTAAATAATAATATGAATAACTTTGTCGTCTCAATTATTGATTTAAAAATACAAAATATTATGTAGATGATACTATGACAATAATTGAATCAATAATATGAGAGATATTATGCAGCAATTACTGTAGCAATAATTGAGTATAAATGAGTGATTTCTCACGTAAGCATCAATAATCAATACCATGTGCTACTATGAAACCACATGTATTACTGTACTTTTACCACCGGGTAGTTCAATAGTTTAACAGTAAAACTTTCGCTGTTATTTTTATAAAAATATATTTCTGTCGTTTTCTAACTACGACAATACTTTCGTTGTGGGTCCACTAATGACTGTGTCGTCGTACGAATATTCTTTATTAAAACGAATATTCCTCGACCAATCGTATATTTTATAATAACTTGCTTACTTTGCAAAATTTTCACATATCACCCTTAACTTTAACCTTGTATCAATTTAACCATTTACTAAATAAAATCATAATTATAAAGTAGACCTTGCAAACAGGCGGGCCGCCCCAACGGCGGGCCCCGTCAAAATGGCCCGAGTTTTGGTGGGCCAGAATTATGAGGCTCGTGGGCCGGGTTGGGCCAGGCCGGCCTGGCCCGCGTGCTTCTCCCTTTAATATTTTTTTTAAAATCCTACTACACCAAAAATAATAATAATAATAAATATTAAAAATAATAAAATAATTAATAATAAACAATAATACAAACATACACGATTAATTAATTACGTACATTAACTAGTTATCTTAAAATGAGAGAATTTTTTATGCATAACGATTATTTATTGATATTTGAACATCATAAATTCTAATTTTAAAATTAATTATTAACATATCATGTTCAAAGATCTCTAATAAATCTTAATATACAAATAAAATAAAATAAAACACAAAGAAAAGTGAACATGAATATTAGGTAAATTTTCAATTTTTTTAAAACTAAAACTGCTGAATATATTGCATATGAGGGGATGCCAAAAACTTTTTATCGGTATTTCGAGATCAAAGCATATAATCGCACGAGATTATTTTTCTTTGTAAAATCTTGATACACCAAAATAGTAATAATAATAAATATTAAAAATAATAAAATAATTAATAATAAACAACAATACAAACAGACACGATTAATTAATTACGTACATTAACTACAGTGTCTACATATCTCAATCAATTAAAATTTTAATAGTATTATAAATTAGTATTATTAATTAATTACCTACAATAACTACATATTTTAATTATAATTTTCAATTATAGTTAAAATATATTGAAGATTACATTAAAAATAAATAGTTGTTGTAGCTCAGTTGGTTTGAACTCTTATTTTTTTACTTACAACCCTTGTGTTCAAGCCTCACAACCCACAAGTAGCAACATTTTAATTTTAAAAAAAATAAGTTCGCGGGGCTTAGGCCGGGCCGGGCCGTGACGTGACGGGTCGGGCCAAAATGGCCTTCACTTTCATGGGCTGAAAAACCGCTGCCCAAAGCCAGGCCCGCGGGCCTGGGCCTCTTTTGCCAAGTCTAATTATAAGAAAATTTATTAGTACAAAATCATAAAAAGACAACACTTAAAAGATGACATTTTTATAAAAAAATATTGTGGTATTTTTTTACAATATTTTTTAACAAAAAGTCATAGATACATATGAAAAAATGTTATGTATTTTTAAGGGCAATTTTTGGTTTCAAATAAATAACGTTTTTTTTTTTAAAATGTTATCTATGTACAAAACACGGAGCCAAAAATTAAAAGGCGGAACTGAAAATTTGAAATTAAAACAGGACCCAAAGTTCTTTAGATATACTTTATTCTCTCTCCTGTCTGTGTGATTTCTCTCTCTACGATGGAGCTCTCCTACGATCCAAACCTTCGGCTACCACTGTGGAGGGTATGAAAGTTGTTGGGCTCTCATCCAGCCAGCATGTCCTTCCTTCTCCTTCACCCATTATTCCATTCAGCCCACTAATGTACAGATGTCCAAGGTTACCTTCTCTACATAAGTAAGACTCAGGGTATTCTCTGTTTCATGGCCATGGACTTGATGAAATAGGACATAACACATAAGCAGTTCGGAACTCAGTAACCGATCTCAATCGATTCGGGAAAGTGATAAAACTCGTGGCTTTTAGTCCATTTGAGTCAACTCTCGATGCTATCAACCAAATGAACGCTGTCTCCGAAGGTATCCACGAGTTTCACGCATTTATTTTAGTTGTAATTAGGGTTTTTTTTAACTGCTTTTTTCGTATATTTCCGTGTTATTAAACTTCAATTAGCTAACAGTGAACCCTAGTTTGCTTAATCTTACCTGTACAAATCAGCATCAAGCTTCCCTCAATATTCACTGTGTCCTTATTCTACATCTCAATGGGTTTTTTATTCCATCGCCATAAACCCTAGCCTCTCTGCTTCTTCCTCCCCTGAGTTCTATAAAATTTCTGACATTTTTTCAGATAATTTTAGTAATAGAAAAATCACAAAACAAAATTCAAAATTCTGATCGATAAGAGAAGATGAAGATGATCAGATCGTCTGGTACATACATAATTATTTGTAATAGTATTTGGGTGGACGATTGATTGTGCTTTTATTGTACTTTTTGTTTTAAGAGAGAAAGATGTGATATTTATTGATGGATGATGGACTTAATGCTGATTCGTTTTTCCAATGGGTATTTTCATTATACTTTTATGTTGGGTGTATTTGAAAGAACTAATTGAATTATCTGAGTCGGACTGAGTTAATTTCGATTGGAATCACTTATTGGGTACTGCGTTTGTGGATGTGATTTTGAGATTTGGGTTTTGAGGGAAGTGGGAATTGAATGTGAATATGAAGTTTGAATGTCAGGGTTTTTGACCGAGTCCGAGTTGATTACTCCCGAGTTTAGATGAGTTTGAATATTCAGGGTCTAGTTCTAGTTTTAGTTATGTGAATTTGTGCTTCGCAGTTCGGGCAGAAAATCAGTTAATTTAATGGGGAAATTTTGCCTCAACAAAGCCACAAACAGATGCCTGCTGTGGGAATGAGAAGAAGTACACGGGTTTTTAGGACAAGGGTTTTGCGGTCAGGGAGGCGGTTGTGGGAGGCTGGACCAGGTGAGGTGGGGAAGCAGCAGCACCTAGAGCTGCATATAATGTGGAGTGGGTTAACCTTCTTGACAATTCCGGGGATGAGAGAATACCATTCAAAGAAAATGGGAGGCGGGCCAAGGGGAGTGGGACCATTTAGTTTGTATAAATAATACTTTTTATGCTTGACCCTTGTATACCAAAGAATCTCATATATTAAAAAGCTAAAACTATGGTATTTCACTCAAATAAACCTCTATAATTTCAAAATTGTGTATCATTTTTGGGATTTGCCCGAAGCAATTGTTTTGCTGATGGAGCCTTTACTAATTATTCTCCTTTCGTTCTCATAGATTTAACCAGATCTATTTTTTGGATAAATAGGTTCCGACCCTCATACTGCTGTACTAGAGCATCAATCAATTCATATCTATAAAATGGTATTGTTTGTAGCTAGTAATTAGACCAAGTGTACTTGATACCCTTATATTCATTTTGTAGATTGTTATATGCTTGTCATTTTATTTTCCATTTTGTCGTTTTGCAGAAACCATGGCCAGCAATCCCACGTAGCTTACCAAAAGTACTTCAGCCCTTAATGCTTTTGATCAAGCCATTAGTTCAGTTTCTTATGCTTCTTTGGTTTCTTTGTGTTAAGATACCCGCTCCAAATGTTTTTATAGTACATGTGATCTTGAATGCTTTTGTGAGGCTGAGATTTCTTTTACACTTCCAAGAGTTTTATTGTGGAACTCTCATCTGGTTCTGTACACCTCCTGGAACATGTTCTGCTGAATAATCTACAATCAGACATAGTCATAGTACCTATGTTTAGTTTACCAGAATTTTAGTCAGATTATTAAAATTTGTTTTTTCCCTTCTTGAAATGGAGTATAACTTGCATGCCTTGACTGATTTTAGTTTGAATTATATGGTTTCTGCTTCTATAGAATCCCCCTTCTGTTCCTACATTAGTGGCTGTAAAATGGCCCAGTTGGCTGAGGCGTTCAACATTCATTGTTGATTGGCATAATTTTCGATATACTTTACTGGCATTATCTCTTGGAAGAAGTAGTCATTTTGTGGCAGTCTATCGATGGTACAATTTCATTCACTTATAAAATTTTCTTTTAAATATGTGGGCCTTTATACAATAAACATGAGGTTTCTATATGATTAGGTTTGAGAAACATTATGGGAAGATGGCAAACGGTTCCCTATGTGTGACACAAGCAATGCAACTTGAATTGGCTCAAAACTGGGGAATTAAGTAAGAGGGTCTGTTCGATAATACAAACTATACTGCATTTTGCCTATTCACATTTTTAGTCCTCTTTTATAATTTAATAATTTGATTCTCATTGCGTTTCTAAATTTTAAAGCTACAGTTCTATACGATCAGCCTCTTGAGTTTTTTCATCCTACTTCACTCGAAGAGAAGCACAAGGTAAATCATATTTATATCTCAACTCACTCTCAAGAGTACATTGACTTGGCAATTTATAATTGGACTGTGGATTCTAGTTGTTTTGTAGGATTAGTAAAAATATGGATGAGTCTTATGGTCCTCAAGACTTCATCAACAATGGTATTGTACTTGAGAAAATCGATCTTCAATTCTATGTCTGGTGAAGTTGAGCAAGAGTAGAGAGTCTTACTTGGATATTTACACACATTTGTGATTTGTATAAATAACATGTACAAATAGATAGGAAGAGAATCAAAGAAAGCCCATCTATAACTGGAACTTGTAATTTAAATTTGGGAGTTGTTCAGCAAGATGTTTTGCAAGGTGAGAAATGTCGATTGCTTGTTACTGTTCTTGACAATCTTGTGGTAGTAGCAGTTTTTGGCTTTTTTCTTGTTTTCTGAATTCTATTTTGAGCTACATGAGGAGGTTCAGTGTCAGATTACGACAGCTGTATGCATTTCTGTATTCCCGACCCATCTGTAATGTTTACTCTTCATATGGCATTCATTTTCTTTAGGTACACAGGTGTCATAATATTTAAAGTTTCATGTATTTTAACTTTTGTCTACCGCCAAGTATTTAAATATTTTTTCTTATTATGCTATCTGGATCGTACTTCTATTACTAGCTCTGGAGTCTGCAAGATTTTTGGTTCCAGGTGTTGTATACCATTGTTTGAATTGGATTTTTCAGCAGCTCCATTTATCTTCCTATATTTGCATTCAAATTTGTTTCTTAGTTCTGCTACCTTACCCTATGCTCTTGTATTATATTGGAATGGCATGGCGGCTGGGGGTGATAGTATACCCGATGATGAAGAATTGCAGTCCTGCATCCCATGTGATGGAGATAAGTCTGGAAGCAGAACTGGAGTATCAGGAAATGGTAATTCTGAGAGGAGGAGGAGGGCACTAGATCCGCCTTTTGCAGCTCTTAAATTAGTTTCTAGGACTTTTGCAGTTGAAGAATACTATTGTCAGATCTCATTATCATGAAAAGGAGGAGAACTCTTAGGTCGAGGAGAGGTAGAAATATTTCACCATTTGTCGTGCGGAAAGCTAATGGAACTCTACTTACCAATCTGCCTTCCAGATATTGGAGCTCGTCTGATTTCTCATGCTGGTAGTCTTATAAATTTGGCCAAGTGCCCTTCTTCTACACTTCAGATCCTTCGTGCAGAGAAGGCACTCTTTTTTTTCCCTTCACAGGAAAGGGGTGTAGGGAAGGAGTTATGCAAATGTTTCAGAATTGAGACACCCAACCTGTAGGCAATACCTGGATTGCAACCACTATGCTTCATGTTTGGACTACCTTAGAAGTCTAAAAGAAAACTTGTTGCTTGACATCCATTTGCAGGACCATGTGGAGACACTGTATGATCAAATTCGTAGCAAAGCCTTAATCATGTATACTCACCCATTTGTGTATTTTGATCTGCACATGATGGCCAACGCTTTCAAAACGAGTGGCAGATCTAGAGAAAGAAAAGCTCTGATAACTGACAACCAAATACAGGTATTCTTTGGACATTAACCCCCTTATCCCTCCTTTCTCTTTCAGTTTATGTAACCTATAACTTGGCTTGCTAGATAAAAGGGCTCACATTGATCTTAATATGCATTAACCATCTTGGACAACTTTCATTGAACATTTGCAGTTACTGGCGTAGTTAATAATCACAGTTGTCGAATGCTTTTATTAATCATTCATTGCAATTCAGATGTCTTTGAAAGAAATTTAGTTTCACTTGTATTCTTTAATTCATGTTGTTTCATAATCAATGCTTGAGACATCAATTCAGTACGTGTTCAAATTATATGCACTTGACTTAATTTCTTATTGCTAATTGCAGATGACATGGATATTCCTTAACCAAATTCTGAAACAGGAGAAATCCGCCGGGTTTTAGAATTTTGAGAAATAGAGATCTGCATTTTGAGTTGAGCTCTATCAGAATAATACTTTGGTTGTGTTGTACTATTTTGTTTTTAGTAACTTCACAACCTCAAGTCAAAATGGTTGCCTCAGAAGATTTTTTATAGTGACTGATAAAACTATTGTACTGAACTATGATCTATGTTTTGTGTGCTGTACTTGATTTAATATTGCTAGCAAAATAAAGAAAATGAGAAATGTTGAATGTGTACGACATGAGTTTTTACGTCTCACGCATTATTGAATAAGCTTTTTTCTTGTTTTTGTTCTTCTTATTGTTGATATTGTAAGATAAAAGCCATGACTAGCAAGTATGATTTTGAACTATAGGTGAACCACAACTATTACAACATCATGTATTACAACATTTTAAAGTCAAACTATAATATTTTAAAAACATTGTATAAAGTAGTCTAAATAGATGACACTTTATAAACGTTGTATAAATGAGTCTAAACGTTGTCTGATGTACTAAATCACAACATTTTAAGCCAGAAAACGTTGTGGAAACATATCATCTACAATGTTTTCAAGCATCCAAGAATTTATAGAAAACAAATATACAACGTTTTTAAAGAAAAAAACATTGTGTAATGTGTCAAATTACAATGTTTTAAAAACGTTGTATAAAGGTGTCAAATAGATAACACCCTTAAATACGACATTTTTGTAAGACCTTCTACAACATTTTTTACACGTTATCTATTTACTATTTTGTAGTAGTGATTGAATACTTTCATTTCATAAAATTCGAGGTCTTACAATCTCCCCTCCTTATGAAATTTCGTCCTCGAAATTAGAGTGCGTACCTGGTATGCCAAAGAGGTGAGGATACCTTGTTTAGATTCTAACTTAGGTACAACCTTTGAGCGTAGAATATGTTCTTTCTTATCCAAGATTTTAATAGCTATCTCCTCATACGTTAAATCTTCTGCTAGCTCGTCTAGTTCTAATTCAATAATGTGGTTCGGGTCGTCCACATATTTACTTAACATTGATACGTGAAAAACGTTATGAACACGCGACTTACTTGGCGGTAAAGCGAGTCTATAGGCCACAGTTCCTACTCGATCGAGGATTTCAAATAGACCAATAAAATCGAGGGTTAAGATTTTCTCTCTTTGTCGATTCTTGCTTCTAGAATAACACATTCTTGCACCTTCTTCTTCACATTCATCAGCTCTGAGTCTGTAGCTTAAGCGACTTTAACTTTATTGATTAAAATCGATTCTAATCGTATATTCACTATCTTCACGTAGGTTCTTGGAGTCTTTAACTCTATCTCCATCTTTTGTAAGTCGTACGAAATGGGTCTTTGTGTTAACAATATCGCACTCATAAATGCATATGATCTTCTAATCAACGCGTCTGCTACCACGTTCACTTTTTTAGGATGGTATTGAATGGTATGGTCATAATCTCTTCAACAACTTGAGCCAACGTCTTTAGCGTATGTTACATTTATTATGGGTGATGAAATATTTGAGGGTTTTGTACCAGGTTCAAGGTCGATACAAAATTTGATTTCATGCTCTGGGTAGGCTACGAAGTTCTTTGGGGAATACGTCAGGGAATTTATTAACAATAAAAATATCATTCAAATCTGACGTATTTTTGTTTAAATCTGTGATATGAGCTAAGAAAGCTTGACATCCGTTTTTCAACAAACGAATAGCTTTATGGTTTGATATGACAGTGATTGACTTTAGTGGTTTCGTTGCTTGAATTCACATAATAGGTTGGTTAGGAATATGAAAGCTAACAACCTTACGAAAACAATCAATTTTAGCATGATGAGTAGTTAACCAATCAATCCCTAAAATCACATCAAATGCAAGTATTTTCAAAGAGATAAGATCGATAGTTAACGTGTGGTTGCCGATTTGAATCAAACAAGACTTATAAATAGTGGATGTAATGAAGATTTCTCCCAACGGAGTTTCCACAGATAAGTCAAAGTCTAATTTATTCGGAGTTAAATTTAAACGTTGAGCGCAAGTAGGAGAAATAAAAGAGTGGGTAGAACTGGTATCGAATAAGGTATAGACTTCACAAGAGTTTATGATTAACTTACCCGTGATAACTTCGTTCGGGTTCCTCGACAAACTCTCTCACTTAAACTACCGGCTTTGACTTGTCTGGGACATCCTTTGGCGTCACCATCCCAGCTAGACTTGACTTTACTACACGACAAAATTGAGCTAAGTGGCCTTCGCTTCCACAATTGAAACACGCTTTAGGTTGCTGCGTACAGTTTGGACGGATGTGTCCCTCCTGTCCGCATGTGAAACATACGACATGTGGTTGTTCTCCATCCTTGGAAATGGGTGCTGGTGCTGCTGCCGACGTCTTTACGTCATTGTTGAATCTTCTCTTCTTAAAGCTATTCCCACTTAGTTCACCATTCATATTATCTTGGTCATGATTACCACCGAAGTTGTTACCATTCTTGGCATGATAATTTCCTCCATGATGGTTATCATTGTTCCGATGGTCGTTGCCACCAGTATGATTATTATCGTGTTGTTGGTCGTTACCTTTTGGTTGATCTGACTCATTATCGCGCTCCACTAACTGAGCCCTATTCAAAACATCTGAATATAAACAAAGTTTGTGAAAAATGAGGTATTGACGTATTTCGGGTTTCAAACCTCTTAGAAACATTCACATAATTCTCTCCTTATTATCAACCAAATGGGATACAAATCGGGATAACTCTGCAAATTTAGCCTCGTACTGTGATACGGTCATATTATTTTATTCCAGCTTGATAAACTCCACCTCCTTCATGTGACGAATACTTTCGAGAAAATACTTGTCGTTGAACAGCTCTTGGAACTTCTCCCAAGATATTTTTAGTGCGGCAGGCTGAGTATGTTTTACAGATTCCCACCAATAATCTGCTTCTTCACACAACATAAAGGTGGAGAAGGGAACCTTTTGCTCCTCTGATCATTCCAAGACATCAAATATCTTGGTGATCTGCTTTATCCACGTCTCCGCCTTAAGTGGTTCTAGCTTTCCCAAAAACTCTGACGGTCCCAACTCTTTGAACTATTTTGTGGTGACCAGTCGTGAGTTGCCAGTGTTTACACCTGCATTTTTAATAGAAGTCTCTCTCGTTTGGTTTTGCATAAATTCTAAAAAGTTCCTAAACATACCATTGTTCATCATTTGGTCAGTGTTGTTGTTTACACGAGGATATTGCCTTCTTGATGCACACTATCCTGGTTATTGATCGTCGGTGACTCAACGGTCTCGTGTGCTTCATTGCTTATCTCAATATTTTCAAACACTGCCACAAAACAAGGGTTAATTGAAATGCCACATATTATCCCTATACTCTGACCGACCAATTAAATAACAAATAAACTTAGGTAGGTCATACTAGCAAAGGAATTACCCGACTCTCCCCTCCTAGTTCTAGTCTCACATCTCAGTCAGGGATCATATCCCTAAGCTTTGATACCAACTATGATGCCCCCAAAATAGGTATACATCATTCATTCTGAGTCTCCAAATACATGGTACAAAATTTAAATACAAACTTCTTTTATACAATACGACAAAATGTAGCTGAGAGTTTCAACACGGATATTGTCTCGTAGAGAGTATCCAAACTCAAGTAAAGTCCTCATTACAATTACTATCACATTATTTCATAGAATAGTGAGGATTACTATAGCCACCATATCGGACCATCACTCCGTTCCTCGACAAGTCCCAGCTATATTCTCATTTCCTGAAGAGAACAGTGAAAGAAAAGGGTGAGCTCAACTAGCCTAGTAAGAAATATTATGACTAAGATAATGTAGAATAAATTATCGTTAGCCTTCAACAGTATAACAACTGATAGAATACAGTAGACAACAAGTTTTAGATCAACAACTGCAGCGGAAATAGCAATCCATTAGAAGAGTTAAGCAGAGCATGATATCTACTATCTTCTATGATTTAAAAGTTTATCATCAATTTTATCGCTAAGACTCAGCTTAATAAATAATCCACATCACTGAATTATCCATGCACTATGGGCCAAGGATATTTGTGTTTTCACCAATGGTCATGATCATACCGAATAATCTATGGTCATAATCATACCAACAACTGTCCATCAATGCACTACGAGCCAATGAGGATTTTTACCACATCATTTGTAACATTACAGGTCATGATTATACCGAATGATCCTTGATCATAATCATACCAATCAACAGTCCATATATGCACTACGGGCCAAAGATGACTTTTATCATAATATAAGCATGAGAATAATAACAATGATATAAGAATTCAATTAAATGAAAGCAAATGATAAATTTTAAAGATTTATAATTCAATTTATTCAGAATTCAATAATGTCCAAATTGTCAACATGATACTGTTTTGTGGTGTAAAATTCAAGAATGATATTGTATCAAAAATGATTTGGACCGAAAAGAAATCAATTTTTGTCATAAATATTACTCCGGGTGAATAAAACCCGAGTGAATAGTACCCCATAAATAGTAGTTCGGGAATAGTATTCCGTGAATAGTATTCCGTGAATAGTACTTTATGAATAGTACTCGTGAATAGTACTTCGTGAATACTACTTTATGAATAGTACTTTGTGAATAGTACTCCGGCATAAAAAACTTAAAATTTAACAAGAATATTTAGAAAATATCATTGTGAAACGATACTAGATGAAGCACAAATTTCAAGGATATTCTACAAATTTCACGGAGTATAAAAATAATACTTTAACCGAATGAGTGTAGAATTAGGAATACGAAATTATATAATATTACTCACATACTACAGAGTATAGAAGCAAATATTATTTCATATGAATATTGAACAAAAATAATATCCCTTACGAATAAGAAATAAATAACATCCCTTACCTTAGTATAAGACTGGATACTGCAATATTGAAGTAGTAGAATATTCTTCTTTTTTCTCTTTATAGCTTCTCTCTATTATTGCACTTGTGAGTCTTAGTGAATTGGTGAGAATGAAAGAAGAATGAGCTTTTATTTATAGGAAAACATAGTTTCGATAATTGAACGATTAGGGGCTCGAATTATTGCAGTATAATAACTTCATCTATACCTCTATTTTTAATTTAGTCTTGCAAGTATTATCAATCTTGCACCACCTCCCCTAATAGTACATGTATATGAATCAATAGTTATATACATGTGAACCAACAGTAATTTGCATGTGAACTAATAGCAATTAATTACTCATTTATCCGATTAATTGCTCGTTTGGTCAATTTAACATCCAAAAATCAATTATTATCAAAATAAATGTCGATTTCCACCAACACTAATAATCCCAACACAATGAAAATATTTTTATCAACAATTTAATCTTTAACCAACACGAACTTATTCATCATTAATATTATAACTCATAATATTTAACATCTAGATCATTCCCAAGAAAGAGGGGGCTTTCTGATTAGGATTTTTTCCTACTGGCGCGCAATTAGGTGACCAAACTCCTTTCCTCGACAGAACTTTCTAGATATCATCAATATTGAAAATAATAATATGAATAACTTTGTTGTCTCAATTATTGATTTAAAAATATAAAATATTATGCAGATGATATTATGACAATAATTGAATCAATAATATGAGTGAAATTTATGCAGCAATTACTGTAGCAATAATTAAGTATAAATGAGTGACTTCTCACGTAAGCATCAATAATCAATACCGTGTGCTACTATACAACCACGTGTATTACTGTACTTTTACCACCGGGTAGTTCAACAGGTTAACGGTAAAACTTTCGCCGTTATTTTTATAAAATGATATTTCTATCATTTTCGAACTACGACAATACTTCCGTTGTGGGGTCCACCAATGATTGTGCCGTCGTACGAATATTTCCTGTTAAAACGAATATTTCCTGACCAATCGAATATTTTATATCAACTTGCTTACTTTGCAAAATTTTTACAAATTACCCTTAACTTTAACCTTTTATCAATTTAACTATTTACTAAATAAAATCATAATTATAAGAAAATTGAATACTTTAATTTCATAAAATTCGGGGTCTTATAACTATACTTTAACCACCGGGTATTCTAACAGTGTTAACGATAACGACTACGTCGTTATTCATACTTGTCTTTTTCTCCATCCGACAGTTTTCTGTTATGGGGCCCACAAATGGTTGTGTCATCGTACGAATATCCCCGACAACAAGAATATTCCACGACCAAACGAATATTCCCCGACAACAATGAATATTTTATAACCACTTGCTTATTTTATAAAATTTACACATTTCACCCACAACCAAAGCATTATATCAAATTAACACCTTATTATTCAAAATAATAATTAGAGGAAATTCAATTTTATTTATAAAAAGTTGGCATCTTACAACCTCCCTTATGAAATTCCATCCTCAAAATTGACGTACATACCTAGTATTTCGAAAAGGTGAGGGTACCTTGCTTTCATTTTCGATTCCAACTCCCAGGTTATTTCCTCAATAACATAGTTCCTCTATAAAAATTTGACTTGTGGTATAACCTTTGTGCACAGGGCATGCTCCTTCCTATCCAAGATCTTAACATGTACCTTCTCATACGTTAAATCTTCGGCTATCTCATCTAGTTCTATCTCAAAATTGTGGTTTGGGTCTTTCACAAATTTACGAAGCATAGATATGTGAAAAATATTATGAACACGAGACATGCTTGGAGGTAATGCGAGTCTATAGGCCACATTTCCTACTCGGTCAAGAATCTCAAATGCACCAAGAAATTGTGGATTGAGCTTTCCTCTCTTCCCGAATCTTGTAATCCCTTCCATGGAAAAATACGTAACAATACATGATCCCCAATAATAAATTCCACGCCCTTTCGATGAAGATTCACATAACTTTTTTGTCGATCTTGTACCGTTTGTATACGTTATCGGATCATTTGGATCTTCTCTATAGTTATACGTACCAATTTTGGTCCCAGCAACGTTGCTTCACCCACCTCATCCCAGCATACTGGAGAGTGACACTTTCGTCCACACAACGCTTTGAATGGAGCCATGCCTATACTTTCTTGATAACTGCTGTTGTAGGAGAATTCCACCAATGGTAGGTACTTATCCCAACTCCCTTTGAAATCTAGGACACAGAGTCTTAATAGATCTTCAAGAGTTTGAAGAGTCCTTTCCGATTGCCCGTCCATTTGAGGATGGTATGCCGAACAGAATCGTAAATCTGAGCCCATAGCTTTCTGCAAACTAACCCAAAATCATGAAGTAAACCTTGGATCACGATTTGAAACTATGGATACTGGTATTCCATGCGATTTCACAATCTCATTAATGTACATACGAGCAAGACGTTCAAGGGAATAAGTCTCCCGTATCGACAAGAAATGAGCAGACTTGGTTAATCTATCAACAATAACCCAAATCGCATCTATTCCTTGAGAAACCTTGGGAAGACCCGTAAAGAAATCTATGGTAATGAGTTCCCACTTCCATTTCGAAATCTCAAGTGGTTGTAATAGACCCTTTGGCACTTGATGCTCCGCCTTTACACGTTGACAAGTTAAACACCTCGAGATAAACTCCGCGATCTCTCTCTCTTCATATTGCTCCACCAAAATATATGTCGAAGATCATGATATATTTTGGTACTCCCAGGATGGATTGTAAACGGCGTGTTGTGTGCCTCCATCATGATTCTATGCTTCAAGTTAAAATCGTTAGGAACACAAAGTCTGGAGTTGACTCGAAGTATTCCTTCTTCATCGATTCTTACTTCTGGAATAGCACCTTCTTGCAATTTCTTCTTCATACGCATTAGCTCCAGATCTGTAGCTTGAGCAACTTTAACTTTATCGATTAAAGTCGGTTCTACTTGTATATTTGATATCATCACGTGAGTACTTGGAGCCTTTAACTCTATCTACAACCTTTGTAAGTCATACAAAATGGGTCTTTGCGTTGACAAAATTGCACTCGTACCCGGATATGATATTCTACTCAATGCGTCAGATACTACGTTCGCTTTTCTAGGATGGTATTGAATGGTATGATCGTAATCTTTCAACATCTTGAGCCAACTTTGTTGCCGCATGTTGAGTTCCTTTTGGGTGAAGAAATATTTGAGGCTTTTATGATCCGTATAAATCTCCACTTTCTCCCCATACAGGTAATGTCTCCAGATCTTCAATGCAAAAATGGCTGCTGCTCATGAATAGGATAATTCCTCTCATATTCTTTGAGTTGTTGCGAGGCATAAGCTATGACTTTTTCATGTTGCATGAGAACACATCCTAACCCTTTGCCTGAAGCATTGCTGTAGATAACAAATCCATCCAAACCAGATGGTATTGTCAGAACAGGTGCCGAAATGAGTCTCCTCTTGAGCTCTTGGAAACTCTTCTCGCATTCCTCGCTCCATACGAATTATATATCTTTCTAAGTTAGCTAAGTTAACAGAGTAGCGATTCGAGAAAATCCTTCCACGAATCTCCGATAATAACCAGCAAAGCCTAGAAAGCTACGTACTTTGGTCACCGACTTTGGTTGCTCCCAAATTTATATTACTTTAATCTTCGCCAGGTCAACAGATACTCTATGTTTTGACACCACGTGCCCAAGGAATGCTACTTCCTAAAGCTAGAACTCGTATTTCTTCAGCTTAGCATATAGCTTGTTATGACGAAGCCTTTGAAGTACCAACTTTAAATGGTGCTCATGATCTTCACGACTTTTGGAATAGATGAGGATGTCATCAATAAAGACAACAATGAACTGATCCAAATGTTCCTTGAATATTTGGTTCATCATATCCATGAAAGCAGCAGGAGCATTAGTCAATCCAAAAGACATAACTAAGAATTCATAATGCCCGTACCGAGTTCTGAAGGCAGTCTTCGGAATATCCTCAGTTTTAATCTTAACTGATGATATCTGGAACGAAGATCAATTTTTGAGAAGAATTATGCTCCTTGCAACTGGTCGAACAGGTCATCAATGCGAGGTAGCAGATACATATTCTTGATGGTGACATGGTTCAATTCCTGATAGTCAATATAAAGTCGCATACTCCCGTCTTTCTTCTTTATGAATAAAACTGGAGCACCCCAAGGAGATGTACTAGGACGAATGAAACCTATGTCTAACAACTCCTGTAGTTGGACCTTTAACTCCTGAAGTTCAATAGGAGCCATTCGATATGGAATTTTAGAAATGAGCTTTATACCAAGTTCAAGGTCAATAAAGAATTCAACTTCACGTTCTGGGGGTAGACCGGGAAGTTCTTCAAGAAATACGTCAGGAAATTCACTAACAACAGAAATATTATTAAAATCTGACGTATATTTGTTCAAGTTCATGACATGGGCTAAGAAAGGTTGACATCCATTTTTCAATAAATGAATGGCTTTATGGCTTGATATGACAGTGATTAACTTTAGTGGTTTGGTTGCTTGAATTCGCATAACAGGTTGGTTATGAATATAAAAACTAACAACTGATAAGTAGGTTTTATACCTACTTATTGGTTACCAACTCACGATGAATTATGCTCAACTTAAGTAATTTTATTATGTTTTATTCGTTTTTTATGTTTATTTTGCAGTATGCATAGCTAGAACTCCCATAGCAACATAATGGCGTGGAATGGCATGAATTGGCATGGAGATAACATTAACTTGGCACGATGGATTTGTGCAAGAGTATAGACTGCAGCCGAACTTGAACATGTGAGCAAGAGGATCAATGAAATAGTTAAGTGCAGAAGAGAGGAAATTAAGAACAAGCAAGTAGCAGACAAGAAGCAGGAGAATGCAAAGTGCAGTAGCAGCGTGGCCGCGCTGCCATTATAGTCAAACATGGCGCGCTTGCGCTAAAGAGAATTCAGAGGAAAAATTACATATCGCGTGGCCGCGCTCCAATATTAAAGGGCGATGGCACCTCTGTGCCATGCACTCGGCATACTGCTAAACAGCGCGCCCGCGCCCGAAACCAATTACACCATCGCGCGGCCGCGCTGGCCGTTTTCAATTTAAAAAAAATGCTAACTTTTTGTAATTTTAAATTTGAGCGTGTTTTGCTCATTTGAGACGATATGGTTGGTTACTAGATGTGGTTTTATGAGTTTTTATGATTATTTCACTGCGGTTCTTAGGTTTTAGACTACTCTAGAGAAAGTGAGGGCATTGGATTACTACTTTTAGCTCTTCTCTTTATCTAGATTGTTGAATAAAAATTAGTTTTCATTTTGGAGATTTGAGGTGGATTTGTACAAGCCTGGAAACAGAATTTTTAACAGAGATTATCATATTTGCTCTATCATTTCTCTTATATCTATTGATTGAATTTCTTAATTCCATGTTTTGCTTCAATCCCATAATGGCTTTTGGTTTAGAAATGAACTAATTTCCATTATGGGATTCTAATGGATTTTAATGTGTAGTTTAAACATGTATGACTGATTATGATGTTATTTGTTCAATATTGGATTGCTCATTATGGTCGTGCTAAATGTTTGAATGATTGATCACCATTCACACTAATTTCTTGTATGGATTTGGAAAATGAAATATAAGTATAGACTAAACCATAATGGCATATGTTCATAGGGCTTATTCATGTTAGGCTTTGTGATTCGTGACACGGATAGGCATATACTGTTTCACCATGTGTAGTTATTAAGAGAGTTTGAGCTTAACTCATATTTGCTGTAAATTCACATAGATATATAGTGAGTTTAGTAATTGTGATGCTTACATGAATTCTATCAATTGTGGATTTTGTGTAATTTGGGCATAGTTCATTGAAAAATGGTTGTGTTTTACTTATGTGCTCTCGATTAGCTTTTCGTATTTAATAAGTAGACATTACATGATGCATACATTTTAGATAAAACATTAGATGAAATTAGAATCCCATTTCTCTCCAATTTGATTTCCTCTTTTTGATAATATTTATTTATTATGTTGATAATTAATTTAGATAGAAATTCATCTATTGATTGATAGTTTGAGCATATAGGAATAGTGATTAAGTTGTTGCATGATAAATTAAATTTAACACCTTTCTCCGTGGATCGATACTTTTCTTACTCTGTACTACTTGTTGACCCATGTATACTTGCATGAGTTAGAGTCTGTTTTGCTAAAACAAAAAGGAGGCAACAAATTTTTGGCGCCGTTGCCGGGGAAAAGCATTTATTTTTAATATTATCGTCATCAATTAAAGCTAAATTTGTGTGACTTAAACAATTCTTATTTTATCTTATTTCTATTTTATTTTTATTTTCATTTCAGGTACTCGATCGTCATATCCTGAGTTAATTCATGCACATGAAAATATCAACGGTAGTGCTTGGAGATCGAGAGCACGTAGGAATATAAAAGTAGATTTTGAAACTTCAACATCCAGCATGGCAGCAGAAGAGCAACATATAGCCTTAAGGGACTACTCGATGCCTAAGATTAATGAGTTACAGTCGAGCATTATAAGGCCAGCTATAGCAGCCAACACATTCGAGATCAAGTCGGGAACTATTCAAATGGTTCAAAATATGGTCCAGCTTGGAGGTGCTTCTGCAGATGACCCGAATGAGCATTTATTGAGCTTCATAGAGATATGTGACACCTTTAAGTACAATGAGGTGTCAGAGGATGCAATTAGACTCAGACTGTTTCCATTCTCTCTACGGGATAAGGCTAGAAGCTGGCACCATTCGTTACCACCGGGGTCTATTACAACATGGGAGAACTTAGCACAAAAGTTCTTAGCCAAATTTTTCGCAATGGCTAAGACTGCTAAAATGAGGACATCAATTTCCCAGTTTGAGCAACAACAGGGTGAATCATTATATGAAGCCTGGGAGCGCTACAATGAGATACTAAGGAAATGTCCCCATCATGGAATGTCTGAATGGATGGTAATCAATACCTTTTATAATGGATTACATTGGCAGTCTAGGCCGATTGTAGATGCAGCTGCAGGAAGAGCCTTATGGGCTAAAAGTTATGATGAGGCTTATGATCTTATAGAGATAATGGCAGCTAATGATTTTTAGAATCCTACAACCATAATGTCACAGCCTAAAGTTGCGGGATTGTTAGAGGTGGATGCTATTACACAGTTGTCAGCTCAGATGGTAGCTATGGCGAAGAAAATTGATTTTTTGATAGATAGTAAGGTAAAGTCAGTTGCTTTTGTATGCGAGATATGTGCGGGGTCACATCAAACCAATCAGTATGCTATAAGTTCAAAATCGGTGCAATTTGTGAGTAACTACCAGAAGCCTCAAAATCAGTTTCAGAACTCTTACCACCCCAACAACCGCAATCATCCCAATTTCAGTTGGAGTAATAACCAAAACAATCAACATTAACAAAATCAACAATTTCAATCTCAAAATCAGTATCAATCACAACTATCTCACTAATAGTTTGCACTGAAACCACCATACCCTCCTAGATTTCAACAACAACAGTAACATCATCCATCTGCACCTCAGGTAGAGAAAAAGTCAGAAATGGAGGAGATGATGTTCAAGTACATGGTAAATACAGAAGTGATGATCAATAGCCAAACAGTGGCTATAAAAATTCTGGAAACTCAGATGGGCCAAATGGAAAATTCATTGAACAGTAGACCACAAGGGTCTTTGCCAAGTAATACAGAACCAAATCCAAGAAGAGAGGATAAGGAGCAATGTCAGGCTATAACTTTAAGATCAGGGAAGCATACTGCAGGATTGCAGCATGGCGCGCCCGCGCCACTTTTACAAAAGGAAACTACGCGGCCGCGTGGTGATAAAAATGGTTATGATGATGCTTTGTTAAAAGAAGGTTCAAAACAGAGGGGAAATGAGAAAAATAGTAAAGAGTCGCCTGAGAAACCAGTGACCAAGACATCGGTTGTTCATCCCCTTGTTCCATATCCACAAAGACTACAGAAATAAAGGGAAAATAAGCAGTATAATAAGTTTTTGGAGGTGTTTGAGAAGCTACAGATAAATATACCTTTCGCTGAGGCATTGGAACAGATGCCAAGTTATGCAATGTTCATAAAAGTTATGTTATCAAGAAAGAAGAGGTTAGAAGATTTTGAGACAGTTGCCTTGACTGAAGAATGTAGTGTGGTACTTCAGCACAAGTTACCTCCGAAACTAAAGGATCTGGGCATCTTCATGATACCTTGTTGAATAGGGAAAATATGTTTCAACAGATGCTTATATGATTTAGGGGTGACCATCAACTTAATGCCTATGTCAGTGTTCAATCAGTTGGGATTGTCGGCTCCAAGGCCGATGAATATTTCTTTACAGCTTGCTAACAGGTCCATTACTTATCCACGGGGTATTATAGAAGATGTGCTTGTTAAAGTGGACAAATTCATTTTCTCAGCTGATTTCATCATCTTGGATTATAAAGAAGACAGAAGCATACCTATCATCCTGGGGAGACCATTCCTAGCCACATGATGCACTTTAATAGATGTTCAAAAAGGTAAATTAACAATGAGAGTTTATGATCAAGAAGTCGCCTTCAACTTGTTCAAGGTTATGAAGTTTCCAACAGATGAAGAAGAATGTTTTAGGGTTGATATGGTGGACAAGATGTTGAATGATGAAGTGGAGACTTTAGTGGAAAATGAGCCTTTGAAGAGTGCTATTTTGGGAAATTCAGAGATGAAAGATGATGAGGTTACAAAATTTGTTCAGATACTTGATACAGTGCCACAGTTTCGAAAAATGAATATTCCTGTTGAGCCACTCAAAAATGCTGGAGAGTCATCAGCAGAACTCAAGCCATCGCTTAAGATGCCTCCAGAACTTGAATTGAAACCTCTTATAGACCACTTGAGATATGCATTTTTAAATGATAATTCAAAATTATCTGTTATTATTTCTTCTGCACTAGCATCTTGCAAAGAAGAAAACCTGTTAAGAGTTCTAAGAGAGTTCAAATCAGCCATTGGATGGACCATAGCAGACATCAAAGGGATCAACCCATCATTCTGTATGCACAAGATCATGTTGGAAGATGATAGTAAACCCTTAGTGGAGCAACAACGGAGACTTAATCCAATTATGATGGAAGTGGTAAAGAAGGAAGTTCTGAAGTGGTTGGACTCAAGAATAATTTATCTGATCTCAGACAGCTGGTGGGTGAGCTTTGTACAGTGCGTGCCAAAGAAAGGGGGAATGACCATAGTCTCCAATGAGAACAACGAATTGATACCGACGAGGACAGTGACGGGGTGGAGAGTCTGCATGGACTATTGCAGACTTAATAAAGTTACAAGGAAAGATCACTTTCCACTGCCATTTATTGATCAGAGTTTAGACAGACTAGCAGGTCATGAGTAATATTGCCTTCTGGATGGGTATTCAGGGTATAATCAAACTGTGATAGCTCCAGAAGACTAAGAAAAGGAAACTTTCAGATGTCCATATGGTACATTCGCTTTCAGAAGGATGTCTTTTGGGTTGTGCAATGCCCTGGCCACATTTCAGAGGTGTATGATGGCAATCTTTTCGGATATGGTGGAGCACAATGTGGAAGTCTTCATGGATGATTTCTCAGTATTCGGTGATTCATTTGACTTGTGTTTAGAGAATCTAGTGATGGTATTGAAAAGATGTGTTGAAACAAATTTGGTGCTGAATTGGGAAAAGTTCCATTTTATGGTACAAGAAGGTGTAATCTTAGGACACAAAGTTTTGAAGAAAGGACTAGAGGTGGACAGAGCCAAGTTAGAGGCTATTGAGAGGTGTTCGCAGTTTTTTAGGACATGCAGGCTTCTATCGCAGGTTTATAAAAGACTTCTCCAAGATCACGAAGCCACTTTGCAGTCTATTGGAGAAGGATGCACAGTTTATGTTTGATAAAGATTGTATATCTACATTTGAGCATTTGAAGAGAAAGTTAACTACAACATCAGTGATCACAGCACCAGACTGTGATTTACCATTTGAATTGATGTGTGACACAAGTGATTTTGTTGTGGGGGCTATTTTGGTCCAGCGAAGGGACAAGATCTTTCATGTGATATATTGTGCGAGCAAGACCCTCACTGATGCTCAGTTAAACTATACCACCACAGAGAAGGAACTTTTAACAGTTGTGTATGCTTTTGATAAGTTTTGAGCCTATTTGATTGGGACGAGGGTGATAGTTTACACAGACCATTCAGCAATTCGATACTTGGTGGAAAAGAAAGATGTAAAGGCTTGTCTAATCAGGTGGATTCTTCTTTTGCAAGAATTTGATTTGGAAATCAAGGACAGGAAAGGAACTGAGAATTAAGTGGCGGACCACTTATCTAGATTGGAAAATCCGAGAAGGGATGTAAATGACAAGGTTGTGATTGATGAGTCCTTCCCAGATGAGCAATTATTTGTGGTGCAAGGTGAAGTGCCATGGTTCCCAGATTTTGCTAACTTCCTAGTAAGCAAGATAATCCTTTCTGACTTGATTGGGTATCAAAAGAAGATGTTTCTACATGATGTGAAGTGGTTTATATGGGATGAGTCGTACTTGTTCAAGCAGTGCACTGATCAGATGATAAGGAGATATATCCCATATAGCGAGACAGAGAGTATTTTGTAGGATTGCCACGCGTCATTGTATGGAGGTCACTACGGTTGTGAAAGAACAACGACTAGAGTTTTGCAGGCAGGATTCTACTGGCCGACAATTTTGAAAGATGCTTATAGTTTTGTTCAAAAGTGTGATAGATGTCAGCGAGTTGGGAATATATCCAAGAGAAATGAGATTCCCTTGAACACAATTCTCGAGGTTAAAATTTTTGATGTATGCGGGATAAACTTCATCGGGCCTTTCATTTTGCCATGTGGGAATCTATATATTTTATTGGCAGTCGACTATGTTTCTAAGTGGTTGGCTTCGATATTAGCTCGGATGTATGGATTTGATCCTTCTTCATGCAACATATAACAAGCCTTTTCCACCAGACATCTACACACATAAATTATCCTGATTAGCATATAGTATATACACACAACGAATAATAGTTTTATATAAGTTATCTTTTATTTAGTTTAGCGATGAACTTATCCAATTCATCTCCTTTTAAACTCTATATGAGTTATTTGTATTTTTAATGTTTCCCTCTGTTCTAAGGTTGTAGCCTAAGGTCTATCCCACCTAAGGTTTCTAACCCTAAGCTTTGATACCAACCAGTAAAGCCCCCAAATTCGGGTACTTGAAACCCTGTTGATGTTTATGTGATTTAAGACTTCCAGGTTATAGCCAGCATGCAAGAGAGTAGATCTATCACATAAAACCCATCTATATATAAAAGTCTTAGATGCATGTATTTGATGATCTAGAGACTGATTGATGGCAATATTTAAGTCACATGGCTACTCTAGGGTTGGCCAACAACTCCACCTAGACCAAATTCTACAAGTTACCTTAAATAATGCAAGAGGGGTAATTTGGTCATTAGCCATGTGATTTTAATGGCACCTTGGTCATTTGGCAAATCCTTAGGGTTTGACCTTTAGGGTTTAACCCTAAGGTTTAACACAAAAATAAATTTCTAGGCTTTGCATTTAGGGTTTAAAAATATTAGAAATTTAGTTTCTAAAAATAAAATTAGGTTTTCCCAAATTAGATTAGGTTTCTAATTATATAAACTTGAAAATTAAATTAAGAATTTACTAATTATAATTAACCTCGCTAGTTTAGCAATTAGGGCACCAATTAGCAAATTAGGGTTTTAAATTGGAAATTAGAGTTTCAAATTTACAATTATGGTTTTTTAATTTTAATTAGGGTTTACCTAAACAAATCTTTAAAAATTAATATTAATCACATAACCCAATTACAAAATAATCTTGTACTCTAATTTGAGTTTTAAATTAAGGTTTAGCACAGTAAAACTAGGGTTTATAAAAATATTGCTAAGGTTTGGTCATAATACAGCATAATTGACCAACCATTATCAATACGTACATACAGTACATATTATAGCACTGAAAAATCAAAATATAATTAATATTATATTATTATTCTCATGCCTTGATCAAAATCCAAAATTAGAGTTTGGATTTCATATCTGATTTATCTTACATAAATGACATTATTAATTAAGTTAGAAAAATAATTAACTTAACTAATCTGAAATAATTCCATATAATAAGATAAAATAATTATTATAATTATTCTATAGTCATTACACATGTTATTTAAATAATATATAATTATATTTTTATGGAAAATATTTAATAAAAATATTTCTACTATAAAATTAATTATTGTAAGAATATACTTTATAATAATAAATAATTCTAACAAAGAATTATTTGTCAATATATAATGTAATAAATAAATTTTTATTTATCACATAATTACTTACGTTTTATCTTGTACAAATCCTCATCTTTAAAATAAATAAAAAAATTATACGCAAAATTTCTGATTTTATTATATCGAAAATATCGGGTTGTTACATTCACCCTCCCTTATAAAGATTCTGTCCCCAGAATCCCCATTTTAAAACCTATACATATCAGGGTGCGCAACATACACAGTCATTGCAAATAGATCGCGATCAACTTTGATCGAACTTACCTTTAACTTTTCAACGTAAAGCTTGTTTATCTGATTAAACGAAAATTTAATTTCTAATAGAACTCAAATTCCTCTCTCAAAATTTCTTTATAAAATAATTTACTATATATTGGAAAATCATGTAAAAGAAAATAAAAGTTATACGAATAATACCTGGAATTGTACCACCAGCTGCTATGGTATCCTGGACCGTCATGTTGTAAGCTCTCGCAGTAGATTTTGTTGGCTTGCTTGATGACGTTGGTCCTGTGATTGCTAAAGTCTTGCTACCCTTGCTAGTAGTCACACTTCCTGCCTCCATCCTTCTTTTCGAACAATCCTTCACCTTACGCTTAGTCGACCCGCATAGAAAAAACCAATTATTCATCCTAGGATTGGGACAGTTGGGAGAGATATGGCCCTCATGCCCACACTTGTAGCATACAAACGGCCCCTTCAAACATTCCCCAGAGTGGTTCTTTCCACAAGTCTTACACTGTCCAGCTGGCTTCTTAACACCTTCTTGTTTCACCTGGACATTGCCAAAATAGTTCCCCTTCCACTTGCTACTACCACTTTTACTTCCACTATTAATTTCTACCTTCACAACTCCTTCGATCTTACCCTTGTTCTTTCTCTCCTTGTTGTAGAGGCTCATCCTCACTCCTCTCCTCAGCTATTATAGCCTTTTCTATGAGTATTGCAAATGTAGGAATCTGCAACACCGCCACCTTGTTATAGATCCAAGGTTTTAATCCTAACTCAAACCTTCTCGCTTTCCTAGCCTCCGTATCAACTTGATGCGGAGCAAACCTAGCCAACTCATTTAACTTTGCGGCATACTCCGTAACAGTCATATTCTCCTGCTTCAACTCTAAAAATTTCACCTCCATCCTAGCCTGCATACTAGATGTAAAATAGTTTTCGAAAAACAAAGTCTTAAATCTATCCCATATAACTACACCTTCTCCTGCCCTCGCCTGATTTGCTTCCCACCAAAAGTTTGCCTCCCCCTTCATCATGTAGGTGGCAAAAGCTGTCTTTTGCCCCTTAGCTACCCTAGCTATCACAAATGCCTTTTCAATCTCTTTAACCCAAGTTTGGGCTTCAATAGGGTCAGTTGTCCCTTTGAATTCTGGTGGTCCTACAGCCTTGAAATCATTAAAGTTCGCCAAGCGGTTGTCCGGCTGGTTCCTTGCGGCTGGCATTCCTTGTTGCATAGCTTGTGCTACCATGTTTGCAAAGTGCTGCATCGGGTCTGCTTGTTGTTGTCCCTCAGTGTTGTTGACAGATTCTTCTGCCCTTTGTTTTTGAGTGTGACGTCTTGGCGGCATTATCTGGTTAAGTAAAACCATAAATTATACTTTATTAACTTACATTCTAAGCCTTATCGTATAAGTTTAATATATTAAAATTGTTTCATTACTCAAACATAGATTCATATTCATTTAACAAATACTTTACATAGCATAGCACATACTACTTTAAATATCAGCTATCCCTTTGTGACAATAAAAGTCGGGATTTACAACCTTGATTAATACAAAAGTTGGGAACATTACATTACACAGACATACCTATCATATATATTACATTAAACATACCTATACAACAGAACCTATACCACCTATTTACTACACCTTTTTCTTGGACAACCTTTCGCCTGATGACCTTCTATCCCACAGATAAAACATGCACCTGATTTATAGTCGGGACAATACAGAGTGGTATGTCCTTCATAGCCACAAAGATAACATATCTTTTTCCATTTCTTCTTATCGGATTTTCCTAAGTCATGGTCTTCTATCTTTCTTTTTCCCTTATTGCTCGGAGCTATACACGATGTGTTGCTTGTGGCTCCCATCTGATCAATTTGGATTTTAAGCTTATCTTATTCTTCCATTGTTTCTAGTAAGGCTTTTCGCAACTGACTATTTAGCAACTTTTCTATTTCCCACACCTTTTCTAGAGAAAAAACCTTGTTCCTCAGATTCTGCACCACCGTTAATGCCTGATCAGCTTCAACTTTAGTGTCCGAACCACCATCTGTCAGCTCCACCATTTTCGGATCTGGTATTACGTTTTTCGAAATAACCACCTCGTCAGAGTTGTTTTCATCGTGAGCCTCTATTTCAGCTATTGGCTTCGATATTAGCTCGGGTGTATGGATTTGATCATTCTTCATGCAATAAGAATATAACAAGTATTTTCCACCATACATCTACACACATAAATTATCCTGATTAGCATATAGTATATACACACAACAAATAATAGTTTTATATAAGTTATCTTTTATTTTGTTTAACGATGAAATTATCCAATTTATCTTCTTTTAAACTCTATATAAGTTATTTGTATTTTCAAAATTTCCCTCTGTTCTAAGGTTATAGCTTAAGGTCTATCCCACCTAAGGTTTCTAACCCTAAGCTTTGATACCAACCTGTAAAGCCCCCAAATTCGGGTACTTGAAACCCTATTGATGTTTATGTGATTTAAGACTTCCAGATTGTAGCTATCATGCAAGAGAGTAGATCTATCACATAAAACCCATCTAACAACATTACAGAAACAAGATATGTGTTGGTCAACCATTGTCAGAAATTATGTTCTTGATTTTCTGGAAATTCTAGAAAACCAAATTCGTGATCATCAGAGCTAGTTTGACCATCCATAGTGTTCAATATATTGATGATTTCAGGGATCTAAAAGTCTTAATCTGAAGTCCATATACCATTATACAACATTATTACAACAACAAAAACAAAACAACTAACAACAGAAATATTTGGGCCCATGAACATGCTGGCAGAGTTTTCTGGGCAAGTTCATGGATGCCCAAATTTCAACCAGTCAATGCCGGTCAACGTGGTTTGACCACGAATAACTTGCAATCTGGACCTGATCTAAGTCTGATTCTTGATCCAGATCAAAGAGCACATAACAGACTACATATCTAAAACATAAAACAACCAAAAACATAAACCGAGAAGGATCTACAGCCTCTGACATTCATTGTCAGGACACAAAACAAAATTTTTCTAGATTTTATAAAACTTTAAATCTGAGCCTCTTGATGTTATGGATCTAACATCTAGCAACTCAGATCATCATTATACAATATATATAACATTTTTAACACAAAAAATTAATATCTAACAACAGATCAAAGGTCAGATTTCTATTTAGGGTTTATACCTCACTTTGAAATTTTTGGGATTCTAGCTTCTGATTTGGTTAAAGGTGATCGTGGGACTTTGTTTGTGACTGTTATTAGGAAAGGATTTCGTGGGTTTTGAGTTGAGAGAGTCTAGTTGGGTATTGGAGAAAAAAATGGCTAACAAATGCAATTCTCTCTCTCCCAATCTATATATACAAGTCTTAGATGCATGTATTGGATGATCTAGAGGCAGATTGCTGGCAATATTTAAGTTACATGGCTACTCTAGGGTTGGCTAACAACTCCACCTAGACCAAATTCTACAAGTTACCTTAAATAATGCAAGAGGGGTAATTTGTTTATTGGCCATGTGATTTTAATGGCACCTTGGTCATTTGGCAAACCCTTAGGGTTTGACCTTTAGGGATTAACTCTCAGGGTTTAACCCTAAGGTTTAGCACAAAAATGGATTTCTCGTCTTTACATTTAAGGTTTAAAATATTAAAAATTTAGTTTCTAAAAATTATATTAGGGTTTCCCTAATTAGATTAGGTTTCTAATTATATAAACTTGAAAATTAAATTAAGAATTTACTAATTATAATTAACCTCGCTAGTTTAGCAATTAGGGCACCAATTAGCAAATTAGGGTTTTAAATTGGAAATTAGAGTTTCAAATTTACAATTAGGGTTTCTAAATTGTAATTAGGATTTACCTTAACAAATCTTTAATAAATAAAATTAATCACATAACCCAATTACAAAATAGTCTTGTACTCTAATTTGGATTTCAAATTAGGGTTTAGCACAGTAAAACTAGGGTTTATAAAAATATTGCTAAGGTTTGGTCATAATACACCATAATTGACCAACTATTATCAATACGTACATACAGTACATATTATAGCATTGAAAAATCAAAATATAATTAATATTATATTATTATTCTCACGCCTTGATCAAAAATATAAAATTAGGGTTTGAATTCCATATCTGATTTATCTTACAAAAATGACATTATTAATTAAGTTAGAAAAATAATTAACTTAACTAATCTGAAATAATTCCATATAATAAGATAAAATAATTATTATAATTATTCTATAATCATTACATATGTTATTTAAATAATATATAATTATATTTTTATGGAAAATATTTACTCTAAACATTTCTACTATAAAATTATTTTTATAAGAATATACTTTATAAAAGTTTGGAACATTACAGTACACAGACATACCTATCATATATATTACATTAAACATACCTACACAACAGAACCTATACTACCTATTTACTAAACCTTTTTCTTGGACAACCTTTCACCCGATGACCTTCTATCCCACAGATAAAATATGCACCTGGTTTATAGTCGGGACAATACAGAGTGGTATGTCCTTCATAGCCGCAAAGATAACATATTTTTTTTCCATTTCTTCTTATCGGATTTTCCTAAGTCATGGTCTTCTATCTTTCTCTTTCTCTTATTGCTCGGAGCTACACACGATGTATTGCTTGTGGTGTAAGACCCCAATTTTTATAAATAAAGATGAATTTTCTATAAATATTATTTTTGAATATTATGGAGTTAATTTGATATAATGTTATAGTTGTGGGTAATATTTATAAATTTTGCAAAGTAAGCAAGTTGTTATAAAATATTCGTTTGGTCGGAGAATATTCTTTTTGTCGGGGAATATTCGTACGACGGCACAATCATTGGTGGACCCCACAACGGAATTATTGTCGGATTGAGAAAACGACAGAATTATCTTTCTATAAAAATAACGGCTGAGGTGTTACCGTTAAAACCGTTAAAACTGTTGAACTACTCGGTAGTAAAAGTACAGTAATACGCGTGGTTGCATAGTAGCACACGGTATTGATTATTGATGCTTACGTGAGAAGTCACTCAGCTATACTCAATTATTGCTACAGTAATTGCTGCATCATATCTCTTAAATTATTGTCATAGTATCATCTGTATAATATGTTATATTATTGAGACGTTGTGGTAAGTTTGGTTATTTTATGGGGGGCCATATGTCATCATCTAAGAGTCTCGTCGTCAATAGTAATTACCGTCGTCAATAGTAATTACCATCGTCAATAGTAATTACCGTCGTCAATAGTAATTACCGTCGTCAATAGTAATTACCGTCGTCAATAGTATTTACCTTAGTCAATAGTAATTACCTTCGTCAATAGTATTTACCTTGGTCAATAGTAATTACTTTCGTCAATAGTAGTTGTCCCTTCAATATTACCAAGAGTCATTTGACCCTTCGTTAAGACCAAGAGTCATTTGACCCTTCGTTAAGACCAAGAGCCACCCTCAGTTTTTCTATAAATAGAGGCCTAGGGCTTCATTATTTTTCACGAATTCATTCAAGCTAAAGAGAGAGAAAGTATAGAGAGAATAAGAGAGAGAGAATAAAAGTATTCTGCTACATCACTTTTCCAATATCCAGTTCTTTTAAGGTAGGGAATATTATTTCTTTTATATTCATGAAGAGAACTTCTGTTATTCCATTTGTTATTATTCTGTTGGAATAACCAGTATACGCGGTCTACCCTATACTTGGTGACATTCTTCTATTATTCTGTTGGAACATCCTGTCTGTGTGTTTTACACCGGACCTGGTTCCGTTTATTATTCTGTTGGAACATCCTGTCTGTGTGTTTTACACCGGACCTGGTTCCGTTTTATTATTATTCTGTTGGAATATCCTGTCTGTGTGTTTTACACCGGACCTGGTTCCATTATTTATTATTCTGTCGGAATATCCTGTCTGTGCGTTTACGCCGGACCTGGTTCCATTATTTATTATTCTATTGGAATAACCTGTCTGTGCGGTCTATCGCATGCATGGTGATTTCTTTTGTTATTCCATTCTTTATTGTACTCAGTTGGTTAAGTTTTGACTTTTATACTCCATGAAATTTGTGGAATATCCTTGATAGTTGCGTTTCATCCAGTATCTTTTCAAGAAAATATTCTTCTAAGCATTCTTGAATTTTACTCCACAATGCAGTATCATGTTGACAATTTGGACGTTGTTAATTCCTGGATAAATTAATTCTTGAACTTGTTTTATTGAATTCTTATATCATTGTCATCATCCTCATGTTTATAAAATGTTGAAAGTCATCTGTGGCCTGTATTGCATAGATGGACTTGGTATGATTATGACCAGGGATTATTCGGTATAATCATGACCGTAATGTTACAAATGATGTGGTAAAAGTCCTCATTGGCCCGTAGTGCATTGATGGACAGTTGTTGGCATGATCATGACCATTAATGAATACACGAATATCCTTGGCCGTAGTGCAGGGGTGATTCGATGATGTGGATTATTTTATTAAGCTGAGTCTCAGCGATTACAGTGTTGAAAAACTTTTTAAATCATAAAAGATAGTAGAGTTTATTTTCTACTTGACTCTTTTAATGGATTGCTTGTTCCGCTACAGTTAAACTTGATGTCTATTATATTTTATCAGTTTAACATTGTTGAAGGCTAATGATAATTTATTCTGCATTATCTTAGTCATAATATTTCTTACTGGGCTAGTTGAGCTCACCCTTTCTTTCACTGTTCTCTTCAGGAAATGAGAACGTAGCTGGGACAAGTCGGGGTACGGAGTGATGGTCCGAATGATAGTATTAGTTAGTAGTCCTCACTATTCTATGTAATGGTGTGTTAATAAATGTAATGAGGACTCCTTTTGAGTATGAATACTCTCTAGAAGATAATATTTGTATTCAAACTCACAGTTTATGTTTTGTCGTATTGTACACGACAGATGTATTAATCAGTTGTATTTGTATTCTGTACTATGTATCTGACGACCCAAGATGGGTGATGTATACCTAATTTTGGGGGCGTCACAGTTGGTATCAGAGCTTAGGGATATGATCCCTGGCTAAGATGTGAGAATAGAACTAGGAGGGGAGAGACGGGGAATTCCTTCGCTAGTATGACATACCTAAGTTTATTTGCATGGTATTTAATTGGTCGGTCATAATATAAGGATAATATATGACATATCAATTAATTTTTATTTTGTGGCAGTATCTGAAAATGGCATCTGAGAATGTTGAGAATAGCAATGGAGCACAGACGACTGTTGATTCACCACATATCAATAATCAGGATAATGTGCATCAGGAAGGTGTCAATCCTCATGCAAACAACAACACTGACCAAATGATGAATGATCAAATGTTCAGAGGCTTTATGCAATTCATGCAACAACAGGTGAAAGCGGCTCCTGTCCACAACGTAGGTGGAAATACTGGAAACTCTCAGGCGGTCACCGCTAAACAGTTTAAGGAGCTGGGACCACCGGAGTTTAAGGGAGAACCCAAACCACTTGTAGCTGAAACATGGATAAAGCAGATCACCAAGATATTTGATGTCTTGGGTTGCTCCGAGGAGCAAAAGGTTCCCTTTGCCGCCTTTATGTTGCGAGGAGAGGCAGATTACTGGTGGGAATCGATAAAGCGTACTCAACCTGCCGCACTGAAGATGTCCTGGGAGAAGTTCCAAGAGCTGTTTAACGACAAATACTTTCCCGAGAGTATTCGTCACATGAAGGAGGTGGAGTTCATCAAATTGGAGCAGAATAATATGACCGTGTCGCAGTACGAGGCAAAATTTGCGGAGTTATCCCGGTTTGCGTCCCACCTGGTGGATAATGAAGAAAGAATGACGCGGATGTTTTTAAGAGGTTTGAAGCCGGAGATACGTCAACATCTTGTTTCTCATAAACTGTGTTTGTATTCAGATGTTGTAAATAGGGCTCAGTTGGTGGAGCGCGATAACGAGACAACGCAACCAAAAGAGAGCAGCCGGCAAAATGATAATACCAGTGAGAGCAGTCATCGAAGCGGTGACAACAAGCGTGGAGGGAATCAACAGGCCAGAAATGGTAACCACTTCGGTGGTAATCAGGGCCAAAACAATAAGAATGGACATTTCAAGAAGAGGAGATTCAACAATGATGGAAAGACGTCAGCACCAGCACCTGTCGTTAAGGAAGGAGAACGACCACCTATCATATGTTTCAAATGCGGAGGGGAGGGGCACATCAGTCCAAACTGCGCGATGCCGTCCAAAGCATGTTATAATTGTGGAAGAGAAGGTCATTTAGCCCGATTTTGTCGTTTACCGAAGACAAATTCAGCTAGGATGGAGGCACCAAAAGCCGTCCCAGAAAAGTCAAAACCGGTTGTGCAAGGGAGAGCGTTTGTTGTGAACTCCCAGAGAGCAAGGAACCCGAATGAGGTCATCACGGGTAAGCTTATTATAAACTCTAAAGAAGTTTATACTTTATTTGATACCGGTTCAACCCATTCTTTTATTTCTCCTACTTGCGCTCATCGATTAAATTTGATTCCGGAGAAATTAGACTTTGACTTATCTGTGGAAACTCCGTTGGGAGAAACCTTCATTACCTCCACTGTTTATAAGTCTTGTTTGGTTCAAGTTGGTACCCACACATTACCTATCGATCTGATTTCATTAAAAATACTTGCATTTGACGTGATTCTAGGGATTGATTGGTTAACTACTCATTATGCAAAAATTGATTGTTTTCGTAAGGTTGTTAGCTTTCATATTCCTAATCGACCTATTATGCGAATTCAAGCAACCAAACCATTAAAATCAATCGCTGTCATCTCAAGCCATAAAGCTATTCGTTTATTGAAAAACGGATGTCAAGCTTTCTTAGCTCATGTCACAGATCTAAACAAAAATACGTCAGTTTTGAATGATATTTCTATTGTTAATAAATTCCCTGACGTATTCCCTGAAGAACTTCCTGGCCTACCCCCAGAGCGTGAAATTGAATTTTGTATCGATCTTGAACCCGGTACAAAACCCATTTCCAAAGCCCCATATCGAATGGCTCCTATTGAACTTCAGGAGTTAAAGATCCAACTGCAGGAATTGTTAGACATTGGCTTTATTCGTCCTAGTACTTCTCCTTGGGGAGCTCCTGTTCTATTCGTGAAGAAGAAAGATGGAAGTATGCGACTTTGTATTGATTATCGGGAGTTGAATCATGTCACCATCAAAAACAGGTACCCATTGCCACGTATTGATGACCTGTTTGACCAGTTGCAAGGAGCACAATTCTTTTCAAAGATCGATCTTCGTTCTGGATATCATCAGCTGAAGGTTAGAACTGAGGATATTCCAAAGACGGCTTTTAGAACTCGGTACGGGCATTATGAATTCCTAGTCATGTCCTTTGGATTGACTAATGCTCCTGCTGCCTTCATGGATATGATGAACCGGGTATTCAAGGAATATTTGGATCACTTTGTGGTCGTCTTTATTGATGACATCCTTATTTATTCCAAAAGCCGTGAAGATCATGAGCAACACTTGAGGCTGGTACTCCAAAAGCTTCGTGAATACAAGCTTTATGCCAAGTTGAAGAAATGCGAGTTCTGGCTGGAGGAGGTAGCATTCCTTGGGCACGTAGTATCAAGTCGTGGAATATCGGTTGACCCGGCAAAGATTGAAGCTATTCAAAGCTGGGAGCAACCTAAATCAGTGACCGAGGTACGTAGCTTTCTTGGTTTAGCTGGTTATTATCGGAGATTCGTGGAAGGATTTTCTCGAATCGCTACTCCATTAACTCAGCTGACTCGGAAAGATACAAAGTTTGGTTGGAGCGAAGAATGTGAGCAGAGTTTTCAAGAACTCAAGAGGAGACTCATTTCAGCACCTGTTCTAACAATACCATCTGGCTCGGAGGGATTTGTCATCTACAGTGATGCTTCGAGCAAAGGGTTGGGATGCGTTCTCATGCAACATGGAAAAGTCATAGCCTATGCATCAAGACAACTCAAGGAATATGAGAGGAATTATCCTACTCATGATCTAGAGTTGGCAGCTGTTGTCTTTGCACTTAAAATTTGGAGGCATTACTTGTATGGGGAGAAAGTGGAGATCTTTACGGATCATAAAAGCCTCAAATATTTCTTCACTCAAAAGGAACTCAACATGCGACAACGACGTTGGCTTGAACTGTTGAAAGATTATGATCATACCATTCAATACCATCCTGGAAAAGCGAACGTGGTAGCTGACGCATTGAGTAGAAGATCATATGCGGGTACAAGTGCAATATTAACAACGCAAAGGCCCATTTTGTGTGACTTGCAAAGGATGGAGATAGAGTTGAAGACTCCAGGGACCCATGTGATGATGGCGAATATACGAGTAGAACCGACTTTAATCGATAAAGTTAAAGCTGCTCAAGCTACAGACCTGGAGCTGATGCGTATGAAGAAGAAAGTGCAAGAAGGTGCTATGCCGGAAGCAAGAATCGATGAAGAAGGAATACTTCGAGTCAACTCCAGACTTTGTGTTCCTAACAACCCTGATTTAAAGTATGAAATCATGATGGAGGCGCACAACACACCGTTTGCAATCCATCCTGGAAGTACCAAAATGTATCATGATCTTCGTCATACATTTTGGTGGAGCAATATGAAGAGAGAGATAGCGTTGTTTATCTCAAGGTGTCTAACTTGTCAACGAGTCAAAGCGGAGCATCAAGTACCAAAAGGTCCATTGCAACCACTTGAAATTCCAGAATGGAAGTGGGAGCACATTACCATGGATTTCGTTACCGGTCTTCCTAGGGTTTCTCAAGGTATTGATGCGATTTGGGTCATTGTTGATAGATTGACCAAGTCTGCTCATTTCTTACCGATACGAGAAACTTATACACTTGAACGTCTTGCTCGTATGTACATAAACGAGATTGTAAGACTGCATGGTATGCCAGTATCCATAGTTTCTGACCGAGACCCAAGATTCACTTCACGATTTTGGGTTAGTTTACAAAAAGCTATGGGCACGGAGTTACGATTTAGTTCAGCATATCATCCTCAGACGGACGGACAATCAGAGAGGACTATTCAAACTCTTGAAGATCTATTAAGACTCTGTGTCTTTGACTTCAAAGGAAGTTGGGACAAGTTCTTACCATTGGTGGAGTTTTCCTACAACAACAGTTATCAAGCAAGTATTGGCATGGCTCCATTCGAAGCATTGTATGGAAGAAAATGTCGTTCTCCAGTATGCTGGGATGAGGTGGGCGAAGCAACGTTGTTGGGACCGGAGTTGGTACGTATGACTACAGAAAAGATTCAAACGATCCGACAACGTATAAAAACCTCACAAGATCGACAAAAGAGTTATGCTGATCTTCATCGAAAGGACGTGGAATTTGATGTAGGAGATCATGTGTTCTTACGTGTTGCTCCATGGAAAGGAGTTACGAGATTTGGAAAGAGAGGAAAGCTAAATCCTCGATTCATCGGTCCATTTTTAATCCTCGATCGAGTAGGAACTGTGGCTTATAGACTCGCTTTACCGCCAAGTATGTCTCGTGTTCATAACGTTTTCCACATATCCATGTTACGCAAATATGTGGAAGACCCGAACCACATTATTGAGTTAGAACCGGACGAAATAGCGGAGGATTTGACGTATGAAGAAGTTCCTGTTCAAATCTTGGATAAGAAGGAACATATTCTACGCTCCAAGGTTATACCTCAAGTCAAAGTTTTGTGGAGAAACCACGATGTTGAGGAAATGACTTGGGAGTTAGAATCAGAAATGAAATCAAGGTATCCTTACCTCTTCGACATACCAGGTACGTACCCTAATTTCGAGGGCGAAATTTCATAAGAAGGGGAGGTTGTAAGACCCCAATTTTTATAAATAAAGATGAATTTTCTATAAATATCATTTTTGAATATTATGGAGTTAATTTGATATAATGTTATAGTTGTGGGTAATATTTATAAATTTTGCAAAGTAAGCAAGTTGTTATAAAATATTCGTTTGGTCGGAGAATATTCTTTTTGTCGGGGAATATTCGTACGACGGCACAATCATTGGTGGACCCCACAACGGAATTATTGTCGGATTGAGAAAACGACAGAATTATCTTTCTATAAAAATAACGGCTGAGGTGTTACCGTTAAAACCGTTAAAACTGTTGAACTACTCGGTAGTAAAAGTACAGTAATACGCGTGGTTGCATAGTAGCACACGGTATTGATTATTGATGCTTACGTGAGAAGTCACTCAGCTATACTCAATTATTGCTACAGTAATTGCTGCATCATATCTCTTAAATTATTGTCATAGTATCATCTGTATAATATGTTATATTATTGAGACGTTGTGGTAAGTTTGGTTATTTTATGGGGGGCCATATGTCATCATCTAAGAGTCTCTTCGTCAATAGTAATTACCGTCGTCAATAGTAATTACCGTCGTCAATAGTAATTACCGTCGTCAATAGTAATTACCTTCGTCAATAGTAATTACCTTCGTCAATAGTATTTACCTTGGTCAATAGTAATTACCTTCGTCAATAGTATTTACCTTGGTCAATAGTAATTACTTTCGTCAATAGTAGTTGTCCCTTCAATATTACCAAGAGTCATTTGACCCTTCGTTAAGACCAAGAGTCATTTGACCCTTCGTTAAGACCAAGAGCCACCCTCAGTTTTTCTATAAATAGAGGCCTAGGGCTTCATTATTTTTCACGAATTCATTCAAGCTATAGAGAGAGAAAGTATAGAGAGAATAAGAGAGAGAGAATAAAAGTATTCTGCTACATCACTTTTCCAATATCCAGTTCTTTTAAGGTAGGGAATATTATTTCTTTTATATTCATGAAGAGAACTTCTGTTATTCCATTTGTTATTATTCTGTTGGAATAACCAGTATACGCGGTCTACCCTATACTTGGTGACATTCTTCTATTATTCTGTTGGAACATCCTGTCTGTGTGTTTTACACCGGACCTGGTTCCGTTTATTATTCTGTTGGAACATCCTGTCTGTGTGTTTTACACCGGACCTGGTTCCGTTTTATTATTATTCTGTTGGAATATCCTGTCTGTGTGTTTTACACCGGACCTGGTTCCATTATTTATTATTCTGTCGGAATATCCTGTCTGTGCGTTTACGCCGGACCTGGTTCCATTATTTATTATTCTATTGGAATAACCTGTCTGTGCGGTCTATCGCATGCATGGTGATTTCTTTTGTTATTCCATTCTTTATTGTACTCAGTTGGTTAAGTTTTGACTTCTATACTCCATGAAATTTGTGGAATATCCTTGATAGTTGCGTTTCATCCAGTATCTTTTCAAGAAAATATTCTTCTAAGCATTCTTGAATTTTACTCCACAATGCAGTATCATGTTGACAATTTGGACGTTGTTAATTCCTGGATAAATTAATTCTTGAACTTGTTTTATTGAATTCTTATATCATTGTCATCATCCTCATGTTTATAAAATGTTGAAAGTCATCTGTGGCCTGTAGTGCATAGATGGACTTGGTATGATTATGACCAGGGATTATTCGGTATAATCATGACCGTAATGTTACAAATGATGTGGTAAAA
Source organism: Panax notoginseng (assembly GCA_016801055.1). NCBI lineage: Eukaryota > Viridiplantae > Streptophyta > Magnoliopsida > Apiales > Araliaceae > Panax > Panax notoginseng. Next base: position 80,547,440 of record CM029018.1, read on the forward strand.
GTCCTCATTGGCCCGTAGTGCATTGATGGACAGTTGTTGGCATGATCATGACCATTAATGAATACACGAATATCCTTGGCCGTAGTGCAGGGGTGATTCGATGATGTGGATTATTTTATTAAGCTGAGTCTCAGCGATCACAGTGTTGAAAAACTTTTTAAATCATAAAAGATAGTAGAGTTTATTTTCTACTTGACTCTTTTAATGGATTGCTTGTTCCGCTACAGTTAAACTTGATGTCTATTATATTTTATCAGTTTAACATTGTTGAAGGCTAATGATAATTTATTCTGCATTATCTTAGTCATAATATTTCTTACTGGGCTAGTTGAGCTCACCCTTTCTTTCACTGTTCTCTTCAGGAAATGAGAACGTAGCTGGGACAAGTCGGGGTACGGAGTGATGGTCCGAATGATAGTATTAGTTAGTAGTCCTCACTATTCTATGTAATGGTGTGTTAATAAATGTAATGAGGACTCCTTTTGAGTATGAATACTCTCTAGAAGATAATATTTGTATTCAAACTCACAGTTTATGTTTTGTCGTATTGTACACGACAGTTGTATTAATCAGTTGTATTTGTATTCTGTACTATGTATCTGACGACCCAAGATGGGTGATGTATACCTAATTTTGGGGGCGTCACAGTTGGTATCAGAGCTTAGGGATATGATCCCTGGCTAAGATGTGAGAATAGAACTAGGAGGGGAGAGACGGGGAATTCCTTCGCTAGTATGACATACCTAAGTTTATTTGCATGGTATTTAATTGGTCGGTCATAATATAAGGATAATATATGACATATCAATTAATTTTTATTTTGTGGCAGTATCTGAAAATGGCATCTGAGAATGTTGAGAATAGCAATGGAGCACAGACGACTGTTGATTCACCACATATCAATAATCAGGATAATGTGCATCAGGAAGGTGTCAATCCTCATGCAAACAACAACACTGACCAAATGATGAATGATCAAATGTTCAGAGGCTTTATGCAATTCATGCAACAACAGGTGAAAGCGGCTCCTGTCCACAACGTAGGTGGAAATACTGGAAACTCTCAGGCGGTCACCGCTAAACAGTTTAAGGAGCTGGGACCACCGGAGTTTAAGGGAGAACCCAAACCACTTGTAGCTGAAACATGGATAAAGCAGATCACCAAGATATTTGATGTCTTGGGTTGCTCCGAGGAGCAAAAGGTTCCCTTTGCCGCCTTTATGTTGCGAGGAGAGGCAGATTACTGGTGGGAATCGATAAAGCGTACTCAACCTGCCGCACTGAAGATGTCCTGGGAGAAGTTCCAAGAGCTGTTTAACGACAAATACTTTCCCGAGAGTATTCGTCACATGAAGGAGGTGGAGTTCATCAAATTGGAGCAGAATAATATGACCGTGTCGCAGTACGAGGCAAAATTTGCGGAGTTATCCCGGTTTGCGTCCCACCTGGTGGATAATGAAGAAAGAATGACGCGGATGTTTTTAAGAGGTTTGAAGCCGGAGATACGTCAACATCTTGTTTCTCATAAACTGTGTTTGTATTCAGATGTTGTAAATAGGGCTCAGTTGGTGGAGCGCGATAACGAGACAACGCAACCAAAAGAGAGCAGCCGGCAAAATGATAATACCAGTGAGAGCAGTCATCGAAGCGGTGACAACAAGCGTGGAGGGAATCAACAGGCCAGAAATGGTAACCACTTCGGTGGTAATCAGGGCCAAAACAATAAGAATGGACATTTCAAGAAGAGGAGATTCAACAATGATGGAAAGACGTCAGCACCAGCACCTGTCGTTAAGGAAGGAGAACGACCACCTATCATATGTTTCAAATGCGGAGGGGAGGGGCACATCAGTCCAAACTGCGCGATGCCGTCCAAAGCATGTTATAATTGTGGAAGAGAAGGTCATTTAGCCCGATTTTGTCGTTTACCGAAGACAAATTCAGCTAGGATGGAGGCACCAAAAGCCGTCCCAGAAAAGTCAAAACCGGTTGTGCAAGGGAGAGCGTTTGTTGTGAACTCCCAGAGAGCAAGGAACCCGAATGAGGTCATCACGGGTAAGCTTATTATAAACTCTAAAGAAGTTTATACTTTATTTGATACCGGTTCAACCCATTCTTTTATTTCTCCTACTTGCGCTCATCGATTAAATTTGATTCCGGAGAAATTAGACTTTGACTTATCTGTGGAAACTCCGTTGGGAGAAACCTTCATTACCTCCACTGTTTATAAGTCTTGTTTGGTTCAAGTTGGTACCCACACATTACCTATCGATCTGATTTCATTAAAAATACTTGCATTTGACGTGATTCTAGGGATTGATTGGTTAACTACTCATTATGCAAAAATTGATTGTTTTCGTAAGGTTGTTAGCTTTCATATTCCTAATCGACCTATTATGCGAATTCAAGCAACCAAACCATTAAAATCAATCGCTGTCATCTCAAGCCATAAAACTATTCGTTTATTGAAAAACGGATGTCAAGCTTTCTTAGCTCATGTCACAGATCTAAACAAAAATACGTCAGTTTTGAATGATATTTCTATTGTTAATAAATTCCCTGACGTATTCCCTGAAGAACTTCCTGGCCTACCCCCAGAGCGTGAAATTGAATTTTGTATCGATCTTGAACCCGGTACAAAACCCATTTCCAAAGCCCCATATCGAATGGCTCCTATTGAACTTCAGGAGTTAAAGATCCAACTGCAGGAATTGTTAGACATTGGCTTTATTCGTCCTAGTACTTCTCCTTGGGGTGCTCCTGTTCTATTCGTGAAGAAGAAAGATGGAAGTATGCGACTTTGTATTGATTATCGGGAGTTGAATCATGTCACCATCAAAAACAGGTACCCATTGCCACGTATTGATGACCTGTTTGACCAGTTGCAAGGAGCACAATTCTTTTCAAAGATCGATCTTCGTTCTGGATATCATCAGCTGAAGGTTAGAACTGAGGATATTCCAAAGACGGCTTTTAGAACTCGGTACGGGCATTATGAATTCCTAGTCATGTCCTTTGGATTGACTAATGCTCCTGCTGCCTTCATGGATATGATGAACCGGGTATTCAAGGAATATTTGGATCACTTTGTGGTCGTCTTTATTGATGACATCCTTATTTATTCCAAAAGCCGTGAAGATCATGAGCAACACTTGAGGCTGGTACTCCAAAAGCTTCGTGAATACAAGCTTTATGCCAAGTTGAAGAAATGCGAGTTCTGGCTGGAGGAGGTAGCATTCCTTGGGCACGTAGTATCAAGTCGTGGAATATCGGTTGACCCGGCAAAGATTGAAGCTATTCAAAGCTGGGAGCAACCTAAATCAGTGACCGAGGTACGTAGCTTTCTTGGTTTAGCTGGTTATTATCGGAGATTCGTGGAAGGATTTTCTCGAATCGCTACTCCATTAACTCAGCTGACTCGGAAAGATACAAAGTTTGGTTGGAGCGAAGAATGTGAGCAGAGTTTTCAAGAACTCAAGAGGAGACTCATTTCAGCACCTGTTCTAACAATACCATCTGGCTCGGAGGGATTTGTCATCTACAGTGATGCTTCGAGCAAAGGGTTGGGATGTGTTCTCATGCAACATGGAAAAGTCATAGCCTATGCATCAAGACAACTCAAGGAATATGAGAGGAATTATCCTACTCATGATCTAGAGTTGGCAGCTGTTGTCTTTGCACTTAAAATTTGGAGGCATTACTTGTATGGGGAGAAAGTGGAGATCTTTACGGATCATAAAAGCCTCAAATATTTCTTCACTCAAAAGGAACTCAACATGCGACAACGACGTTGGCTTGAACTGTTGAAAGATTATGATCATACCATTCAATACCATCCTGGAAAAGCGAACGTGGTAGCTGACGCATTGAGTAGAAGATCATATGCGGGTACAAGTGCAATATTAACAACGCAAAGGCCCATTTTGTGTGACTTGCAAAGGATGGAGATAGAGTTGAAGACTCCAGGGACCCATGTGATGATGGCGAATATACGAGTAGAACCGACTTTAATCGATAAAGTTAAAGCTGCTCAAGCTACAGACCTGGAGCTGATGCGTATGAAGAAGAAAGTGCAAGAAGGTGCTATATCGGAAGCAAGAATCGATGAAGAAGGAATACTTCGAGTCAACTCCAGACTTTGTGTTCCTAACAACCCTGATTTAAAGTATGAAATCATGATGGAGGCGCACAACACACCGTTTGCAATCCATCCTGGAAGTACCAAAATGTATCATGATCTTCGTCATACATTTTGGTGGAGCAATATGAAGAGAGAGATAGCGTTGTTTATCTCAAGGTGTCTAACTTGTCAACGAGTCAAAGCGGAGCATCAAGTACCAAAAGGTCCATTGCAACCACTTGAAATTCCAGAATGGAAGTGGGAGCACATTACCATGGATTTCGTTACCGGTCTTCCTAGGGTTTCTCAAGGTATTGATGCGATTTGGGTCATTGTTGATAGATTGACCAAGTCTGCTCATTTCTTACCGATACGAGAAACTTATACACTTGAACGTCTTGCTCGTATGTACATAAACGAGATTGTAAGACTGCATGGTATGCCAGTATCCATAGTTTCTGACCGAGACCCAAGATTCACTTCACGATTTTGGGTTAGTTTACAAAAAGCTATGGGCACGGAGTTACGATTTAGTTCAGCATATCATCCTCAGACGGACGGACAATCAGAGAGGACTATTCAAACTCTTGAAGATCTATTAAGACTCTGTGTCTTTGACTTCAAAGGAAGTTGGGACAAGTTCTTACCATTGGTGGAGTTTTCCTACAACAACAGTTATCAAGCAAGTATTGGCATGGCTCCATTCGAAGCATTGTATGGAAGAAAATGTCGTTCTCCAGTATGCTGGGATGAGGTGGGCGAAGCAACGTTGTTGGGACCGGAGTTGGTACGTATGACTACAGAAAAGATTCAAACGATCCGACAACGTATAAAAACCTCACAAGATCGACAAAAGAGTTATGCTGATCTTCATCGAAAGGACGTGGAATTTGATGTAGGAGATCATGTGTTCTTACGTGTTGCTCCATGGAAAGGAGTTACGAGATTTGGAAAGAGAGGAAAGCTAAATCCTCGATTCATCGGTCCATTTTTAATCCTCGATCGAGTAGGAACTGTGGCTTATAGACTCGCTTTACCGCCAAGTATGTCTCGTGTTCATAACGTTTTCCACATATCCATGTTACGCAAATATGTGGAAGACCCGAACCACATTATTGAGTTAGAACCGGACGAAATAGCGGAGGATTTGACGTATGAAGAAGTTCCTGTTCAAATCTTGGATAAGAAGGAACATATTCTACGCTCCAAGGTTATACCTCAAGTTAAAGTTTTGTGGAGAAACCACGATGTTGAGGAAATGACTTGGGAGTTAGAATCAGAAATGAAATCAAGGTATCCTTACCTCTTCGACATACCAGGTACGTACCCTAATTTCGAGGGCGAAATTTCATAAGAAGGGGAGGTTGTAAGACCCCAATTTTTATAAATAAAGATGAATTTTCTATAAATATCATTTTTGAATATTATGGAGTTAATTTGATATAATGTTATAGTTGTGGGTAATATTTATAAATTTTGCAAAGTAAGCAAGTTGTTATAAAATATTCGTTTGGTCGGAGAATATTCTTTTTGTCGGGGAATATTCGTACGACGGCACAATCATTGGTGGACCCCACAACGGAATTATTGTCGGATTGAGAAAACGACAGAATTATCTTTCTATAAAAATAACGGCTGAGGTGTTACCGTTAAAACCGTTAAAACTGTTGAACTACTCGGTAGTAAAAGTACAGTAATACGCGTGGTTGCATAGTAGCACACGGTATTGATTATTGATGCTTACGTGAGAAGTCACTCAGCTATACTCAATTATTGCTACAGTAATTGCTGCATCATATCTCTTAAATTATTGTCATAGTATCATCTGTATAATATGTTATATTATTGAGACGTTGTGGTAAGTTTGGTTATTTTATGGGGGGCCATATGTCATCATCTAAGAGTCTCGTCGTCAATAGTAATTACCGTCGTCAATAGTAATTACCATCGTCAATAGTAATTACCGTCGTCAATAGTAATTACCGTCGTCAATAGTAATTACCGTCGTCAATAGTATTTACCTTAGTCAATAGTAATTACCTTCGTCAATAGTATTTACCTTGGTCAATAGTAATTACTTTCGTCAATAGTAGTTGTCCCTTCAATATTACCAAGAGTCATTTGACCCTTCGTTAAGACCAAGAGTCATTTGACCCTTCGTTAAGACCAAGAGCCACCCTCAGTTTTTCTATAAATAGAGGCCTAGGGCTTCATTATTTTTCACGAATTCATTCAAGCTAAAGAGAGAGAAAGTATAGAGAGAATAAGAGAGAGAGAATAAAAGTATTCTGCTACATCACTTTTCCAATATCCAGTTCTTTTAAGGTAGGGAATATTATTTCTTTTATATTCATGAAGAGAACTTCTGTTATTCCATTTGTTATTATTCTGTTGGAATAACCAGTATACGCGGTCTACCCTATACTTGGTGACATTCTTCTATTATTCTGTTGGAACATCCTGTCTGTGTGTTTTACACCGGACCTGGTTCCGTTTATTATTCTGTTGGAACATCCTGTCTGTGTGTTTTACACCGGACCTGGTTCCGTTTTATTATTATTCTGTTGGAATATCCTGTCTGTGTGTTTTACACCGGACCTGGTTCCATTATTTATTATTCTGTCGGAATATCCTGTCTGTGCGTTTACGCCGGACCTGGTTCCATTATTTATTATTCTATTGGAATAACCTGTCTGTGCGGTCTATCGCATGCATGGTGATTTCTTTTGTTATTCCATTCTTTATTGTACTCAGTTGGTTAAGTTTTGACTTTTATACTCCATGAAATTTGTGGAATATCCTTGATAGTTGCGTTTCATCCAGTATCTTTTCAAGAAAATATTCTTCTAAGCATTCTTGAATTTTACTCCACAATGCAGTATCATGTTGACAATTTGGACGTTGTTAATTCCTGGATAAATTAATTCTTGAACTTGTTTTATTGAATTCTTATATCATTGTCATCATCCTCATGTTTATAAAATGTTGAAAGTCATCTGTGGCCTGTATTGCATAGATGGACTTGGTATGATTATGACCAGGGATTATTCGGTATAATCATGACCGTAATGTTACAAATGATGTGGTAAAAGTCCTCATTGGCCCGTAGTGCATTGATGGACAGTTGTTGGCATGATCATGACCATTAATGAATACACGAATATCCTTGGCCGTAGTGCAGGGGTGATTCGATGATGTGGATTATTTTATTAAGCTGAGTCTCAGCGATTACAGTGTTGAAAAACTTTTTAAATCATAAAAGATAGTAGAGTTTATTTTCTACTTGACTCTTTTAATGGATTGCTTGTTCCGCTACAGTTAAACTTGATGTCTATTATATTTTATCAGTTTAACATTGTTGAAGGCTAATGATAATTTATTCTGCATTATCTTAGTCATAATATTTCTTACTGGGCTAGTTGAGCTCACCCTTTCTTTCACTGTTCTCTTCAGGAAATGAGAACGTAGCTGGGACAAGTCGGGGTACGGAGTGATGGTCCGAATGATAGTATTAGTTAGTAGTCCTCACTATTCTATGTAATGGTGTGTTAATAAATGTAATGAGGACTCCTTTTGAGTATGAATACTCTCTAGAAGATAATATTTGTGTTCAAACTCACAGTTTATGTTTTGTCGTATTGTACACGACAGATGTATTAATCAGTTGTATTTGTATTCTGTACTATGTATATGACGACCCAAGATGGGTGATGTATACCTAATTTTGGGGGCGTCACATGTGGCTCCCATCTGATCAATTTGGATTTTAAGCTTATCTTGTTCTTCCATTGTTTCTAGTAAGGCTTTTCGCAACTGACAATTTAGCAGCTTCTCTATTTACCATAACTTTTTCAGAGAAGAAACCTTGTTCCTCAGATTCTGTAACTCCGTTGTTGCTTGATCAGCTTCAACTTTAGTATCCGAATCACTATCTGTCAGATCCACCATTTCCGGATCTGGTACTACGTTTTCCAAAATAACCACCTCGTCAGAGTTATTTTCATCGTGAGCCTCTATTCCAGCTATTGGCTTCGATATTAGCTCGGGTGTACGAATTTGATCTTTCTTCATGCAATAAGCATATAACAAGTGTTTTCCACCAGACATCTACACACATAAATTATCCTGATTAGCATATAGTATATACACAAAGCAAATAATTGTTTTATATAAGTTATCTTTGATTTTGTTTGACGATGAACTTATCCAATTCATTCCCTTTTCAACTCTATATGAGTTATTTGTATTTTTAATGTTTCTCACTATTCTAAGGTTATAGCCTAAGGTCTATCCCACCTAAGGTTTTTAATCCTAAGCTTTGATACCAACCTGTAAAGCCTCCAAATTTGGGTACTTGAAACCCTGTTGATGTTTATGTGATTTAAGACTTCCACGTTGTAGCCAGCTTGCAAGAGAGTAGATCTATCACATAAAATTCATCTAACAACATTACAGAAACAAGATCTGTGTCGGTCAACCATTGTCAGAAATCATGTTCTTGATTTTCTGGAAATTCTAGAAAACCAAATTCGTGATCATCAAAGCTAGTTTGACCATCCATAGTGTTCAATATATTGATGATTTCAGGGATCTAAAAGTCTTAATATGAAGTCCATATACCATTCTACAACATTGTTATAAAAAAAATAACTAACAACAGAAAGATATGGGCCCATGAACTTGCTGTCAGAGCTTTCTGGGCAAGTTAATGGCTGCCCAGATTTTAACCAGTCAATGCCGGTCAACGTGGTTTGACCACGAATAACTTGCAATCTGGATCCGATCTAAGTCTGATTCTTGATCCAGATCAAAGAGCACATAACAGACTACATATCTATAACATAAAACAACCAAAAACATAAACCGAGAAGGATCTACATCCTCTGACATTCATTGTCAGGACATAAAACAAAATTTTTCCAAATTTTATAAAACTTCCAATCCGAGCCTCTAGATGTTATGGATCTAACATCTAGCAACCCAGATCGTCATTATACACTATATATAACATTTTTAACACAAAAAAATTAACATCTAACAACATATCAAAGGTCAGATTTCTAGTTAGGGTTTATACCTCACTTTGAAATTTTTGGAATTCTAGCTTCTGATTTGGTTAAAGGTGATCGTGGGGCTTGGTTTGTGACTGATATTAGGAAAGGATTTCGTGGGTTTTGAGTTGAGAGAGTCTAGTTAGGTATTGGAGAAAAAAATGGCTAACAAATGCAATTCTCTCTCTCCCAATATTTATATACAAGTCTTAGATGCATGTATTGGATGATCTAGAGGCAGATTGCTGGCAATATTTAAGTCACATGGCTACTCTAGGGTTGGCCAACAACTCCACCTAGACCAAATTCTACAAGTTACCTTAAATAATGCAAGAGGGGTAATTTGGTCATTGGCCATGTGATTTTAATGGCACCTTGGTCATTTGGCAAACCCTTAGGATTTGACCTTTAAGGTTTAACTCTTAGGGTTTAACCCTAAGATTTAGCACAAAAATAGATTTCTAGGCTTTGCATTTAGGGTTTAAAAATATTAAAATTTTAGTTTCTAAAAATAAAATTAGGGTTTTCCTAATTTGATTAGGTTTCTAATTATATAAACTTGAAAATTAAATTAAGAATTTACTAATTATAATTAACATCGCTAGTTTAGCAATTAGGGCACTAATTAGCAAATTAGGGTTTTAAATTGGAAATTAGAGTTCAAATTTACAATTAGGGTTTCTAAATTTTAATTAGGGTTTACTTAAACAAATCTTTAATAATTAATATTAATCACATAACTCAATTACAAAACAATCTTGTCCTCTAATTTGGGTTTCAAATTAGGGTTTAGCACAATAAATTAGGGTTTATAAAAATATTGCTAGGATTTGGTCATAATATATACTATAATTGACTAATCATTATCAATACGTACATACAGTACATATCATAGCACTAAAAAATCAGAATTAATTAATATTATATTATTATTCTCATGCCTTGATCAAAATCTAAAATTAGGATTTGGATTCCATATCTGATTTATCTTACATAAATGATATTATTAATTAAGTTAGAAAAATAATTTACTTAACTAATCTGAAATAATTCCATATAGTAAGATAAAATAATTATTATAATTATTCTATAATCATTACATATGTTATTTAAATAATATATAATTATATTTTTATGGAAAATATTTAATAAAAATATTTCTACTATAAAATTAATTATTATAAGAATATACTTTATAATAATCAATAATTCTAACATAAAATTATTTGTCAATACATAATGTAATAAATAAATTTTTATTTATTATCTTGTACAAATCCTCATCTTTAAAATAAAAAAGAAATTATACGCAAAATTTCTAATTTTATTATATCAAAAATATCAGGTTATTACATACAGGACCACTTATAAGACACCTTTGGGAATGTCACCATTTCAGCTTGTATATGGAAAGGCTTGTCACCTTCCCATGGAACTCGAGCACAGGGCATATTGGGCGATAAGGAAGCTAAATTTTGACTTGAAGGCTATAGGAGAAAAACGTCTACTCCAACTCAATGAGTTGGACGAATTCAGATTGCAAGCCTACGAGAACTCAAAGCTATACAAGGAAAAGGTGAAGATCTGGCATGACCGCAAGATTATGGAAAGAGTGTTTGAACCGGGGCAAAGAGTTCTATTGTTTAATTCAAGAGTTAAACTTTTTCCCGGGAAGCTCAAGTCCAGATGGTCAGGGCCATTTATTGTGAAGACGGTTTATCCCCATGGTGCGATCGAGATATTTGATAAGTTCCCGGAAAAGCCTTTCAAAGTCAATGGACAACGGCTTAAGCATTATTTTGGTGGTGAGGTTGACAGACAGAAGGTTACCTCAATTCTTTCCTCGACATGATCGGAACGAACATAGTTAAGCTAACTGACTATAAATTAGTGCTTAATGGGAGACACCCCATTATTTCTATCCTTACCTCTTGTTTAATTCTGTTGAATCATGTCTATTTCTCTTCTTCATATTTAATTCTTAATAGCATATAATTGTTGATGTAAGTTTTGTTGGAGTTGAATGTGCATATCAATTTGGTTAGAAGTAGCATATAGAGCATTCCTTCGGATATCTTAATTCTTACATGTTATTAGTACATATTTTGATTTGAGAAGTTGTTATATCTCATATTTGTAATTGCTTTATTTGCAGGTTTAGTGCATAATGTCATTAGCTACATGTTCCTAACTCAAGTGCAGCTCATTTCTTGTCAGGGTACAAGGCAGCGCGGCCGCGCAGTTAAGTAGTTCAATTGAGGCACGCTCACGCCGGATATCTTTGCATTCTGCTAAATAGCGCGCCCACACACTTTCCACGTTTAATCTCAGTATGCCCGCTGTGTGCTAGCAGCGCGCCCGCGCCATCAGCAGTTATAAAAATCACGCGTCCGCAGCCGAGGTCGGTAGCAAAAAAATTTTAAACACTTTAAAACGTGTACCACTCCAACTCTTGTGTCAGTTACCAATTTCTAAAATGTGCGTCTCCCATTTCGTTTTCAAAACCAAAGTCTATCTCTTCATATCTCCCAAACCGTTTCCAGTCAAATCTTAACTTCTCCCCCACTATAAAATTTACGTAATCAGTTTCACTTCCCCACATTCAACCTTATAACCCTTTCAGTTTCAAAGACGTATTAGGGTTTGTTAGAGTGTTGAAAAGCCACGAGTTTGGGTGTGTCATCTGTTCATCAGAATACATAGAAATTATTTCATCCGTAAAGTTCTTCTCCTCTACTCAGTCAAGGTTCTATTCATCAAATGCTATGGGGCCAAAGAGAGCGCGTTCCCTTACTCCATAATCTTCTTCCTCCAGCAGCCAAGGTGAGGATGTAGTGGACCATACAAAGTTTACCAGTCTTGGTGCCCAAATGGAATACTACAGGATAGTGGCCAAGACTTTTGTTAGGAAACGTGGGTTCAAGCCTGAAAAACAAGATGGCCAGTTATGGGATATGATACGTGAAAGAAGATGGGTTAGAGTGACTGCTACTCCTATGCATGTACCCATGGGGATTGTTCGGGAGTTTTATGCCAATGCCAAAGACACCATGAGTGGGCTATCTATTATCAAAGGAGTTCAAGTTGACTATCACCCACAGGCGATTCGAAGTGTGTTTAATTTACCTGACCCACCAACTGGGCATCTAAATGTAAATTGGGTAGAGGCTGAACGGTTTGAGACTAACTTGGACATGGTTATCACTGACTTGTGCATACCGGGTATACACTGGAAGTGCAAGCCTGACATAAATTAGCCTACAACTTTTTCGGCTTTAACCCTCAATCACTATGCCAAGGCGTGGAACTTATTTATCTGTGCAAAGCTTATACCATCATCACATCAGCATGAGATCACAACCGAGCGGATAATTATCTTATGGGGAATAGTCATAGGTAAATACATTAATGTGGGCCACCTTATTCATCAGAATATGTTACGCTACATGAGGGGGAGCACCACAAGAAGCATCCCACATGCGTCCGTTGTAGCTAGTCTTTTTGCACAACAAGGGGTCACTTGGGATGATGAACAAATGCAGTATCCAAGCCAAGATATCACTCATGCTACTATTGCCAAGTTTGAGGATTGGGCGGGAGGTACGCCACACCCGAGGGGCAAAGGCTTCATTCTTCCAGCTGCATCATCGGTACCATCTCCGCAGCCCACGTGTACAACTGACATAGCTAATAATTAGGGGAGTTCCTTATAACCCTTTACCTTTTCCACCACCAGATTCGCCACCCGAGGAGGGTGGTCCAGCTGATAATTAGGAGAGTTCCTTATAACCCTTTACCTTCATTCATTGGGGATAATGAATATTATAGGTTTGGGAGTATTGGGTGTTTAGTAGTTAATTGCATGTAGTTTAATTTTTTTCATGTTTAGTATCATGTTTGCATCTTTTCGTGTTTAGTTTAATTGTTCAATTTTTTTTTTGAATTTTAGTGATTAATATATGTTTTAGTTGTGTGTTTAGTTGCATATACCAAGTATCTAGTTTTGTGGAATTCTAGTTAGCCAATGATGAATGTGAATTTGATGGATTCTTAAATTTAGTGGATAACATGATCTTAGTTATAATGGTATACATGATGTGATTCATGCTCGTTGTTTAGATGCTTTCGGTTAGCACGTAGGTGCTCATATATGCTTGTTGGTATAAGAATAACATGTTTTACTTGCTGAGTAGAAGATTTTGTTTCTAAAGATAGAATTATGTAGAAAGTGGACATAGACTAGGAAAATACAGATATTCAAGCAAAAGCTCATGATATTAGTCTATAGGATTTGGATGTGTGATAGTTTGCTTGAGGACAAGCAAAAGCTTAAGTTTGGGGGTATTTGATGAGTAGGATTTATACCTGCGAATCAGATCCTTTGTAGCTTAAGTTGTTGCCTGTTTTTAGTTATTTAGTTAGCTTTAATCTATAATTTGTTGTTTTTATGTCTAATTCTATAATGCAAGGCTTTGTAGATGTTTTCCAGCTTATAGGAGTTTAATGGGTATTTTTACTGTATTGGCGCCGCAGCGCCAAGGTTTTACTTCGATCCCGCACCGCAGCGCCAAAGCAAGGCAACTCTCTGTTAACTGGCGCTTTCTCAGCGCCATTGCCCGCGCCCCAGCGCCACTCGCGGCGCCCCAGCGCCACTCGCGGCGCCCCAGCGCCATACTTGGCGCCTCAGCGTATCCCTCTGATATCAGACTCGCGTCGCAGCGCTGAGGCACCTTTAAAGAGTCGCGCCGCAGCGCGACCTCCGGTCTTTTTAAGTCTACGTGGCGCCGCGGCGCCACTTGCTAAGCAAAGGCTCGCGCCACAGCACGAGCTCTGGTGTCCAGGCAGTAAAGGGCTTTAAATGACCTAAAAGGAGGGAGGGAAAGGAAGAACTTAATACCTGCCGCCTGCGATAGAAATTTCAGACAGCTAGCGTAGATAGTTATTACAACATTTATTTTCTAGAAGAGAAGGAAGCTGTGCTTCAAGGAAAAGAGAGTTATTGCATCTGACAGAGCTCATGAGCTATACAGTGAAAGAAGATTTGGACTAAGAATATTCCAAAATAGGAGTTTTCTTATTCCAAATCTCCCATTTATTTGTGTATTTCTGATAATGTGGAATGTATTGAAATTGTGTGTTAGTACCATAGTTATGAACTAACTCCTTTTTTAGGATTGAAATGTAACCTTTTGTTTAGCCTAATTAACTTTCTCTCCTATTTTATATAATGAATCATTTTGGAATGGGTTGTTGTATTTCGTATTTGATGACTATTTGTTTGATAGAGTAATGAGTATTGATTTTAATAGAGATTGAAAAATGGATGTTATTATCTATCTTTAAATACTACAACACCTGTTATGACCATGCCAATGGATTGTGTGCATAAACTGCTAATAGGATATACATATCTCTATTTTCCTTGTGCGACCTTGAGACTTAGCTTAATGACCTTGGCCTAGCTATTTTCACCAATAAACATATTGTGATTCATATGGCTAGAGATGTGCATTTGACCTTTGGTAGAAGCTTTTGCGTATTTACAGTTCTCGGTTGACCATTCCTTGATTCGTTTATAATTTGGAGAGTTAGGAGATTAGGCGATGCATTAGGGGAATTGTAATCCTATCTTGACTACCTAGCACAACCACTTCTCTTATTCTTATAGTTTTAATCATATAGCTTAACCAACCATCTTATTTCACTTGTTTAGATAAGATAAGTAACGACTTTGCCTTAGTATTTGTATTCTCTTAAGACTTTGTCCTCGTGGGTTCGACACTCTACTTTCAAATATTACTTGTAGACCGAGTATGCTTGCGCGCGATTTGGCAATAGATAAATCGACCAATAGAAGGAAAGAAGGTTCGAGCTGGGATTACAACCCTGGCTCTACAACAAGGTGGCAGTGTTGCAAATAAGCACTTTTGCAGCACTCATGGAAAAGGCTATTATAGCAGAGGAGGGAAGTGAGGTCATGAGCCTCTATAACAAGGAGAAGAGGAACAAAGGCAAGGTTGAAAGAGCTATGAAGGTGAAAAGTAATAGTGGGAGTAGGAGTGGAAACGTGAAAAGAAAGGGGAATAATTTTGGGAACGTTCAGGTGAAGCAGGAAGGTGTGAAGAAGAAAGTAGTTCAGTGTGAGAACTGTGGAAAGAATCACTCTGGTGAGTGTCTGAAGGGTAAGTTTGTATGTTACAAGTGCGGGCCGAAGGGCCATATTTCTCCCAACTATCCCAACCCAAGGATGAACAGTAGGTGTTTTCTATATGGGTCTACGGAGCATAAAGTGAAGGATTGTCCAAAGAGGAGAATGGAGGCAGGGAGTGTAACCACAGGGAAAGGCAGTGGGACTATGGCGATCACAAGACCGACTTCAACCAATAAACCAACAAAAGCAACCGCGGGAGTTTTCAACATGACGGTCCAGGATACTGTGGCAGCTGGGAATGGAACTCCAGGTATTATTAGAATAACTTTTATTTTCATATATATATGATTTTCCTATATATAGCAAATTATTTTATAAAGAAATTTTGAAGAAGGAATTTGAGTTCTTTTATAAATCAAATTTTCGTTTAATCTAATAGACAAGTTTTATGTTGAATAGTTAAAGTTTAGTTCGATCAAATATGATCGAGATCTACTTGCAATGATTGTGTATGCTATGTACCCTTGTATGTATAAGTTTTAAAACGGTGATTCAGGGGACGGAATCTTTATAAGGGAGGGTGAATGTAATAACCCGATATTTTTTATATAAATAAATAAGAAATTTTGCATATAAATTTTTTTTTATTTATAAAGGTGGGAATATGTGCCAAGTAATGTGTATGTATATTTGTGGTAAATGAAAATTTATTTTTACATGAATGATTTCAAATAAATTTATTTTAGAATTATTAATCATTATAAAGAATATTCTTATAATAATTAATTTTATAGTAGAAATGTCTTTATTATTTATTTTCTATGAAGATATGATTTTTTTATATTATTTAAATAATATATGAGATGATTATAGATTTATTATAATAATTATTTTATTATATAAATTTATTTCAGACTAATTAAATAATTATTATAACTTAATTAATATTGTTATATGTGCAAGCTAATTCAGATATCGAATCCAAACCATAATTCGAGGTTTTAACTAAGGAATGAGAATAATAATATAATATTAATTATATTTCAGTGCTATAAATGTATACTGTATGTGTGTAGACTGATAATTGGTCAATTATAGTGAAACACTAGAAAACCTAGTATTATTGTGCTAAACCCTAATTTGAAACTCAAATTAGAGTACAAGATTGTTATGTAATCGTGATAATGTGATTAACGACCGGAGTTATAGATATTAACCTTAATTAGGGAAACCCTAATTTTGAAAACCCTTATTAATATTTATAAACCTAATTTCTATATTTGAAACCCTAATTTTCAAATGGAAAATCCTAATTGCTAAATGGGAAAAACTAATTGCTAATTAGTGAATTATTAAACTTAATTTCAAGTCTAATATAATTATAAAACCTAAGTAAATTAAGGAATCCTAATTTGGAAATTAAGAAACTAAATTTTCATTTTTAAACCTAATTTCAAAATCCTAGAAAAGTTTTCTTTTCTGTGTAAACCCTAAGGGTCAAACCCTAAGGGTTAGGACAATTGACAAGCTCGCCATTAAAATTTCAAGGCTAATGACCACAATGCCCTTTTTGTCTCATTCTTGAAATAATTGCTAGCAAATCTTGCCATATCTTGGCAAGTCATCAACCCTAGTCTAGTTAGGAGCTAATAAAACTCCAACTCTCAGCCATTACACATCCAAATTCATTGCATATGAGTTTTATATAAGGATCATGAGAGAGAAAGTTCATTATTTACCCCATTTGTACAATACACGCATCCTAGACCATCTCTCTCTAAAACCCACGAAAATATTTAGTGATTCAGTCCATATCTAAGTCCCCAGAACACCCAAGAACAATCATCAAATAACAGATTCAAGGATCAAGGTGTAAAGAGGTATAAAAACCCTAACTTGAAAATCATGTGATTTGATGTTAGATGTTAAGTTTTTGTGTTATAACATGTAGTATATAGTGTTAATCAATGATCTGGGTTGATAGAAAGTGGATCCATAACATCTAGAGGCTCAGATTTGAAGTTTTTAAAAAATTTGGAAAATTTTATTTTTGTTGTCTGACAATGAATGCCAGACCTCAGATCTCAGTGATTTTTAATTATTTTTGTGTTTTGAAAGTTTGTAGTTGTTGTATGCTATGAGATCTTTGATCTGAAACTGGAATCTAGCTCAGAACATGAACAGGTTAAAAGTTATGGCTGGTCAAACCTAGTTGACCGAGCATGACTTTCCAAATCTGAAAAACCCAAATCGTGCCCAGAAGGCTCTGACAAGATCTTCATGGGCTCGGATCTGACAATGGTTTGATGATCTGTTATTGTTACTGTATCTAATCTGTAATATGTTATATAGACTACATGTTGTGGCCTTTAGAACGCATAATCCTCTAACTGACTGAATTCAGTGGCCGATCAAACTAGCCAAGTCGATCACGTTCTCTGTTTTCTGGGTAACCCAGAAAACATATGAACGTGTCGTCTGACAGGGTTTGACCGGACGATATTTGTTCATTGTGATGTTTTTATATGTAGTTTAAGTGATGGATGTCTTCCTTGTCATGTTGTCTACACACTGCAAGTCTTAAATCTCAAAACCATTACATGAACAACAAGTTGTGGAAGCCTAAATATGGCTACACGAACTGTTCTTCATTTCTGGGTAACCCAGAAAATGAAGAACAGCTCTGACAGCTTATTCAAGGCATTAGATCTTTTTTATTAATGATGTTTAGACTTGAAAATTATTCGATTCATGTACCTTGCTAGATACTCTACACAGCCCGACGTCTAAACGACCTAATACATGATCAGATTGATAGATATAAGGTCAACAAAAGCGTTAATCGGCCATGACTTAAGATTCTGGGCAGCCCAGAAACGTTCTGACAGCTAGTTCAAAGCTTTATAACTTTCGATTGTGATGTTGTATGACCTGGTTATTTGTTGTTACATATAGTGTTACACTAGTTCTACAAGATTCGATCATTAGCTAGCCCAGAAACACATTTGACACTGATTTATTGATGGTCAAACATGATCACTCGAAACTGATTTTGAATGTTCTAGGTCGCTCAAGAACACCTAAGGCGACACTTTCTGTCGCCAAAGGCTTTTGCGACAGACTTTCTAGTTTTAATTAATTTATTTTCCAAAAATCATTTATAAATAGAAATTAATTATTAAAAATTCCAAAAATAGTTTTAAAAATTATATTAAGTTATAAAAATTAACTTTTAATAATTTGACATATTTTTCATAAATATTAATATTTAATTGGATATTATTGATATTTTCTTTATTTAATAAATACATTAAATAAATAAATTAAAAATAATTTTATTATATTAAAAATCATTTTAAATAATAATAAGCTATTTAAAAATAGCCTAAGTTATAAAATATAACTTTTAAAATTTTAAAGCAAATTTCATTAATTATTTAATATTAATGATATTAGATTTATTTAATAATTATATTAAATAAATTAATTTAAAAATGATTTTAATTTTAGAAAAATCATTTTAAATAAAAATAAAGAGTTTAAAAATATTTTAAGTTATAAAATATAACTTTCAATATTTAAAGGTAAATTTTATTATTTATTTACTATTAATGATATTAGAGTTATTTAAAAATTATATTAAATAAATATTTTAAAAATGGTTTTATTAATTTATAAATCATTTAAAGAGGATATAAATATTTTAAAAATATTTTAAGCTGTAATTAATGACTTTTAATATTTTGATAAATAATACATTAATATTTAAATATTAATAGTAATTATTTAAAAATGATTTTAAATGTTTTAAAAATCATTTAAGGGTAATAAAAATATTTTAAAAATATTTTGAGTTATTATAAATAACTTTAATATTTTTGTAATGGTTTCATTAATAATGTAATATTAATTAAATATTAATGATAATAGAATTAATTAATATTTAAATCATTTAATAATGATTCCAGTGTTTGAAAAATCATGATAAATTATAATAATTATTTAAATATTATTATAAGGTTATGAAAGATAATATGACTGATATTTAAAATATCTAAACGAATATTGAACTACAGAATAGAGTTTTAGACTCGATATTTACCCGATAAAGTCGTCGGTACACCGACATGTTTTAGAAATTGATCTAGACTCATATAATTTGACTAGATAAGTATTTATTTGTGAATCAATGACTGTTAAACATATGTGACAATGTGATTAGGTTATGTGCTGACTGCAAATAGCAGTACTATGTGTTATGATATATTATTCTAATCGAACGAATGATCTTATTACTGATATGTTTCGATATAAAAGATAAAACTAAGTTGCATAACTATAAGCAGCAGACAGACAAGTATCCTACCTTTGCATTTACCTTATGAAATGGACATGAGTAAGAATATTTTAGAATTTTATTATTATTGTGCCAGATATTTATCATGTTCGTTAATTTCTAAATATGGTTATACAAGTGTCCTCACTTGGATAATCATTGTATTTAATCACATGTTGATACATACTTATTCATTTCCAGTATGTATACGATGACTTAAAAGTCGTTTAAGCTATTTGATTCAGCTAGACATAAACTTAAAAATATTATTGAACAAGATAGAACTTTATTGTATCCAACCAGATTGTTTTGGTTTGGATTCTCGACTAAGTATGAACATCCCGAACATGGAAAAACTTTTGTGCACCTAAGGTGGATAAGATGAACGATAATATCGTTCTTGCATGTAGTATTGATCAATAGAGGGCATAACGGGCTGATCACCCCCCATGCATGTAAGTTATGATGGTTTATAGATGAAGTTCTGTTAAACCTTATTGAAAATGGAAAACAATGTTCATAGTCTATCGACTGATCTCCAGTTATAGTCAGTACGTAATTTCAAAAATTTGATATAGAATTGATATGTTGATATTATTGGTTCAGCTTACTTCACAATTGTTGATTCATTGTATAAGTGTCATTCAAAAAAAATATATAATCCTTTCAGCTAATATTTGTTGTTGCTATTACTTGTTAGGCAATCAAATGCTCATTCTTGCTTTAAATTTAAATGTTTTCAACTAAGTATGATCAACCCGAGGGCTCCGACAAGAACAAGGGGAAAGGAAAGCTGTTCGAATGAGTTTTATAATATTTTGTGTAATAGTTAAAGTTTATTAAGACAATGATATTTATTATCTATAATGTAATGAATGTTTAAAGGTCGCGTACCTGAGATTTAGACTCTGATTTATGTAAATTAAGTTTGGTATCTATATTATTGTTATTATTATTATTAGTATTATTTCGCTCACAGAAATGGTATCGTGAAGCACCGAGTTCGGGTTTCAAGTACCTGAATTTGGGGGCGTCACACTATGCAACAATTAATGTTGAAATAATTGAATAAAATTGAGTGACTTCTCACGTAAGCATCAATAATCAAAGATATTATATAATATCTTGTGCCACTGTGTAACCACGCGTATTACTGTACTTTTATCACCGGGTATTTCAACAGTTAACGGTAAAACTTTTGCCGTTATTTTTATAAAAATTTATTTTCGTAGTTTTCTAACTCCGACAGTAATTCTGTTGTGGGGGTCCACCAATGATTGTGTCGTCATACGAATATTCCCTAATAAAATGAATATTCTCTGACCAAATGAATATTTTATGACAGCTTGCTTACTTTGTAAAATTTATAAATATTACCCACAACTATAACATTATATCAAATTCACACCTTATTATTCAAGATAACATTTAAAGAAAAATTAATATTTACTCATAAAAGTTGGGGTCTTACAAAATGTCAGTCTCTTTAATTAACCCTTATTTTGTGGTAGTATTTGAGAAAGACATCTTAAAATTTTGAGATACGAAATGGATCACATGTGACCGTTGAGACACCGCCAATTAATAACCAGGATAATGTGGATCAGGAAGGCAATAATCCTTCTGTAAACAACAACACCAACCAAATGATGAACCATAGGATGTTTAGGAGCTTCCTACAATTCATACAACACCAAACGAGAGAGACTCTTATTTAAAATACAGGTGGAAATAATGGTAACTCACGACTGGTCACTGCTAAACAATTCAAGTAGTTGGGACCGCCGGAGTTTTTAGGAAAGCCAGAGCCACTCAAGGTAGAAACTAGGATTAAGCAGATCACCAAGATATTTGATGTCCTAGGATGCACAGAGGAACAAAAGGTTCCCTTCGCCACCTTTATGTTGCGTGGAGAGGCAGATTACTGGTGGGAATATGTAAAACGTACTCATCTTTCTGCACTTAAGATGTCTTAGGAGAAGTTCTAAGAATTATTCAACAATAAGTATTTTCCAGAAAGTATTCATCACATGAAGGAGGTAGAATTCATCAAACTGGAACAGAAAAATATAACTATATCACAATATGAGGCTAAGTTTGTAGAGTTATCCTGGTTTGCATCTCATTTGGTGGATAATGAGGATAAATGACACAAATGTTTCTGAGAGGTTTGAAACTTAAAATTCGTCAATACCTCATTCCTCATAAACTTTTTTTTGTATTCAGATGTTGTGAATAGTGATCAATTATTGGATCGAGATAATAAGATAGTTCAACCAAAAGATAACAACCAAAAACACGATAATAGTCGTACCAGTGGCAATAGTCATCGGAGCAGTGATAACCAATGTGGAGGAAATTATCATGCTAGAAATGGTAACCACTTCGGTGGTAATCATGACCAAGATAATAGGAGAGGTGAACCAAGTGGAAATAATTTTAAAAAGAGAAGATTTAACAATGACAACATAAAGACATCCGCAGCAGCACCAACACCCATTTCTAAGGAAGGAGAACGACCACCGGTCATATGCTACAAATATGGATAAGATGTAACACCCCGAAATCCAGTCTATTTTCACACCCACATTCTCGACGTCACTATTCCATATCCTTCCAAACATACATCATTATATAGCTAAATATAACAACATACATTCTCAAATCCCAAGTTCTAATAGCTTATAACCTCGTTCATTACAAATAATGATAATTACATTATTCTTTACATCGTACAAGAGTGAGTTTCTTCCGCCACCAAGGATAAATATCAGTTCATTAAACTATTCTATAGTTTAATTTGACTATTCTATACTACAAGTCTTCGCTTGATCTTCATGCTCATTTATATACTGAATGACACTTCATCTGGATACCAATCAACTTGATCTTTAGGGGATCCTTAAGTTCTTTCTAACATCATTCACTAAAAATATTTTTATTTAAAGCAAGTGTGAGCATTCAATTGCCCAGCAAGTCATAGTAGTTGAACAAACAACTTCTAGAATTTAAACATTCCTTTAAGACTTCAGTAACCGAACAAAGGTTATGAAGTAGCTTGATCAATAGGAATAAATCTCGATTCTAATCATTTTAAAACAATAGTCACATACACGTTGAAATACTTTCATTCTTCTACCTTTTTCCGTACACATCCTGTCTGGTTAGAATCATTAGCACAGACTTAACAATAACGGTTCATGTATAAATAGAACATTCTCATATTGAACAGTTCATCTCATAGAAACACCGAAGTGTTCAAATTGTGGCACAAGGCCTCATACATACTACCACCTTGTACATATATCTCACATATGCACATAGACAAGACTTCTCAAGTTCAACATCAAAGAAGTTTAAGAAACTAGCATTCATGTAATATGAATGAAGTTAGGAAACTTGCCTTACGCACAGCTACAACTTACACTGAACTGCTCATTCCAATCCCTAGATAACACCTAACGAAATAACACGTACACCAATTAGTCATATACTTTACTTACGCATTGGTTTACTTTACTTTACTTCTTAGGGTTCGTATTCTTGTAATCAAAGCTTACGCGACTAACTTTCTTTATCGTTTTATGGCTTCATGACATACGAAGATGTCTTAACTTATACGATTATCATCTTTGATTATTTACATTCTTATCTTCTTCTTATAACCCTTCTAGGACTCAGCACACATCGTGTCTCTGCTAGTAGTCTATATGCTACTCTGAGTGGTTTCCCACAAATAACCAACAAACAAGTTCCCGTCTCATCTACACTGTCTTTCATAGTGAGTTAGATCGGTTGCCAGTTTCGTATATACCTCCGCTTTCTGAAGGAATTGTTTAGCCTAGCTCCCATATGTCAACCATCAAATATTACGATTGTACCACAACCTAACTTTATCTTAATTTATCCGAACCATTAAATTGTAATGTTCGTTAAGTTAATTTCTTATTCCTTATGGCTTTCTGGCAACTAAATGCCATACCACAGGATTCGTTCTTTATCGTCTATGTCATACAACCTTTTGTAAACTCAGAACGATCATTCAATATTAATTCTACACATTCATAGCGTTAAGCATTTTACGTTACCTTACTCATATCTTACAAAGTCCGGTTCATTACGGTTTTATCGATAATTCATATCCTACTTACTACCTTCATCAATGTCCAAGTCATACACCCATTGTACACTTAGAACGTTCGTCCGATGCGAATACGATTCACAAGGATTGCTTACGTATTCAACGTTCACGTTGCTCATCTCTTAATCTCTCATTCAACCTTTACTCAAGGTTTTAATCGTTATCCATCCCATGAACCCCATGTTCATTATTCTTTCTTAACGTCGAAGTCATACGATTCGATGTATGCTAAGACCGATCGTTCATTGCAACTGCATTGCGTTCACAACGTCTATACGCTTTACACTTAACTCTCATTATTACATCATAACATCAAAATATTATACATTATCCTCGTCACTCAACGTCTAAGAAATTACAATCATAGCAATCCCACACGTTTGTTCTATCACAACCACGGTCCCCGGATATCGGTTCCATAATTTGCGTTTACATTCTTTGTCTTTTAATCTCGTTTGATCTTTCTGTTCAACCTTTACTAAAGCTTTAATTCACTTGCTTAAGTGTTATTTTAGGTGAACTATATGTTCATATTTCTTTCCTGCACATCCCCCAATAATTGAGCACTTAAAAGCTCATTACTGGGCCTTGTCCATCAACAACAATTATACTACAATGGTTTTAAATTTGTCCATCAACAACGTTCTTCGTGTTCTTCGCGTGTTCTTCGCGTTCTTCGTTCGTTCTTTATTTTTTATCGATATTTTGATTATGATTTCACTTTTCCTTGGAATTTGATGTTATAAAACACCATTCCTAACTAATATCACCGAATCGTTCATATGATTCATTCGGATTGTCCTAATTTATTACGAATCTTATACTTCCTTAAGAAATTTATAAACTAAACTTCTAATTCTTATTTCTTCGTTTCTTCATGATTTCAACCATATGAAATCGTTCTTATCATCTTGTACTTCTTATTCACGTTAAGCTACGTTTTTAACATATAAAACTTAAAGAAAATTTACTTAGGAATTAGGTTTCGGATTACCGTTATTCTTTAATCTTCCTCCGTTGGACAAAGCGTGCACTCGGGCTAGCTTTTCCTCTTTCTCTTCCTCTTCATCCGAACTCTCTCTATCTCTTTCAAGTGTTGGTTGAAATTTCTAACCAAACAAATGAGCTTAAGGCTTGTTTATATAGAAACCCAAGGCTAGGGGCAAAATAGTCATTTTGCCCCCAAACCTCCTTACTATTCATGGCTTAGCCACCAAGTAACCACTTTACTTGGTGGCCAAGTGGCCGGCCCACATGCTCCATGGGTTTCCCCATGGGTTGTCCCATGGGTTATTACCCATCCGGTGAACCATCGGTTCAATCCACAATTTATTTTCTTAGTTTGGGCCTTAACATTAATTCTTATTGGGCTTATCTTGGGCTTCATTTCACAAAACGTTGGGCTTGACATAATCCAAGTCCAATTAGATTCTACAAAGTCTATGAACTCAAAGTCTATTAAGACTAAACGTATTCTACGCATCCCATTATCGTATTCTCTTCGTATATAGTTCGTACGATATTCGTATTATACGTCGTAATAATCTTCGTACTATACTGTATAATAACTAGTATCATACTCGTATTCCTCACGCATAATAACCCTAATTATTATACGAAATCATTAATTTCTCGGAACTCACTTTTCCTAACCCTTAGGTTTTAAGTCCGCAGGCAAAAACTTCGTTTGCCATAACTGAAATATTATTGAATATTCTATCACGTCTTAGAATTCTATCATTATGCATTTCTCAGAAATTCAAACTCAATCTCCAAGCAAAACCAGATGAATAGTGCATATTTCGTCTTTTTTCCCGAAAATATTTTTATTCCCATAAAATTTTTATTTTCGTCTTGAAATTTCTTACTCGTTCAATCTAGCTCGTAGCCAGAATCCTCCCAACTTATAATCATCATAGGTTCTAGAACAATTAATAAACACATAACACAGAATAGTATTAATAAAAATTCATTTTATTAATAACTAATTCTTTAACTTAAATTCTGAACAATTCGATTTTCCTATTTATCACACATGAGGGACACAACAGTCGAAACTATAAGCAACAACCCAAAGTGTGTTACAATTACGAAAAGAAAAGGTCACTTAGCTCAATTTTGTCATGTAGCAAAGTCAAGTCCAGTGGTAATGATGACACCAAAGGCTGTCTCGGAAAAGTCAAAGTCGATAGTTCAAGGGAGAGCGTCTGTCGTGACTTCCCAAAAAGTGTGGAACCCGAACGAAGTTATCACGGGTAAGCTAACCATAAACTCTTGCGAAGTCTATACCTTATTAGATACCGGTGCTACCCATTCTTTTATTTCACCTGCTTGTGCTCAACGTTTGAACTTGACTCCTGAGAAATTATACTTTGACTTATCTGTTAAAACTCCGTTGGGAGAAACCTTCATTACACCCACCATTTATAAATCTTATTTGATTCAAATCGGCACCCTCACATTACATGTTGATATCATCTCTTTGAAAATACTTGCATTTGATGTGATTTTAGGGATTGATTGGTTAACTACTCATCATGCTAAAATTGATTATTTTTGTAAGGTCGTTAGTTTCATATTCCTAACCAACCTGTTATGCAAATTAAAGCAACCAAACCACTAAAGTCAATCACTGTCATATTAAGCCACAAAGCTATTCATTTATTGAAAAACGGATGTTAAGCTTTCTTAGCCCATGTCACGGATTTAAACAAAAATACGTCAGATTTGATTGATATTTTTGTTGTTAATAAATTTCATGACGTATTTTTCGAAGAACTTCCTGGCCTACCCCCAAAGTCTGAAATCTAATTTTTTATTGACCTTGAACCCGGTACAAAACCCATTTCTAAAACCCTATATCGAATGACTCCTATTGAACTTCAAGAGTTAAAAACCCAACTACAGGAACTGTTAGATATTGGTTTCATTAGTCCTAGTACATCTCCTTGGGGTGCTCCTGTTCTATTCGTAATGAAGAAAGATGGGAGTATGCATGTAAGACACCGAATTTTATGAAATGAAAGTATTCAATTTTCTTATAATTATTATTCTATTTTAGTAAATAATTAAATTGATAAAAGGTTAAAGTTAAGGGTGATATGTGAAATATTTACAAATTAAGTAAGCAAGTTGGTATAAAATATTCATTATGTCAGGGAATATTCGTTTAGTCAGGGAATATTCTTTTTGTCGGGGAATATTTGTACGACGACGCAATCATTGGGGGACCCCACAACGGAATAACTGTCATATATAGAAAGCGACAAAAATAACCTTTTTATAAAAATAACGGCAAAATTTTTACCGTTAACTGTTAAAATACCGGTGATAAAAGAACAGTTATACGTGTTGTTGTACAGTAGCACACGGTATTGCACAGTATCTCTTATTATTGATGCTTACGTAAGAAGTCATGCAGTTTCATTTAATAATTGCTACAGTTGTGATACCCCCAAATCCGGGTACTTCATTCCCACAGAATTTGGTGCTGACTATCAAAATAATTACATCTAACTACCCATAATAAAGGATAAATACATTAAATAACTTAAACAATAATCTTTCCCATTAAAGGGTTACATCATCTCATAAACAATCCCAGGTAATCTAACCTTAATTTATTACATCAGTTTGCGGAATACATCATAAAATAAAATAAGTCTTATAGCATAATTCATTTAAAAAAATTCTCATAAATCTTCAACACTTAGACATTTTGCCCTTTCCTTTGCTGGTAGATGGCCCATCGACTCTTTCAACTTTAGCTGCAGTGTTAATTGTAAGAGTGAGCAAACAATTCCTCACTGATATAAAGAGTAGTAATGATAACAACATGAGAATGAACAATGAATGCTGAACAATAATGAACTTGTTCTATGAATCAAGAATAGAAAATAAGTTCGAACTTTAATATCTGAGGATCTTAAGACCACGAACTATGTCCCCAGTGATTATGTATTACTATCCCAACCTTAAAAGTCATTTAGACTATACAGACCCTGCTTAACGTACTTAGGGGGATCAGCCCTTTGTACCATGTATTGTGCACAAACATCCAAACGTTAAACATACAAAATCCCCTATGTAAGGGTTGTTCGTCTTAGTTTGGATTTGGAATTCCCGCACTAAAGAAAGTTTAGCTCGGAACTAACTTATTAGTGGTTCTAGAATTTTAGAACACTATTCCATAATAGACTAGTTCAATCAATAAGAATTTGCTTACTACTTGAAGGTTTAATACAACAATATAGAATTGAACAAACATGATATGCATGCAAAGTACTATATTCAACAGAGTTAGAACAATCTCCTTTTGAATCGATGTATTAGAACAATATATGCTTCGAATAATATTAAGGAAAGTAAAACTTGCTCGATGTAACGAATTAGGTTACAAGAGTTTGTATAATCATACACAAGATGGAATCAATAAGCTTGCTCAACTATAATATATGATTTGCATAATGAAAATTTAGAACTAGAAAGGTTGCTTGATAATAACAAAATAACAAAATTATGGAACTCACATTCATTATAAAGAGAATGACGTTAGGAAACTTTCTCAATAAAAGTTTAGGATAAGAAACTTGCCTTGTATGTGAGCTACACAAGTATAATGATGTTCGTCAATTACCCTACACATTTCATTGAAATCGCAATAACAATTAGTTGTATTAAAATTAGTTTTAGGGGTTTAACCCACCATTTAAGCCACAACCCTATCTTAATGTCAACTCATGTTGGTTAACATCCTTAACGAATCTAAAATCACACTATAAACTAACATAAACCTTATCATTTATCTTTAACTTTTGTAAACAACATATTTGGTTTATTACATAACTTACTAATTCATAATCTATAGTTTCAACGTTGTGATTACAACACATTACTACGTCTTGTAACATGTTTTAGGTCCTTTACAAATCATTACAATATGTTAAGTTAACAATTTCCTAGCTATACTGTTAACAGGTCAACTCTGGGTCGGACTGACCACTAGCGCGGCCGTGCCATGTCTCCCTTTGAATCCAGCGCGCTCGCGCTCGGCACCAGAAACAGTTTTACAGTAACGAAATTAGACTCTGTTCTTAGGCCAAAATTCCCAATTCAATAAAAAATCATGAAACCTAGCAACTAAAACTTTGTAATAACATCACTACACATGCTATTCACCATTCCAACTACATAAACATTATATATATTCAGTTTTGAAGAATTAAAACCACCATTTTCTCAATTTCATCATTTTTTTCACTTTTAGCCAATTTGATCGCCACGAATTCGTTTCTTAATCAATTGACACGATTCAAACTACGTCGCTTTCGTTCTTAATATACTAACATAATCCAACATCAATTTACAGATTATCATACATATTAAACATGAAATTCGGTACTTTCTAAAGCCAATTTTCATACATAAACACTGTTTCTGAAAGCTTCTACTACAAACCCAATTTCATGTATTCTAATCATCAAATATCACCCACATAAGATGATTAACATGTTATAAACCTTACATACTTGTATATATATCAATCCAACGTAACTATCACTAGCAATTTCAAGAATAAAAGTTAAGATTAGAGTAGGTTATACCTTCTTATTTGATTGTATGATGCAGAAGATGGTGACCTTCCTTTCTCTTAGCAAAATCACAGAGATTGGCTCTCTTCCTCACCAAGCTCTCTTTCTCTCTTTCTTTCTAAACTCTCTGTGTTTCTTCTTCTCACCCAACTCAGTACTAGCCTTAGGAAAAATAAGACGCATGAAAATATAAACTGATATGGCCTTACCTCCTATGTATTTATCAGTTAAAAAAAACAAAAAGACGTCAGTTAAATAAACCAAAGGCCACAACACCTTGTTTGGCTAACACATAATTCTCATACTAGTTTATTTTTATAATATTTATATTATATAGTTACTTTTGTCACAATTATTTTAGTTACTTTAAATGACTTTAGTTTAGTTAATTTAAATAACTTATAATAGTAATTATAATAATTTTATTATAATTATATTTATGATTAATAAATTATTATATATATCTAATTTAATTAATAAATTGGACTAAAATATTACTTTATTTAATTTAGTTATTTTCTTTAATATAAAACAATTCATTTAATTTAATTATTTCATTAAATTAAATCTTCAAATAAAATTACCATTATTCAATTTCATTGCTAAATTAATGCACCACAATTCATCAATTATTTATTTTCCTCAATAAATGAATTATTTAAATAATTAATCCAATAAATATTTAAATTAAATTATAAATTTCTCGATCATTACATCCTTCCCTCCTTAAAAGGATTCGGTCCCCAGAATCACATCTCGATAAATTCATTCGTCACATTCTTCCCTCCTTAACAAGATTTGTCCCCAGAATCATAATACAAGATTAAGCAAATAACTGAGGATAATTCTTTATCATAACATCTTCAAGTTCCCACGTAGCTTTCTCAGCATTGTGGTTCCTCCAGATTACCTTAACAGAAGGTATCACTTTATTCCTTAGTACTTGCTCTTTCCTGTCGATGATTTGAACATGGACTTCTTCATAGGTTAAGTCTTTCTCAAACTGTAAGGGCTCATATTCTATTATATGCTGACTTTTTCACTAAACGGTTAATTAGAGCATAACTTGGAGAGGGGTTCAAGGAGGGCATATAATTAGACGTATTTCATTATGTAAAGGGGGATTCCACCCCTTGAGGGATCACGTAGCTAACATATGCTCTTTTCTTTTCTTTAAGTTCCTTATTAGATTAGAGTAGATTAGAACCACAGAATAGCTAAGATTTGGGGATTGAAGCAATTGAAGAACATTGGAAGTTCAGAAGTGAAAGAAGAGAAGAAACTCAGATTTGCTATTCTTAATCCCTAACTCTCTTTACTTCTATTTGTATCTTTCAATGTATATTCAATTGTGGATCATGGATTCTAATTCAACTATGAGTTAAATTCTATTTTGGGATTGCAATGGAATCAATTGCCTAGTTTATATTGACATACTTCATTATTAGCCTTATTGATTGCTATGAGATTGTCTATTAAGATTCATGCTTATTTGCTTAGTTGATTGGCCATCAATTACTGTGATAACCCATATGAACTTGAAAGACGGAGTATGGGTTTAGATTTGATCTTGATAGCTTGTGTTTGTATGTTCTCCATGGTGATGGAATATATGATTCATACTTAGGATAGACATATACCAAGGCATCGCTTGTAGTCATTTGAGAATTTGGGCTTAAACCCTAATTATTTGTAAATCACATAGACATATAGTGGTTTAGGTAATGTGGGTGTTCATGTGTATTCTATCAATTGTGGATTATATGTGATATGAGTATGGTACATTGAGATATGGCTGTACTTTACTTTCTTGTTCTCGACTAGCAATCCAGTGCAAGTAATTTGGCTTAACAAGGAGTGTATTGATTTAAATAATTCAATAGATAAAATTGTAATCTCAGATCTTCATTATCTAGTCTCACTCTAGGAATAGTTAGGTTTATTTAATTTCCCAATTTAAATAAAAAATATTAAATCATTCGTTTAAATAAGACAGAAATGGTTATGGACTAGTGCTTGGTGAAATTTATTAGTTAATTCTCCGTGTGAATAATACTTTACTTACTCTTTATTACTTGTTGACCGTGTATACTTGCACGCATATATTGATCGGTAAAACGACCAACAAGTTTTTGACACCGTTGCCGAGGAATTAGCTTAATAAAATTTTGTCAACATTAATTTCAATCACATTGGTCTTAATTTAAACATTTTTTTATTTTAATTATTTTCTTATATTTCTCTCTTTTCAGGTACCATGGGTGACTTTGCTTATCAATGGCCTTATGTAAATATGACTCGACCAAGGGACGCAAGAACTGAAGGACTCAATGTATTTTCTACATTGTCAGCACAAATTGCAACACTTTCGGAGAGGTTGGATGTTCTTGCAGCCCAACATACTCAAGAGATAGCAGTTACATGTGAATATTGTGTTGGTGAGCATCCGAGTTATCAGTGTAACATCAGGGTTGGACAAGTACAGTTTGGGGGTGATTACCTCAACAACTATGTTTATCCCAATCATCATCAAGGTTGGGGGTATCACCTGGAATTTGAATGGAGTTATAACTATCGAGACCAATACTGTGTCCTAAGAAGCCTTTATATCACATAGATCCTTAATAGAATCAA
This sequence comes from Panax notoginseng, assembly GCA_016801055.1. Classification (NCBI taxonomy): domain Eukaryota; kingdom Viridiplantae; phylum Streptophyta; class Magnoliopsida; order Apiales; family Araliaceae; genus Panax; species Panax notoginseng. Next base: position 80,579,463 of record CM029018.1, read on the forward strand.
ATCTAGTGATGGTCAAACTTAGGTAGTCGAAACTGCTCAAAAACATTTCTGGAAAACCCAGAAATGTTCAAGAACAGTTCCGGGAGGGTACTTTGACCGGCCCATTTATCTTTATTGTATTGATGTTATGCTGATCTCATGATATATTATTGTTCCTTGTCATGTACTCTATACGTATGAACCATTATATCACATGAAACATGGCTGAAACCTAAATTAAAGCGAGCATGAAACTAGGAACTCAAACTTCTTGGTTTCTGGGAAAACACAGAAACACTCTGACAGTGTGTTGGTAAGCCCAGATCTCCTTGTGTGTTTGTTGTATGACCTAGATGATGGTTGGTTACGGTAGTGTTACACTTCAGGTACACGATCAAGGTTTAACTTGGCCCAGAAACTCAATACACAGTACATGATTCGTGGTCAAACCTGGTCACTCGTTCACTGACAAGCGTGTTCTGGGATTGGTGAAGAACACCATTAGCGACAGTTTTGTCGCCTAATGTATCTTTAGCGACAGTTTATTTATTAAATTAATTATTTTAATTAAATAAATAGAAAAAAATTAGTTTTTAATTACTAAAAATATAAATAAATTATTAAAAATTATTTTAAAGTCAAAAAATTAGCTTTTAATTATTTTAAGTATATTTCATAAATATTTAATATTTTTGGAATATAAAAGGTAATTAATTTATTTAAGTGTAATATTAAATAAATTGTTTAAAAATGATTTTAATACATGATAAATCATTTAAAAATATATTATGGCATAAGAAGATATTTTAAGTTATTTTCTATAACTTTTAATATTTTGTGATGAATTTCATTAATAAATTAAATATTAATGATAATTAATTTTTCAATAAATGTATTAAATAAATGGTGAAAAATAGAATAAATGATTTAAAATTTATATAAAAATGATTTAATGGTTATAAAAATATTTTAAGTTATAAAATATAACTATTGATATTTTGTCATGAAAAATATTAATATTTTAATATTAGCAATATTAGATTTATTTAATGATTATATCAAATAAAGTAATGTAAAAATAATTTTAATATTAGAAAAATTATTTTTAAATAAAAATAAAGTGCTTAAAGATATTTTAAGTTATAAAACATAACTTTTAATATTTAAAGGAAAATTTTATTAATAATTGAATATTAATGATAATAATGTAATATTAAGGATATTAGATTTATTTAATTAATTATATTAACAAAATAGTTTAAAAATGGTTTTATTGAATTAAAAATCATTTAAAAAGGAAATAAATGAATTAAAAATATTTTGAGTTATAACTAATGATTTTAATATTTTGATAAATAATAAATTAATATTATAATATTAATGGTAATTATTTAAAAATTATTTTAAATATTTTAAAAATCATTTGGGTCTTAATACTTTAAAAATATTTTGAGTTATCATAAATAACTTTAATATTTTTGCAATGGTTTCATTAATAGTTTAATATTAATTAAATATTAATGATAATAGAATTAGTTAATATTTAAATTATTTAATAATGATTTCAGTGTTTGAAAATTCATGATAAAGTATAATAATTATTTAAAAATTATTATAAGGATATGAAAAATAATATGACTGATATTTAAAATATTTAAACGAATATTGAACTACACGATAGAATTTTTAGAGTAGATAAATACCCGATAAAGTCATCGGTACACCGAAATATTTCAAAAATTAATTTAGACTTATATAATTGGACACAATAAGAGTTTGTTTGTAAACCAATGACTGATAACATATGTGACAATGTGATTAGGTTATGTGCAGATTGCAAATAGCAGTACTATGTGATACGATATAAAATTCTAATCGAACGAATGATCTTATTACTGATAGGTCGTTGTATAAAAGATTAATCTAAGTTACATTATTGTAAGAAGCAGCTCAGGCAAGTATCTGAACTATTCTTTACATTGTGCAAGTATTTTACCTTTGTATTTACTTTATGCAATGGACATGAGTAAGAAAGTTTCAGAATCATATTATTGTTCTAGATTATTAACTCTATTGTTATTGATTATGTATCCAATTATTCATATTCATACAAGTTCTTAAATTATTCGATCATTGTTTATCAACACAGTATTACTGTATAATTCAGATATTTATTCTGTTCGTTAATTCCTGTAAAGGGTTAGACAAGTATCCCCACTTAGATAACCATTGTATTTAATCACATGTTGATACATACCTATTGAGTTTCGGTATGTATACATTAATTAAAAGTTGTCTAAGCTACTTGATCCAGCTAGACACAGATTTAGAAATATTATTGAGCAAGATAGAACTTTATTGTATCCAACCAGATTGTTTTGGTTCGAATTCCCGACTAAGTATGAACATCCCGAACATGGAAAAACTTTTGTGCACCTAAGGTGGATAGAGTGAACGATAATATCATTCTTGTATGTAGTATTGATTAATACAGGGCATAACAGGCTGATCACTCCCCGAGCCCGTAAGTTATGGCGGTTTACAGATGAATTTCTGTTTAACCTTTTCGAAAATAGAAAATAATGTTCATAGCATGTTGACTGATCTCCAATTATAGTTAATACGTAGTTTCAAAAATTTCATATAGAAGTGATCTGTTGTTATTATTGGTTCAGCTTACTTCACAACTGTTGATTCGTTGTAGAAGTGTCTTTCAAAGAAAACATTTAATTCTTTCAGCTAATATATATTGTTGTTATTACTTGCTGGGCAATCAAATGCTCATTCTTGCTATAAATTTAAATATTTTCAGCTAAGTATGATCAACCAGAAGGTTCAAGTAAGAACAAGGGGAAAGGAAAGCTGTTCGAATGAGTTTTATAATATTCTATGTAATAGTTAAAGTTTATTAAGACAATGATATTTATTATCTATGATGTAATGAATGTTTAAAGGTCGCGTACCTGGTATTTAGACTTTGATATATGTAAATTAAGTTTGATATTTATATTATTGTTATTATTATTAGTATTATTCTGCTCATAGAAATGGTATTGTGAAGCACCGAGTTCGGGTTTCAAGTACCTGAATTTGGGGGTGTCACACGTTGGTATTAAAGCTTTAGGGTTAGAAACCTTAGGTGGGATAAGACCTTAGGCTATAACCTTAGAACAGAGGGAAACGTTAAAAATACAAGTAACTCATATAGAGTTTAAAAGGAGATGAATTGAATAAATTCATCGTTAAACAAAATAAAAGATAACTCTTATAAAACTATTATTTGCTGTTTGTATATACTATTTACTAATCAAGATAAGTTGTGTATAGATGTCAGGTGAAAAAGAATTAGGATACTCTCTGATCGTAAAGAAGGAGCCGATATCAAAGCCAAAAGCTGAAATAGAGGCTCATAGTGCAGACAACCTTGATGCGGTGGTGGTATTGGAAAACGTAGTACCAGATCTGGACTGACAGATAGTGATTCAGACACTAAAGTTGGAGCTGATCAAGCATCAACGAAAGTACAGAATCTGAAGAACAATGTTTCTTCTCTAGAAAAGCTGTGAGAAATAGAAAAGCTACTAAATAACCAATTGCGAAAGGCGTTAATAGAAACTATAGAAGAACAAGATAAGCTTAAAATCTAAATTGATTGAATGGGAGCCGGAATCAACAAATCATGTGCAACTCCGAGCAAGAAAGGGAAAAGAAAGAGGAAAGACCGTGACTTAGGAAATAAGTAGGATTAGTAGTTGGTTATGTATGTTTGATAATGTACGGGTGTAATGTAATATTCTCAAACTTTTGTATAAGTTATTACAGTAATTCCCGACTTTTGTGGTCACAAAGAGATAGCAGTATGTGTTATGTTATGTAAAGTACTTTGAATTGATGAATACGAATCTATGTTTTAATAATGTAATAAGTTTTGTATAAAACTTTGTGTTACTTGTTAAACTTATACAATAAGGTTTAGAATGTAAGTTAGATTTATGATTTTATGTAATCAGATAATGCCGCCAAGACGTCAAACACGAAATCAAAGGGCAGAAGAATCTAATAACAATGCTGAGGGACAACCACAAGACCCAATGCAAAACTTTGCGAACATGGTAGCTCAGGCTATGCAGCAGGGAATACCAGTCGTAGGAAACCGATCAGACAATCGCTTGGCAAACTTCAAAGACTTCAAGTCAGCAGGACCACCAGAATTTAAGGGATCAGCTCACCCTATAGAAGCCCAAACATGGGTTAACGAGATAGAAAAGGCGTTCGTAGTTGCTAGGGTAGATGAGGGGCAAAAGACCTCTTTTGCCACCTATATGATGAAAGGAGAGGCAAACTTTTGGTGGGAAGCAAATCAAGCGAGGGCAGGAGAGGGAGTAGTTACTTGGACTAGGTTTAGGACTTTGTTTTTCGAAAACTACCTCTCAGCTAGCATGCAGGCTAGGATGGAGGTAAAATTTCTGGAGTTAAAGCAGGAGAACATGACTGTTGCGGAGTATGTCGCAAAGTTTAATGAGTTGGCTAGGTTCGCTCTGCATCAAGTTGATACGGAGGCTAGGAAGGAAAGAAGGCTCGAGCTGGGATTAATACCCTAGCTCTATAACAAGATGGCAGTGTTGCAGATCAATACTTTTGCAGCACTCATGGAAAAGGCTATCATAGCTGAGGAGGGGAGTGAGGCCATAAGCCTCTACAACAAGGAGAAAAGGAATAAGGGTAAGGCAGTAGGAGCGGTGAAGGTAGAAACTAATAGTGGGAATAGGGGTGAGAAAAGAAAGAGGAATTATTTTGGGAATTTTCAGGTGAAACAGGAAGGTGTGAAGAAGCAGGTAGTTTAGTGTGAGAAATGTGGGAAGAATCACTCTGGTGAGTGTCTAAAGGGTAAGTTTGTATGCTACAAGGGCGGGCAGGAGGGCCATATTTCTCCCAACTGCCCCAACCCAAGGATGAACAGTCGGTGTTTTCTGTGTGGGTCTATGGAGCATAAGGTGAGGGATTGTCCAAAGAGGAAAATGGAGGCAGGGAGTGTAACCACGGGAAAAGGCAGCGGGACTATGGCAATCACAGGACCGACTTCAACCAACAAACCAACCGCACGAGTCTTCAATATGACGGTCCAGGATACTGTGCCAGCTGAGAATGGAACTCCAGGTATTATTTGAATAACTTTAATTTTCGTAGATATATGATTTTCCTATATATAGCAAATTATGTTATAAAGAAATTTTGAAGGGAGAATTTGAGTTCTTTTAGAAATCAAGCTTCCGTTTAATTCGATAGACAAGCTTTATATGAATAGTTAAAGATTTGTTCGATCAATTATGATCGAGATCAATTTGCAATGATTGCGTAGGCTATGTACCCTTGTATGTATGGGTTTTAAAACGGTGATTCCGGAGACGAAATCCTTATAAGGGAGGTTGAATGTAATAACCCAATAGTTTCTATGTAAATAAATAAGAAATTTTGCATATAAATTTTTTATTTATTTTAAAGATGGGAATATGTGCCAAGTAATGTGTATGTATATATGTGATAAATAAAATTTATTTATTACATGAATAATTTCAAATAATTTTATTTTAGAATTATTGATCATTATAAAGTATATACTTATAATAATTAATTTTATAGTAGAAATATTTTTATTATTTATTTTCTATGAAAATATGATTTTTATATTATTTAAATAATATATGAAATGATTATTGGAATTATTATAATCACTATTTTATTATATGAATTTTAGTTCAGATTATTAAGTTAATTATTTTAACTTAATTAATAATGTTATATATGAAAAATAAATCAGATATGGAATCCAAACAATAAATTTGGGTATTGATCAAGGGATGAGAATAATAATATAATATTAATTATATTTTAATTTTTCAGTGCTATAAATATGTACTGTAAATGTGTAGACTGATAATGGTTGGTCAATTATGGTAAATTATGGCATAACCCTATATCGTGTTATTAAACCCTAATTGTTAAACTCAGTTATGAGTTTAAGACTGAGTAGTAATTGTGTTATAGGAATTTTTATTACGTATTATAGAATTTCTGTTAATTAGGAAAAACCCTAATTGATATTTGAAAATTCTAATTTAAAATTTGAAACCCTAATTTGCTAATTAGGAATCCTAATTATAAATTTTAGAAACCCTAATTATTATTTTAGCAAAAGGAATTGTTAATTTGGGAACCCTAATGATGTTAAGGAACCCTAATTATTTAAAACCCTACTTTTCTATTAAAAACCCTAATTTTAAATTAGTGTGTTTAATTAAAATTTTATTACCCTTTAATTTTAATTTTTCAAACCCTAGTAATTATTTGAGAAACTTTAAGATGTAAAATCTAGTGAATAAATCCTAGATTCAAGCACCTTGGACATGAATGCCCTTAAAATTAAAATAATATTACCAAAGTGCCCTTTTTGTCCCATTTGTGAATTATTGATTTGCATATCTTATCAAATCTTGTAGCCACCCTAGTCTACCTACCTAGGATCTATAACACCAGCACATGATCAGCCTTTGCAAGCAATCAAATACATTGCACCAATTGATTTGCTAGATTCAAGAGAGAGAAAGTGCACATTTAGCCTAATTTGATCACTTACACTTAGCCATATTCTCTCAAGCTCAAACCCACAAAATTCTAGTGTTAGATCAGTCACAAATCAAGCCCCACAAACACCAACATCAAATCAGAAGCATATAAATCAAAATTAGATCATAAAGAGGTAAACCCTAATCTAGAAAGTTGACTTTGAATCTTATGTTAGATGTAATTTTTTGTGTGTTAAATATGTTGTATGGGGTGTTAATTAATGATCTGGGTTGCTAGATGTTAAACCCATAACATCTAGAGGCTCAGATTTGATGATTTTCCAAATCTGAAATTTTTTGAAAATAAGGGTCCGACAGTGAATGTCAGGTCCTATAGATCTCGATCTGTTATGTTTTTTTTTTATTTTGAAAGTTTGTACTTGTAGTCTGTTAGGAGATCTTTAATATGCAACTTGAATCAAGTCTATATCTGTTGTAGATTAAAAGTTATTTAAGGTCAAAGTGGGTTGACCGGCATTGACCGGCTGTTCTTGAAACCCAGAATCTACCCAGAAATCTTTGACAATATTTTTGCAGAGCTTGGATCTTGCTATGTTTATGTTTTTTTGCTGTGTTGATGTTTTGTAGTTGTAGACTGACATGAAGACTTCATGATACACTACTACAAAACAGTAAATAGACAACGCGTAAAAAATATTGTGGTTTTAGTTAGAAAAACGTTGGGGTTAAGGGTGTCATCTATTTGACACCCTTACACAAGGTTTTTAAAACATTGTAGTTAAGCACAATACACAACGTTTTTTAGGAAAAAAACGTTTTAGATTTGTTTTTCAAAAATTAGCAGATGCTTAAAAACGTTATAGAAGGTATGATTTCACAACGTTTTTTGGATAAAAATGTTGTTGTTTAGTATATCAGACAACGTTTAGGCACATTTACACAACGTTTTTAAAATGTTGTAGAATGAATTGGGGAAAAAATTGTGGTTCACCTATATTACAAGTGCACCTACAATCTGCTAATGCCATTATATATAGCTAAACGATCTAAATTCTCATTTAAATTTAAAGCTAAAATGTATCAACCATTCAAAATACATTCCAATAATACATCCATATTCATAATTTATTTTCCATAAGAACCACTTGTTTAATCCGAGCATACTTGAAAAATAAATTACATGAAGCAAACACACTGGAGCTTTTTATGTAAAGAACAACTCTTTGAAAGGTTGGTCCACTAATAGCTGTTGATCCTCCCTTAAAACTCCACTCTGTGCTTGTCTTTGATTGTATACCCATGACATGTTGGCCAAAAAGGTTAGTATTCATACCTTTAATAGCAAAAGTGGTCTGATCCTTTCTGATATTACATGAAGGCTTTTAGCCAACCTTGAGTGGTCAATCTACAAGTCAAGCGCAAAAATTATCAAGGAAAACAATCTTCTTATGGTGAGGAGAGGATATATGAGAAGCAACCAATAACCAATAATACAATGATCGACTATTTGGCCAATTTCATCTTCATACTTTTAGCTCTTCAGAGATCAATGTAAGCTTACAACTAAATTTCATATTGCAAAATTAAGGGAAATTCCTTAGCATAAGATATAAGTATGCACGTAAGTTGTGTCTTGGGGGGTGGGGGGCTGTTACCTGCTATTGAAAGCAAGTAAAAATGCTATATGATAATTGTAGTTGGTGCTCAAATGGTGCTCAAACTGGGCTCATTTCAGAAGCTCCAAGATTCCAACTTCAAGTTTCCTACCAATCAATTAGCAACAACTTACATAAAGCAATGTAGATACACGCTAGCCTGTAGTTGGTGCTCAAACTGGGCTCATTTCAGAAGCTCCAAGATTCCAACTTTAAGTTTCCTACCAATCAATTAGCAACAACTTACATAAAGCAATGTAGATACACGCTAAAGACAAAAGTTCAACTATAGTAAAGCTTTATCAGAAACCAACAAAAAATAGTTAAGAGATTGCAAAATAAAAAAAAACTATGTACCTGAAAAATATCATTCTCTCGATCCCTTGGTCTTTGGCACATAACTTTCAAAAGAGCAGTAATTTGCTTATCATTTAACCTTTTGGTGTATCTCTGATCCCCCACAATCTTGATAACCTAGAAACTCGATGGCATTAGATATCCATAAAAATTAAGGGAAGGAAACCTAAATGAATCCATCAGTTGGAACTGAAAAGTTTGTTGCAACTGCTCTTAACCTCCAATGAGTATGCTGAATCGTGAAGCCGTACATCTCTTGAAAGTATTCAACCAGATCAACTATGACTTCATCTTTAACAACCTATAAGCAAAGATATTAATAATAATATAAAACTTGGCTAGCAGATAGTGTAAAATGTAATTCTATGGCACATACCATGCGGTCATTTGGACTGACAGCCTTGAGCATGGCAGATAAAAGATCCAGAACCTCCCTCATCGAACTTATGCTCGACATACTTTAGGTGAAAAGAAGAAAATAAGTAAAAAGACAAGGAGCATGATAGAAATCTGGATCAAATAGTGTTTAAAATGAGTCAAATCCTCACCTTAAAGTTTCCACCTCAGATGTCATGGCTTCATCGAGCCTTGTTGAAGAATTGATTGGCATCCCATAACCAGCTTGAGTATGTCCGACCGTTGGATGGGTAACAGCAGGTGTGAATATCAGAGCTGAATCTGCTGTACGGTGTGGAAATTCAACTCCATAACGATGCCATGAGTAGTACAACCAACATATTTTAATGTCATACCATCAAAAATCACAATTATGATCAGAAACATGCTATTCAAATTTTGATACATTCCATTTTGAAATTTGGACTAGTAAACAGGAGGCCTAACACAGATTCATTAAACCAACAAAGTGACAAAAGGTACTAGACATCTATTGAGTATCAATGCTTCACATATTTAGAAGTACTACGACAAAATGTGAAATTTCCAGCAATGCTTCTTTATAAGTGAAAATGTGAAATTTTCAGCAAACCAAATCCCCCAACATAGAATGCAGTCCTTTTAACTGGGCTGCTAGGCTGCTGTGTTTGTACAACAAATAGTACAACAGTAGAGAAACCAAAGCTGAAAAATTTATTAAATATTAATTAGCCAATATAAGCCTACATCCAACCGAATAGGAAAAGGGAGGAAAAAGAAAATAAAAGTAATTGATACTTGGCCAGATTACAAACATATCAGTCATGGTACAGCTTAATGACTACAGGTTCGTCCACTAAGTTGCATCTTGGATCATCATATATCTCCCTATAGAATAAATGAAAAAATTAATTTAGAAAGACAAAAACAATTACCTAAAAGCACGATAGAGTGGACGATACCACAATACGTAGCCTCCTGGAATCCCTGATATGAAGTAAATAATAGAAAGGAACCAGATTTTTGGGTCTACAACAGAAGACATAAATTTGAGTACAAATTAGGACATTTGTTGTAATAGTTAATGTTGAAAAAGATAGAACAAATAAAAAGACAAGGCACTAGTCCTGATAACCATGCACATCAGCTTCAAAGTTTTATACTGGAGAAGCTTTTATATATACAAATAGAACATACATGATCATAGTATAAATAATAAATATATCCAATCCATCTTAAAAATAAACTTCAGTCACAAAGGATATTGCAATATATTTCTATCGGATATTGGAGTTCTGTCGGATATCAGGGAATCAACATTGCAATATATTTCCATTCCAGGTGAGGGCACTCAGATTCATGTGACCATGCAACATAGTGATACAATGAACCACTTTCCTGATGGTCAGCAAGAGGTCATTATAGATGAAGTTATCAAGGACACAAAAAATGATTTCCAGACTAAGCATCAATGTCAATAAATGGAAGCATAACTGAAGGACAAAGCAGGAAGAAATGCAAATATTTTGTGCAATTCTAGATACACTTCCTTATAACATTCTTTTTTATATTTAAAAACCAAGTATAGAAATCTCTCTAATGGAGAAGGTAATGAAATTATACTTTATTTGAAAAGGAAGCAAAGAAGAAATCTAGGCTTATTTTTTGGCAAGGCAATTAAATAGAAGACTTTTCAACTAATAGTCCAGGATTTGAACCTCAGCACGCAAGTCATCCACAGAAGCAACTGAGAATGTAGGGACTAAATAAGCTCCATTAATAACAGATGTAATGAATTCATTGCCCAAGTCCGCTAATTCCAATGTCATACAAGCAACTACATCAAGTATTCAGTCAGAACTTGACCATGCTCAACAACCAAAATCAAGAGGAAATATTAGTGCACTACAAATAAATAATATATAACATGGGCTTTAGATAGGTGTCAGAACTCGGTGGCTAAGAAAGAAACAACTTCAGGCTGTGCAAGAATAAAACTCAAACAAACCTGGAGCAAATGTGACACAAGATGCTGTAGAAAATTCGTTCTGCTCCCGTAATACATAAGTTAAAAGTGTTGTAGTACCTCCACCCAAAAAGTGCCCTACAATCTGCACCCAAGCAAGTAAGTAATACTGGTCTATCTCTATATAACTAACTAGTGTTGACATAGGGATTTTTTAATTGTCCCTTTCCGTTACTTGTTCTTTGGTGTTCTCATTTTAGGTGAGATTTGTTTAAAAAAATAAGTGAAAAAGGTCTGATATGTATAATGTCGACGATGGACTGTTAAGAGTCGCCAGTTGGTTTTTTAAATGGTTGTACCAACACAACCGAAAAAAGGTTTGCACATTGATCCAGTGATGTGACACTACTAAGCGGGTCGGTGAAACCGAGATTCATTAGGGTCTGAGGACTTGGGTATGCAGAGGGAAGGTGTTAGGCACCCCCCGACATCCGTGTTACCACGGTGACTGCCTCTTTTCAAGAAACAGTTATCTGAATGTGTGTGTGTGTGGGTCAATGTGTTGTTATTTGGAAGTAGTACGAGGCCTCGTTCGCACCTATATACACAGGGTTTGAATTTTATGTAAAAATTCAATTTTAAGCAAGATATGACAGTGATGTTTTATAAAAGAGGTTTTTAAAATCCTGATGCTCAATAGTAATTGAGACCTTTTACACTCCCATTTTATTAAGTGCTCGGCTTGATTGATTTTATTTGATAGATGCGAGGCATCCGTACGAAAATAAATGTACAAAAAGGTGATGAATTCCTCGTGAGTATGAAAACCATCTGAGGAAATCTAAACATCACAGATAAATTTACAAGCTGCTTACAGCTGAAAAGGTTCATCACGGGAACCGAATCTATATCCAATGGATTGAATCTGTGATCACATGATTCCTAGGCTCACATGATGCCGCAATTGATATAAACGCAGTAAGCAGGTATATATATAAGCTGTAAATATATATACATACATGATCACCAACCACGAAGCACATCCATGGGGGATCAGAAATATAAATAAAGCTGTAAAAGCTATCAACCACCACGGAGGAAACTCCAGGCGGGACGAAAACGTAAATAAAGCTGTAAAGACGGTCAACAGCCACGGAGGGAACTCCGGGCGGGATGAAATATAAATAAAGCTGTAAAAGCGATCAACTGCCACAAAAAAAACTCCAGGTGGGACGAATATATATATATATATATATATATATATATATATATATATATATATATATATATATATATATATATATATAAGCGAGTAAACGCACCGAATATATAATCCAGGCTCATCGAACAGAGTTCGACACACAGTTAATATATATAATAAATATATATATAAAAGCGAATAAACGCACCAAATCGAAGTTTAGGCTCATCGTATATTAAAGCAGTAAACGTTCCAGACCGAACGAAGTCTAGGCTCAACGAACAAAGTTCGACACGCAGTTCATATATATAAATATATATATAAGAAAGCAAATAAACGATCCAGACCGAAGTCTAGGCTCAATCGAGGCATAACTCGAAAATGTTAGTCAATATATATATATATATATATATATATATATATATATATATATATATATATATACATACTGGAATAAAACCACGGACTGAAGTCCGGGCAAAAGCAAGCAACATGACTCTCAACGTGTAGAAGGGTGTGTGCAAAGATGAAGAGAAAGACTCTAAAGTGTGTGCGAAGACTTACAGTGGACTGTCAAATAAGACTTCTATATCTTTAGAGTGGGTAAACACTGGATTTTGTGGGTACAAAAGAGGCTATATATGAGCTCACAGGTGTTTAAAAGGGGAAAGTACCCCGCATGGGATGAGTGCAGAGCAAATTGGGCAGGGCTTCCTCGCCGTTTTCTCTTGAAAAATCAGCACCCCAAGCCCTCTATTTATAGGAATATTAGCCGCAGGTGTACCAGAGGCAACCCGGGTTGGCCCGAATTTTTCGGGTCGGGTCGTCTCGAAGTACGTGCACTCAGGCACTGTAATGTCCACTCAGATCTTCAGAAGTACAATTCGGGCATCCGTTTGAGGTATACAAGACCTATTTCGGACCGCCGTTGTCGAGAGTTGTACGCTGGTGTGGGATTAGAGTTTGTACGAAGTTATTGAAGATGGGATGGTGCCCTCCGGTCTTCAAGCTTTAACTTTCATCCGTTACCCCGTACAATAGTCACTCAGGATTGATTAGTCTTGTAGGACATTGTTGCGTAGATATGTTGAGGCAACGTGGCGTGGCATCGTGTTGGTTAGATGATGATGTTGCCCCTCACCGGTGTTATCACCAGATTGGGTTGATAAAGCAGACGTTGCTTAGCTTCGCTGGGATTGGACTGCTGCAATTGGTTGAAGGTCCTCATTGTCATCCTTGAGGTGTGCCTGTCTTCCCGATGTTATCACCGGGCTGGTACAGTGGATCTCGTTGTGAACGCCGAGATTGAAGCTGGTCGCATTTGTAACAAGCATTTCTGGGGTTATTGTCGAAATTGCATTCCTTGGGGTTATCACCAAGGTTGGTGGCTATTCCCATGGTTGAGACTGAGACTGGATACCTCAGGATTATCTCTGAGATTAATCGGTCTTCTCCGGTGTGTGTGCCGGTATTGATCTGCATGCCTCGGGGTTATCTCCGAGATTGGAATTGTTACTCCTAGATTGCGATCTGGGGTTGATGCTGAACTTCTGGTAGTATCCGGTACGGATATGGATCGTCTTTCAGGGTTCCCTCTTAAAAGATGAATCTGCCCTCCTGCAATGTTAGTGACAGTAGTACAAAAAATTTCGAGTGTCTACAGATGCCCTTCTTTATCTTACTCATGCATGGCGATGCATGGGTAGGATAAAGAATCCTAGACACTTGAAATGTAACAAGATAAACATGGTACTATGGATAGCAGCATGATGCAAATATATGATGTATGTGTACGGGGTTGTAGCCCAACACGCTAGGGATGATTGCTGGCTCCCTGTTACTTCAACTGGGGATTGGCAACGATGACCAGATTTGATGTGTAATACGAATATGTTAGGATGTTGATGTTGGAGTTATCACCAAAGTCTTGTGTCTTCGATTATGACTTGATCCCAAAGATGTACCTCTTATGTGTGAGAGATCTATGGGGATGAAGCTTGATCTGTTTGAAGATGTGTATAACATATTCCACCATCTATCCTCTTTACTGACATTCCCTTCGTCGACGTGTGAATCAACGACTAAAACTTTGCGGGTAGATTGTCAAGGTTGCTTGACATCCGCTGTCGTGTAGATCACTGGAACAGTGCGTTGTGACCCCCGCCGGGGATCCCCTATGGAATACGAGCGGTCGGGTGTGAAAACCTCGAATAACTCTAGAGCTTTGATAGGTTTAAATCGCTATCGGCTGTAATAATGTCAAGGTTGCTTGACCTTCGTTGATATGTGTATCAACGGCTTGAATGTACATGGTAATCCCCTACAGTGACTTCATATTGTAACCCCCGTTGGGGATCCACTAGGGAGTGATGAATATAGACATACGCAATGATCGAACAACTTTCCATGCTTCGATGGGTTTACTTGCCATCGACTGAAATAATGTCAAGGCTACTTGAATTTTGTTGATATGTGTGTCAACGGATGAGCATGCATTGTAACCCCCGCCAGGGACCTCACGTTGTAACCCCCGTCGGGGATTTTATGTAGGGAAATGACCTGGAGTTGGTGGCATCAGACCTGTATAAGGTATTGCCGTCTGTGATTTGTGACAACTGGGATCATTGGCAGGGTATACCTTATACTCAGGTAACTACCAATGAGTGATGTATAGATTCAAAGTCTAATCTGAGAGGACCAGGATTGTATGCAGTTTTCCTCAATCGCGTGGCGTTTTTATTTCTGATTTGACTTTGCTAATCTGTAAGAACTCCTTTGCAACTCGAACTGGACCGAGCCGGAGGGGTGTGTCCCATATAGGGGTGCCGCAGGTGCACCTGCTACAGCCGCAGATAAGCTTGCGGCCAATCGTGGATCATAAATCCTGTAGGTTGGTCTTCATAAGTCACTTTCAACTTGCTTCGCATAGAGAAAATTGCGAGCCATCTTCAGATCTGCTGAGTTCAGGCTACTTTCTATAAATTATGTCACCGTACAAGTGTTCTACACTTTCCTGGTAACATATGCCAGTATTTTCTCTCATTTCTATCATTTTGAGTTATCGCACGAAATGCATCTAAACATATAATAGTGATTATGTATGCACAAATGACTTGATAAAAAATATTCAACATAGTAAATGTTAGTATTAAACCATGCTGAACATAATGATGTGAACAAATTTAACTTTTGAGACAGTCAAATTGGCACCTTTTTCTGCTATTTTTTATCCTATTTGAGGTCCAATGACCATAAGGTAGCAAGGTAAAGTACTCCTAGAATTGAGATTGGCCTTATGCATGATGATTTTAATTTTTAATGCATATATTACGTATATGACTTTGGGGCAGGTGTGCTACTGAATGGCCACCTAGACATGCCTATATGCATGTGGATAGTCCTATTTTCAAAGGGACTATGGCAAAAATTTTCCAAATGTAGGCATTGGGTAGTCATGCATTTTTAACTCTATTATATGTTAAAGTAAATGCATGCATGCATATAGTCATAAAAAGCATTTTAGAAAGTTCCAGGTAAGGAAATACCATAGCCTTTCTGAGGTGATTTGGAGAATTGCTGGCCAGATATTATGGATCCAGATCAGCCGAGCAGTTCCTATAGGACCACTTTGGGCGTACGGCGGAGGGCTTCTGAAGTGCCTCATCCTCGTTCTGTCAGACAGCATCGTCGGTTGGTGGATGCCGTGATACGTCCTGTCCAGGCAGATGTTCAAGACGTTGAGGACGAGGAGGCAGATATTCCGATAGAGGACCCCGCTCCTGCTGCACCTGTCCCTCACAGGGAGCTTTCGAGCATTCAGGTGGTGAACCCAGAGTTGCTGGGTGATTTGGACAGACATCCATCGATGTATTTGCATACTAACGAGGTATGACGTTAGACTTTGATCTTCCTTCTTTCCAATTGATGAGGATTAAAGGGTTTTGATGTTGATCTGCATTTCATGCAGGTTCCTGGTTTTACACAGCCTCGAGGGAACTGGTTCAGCATTCACTCCATGTACCAGACGCTTCATCCTGACTATAGAGCGGTAGTGCATGAGTGGGGATTTGGGGCATTTTTCTCCATCCTTTCTCGTCGTTTTCCCTGGGGTTATCTCAGGGCATTGTCTGAGCGATGGTTTCATCAGACTCAGTCACTCCATCTGCTGGATTGCGAGGTGATGATGACGCCTATGGATTGGCAATTTATCACAGGTATGGAGTTTGGAGGGGAGCCAGTACCTTGCATGGTAAATATTACCCCTACTGCCGTTAGATCCTTATTAGGAGTTCCGGAGGCAGCACTCAAAGGCAGGACTGTCCATTCAGGTCCTTTGAGCATAGATGCTATGAGTGGGCTATTGAGTGAGCCCATGTCTGATGATGTCAGGATCAGGGATCGCGTTCTGCGGCGATTGTTCCTGATGATCATTCGAGGCTGCTTCATAGCAGATAACTCTTCCACGGTATCTTTCGCTTTGATCAGCGCTACACGTGATGTGGACCGTATTGGAGAGTATGATTGGGGCTCCTATACCTTTGCCTATTTCCTCCGGGGCATGCGTATGCGCTCACAGGGTTTGAACGAGGCTTGGCTAGGATTTTACCCGTTTCTGCTGGTGAGTATTTCTCTTATCGTTTCCTCTTTATAGGTTAAGAGTGTTTACTGATAGTAGATATTTTTTCATTATATTGGCAGTTCTGGGCCTATGAGAGGCTTCCATGCTTGCGTCCCGTGAGTGTGTTAGGTTTAGACACCTATCCACGAGGACGACGATGGCATCATTCGATTCTGCCAGAGGTCCCTGTAGCTGAGGGATTCACTCATTGCCGTATGCAGCTGGAGTTACTGATGGCCGACACCATCACATGGCTTCCCTATTTTAGGGAACACCTGACCGTGGGTTTTGAGGATGGATACCCGACAGGAGCCGAGTATGTGATTTCCACCAGGAGAGTTCCTCTCTTCATGGATGGAGGTTGGGAGCTCTGTTTAGGAGAGCGTGCTATCAGGAGCACTACAGGGGAGATCCATATACCGATCTTGCCTCCTACTAAGCGTTCTTGGCCCGTATCATAGTCACCCGCCATTGATATCCCATTGTTGAGGGTGGACGGTTTTGCATTATTAGAGGGTCCTTGCACTCATGATGTATTCCAGCGTTAGTGGATCCCTCGTACTATTGGAGCCCAGTCCCGCGCCACACAGTTTATGGGGGACATGGTTCCAGGATCCTTGATGATGACGGATTGGCTAGCCTGTGTCCGAGATCCGACTCATGTGACACAGATTGACAATTTGACCCAGCAGTTGGACCAGGCACATATCTTTATCCAGTATTTGGGCAAAGATCCAGCAGAGGCAGAGTCATTTGTTCCTTCCAGCTCAGGAGCTGGCCCCTCGGACGACCGATTTGGTTTTACCGACGCAGATCCTCTTCTTTATAGGCCTGACATCCCTGTTGATAGAGATCCAGTGACTCAGGAGGAGTTACATCAGGTGGACAGGATTGATGATGTGGATATCGAGACGCTGGTCTTCTTCTAATGTATATTCTTGTTATATCTTTTGATAGGCCTCTGTTAGATATTAGGTGGTTGTTCCCCATTCTCGCTATATCTTTTGATAGGCCTCTGTTAGTAGTAGGGCGTCTGTGCCCCATTTCCCTGTATTTGTAGTTGTACAGAGATGATGTATTAGATGATGATATACTTAGGAATGTATACACTATTTTTTCATTCCCTATATCATATTGCCATCCATTATCTGTTGTGCATGTATCACGTTATGCATATATATGTATGTCTAGAGATATTCGACATTGACCCCTGGATGGTCTTATGACACAGCCCGCACAGATGTCTTCTTCGACAGTTAGCTGTATAGATCATACCCCACCGTCAGTGGTGGCGTCGGGTATGCGATCGTGGTATGATAGCATGTCACCACCAGACAGGGCGACTGTAGATTATTTCTTGCAGCATACCATGACTTTATTGATGTGTCAGGTTCCCACAGGTTGTGGACGGGATGCTAGAGCATTGGATACCGGATAGGCAGGTTTTCTGATTTGGGACCCATGAGTTGACTCCTACTCTGGAGGAGTATGCACGATTGACGATGCTACCTCTAGACAGACCTTGCATGCATCTGGCTTTGGGAGACATGAGTAGAAGATTCATGACTCTCACTGGATTGCGGCGCAGAGTGGTACATGATGAGTTAACATCTGGCCACGTGATATCCCAGCATTTTTTGTACGACAGATTTGGCTCGGAGGATAGCTATTCATGACATTCCGGGGGTTTCACTGCACCGGAGGATCATTGGCGTTTGGCCAGAGTTGACGTACTGATGCTATATGTACTGTCATATGTGTATATGCCGCGGTATATGGATGAGATAGATATAGGCGTTATCATGGCCGTGAGAGCTCTCAGGGAGGGTCGTACCATTGTACCTATGATTGTAGCAGAGACCTTGTGGTCGGCATCGTATTGTTGCACGTATCCTATAGAAGTGTTTATAGGTAGCTCAGTCATGCTATATGTGTGGTTCATGTCACACTTGAGACCGATTGACACTCTTAGACGGCATGGGTACTGCTTCACCCATGATGTAGCTATGTCATACTCTTTTCAGCCATCAGAGTGTATAGATGCTCTATCCTGGTCCACATTCTTGGCAGATATCAGAGATCCATTCAGCATATTACCGTGTTCGGGGCTTAGCTCGTATACAGCTTCATTACTCATGCTCCGGGTATGGACTATCTCCCTCTGGTTGGTTTGAGGGGAGTGACCACTTATCACCCATTGGCCGTGATGTCGCAGTTCGACCAGTTTCAGGATTTTCATCCTTTTGAGGGGGTGACAGGTTAGCGTTCAGCTTCTCGGTTCCTCTCAGCAGAGGACCGATCTCGGGTATACGCCTGCTGGGATCGGCGCGAGATAGCGACTTTTTCTGTCAGTCATCCTGGTTATTCCGTAGAGTATTCCGCGTGGATGGAGACAGAGATTTTATCGACTGCAGCAGTATTTGCAGTACCGGAGTGCGAGTTAGATGATGTAGAGCCCATGGAGGACATTGATACCTACATCGAGGAGGAGCCCACTGCTGGGTTGCCAGCATTTCTTTCAGATTCTCCTAGTACCAGTACTGTTGTGATTCAGCACTCGACACAGTACTTAGAGCAGAGTCTTCATCTGATGACCTTTGAGAGAGATCAGATTCGATCTATGATGTTGACTGCTCTTGATGGGAGGGAGGCATTGGCTCGTAGAGATGTCGTAGTCGTTGAGCGGGATGAGGCTATATCAGCCAGAGATGTACTGATAGTTGAGCGGGATATCGTCATATCTACCCAGGATGTATCCGTCACAGATAGTACTGCAGTGAGGTCCCTTACCACTGGCATGATCGCAGAGATAAGCACATATATTGATGATCATATGGTCACCATGCAGATGGCTGCAGATCTGTTGGGTCGTGTGGATATTCTCATACAGGAGACCACAGCTTCACCTCCATCTTCTGAGAGGGACGCCATGTTGGGCTTGTTAGCTCGCATATACCCTGACTTGTAGGTGATCTTGTATTTTCCTGCACATACTAGCTTAGCCATTTTGTCATGTACAGTTTACATTGTGTATATCAAACAGCATTATATATATATGACAGGGAAATATATTTTTGATCACTTCCCTTTTAGATATGCTTTGCTACTTGCTTGATATTTTGCCTACTGCTTCAGGGCTTGTGATCTTGATGTATTCTGAATTCCTCCTGGGTGGATGGACATTGAGTTGTCTCTGGATAGTTCAGAATGGATCATCGATCTGTATGTATCCCTACCATCTTTGGTGTCTTGGGACTGGTTTCTGTATGGAAATGAGGAGAGGAGTGTGGCTTTCCTCTCTGAGATTGACCGCATCACAGATGGTCACCAGTACTTCTATTTAGGAGAAGCCTAGTTAATTCCATCTCTTATGGATTGGTGTTGCTCTTCAAGGTATGACCGTAGCTTAGATGGTCGCCGAATCTCCTAGTTGGGAGGAGTTCAGGTAATTCCATCCCTTTGGTCTGAAGCCAAATGAAATGTAGTGGTTTGAAGGATGATCCCTGTACCAACTAACAAGGGTTTATGTTTTGGTAGGGGGTGAGACCGCACCATGAATGGCTGCCTACGTACTCCTATTGAAGAGGAGATCAGGTCTGCGTAGTTCGAACCTGGTGTAAGAGGTTCAACGCTGTATATGGCAGGAATGGTGTGGGAATGTTTGTTTTATTTTTGTTTTTGTAAGGAAAAGGGTGGAAATGTTTTTGTTGTTTTTGTTTTATTGCGACCGGGCCATATGAAATGGTTGCCTGCGTACTCCTATTAAAGAGGAGATCAGGTCGACGTAGTTCGCCCCTCAAGGTGAGATGAAAAGCGTAATCCCATGTGCAGGTCAGAGTGCGGGGAAGAGAAAGTTTAATCCTAGGTTGAGGATAAACTGCAAGTGAAAAGTTTGATCCCAGGTATGGGTAGCCAAACTGTATACGCAAGAGGTTCATTCCGTGGTGGGATGACCTAAGTTGCATGAATGCAAAGGAGAGCCAGGCTGCTGGCTTGAAAGGTATGTTTCCCTGAGGGGCAAAGTGTAGAAAAGTTGTTTGTGGTAAAGGTTTAAAGAACCGGAATGACTGGTGACTTTATGGTCTACCACCAGGATGTTTACTTGATGGCAACTTCAGACATAGTATCGTTTCACGGTGTCCGATTTGATGAGTTGTGGAAATTCATCGCAGTCCATTTCTTGCAATCTAAGAGCGCTTCCTGTCAATACTTCATTGACAATAAATGGGCCTTCCCAGTTAGGAGCGGATTTTCCCTTAGACTGATCTTGGTTGTCAAGGATTTTCTTCAAAACCAAGTCATGTTATCTGAATTGCCGTAGCCGGACTTTTTTGTTGTAGGATCTGGCGATCCTTTGTTGATATAACTGACCATGGAAGATAGCCGCGGTTCGCCTTTCGTCTATTAGAGCCAATTGGTGATACCTATCTTGTACCCATTGGTCTTCATCCAACTGAGCATCTATCAATACTTTGAGGGATTCCATCTCAACTTCTATGGGGAGTACCGCTTCCATCCCATAGGTTAATGCGTAGGGGGTTACCCCAGTGGAAGTGCGCATTGAGGTTATGTAGGCTAACAGAGTCAGAGGCAATAGGTCAGGCCAATTTTTATGATTGGTGGACATCTTTTGCATAATCTTCTTGATGTTCTTGTTAGCCGCTTCAATAGCACCATTCATCTTCGGACGATAGATGACTGAGTTGAGATGTTTGATGTGGAATTTACTGCATAATTCCTCCATCATTTTGTTGTTAAGGTTCTTGGCATTGTCGGACACAATCACCTCTAGTTGTCCATATCGATAAATGACATTGTTTCTGATGAAAGCAATGATGACTTCTTTAGTAACCCTGGGGAAGGAGGCTGCTTCTACCCACTTGGTGAAATAGTCGATCATGGTGAAGATAAATTGATGACCATTACTGGCTTTAGGCTCAATGGGCCCGATAACATCCATTCCCCACATTGAGAAGAGCCAAGGTGAACTCATATCGTGAAGTTCCCGTGGAGGGGCGTGTATAGCATTCCCATGAATTTGGCACTAATAGCATCTCCTGACATGGTCATTGCAATCAGCTTTGAGAGATAGCCAATAATGTCCTGTCCTGAGGACTTTCTTGGCAAGGAGGGGGCCACTCATGTGGGGGCCACAGACTCCACCATGGATTTCATCCATAAGCCTTTGGGCTTGATCTTTGTCTAAACATATGAGGAGACCTAATCCTGCATCTCTTTTGTAGAGCGCATCTCCATTCAGGTAGAATTTCATAGCAAGTCGGTGGATCCGCCTTTTCTCAGTCAGGCTCGCCTCAGCGGGTGTAGATCCATCTCACATATATTCCTTGATATGCTGATACCAAGGATGTTCAATGGGAGGTAGCTCATCCGATACTTCTCCAACATAATTCCCATAGGCTGGGGCCTTGTGCAGGGAAATTGTGACGCTTGACAAGTGTTCCTTGTCTGATATGCGGATCAAGGAGGCCAAAGTTTCTAACGCGTCCGAAAAGTCATTCCTATTACGAGGAATGTGTAGAAAGGATATTTCTTCGAACCCTAAAGCCATCTTTAGAACCTGCCGATGGTAAGGCAACAAATGTAGTTCCTTGGTTTGATAGATTCCGGTGGATTGTCTGATTACCAACTCCGAATCTCCAAGGACAGTTAACCGCCTGATGCCCATTGAACGGGCAAGTTTTAGCCCCATGAGACAACCTACATACTCAGCTGTATTGTTGGTGCTGATAAACTATAATTTGACGACGACGGGATACTGCTCCCCCATATCAGATACTAGAACTGCTCCAGCTCCAGAACCTTCCATATTAACAGCTCCATCGAAATATATCTTACACGTTTGGTGTGTATCGTACTGATGGTGTTGCTGAACTGTCATTACTCCTTCATCGGGGAAATATGTCTCCAAGGGTTTGAAATCCCCTGATGGTGCGGCGGCCAGTTGATCCGCAATTCCTTGACCTTTGATGGACTTTTGAGTCACATATACGATGTCAAATTGTTGTAGGATCAACTGCCATCTGGACAGCCGGCAATTTAACATGGGTTTATTGAACACGTACTTGAGAGGATCCACGCGAGATATGAGATGAGTTGTGTGACCATGGAGATAATGCTGTAACCTCATGGAAGCCCATGTTAAAGCACAACACGTCTTTTCGATCAGAGTGTACTTGTGTTCACTGCTGCTGAATCTTTTGTTGAGGTAATAGATAGCTCGTTCTAGGCCTCTATAGTCCTTCTGTCCCAGTATGCAGCCCATGGCATTGTCACTTACGGACAGATACATAAACAGGGGAACATCATCCCTGGGTGGTACCAAGATGGGAGCTTTGATTAGCTGTTTCTTGATTGTAAGGAAGGCATTCTGACACTCCTCATTCCATTTCATGGAGGAGTTCTTCCTTAATAGTTTGAAGATTGGCTCACAGGTTGCTGTGAGTTGAGAGATAAATCTGCTAATGAAGTTGATTCTCCCCAAAAATCCCCGTATTTCCTTTTCTGTCTGAGGAATAGGCATTTCCTTGATGGCTTGGATTTTGGCAGGATCCAGCTCTATCCCTTTGTGGCTGACTAGAAATCCTAGCAACTTGCCTGATTTAACGCCAAAGGTGCACTTAGATGGATTCAACTTCAAGTTGTACTTACGCAACCTGTTGAACAACTTCCTGAGATGGTATATATGGTCATCCTCCTTCCGGGACTTGACAATAATGTCATCCACGTAGATCTCAATCTCTTTATGCATTAACTCATGGAAAAGAGCCATCATAGCTTGTTGATAGGTAGCTCCAGCATTGATGAGGCCGAATGACAACCGTCTATAGCAAAAAGTTCCCCAATGAGTGATGAAAGCAGTCTTCTCACGATCTTCCTCGGCAACCATGATCTGATGATACCCCGTAAAGCAATCTACAAAGGAATACATGTCGTATTGTGCAGTATTGTCAATGAGAATGTGGATAAATGGCACAGGAAAGCTATCTTTTAAGCAAGCCTTGTTCAAGTCCCAGTAATCCACGCAAACTCGCACCTTCCCTCCAGGTTTAGGTACGGGCACGATGTTGGATATCCACTCAGGATATGTAGACACCATTATGATGCCGGCTTGAAACTGTTTCACAATTTCTTCTTTCACCTTTAAACTCCATTCAGGTTTCAATCGCCGGAGCTTTTGCTTGACTGGCTTAAATCCCTCTTTGATGGGAAGGCGATGAAGAACAATATCAGTGGACAAACCCACCATGTCTTCATAAGACCATGCAAACACATCCTAGAACTGGGTTAGTAGCGTAACCATGTCATTCCGTCGGTTTGGGGTAAGCTCTGAACCAATCTAGATTAACTTAGGCTTTTCTAAGGTTCCGAGATTGAAAGGAGTGGTTTGATCAAGGTTGGGTTTGGGTTTGTCTTTGACACATTCTTGAATTTCTGGAGGCACCTCAATGTCATCCTGTATATCCACCAAGGCAGAATTCATCTCTACATCAAAGGTCCAATCCTTGTGGAGAAGAGGCACCGTATCAGCAAGTACCGGCACATCTAAATTCAGAGTCCTGAAACAAAATATGTTTTCACTTAGTATATATGAAATGTGTTGATCATACACAGTGTTAGCATATACTGGCAAAATAAACTGCTAATACTGTACAGAAAAGTAAGCAGTTATTATATCTACAGGGCAGAAAGAGTTTCCGCCCGCTTTACCCTTGACGACCAATGCAAGGAATGTTGTTCCAATTGGCAAGAGCAAATTCCGGGTGAACCGCAGTGATAGAGGGATTATCATCATCTTCCCTGTCCCGAATGATAGCCATTACGTCTGGGCAATCATCGTCTGGGGTGTATCTATTGGTATGCTCATCATGAACGATGATGCGTATACCGGACATCATCCGCATGACATCTTGCTCGATTCTTCATTCCTCTTCCTCCACTGCGGGATCTGGAACAAAGATTTCTTTCTCCTTCACCGGTACCGGCTTGGGAAATAACATCGCCATTATATTAGTTGGCACCTTTACGGGAGATAGTGCGGACTCGGAGCTTGAAGGCGAAGCTAAACGCCACATGGTTGAAGCTGAAGGAATCTGCTGATGCTTATGAGGATTCCTGCGACTAGAGCTGGCAGAATAGCCTAGTCTAGCTGTCCCAATTTGCTTGGTTAAGCGAATAGGGTACTTGATACCCTGGCAATCTTTACCCAACCCTTGTCCCGGTTTATGACCCAACGACATCATTTCTTGAGTGGCCGACATTACCTCGGCAGAAATATGGGGTTCGGGCAGTGGCGTTCCAATAGCATGGTATTGGGTATTTCTTATTTCCAAAGCATGAAAGCTAATTGGCTCAACATCCTTATTGGCATTGATGAACGGTATGTCCCCGTGCTGAGGAATCTCCGGTTCAGCGTTGACTGTGACCAGGCTATTGTTGATGATGTATTTCAATTGTTGGTGAAGAGTGGAGGGGACTGCCCCTACCATGTGAATCCATGGTCGTCCCAAGAGCAGGTTGTATTCCGAATCTATCTTGAGCACATGGAAGGATACGCAGAATGTATGAGAACCAATCTCGATTGGTAGCTCAACTACTCCGACCGAGTTACGGTGGGCTCCATCAAAAGCTTTGATAATGGTATGGCTACTCCGAATTCGATTGGGATTGATATTCATCTTCACCAAGGTAGCGTATGGGCAGATATTCAGAGAGGAACCTCCATCTATTAAAACTCCAGCCACCATATATCCAGAGGATAAGACCGTAATGTGCAACGGTTTGCAATGACCGATCCCCTCGGGTGGTATGTCATCATCAGTGAAGGATATCACATTGTTGTTGAAAATGTGATCAACCAGATGTTGAAACTTTTCCGTATCAACTGATGTCGGTAGATAGGCTTCTTCTAAAACCTTTAACAAGACCTTCTGGTGATTCTCGAAAGTCAGGACCAAGTCCAAGATTGATATCTGTTGTGGAGCTTCTTTCAATCTTAAAACCACCTTGGCTTCGTTATGACCCATAGTGCGGATGAAATTTTCAATCTTCTCAATAGGTACTTTCCCCTTAGACTTGATGATAGGCTTCATTACCCGTTGGAGAAGATATAGTGGATTATCCTTCGACACTGCAGCAGTTGTATGCGAGGTGGATCCTTCACCTTCTCCATAATTCCACAGAACTGTGCGCAAGCTAACAATAGGATATTGTGCTCTGCACGGTAAGTTGATTGGCTCAGGAGCGGCCACTTTAAAAGGATTGTTGATTCCCTTGAGTTGAATTTATGGCATGACAAGTGATTTGTTAGCCCCACTACACTCTTCCACTTAGTAGGACCCGAATCCTTACTTGCCCGTAAAACAGTGTTGTTATCTGCCAAGCGCAGTACGCTATTATCGATTAAATTTTGAATAAGGTGGCGGAGTGCCCAGCATTCTTCTGTGCTGTGACCGTGAGATTGAGAATGATATTGACATACTCCCTCAGAGTTGTATCGTCCTGAACGGTGGTTGATTGGAGGTAGAAGGGAACTAATCCTTCCTTCATTGATTAACATATGAAGGATTTCCTCCATAGGTTGGCCCAAATGTGTGAATTCCCTTTTGTTGGCAAAATCCCGACGGGCCTTAGCATTCGCTCTCTTCGTCACTTTGTCTTCTAGCATTTCATTTTCTGAAAGTGAAGAGGGAATATTCATGACAATAGGTAGGAGACTGGCATGCTTCTGGCTGATTAGCTGACGAGTCACTTGATGCTGATAAGTCACCAGTTCCGCTAATTGCTCAATTTGTTTATAGAGAGCTTCCATCTTTCGTTCCATTGTGAATTGGAACTTGGCATAATCCCATCTGTCATCACCATCTTTGGGGGTCTGGGAGGATTCACGGCTAAAATTGGAACTCTATTCGCTGCTCCAATTGATCATGTTGACCTCTTCTTCCTTGTGTTGAGGAAGAGGGTTGTCTTGAACGTGAGGCTGATCGGGTTTGGTGACCACTATTTCACCGTTGTCTATCAGTTCTTGGATTTTGTGTTTCAAGGCCCAACAATCTTGAGTATAATGTCCAGGTGCCCCGGCATGATAAGCACATTTCCGAGCAGCATTAAAACCCCGTCCATTAGGGCTGGCTGGTGGAGCAGATGCGTGATTTTCTTCTGTGTTGTTAAAACATTGAGAATGTTCTCGAGGGTGTCCCCTAAGGGTGTGAATACTCGAGGGCGTTTAGCTTCTCCACCTTTTGGTATTGGAGGGTTCGCAGACTGTGATTGAAAGGGAGTGTAATTTCTCCGTTGAATAGGCATGTTTTGATTGCCTTTTTGACCCTGTAGAATCAGGGAAACATCTTCCTCTTTCTTTTTATGGACCCTCCGAGGGTTGTTCCCATAATTTTCAGATTGGATGTGATCAACAACAACTTTGAGTGCAGCTAGGTCTTGAATCTTTTTGGATTTCAATCTCATTTCAGCCATCTCCCCATGTTTGACCATTTCAAAAAATGGCTTGCCGATGCCGGCTAAAACTCTTTCATAGAAAGGTGTTTCTTGTATGTCTATGAAAGTCATGGCAATCTCTAATTCTGTCATGGAAGGACTAACTTGGGCAACCAGGCGTCTCCACCTCTGAGCATACTCTCTGAAAGACTCATTAGACTGTTTCTTGATCTTGGTAATTTGATACCGATCAGGAGCCATTTGAGATTGAAAGTTATATTGGGTGAGGAAAGCGTGTGCTAGCTCTTCCCAACTATGGATCTTTGAATTGTCTAATCTTGTGTACCACGAATGGGTTTCTCCAGTTAGACTTTTTTGGAACAGTTGCATTCTGAGTTTTTCGTCCTCTGCATAAGATCCAAATTCTCCAATAAACACCTTTAAATGTGTGTAAGGATCTCTTAACCCGTCATATTTTTCAAAGTCAGGAGTTTTAAACTTTTCTGGATAATGCACACCAGGGAAAATACACAGATCAACATATGAAACACTCCCGTGTGTTCCAATTCCTTTGATAGTGTGGAGGGTCTCTTCCATTTGGAGGACTTTCTTTTTGATGTCACCAGTGTCTGGGTCTGCAGTGGGATGGGCAGCATCATTAGTTTTGTTGGTCGGATCCAACTGCAGTTCAGGTATTATAATGACCTGGGTTCCTCCTTGTGTGGAGGATTCAGCATGTATGGGTATTTTCTGACCCTGTGTAGACTGGTGTAATTCTTTTAGTAGAACAACCAAATCTGTAATCTGTTTGCTTAATCCGTCGAATTCTTTGTGAGAAACTGGATTAAGTTCGGTCTGGTCGGATGACGACATGATTGAATGTAAGCTTGTTGCCTTTTTGGACTTTGAACGGGTGGTAGGTCCGATTGATTCCCTGTAAAAGACTTGCATAGTTTAGTCTTTAGGGAAGGTGGATAATAACATGCTATGCGATGTGTCCAGTTTAGGAATTTTATCATGCAAAACGGATGTCAGCTGTTTGTAGCATGTATGTGTACACATTTCTTCATATTTCTCATTACATGGAGATAGATATGGAAGATAATTATAAGTAATTGTGCTTTAAAAGTAATTTGAAATGAGAGCATGAAGAGACTTTCCTCCGTTTTGGGTTTATCAGAGACTGACCTATCTTAGGTTACTCTCTCAGCTTTTTGGCATGAAGGTTCCCAAATCATCGCAATCTACTTGACGGGAAGTTAATCCGGTCTTTCAACTGGAGCAAATTTGGGTGGTGCCTTTCCTGAGCCTCGGAGAATTAGTCTTCTCACAAGTCCAGTAATCAAACACCGATGGGATAGCCTCCTGGTGGAGGGACCACACAACATACATTCACATACATCGCGTCTTACTGTATGAAAATGATGACATGTGCGAAGCACTAATATCACAAGCAGATATGGTCCGAAGCACTAATATCACAAGCAGTTTATAGTGCGAAGCACTAAGTAAGGAAATGCATTCGTACACATTTATCATAAAATGTAAATGCAAATCCACACACAAGCAGATAACAATTTTGAAAAAATTGTAATAGCGGCTTAAGTCCTCTTACTTTAGTCCCCAGCAGAGTCGCCACCTGTCGACGTCGAGATTTTTTAATTGTCCCTTTCCGTTACTTGTTCTTTGGTGTTCACATTTTAGGTGAGATTTGTTTGAAAAAATAAGTGAAAAAGGTCCGACATGTATAATGTCGACGATGGACTGTTAAGAGTCGCTAGTTGGTTTTTTAAATAGTTGTACCAACACAACCGAGAAAAGGTTTGCACATTGACCCAGTGATGTGACACTGCTAAACGGGTCGGTGAAACCGAGATTCATTAGGGTCCGGGGACTTGGTTATGCGGAGGGAAGGTGTTAGGCACCCCCCGACATCCGTGTTACCACGGTGACCGCCTCTTTTCAAGAAACTGTTATCTGAATGTGTGTGTGTGTGGGTCAATGTGCTATTATTTGGAAGTAGTGCGAGGCCTCGTTCGCACCTATATACAAAGGGTTTGAATTTTATGTAAAAATTCAATTTTAAGCAAGATATGGCAGTGATGTTTTATAAAAGAGGTTTTTCAAACCCTGATGCTCAATAGTAATTGAGACCTTTTACGCTCCCGTTTTATTAAGTGCTCGGCATGATTGATTTTATTTGACAGATGCGAGGCATCCGTACAAAAATAAATGTACAAAAAGGTGTTGAATTCCTCGTGGGTATGAAAACCATCTGAGGAAATCCAAACATCACAGATAAATTTACAAACTGCTTACAGCTGAAAAGGTCCATCACGGGAACCGAATCAAGATCTAATGGATTGAATCTGTGATCACATAATTCCTAGGCTCACATGATGCCGCAATTGATATAAACGCAGTAAGCAGGTATATATATAAAAGTTGTAAATATATATATACATACATGATCACCAACCACGAAGCACATCCATGGGGGATCAGAAATATAAATAAAGCTGTAAAAGCTATCAACCGCCACGGAGGAAACTCCAAGCGGGACGAAAA
Organism: Panax notoginseng; assembly: GCA_016801055.1. Taxonomy (NCBI): domain Eukaryota; kingdom Viridiplantae; phylum Streptophyta; class Magnoliopsida; order Apiales; family Araliaceae; genus Panax; species Panax notoginseng. The sequence continues at coordinate 80,609,218 of CM029018.1, forward strand.
CGTAAATAAAACTATAAAGACGGTCAACCGCCACGGAGGGAACTCCAGGCGGGACGAAATGTAAATAAAGCTATAAAAGCGATCAACTGCCACGAAGGAAACTCCAGGTGGGACGAAATATATATATATATATATATATATATATATATATATATATATATATATATATATATATATATAAGCGATAAACGCACCGGATATAAAATCCAGGCTTATCGAACAAGATTCGACCACAGTTATATATATATATATATATATATATAAAAGCGAGTAAACGTACCGGATATAAAATCCAGGCTCATCGAACAGAGTTCGACACACAGTTAATATATATAATAAATATATATATAAAAGCGAATAAACGCACCAAACCGAAGTTTAGGCTCATCGAACAAAGTCCGACACACAGTTAATATATATATATATATATATATATATATATATATATATATATATATATATATATATATATTGACTGACATTATCGAGTTATGCCTCGATTAAGCCTAGACTTCGATCTAGAGCGTTTATTTGCTTTCCTATATATATATATATATATATATATATATATATATATATATATATATATATATATATATATATATATATATATATACAGACTAGAATAAAACCACGAACCGAAGTCCGGGCAAAAGCAAGCAACACGACTCTCAACGTGTAGAAGGGTGTGTGCAAAGATGAAAAGAAAGACTCTAAAGTGTGTAAGAAGGCTTACAGTGGGCTGCCAAATAAGACTTTTATATCTTTAGAGTGGATAAACACTGGCTTTTGTGGGTACAAAAGAGGCTATATATGAGCTCACAGGTGTTTAAAAGGGGAAAGTACACTGCATGGGATGAGTGCAGAGCAAATTGGGCAGGGCTTCCTCGCCATTTTCTCTTGAAAAATCAGCACCCCAAGCCCTCTATTTATAGGCATATTAGCCGCAGGTGTACCAGAGACAACCCGGGTTGGCCCGGGTTTTTCTGGTCTGGTCGTCTCCAAGTACGTGCACTCAGGAACTATAATGTCCACTCATATCTTCAGAAGTACAATCCGGGCATCCGTTTGAGGTATACATGACCTATTTCGGACCGCCGTTGTCGAGAGTTGTACGATGGCATGGGATTAGAGTTTGTACGAAGTCATTGAAGATGGGAAGGTGCCCTCCAGTCTTCAAGCTTCAACTTTCATCCGTTACCCCGTACAATAGACACTCGGGATTGATTAGTCTTGTAGGACATTATTGCGTATATATGTTGAGGCAACGTGGCGTGGCATCGTGTTGGTTAGATGACGATGTTGCCCCTCACCGGTGTTATCGCCAGATTGGGCTGATAAAGCAGACGTTGCTCATCTTCGCTGGGATTGAACTGCTACAATTGGTTGAAGGTCCTCATTGTCATCCTTGAGGTGTGCCTGTCTTCCCGATGTTATCGTCGGGCTGGTACTATAGATCTCGTTGTGAGCGCCGAGTTTGAAGCTGGTCGTATTTGTAACAAGCATTTCTGGGGTTATTGTCGAAATTGTATTCCTTGGGGTTATCACCAAGGTTGGTGGCTATTCCCATCGTTGGGACTGAGACTGGATACCTCGAGGTTATCTCTGAGATTAATCGGTCTTCTCCGGTGTGTGTGTGCCGGTATTAATCTGCATTCCTCGGGGTTATCTCCGAGATTAGAATTGTTATTCCCAGATTGCGATCCGGGGTTGATGCTGAACTTTCGATAGTATCCGGTACGGATATGGATCGTCTTTCAGGGTTCCCTGTTAAAAAACGAATCTGCCCTCCTGCAATGTTAGTGACAGTAGTACAGAAAATTTCGAGTGTTTACAACTAGCTTATATAAGTTATATAGAACCACCAGTATTGTCGAATAACAACAAATGGAATCAAGAAAACCCCATAATAAATATCATGTGGAGCTATTTGAGCGAACTCCTAAGTTCAACATTCTAGAATATAACAGCAAATGGTCATATGATTCAATATATATTATCAAGAAATATTTCTATACTTTATCGCAAGCAAGTCGCAAGAAACTTTTCCTATGGCAAATGTTTCAAATTTTATTAGACATTCTCTCAGATGAAAAACACCTATAGTGTCCTACTTGAAAATAAGGCAGTTATCAAAATACACATCTTTCTAATGTCAGTGACAAAAAAAATTCTAGAAATGACTCCCTTCCCTATAAATACCATGCCATAATATTTATATTTTCTCCACAATGGCAAATTAAGCTTTCTTGGAAAGAACGCTATGCACAGTCAACATAATTCTTCCCTACAAAGTGGGAACATTTCTATGTTGCAATTTAAGCTTTACTGGCTCAAAATTAGTTATGTAAGAAATAGATATTATTACCAGGCTGAAACAAACGAACAAAATTCTGTTTTCAAGCCAAGGTTGTCGAATGACACTGATTGAATCTGAAACCCAAACCAAAAGTTAGTTTCCATTAAATAATCATCAACGACACAACAAGGGACTTGATTAAGAAAAGGAATACAACTTGTGCCTTTGCAGAAACTTCTCCAAGGTTATCTGCTAATTTAATTTTAGAGTTCAATTCGTGGAATCAAAACAGTTATAAATAAATAAAACTATTTCAATCGATTAGTAGGAGAACTTATACTTACCGGTGAATAAAGTTAGGTAAGACTTGAGGGAGATGCAACTGTATTGAATTTGTATGAGGAGAAAAAGCTCACTTCACAGTGAATAGATGTTTTGTTTATATGTATGAGGAGAAAAAACTCAGATCGATAGATCTCATGAGAAACATACCTTCCATGGGGGTAGTACGGCATCTCTCACAAGCATCTTCGAAGGAATCCCTTGTTCTTTCCTAAGCATCGCCGATGTGGTAGGTCCTCAGGTAGGTAGAGAGATGAATAGTACCTTCTTTCTGAAGGCCCGAGGGAAGGAATCCCTCGTTCTAGAACTCAAACCATGTCCGGTTACTGTATCTTCTCTCCCTAACTCTTACTCTCTCTAAAACACACAGGAAGAAACAAACCCTAGGCTTGATTTACTTGCGCATTTTTCTCTCCGTGTTTTAATTTTAATTTTAAGTTTGCTCCGTGTTTTTGACATACACAACGTTTTAAAAAAACGTTATCTATTTAAAACTAAAAAAATGCCCTTTTAAATAGATATCATTTTTTCATATGTATCTACAATGTTTTGTTAAAAAATGTTGTGAAAAAAATACTACAACGTTTTTTATAAAAACGTTGTGGTTTAAGTGTTGTCTATTTACTACTTTGTACTGGTGATAAAGCCTTTATATCACATAGATCCTTAACAGAATCTAGTGATGGTCAAACTTAGATAGCCGAAACTGCTCAATAACATTTCTGGAAAACCCAGAAATGTTCAAGAACAGTTCCGGGAGGGTACTTTGACCGACCCACCCATTTATCTTTATTGTATTGATGTTATGCTGATCTCATGATATATTATTGTTCCTTGTCATATACTCTATACGTATGAACCATTATATCACATGAAACAAGGCTGGAACCTAAATTAAAGCGAGCATGAAACTAGGAACTCGAACTTCTGGGTTTCTGGGAAAACCCAGAAACACTCTGGCAGTGTGTTGGTAAGCCCAGATCTCCTTGTGTGTTTGTTGTATGACCTAGATGATGGTTGGTTACTGTAGTGTTACACTTCAGGTACACGATCAAGGTTTAACTTGGCCTAGAAACTAAATACACAGTACATGATTCGTGGTCAAACATGGTCACTCGTTCACAGACAAGCGTGTTCTGGGATTGGTGAAGAACACCATTAGCGATAGTTTTGTCGCCTAATGTATCTTTAGCGATAGTTTATTTATTAAATTAATTATTTTAATTAAATAAATAGAAAAAAATTAGTTTTTAATTATTAAAAAAACAAATAAATTATTAAATATTATTTTGAATTCCGAAAATTAGTTTTTAAATATTTTAAGTATATTTCATAAATATTTAATATTTTTGGAATATAAAAGGTAATTAATTTATTTAAGTGTAATATTAAATAAATTATTTAAAAATAATTTTAATACATGATAAATTATTTAAAAATATATTATGGTATAAGAAGATATTTTAAGTTATTTTCTATAACTTTTAATATTTTTTGATGAATTTAATTAATAAATTAAATATTAATGATAATTAATTTATTTAATAAATGTATTAAATAAATGATAAAAAATAGAATAAATGATTTAAAATTTATATAAAAATGATTTAAAGGTTATAAAAATATTTGAAGTTATAAAATATAACTTTTGATATTTTGTCATAAAAAATATTAATATTTTAATATTAAAGATATTAGATTTATTTAATAATTATATTAAATAAAGTTATGTAAAAATAATTTTAATATTAGAAAAATCATTTTTAAATAAAAATAAAGTGCTTAAAGATATTTTTAGTTATAAAACATACCTTTTAATATTTAAAGGATAATTTCATTAATAATTGAATATTAATGATAATAATGTAATATTAAGGATATTATATTATTTAATAAATTATATTAACTAAATAGTTTAAAAATGGTTTTATTGAATTAAAAATTATTTAAAAAGGAAATAAATGAATTAAAAATATTTTAAGTTATAACTAATGACTTTTAATATTTTGATAAATAATAAATTAATATTGTAATATTAATGGTAATTATTTAAAAATAATTTGAAATGTTTTAAAAATCATTTAAGGGTATTAATACTTTAAAAATATTTTGAGTTATTATAAATAACTTTAATATTTTGGCAATAGTTTCATTAATAGTTTAATATTAATTAAATATTAATAATAATAGAATTAGTTAATATTTAAATCATTTAATAAAGATTTCAGTGTTTGAAAATTAATGATAAAGTATAATAATTATTTAAAAATTATTATAAGGCTATGAAAAATAATATGACTGATATTTAAAATATCTAAACCAATATTGAACTACACGATAGAGTTTTTAGACTAGATAAATATCCGATAAAGCCGTCGGTACACCAAAATATTTCAGAAATTGATCTAGACTTATATAATTGGACATGATAAGTGTTTGTTTGTGAACCAATGACTGATAACATATGTGACAATGTGATTAGGTTATTTACAGACTACAAATAGCAGTACTATGTGATATGATATAAAATTCTAATCGAACGAATGATCTTATTACTGATATGTCGCTGTATAAAAGATTAATCTAAGTTGCATTATTGTAAGCAGCAACTCAGGCAAGTATCTGAACTATTCTTTACATTGTGCAAGTATCTTACCTCTGTATTTTCTTTATGCAATGGACATGAGTAAGAAAGTTTCAGAATCATATTATTGTGCCAGATTATTAACTCTATTGTTATTAATTATGTATCCAATTATTCATATTCATACAAGTTCTTAAATTATTCGATCATTGTTTATCAACACAATATTACTGTATCCCCACTTGGATAACCATTGTATTTAATCATATGTTGATACATACCTATTGAGTTTCGGTATGTATACATTAATTAAAAGTTATCTAAGCTACTTGATCCAGCTAGACACATATTTAGAAATATTGTTGAGCAAGATAGAACTTTATTGTATCCAACCAGATTGTTTTGATTTGAATTCCCGACTAAGTATGAACATCCCGAATATGGGAAAACTTTTGTGCACCTAAGGTGGATAGAATGAACGATATTATCGTTCTTGCATGTAGTATTGATCAATACAGGGCATAACGGGCTGATCACCCCCCGTGCCCGTAAGTTATGATGGTTTACAGATGAATTTATGTTTAACCTTTTCGAAAATAGAAAATAATGTTCATAGTATGTTGACTGATCTCCAGTTATAGTCAATACGTAGTTTCAAAAATTTCATATAGAAGTGATATGTTGTTATTATTGGTTCAGCTTACTTCACAATTGTTGATTCGTTGTAGAAGTGTCTTTCAAAAAAAATATTTAATTCTTTCAGCTAATATATATTGTTGTTATTACTTGATGGACAATCAAATGCTCATTCTTGCTATAAATTTAAATATTTTCAGCTAAGTATGATCAACCAGAAGGTTTAGGCAAGAACAAGGGAAAAGGAAAGTTGTTCGAATGATTTTTATAATATTCTATGTAATAGTTAAAGTTTATTAAGATAATGATATTTATTATCTATGATGTAATGAATGTTTAAAGGTCGCGTACCTGGGATTTAGACTTTGATATATGTAAATTAAGTTTGATATTTATATTATTGTTATTATTATAAGTATTATTCCGCTCATAGAAATGGTATCGTGAAGCACCGAGTTCGGGTTTCAAGTACCTAAATTTAGGGGCGTCACATACAGTCTTTTGTATACTCGGAATGATCATTCCATAATAATTCTACACATTTATAGCGTTAAGCATTTTACATTATCTTATTTTTATCTTACAACGTCCGGTTCACTCGACTCGGAACGTCATCCAAGTTATAACATTAGCTTGACTTCTTTACGTTATACGTACTTGTCTTTAATTCAACTTCTTCACTGTTCACATGTTTAATCATTGGTCTTCAATACGTTATGGTCAAACCATACACGGGGTGTAGGTTTTACCCGTTTAATATTCGTGTACACTCAACCCTCACTTCAGTTAAAGTGTTTAACGCTTACCTTTTATTCTAACATTCTATATCTGACTTTCATTCGGCTTTCATTACTCTTATAACCGTTCGGTACGACTTTCTCGATAAATTATATCTTGCTTACTACCTTCGTCAATGTTTAAGTCATACAATCATTGTACACTTAGAACATTTTTCCGACACGAATACGACTCACGAGGGTCATTTACATAATTCGTGTTCACATTTCTCTTCTCTTAATCTTTCATTCAACCTTTACTTAAGGTTTTAATCGCTTTCATTCGTTATCCATCCCATAAACCCCATGTTCATTATTCTATCTTAATGTCGAAGCCATATTGTTCGTTGTATGCTAAGACCACTCGTTCATCGCAACAACGTTTCGTTCACATCATCTATACGCTTTACACCTATTTCTCATCACCATGACATAACATCGAAATGTTATTCATTACCCTCGTCACTCAACGTCTAAGGAATCACAACCATAATAATCCCCCATGTTCATTTATCACGACTACGGTCCTCGGATATCGGTTACATAATCTATCGTTTACTTTCTTTGCCTTTTAATCTCGTTAAATCTTTTCGTTCAACCTTTACTAAAGATTTAAAACACTTGATTAAGTGTTACATTAGGTGAACTACATGTTCATATTTCTTTCTTGCACATCTCCTAGTAATTGAGCACTAAAAATCTCATTACTGAGGCATTGCCCTGCACCGGCTCTGCGACGCCACTCCCTTCTCTATCTCTCACGCTGCGGCGCGACCCTATGTCACCCTCTTCCGTTGTCTGGCGCTGCGGCGCCAAACACTTCGTTATCTCTCGCACTGCGGCGCCACTCACCAGTAGTTTATGGCCAAGCTCGCGCTGGGACCCCGTCTCTCCAAGGCTCAGCTGGCGCTACGGCGCCGAGCACAAACCCTAAAAAATTTTCTAAGTCTTGAATCAAGTTTGAATTGCGTACTTTATGATCTTATAACTCCTTCATTGTAACTCGAAACGAGGTCATTCCAAAGCCATTCTCCTCCTTATCTTACATACTTCAATACCCCTCAGACAGAACTTCGTTCTGAATCCATTAATGTTCCATTCAATTGGCTAGATCTTCACCCTTCGTTCATTTTTACGCTTTTAACGTTCTTCGCTCGTTCGTCCATAATTCGGTTATCCGAACTCGAAACTCGTTCGTTCTTGAGTCCACGACTCACGTTTTCTACGTTCTCTTACATTCTTATGAAACCCTACATGTTCGGGTTCATTTACTTTCTAATTCTCGTTCGTCTTTTACAAAAAATTTCCCATAACTTCGTTATATCTAAGTTTTAATCTGTTCCTAACCAAGTAATAAGCAACTAACTTATACGCAATGGTTTTAAACTTGTCCATCAAGAACAATTATCCTACGATGGTTTCAAATTTATCCATCAACAATGTTCTTCATGTTCTTCGCGTGTTCTTCGTGTTCTTCGTTCGTTCTTCATTTTTAATCGATATTTTGGATTACGATTTCACTTTTTCTTGGAATTTGATGTTATAGAACATCATTCCATACTTATTTGACCTACTCCTTCATATAATCCACTTGGATCGTTCTAATTCATTACGAATCTTACACTTTCTTAAGAAATTTATTTACTAACTTCAAATTTCTTATTTCTTCTTTTCTCATGATTTCAACCATATGAAATCATCTCTAACCTTATTTACTTCTTATCTTCATTAAGTTATGTTTTTAACATAGAAAACTTAAAAAAAATTTATTAGAAGCTAGGTTTCGGATTACCTTTATTATTTAATCTTCCTCCGTTGGACAAAGCGTGCACTGAGGCAAGCTTTTCCTCTTCCTCTTCCTCTTCCTCTTCCTCTACTTTCTCCCATCCTAACTCTTTCTCTCTCTCTCTCTCTCAAAGTATAGGATTTTCAAAATCCCAAAATAATGAAATGAGCTTCCTATTTATAGAAAACCAAGTTTAGGGGCAAAATAGTCATTTCGCCCTCAAACCTCCTTACTATTCATTACTTAAGCTTTAAGTTTACTTGGCCTACAAGATTACTTAGCCCTTTCGTTTACTTAGCCTTTAAGTTTACTTAACCCTTAAGTTTACTAAGTCCTTACTCCACCTCCTTACTATTCACGAAGCTTTCCTTGGAAGCTTCGTGCTTCCGTCTTGCGAAATTCGCCAACAGCTCAAAAACTGAAATCCTTGGAATCCAAATATTTATGGATATTTTGTCTTTCTTTTACTAATTAACTTTTACGTATTCTTCGGATTTCTGAAAAACTAAAAAACACTTTTTGTCGTTAAGCATTTTCCTTTACATTTTCCCCTAACGTAACTAAATTAATGAAAAGTACATAGCAGTACTTTTCGTTAATTTTATTTAGTCTGATTTTTGCACATTTTTCGAGAAAAACTTTTATCGGCTTACTTAACTTTTCACGATATATTATCGTCAAATCTTTCGATAGAATGTTATTTCGACATAGCGAACTCTCGGAAAGGCTTAGGTTATTCAAACCCTTACCCTTAGTGTTTCGCCGGGTGAATAGTGCCTATTTCCTATTTTTTCCCAAAAAATATTTTATTCCTGGAAAATTTTTATTTTCGTCTTGAAAATTCTTACTCGTTCAGCCTAGCTTGTAGCCAGAATCCTCCCGACTTATAATCATCCTAGGTTATAGAACGATTAATAAACACATAGTACAAAATAGTATTAATAAAAATTCATTTTATTAATAACTAATTCTTTAAACCTAAATTCTGGACAATGCAAAATTCCAGGTTATCACAAAAGTTACAGGACAACATCATCGTTATCATATCCCATGGTTACATAACATAAGGGATTTACACATTATTTAACATTTTATTAATCACATAAATTCCCTATGATGTCATACTAAGATACTCCATAGCCTTTCGACGCTCTTTTTCTATAACCTGGAACATTGTTAGGCGATCTAACACGTACGATGGCAGAGTCTCGAACTGAATTAGATAACCCATGATCGGATCTTGAGCTCGATTAATCACAGCGTTAAATACACTATTCATCTCTTCCATCTTCATTATCTTTGCTTGTGCATCTTTCACTGCTATCCCGGCTCATTGAAAAGCCTCCTCATATGCGTCTTCGGCTCTTACCCTTTTAGTAGCTTCTTCCTTTAGCTTGTTCTTCAGTTCTATGACCTCCTCGATCAGTTGTTCTTTCTCTCCTTCAGTGTGAACCAGCTTCTCTTTGACATTAGTCAGACGTTCATCTCGATCCTGGATCTCATCGTCCTTTTGTGCCATCAAAGTTTGTTGCTCAGCTACTATCTCCTACAACTCCTCGACGGTATCCTGAAGTTCCATGTTGCGGTCGTAGACTTCATTATACATACGCGCGGCTATCGAGTTCAGTGGAATCTCCTCCTCCTCGTCCTCGTCATCCTCATTTGACTGTGGCAGCTCAACGGGATCCTCCTCATTCGTTTCCACGTCATCATCCTTATCTTCAACCACTGTGACCAACGGTGCTAACTCCCGTGGTAGTAGTTGTTCCCAAACAACCTGAATGTCACGAGGCTACTCCTCTATAGGCATCTGAGGTCCTTCCTCCCTAGCCTGACCGGATTCTCTAACATTAGTCATCTTGACAACAAAATTTTAAGTTTTAATTATTAATCATTACTACTCGGCACTCACGAGCACATAAGTTATAAACACATAAGCACATAAGTGTTTAATTAATTCTTCCTTAAAACTCGATAAGAGTTTATCACCACTATCTTTTCAAAGGTTACTTCCTAAGGCTTTTTTTCCCCCACCTAAGGTTCATAACAAGGAATATAAAATTTCCTTTAAAACGTTTCATACTTTTGCTGAGGGGTCAAATCGACCATGAACTCTTACTAGGTTAAACAGCATTTTGCCGTAAACCCTTCTTTAATGGTCAGTTTATAATCACCAAGAAAGTAAACTACCTCTTCCATACGTAGGTGATCAACCTATCATATAACCCCATTTCGGGGTATGTTCACGTCAGACTTAATCATTAGATTTCGCACTAGAAAAAAATTTGGTTTGGCACAACTTCTTCAAAGAAAGCTCGGTTTTCTTTTCGCAGTACATCAAAATGTTTTATAACGTCAGGATACCGTACTTTTCACAGTATGTTGAGGACTTCGTCAGTATGTGACTTCATTATTATACATCATACCATAGCGGGTTGTTGATCCTAAGTTCACATCCAACACCAGGTTCAATTGCATTAACAACTCCATCTTTTTACCATTCTTGCATCAAATGCACGGATGATATAAAATTTATTTTGATATTTTAAATCAATTTTTGTCTAGCTGAAGCAATTATCATAGACATACCAAGGATAGCTCTTTTAAAATTCGTTGGTTCCAAAAGTTGAACCAATTCTTTCCTTTTTGAAGTGTACACATAAGCATAATTTCAATAAAGTTCAAAATCTAGCATAGCTAGATGACTTGGAATATCCTATTCTCCATCTTCCTTCATTGTCTTGCTGCAACAATACTTAATCTCCTCTAGCACCTTCAACACTAAGCATTCCTATACCTTAGTATAGTCCATCAACTTACCACACTTTATGTGTTTAGGAACTTTCCACAACCATATGTGTTTATGAACTTATCTTCGCAATATGTAATCCAAGAACAAATCAAGGACTATCCATATGCTTAGGGCTCAGAAACATAACATATAATTATAAGTCACAAACTTTTCATAAGTATGAGTTTCAAGAACTCGCACCTATCTTAACATTCTCTACCTATCAAGTATATACATGAGAAAAGATTCACCTTCTCGTCATATACATCTTAATAGCGCGACCAATTCTAATGATTATCACTGTAATAAACTGAGCAGTTGTTACACCAAAGCACAAACCTCTACCCATAACAAAGGTTCATACAACTCAACTATCATCTGAGTCCTCAATTAAAATTTTATAAATTCTAATTTCTCTTTACTTAATACGAATTTTCTTTAATTCGTATTCTATCCTTTACAACTCAATCTGAGTTCCTCTTCCCATACAACTTCGTAGTACCATTCATTCATAGCATTAGCTATAAATCATTCATCGTTTAACAGCTCATATGTTACTACGATTTACTATGATCACGTGGTGATCTTCTTAACCTTCTCTCTACGATTATAGTCTTAGGTACTCATACCTAAGATTTATAACCTATAGGCTTTTGATAGCAATCTATAACGCCCCGAAATCTGGTCTATTCTCACACCCGAATTCCGTGCGTCATAGTCCCACTTCTTACCAAGCATACATCATTATATAGTTAAATATAATAATATATATTCTCAAATCCCAGGTTCTGGAAACCTTATAACCTCTTTCATTACAAATAATGATAATTACATTATTCTTTACATCGTACAAGAGTGACTTTTATCTGCCACCAAGGATACATATCAGTTCATTAAACTAATCTATAGTTCAATTAAACAATTCTATAATACAAGTCTTCACTTGATCTTCACGCACATTCACATACTGAATGGCACTTCGTTTGGATACCGATCAACTTGATCTTTACGGGATCCTTAAGTTCTTGCTAACATCGTTCGCTGAAAAAGTTTTTCATTTAAAGCAAGTGTGAGCATTCAATTGCCCAGCAAGTCATAACAGTTGATCAAACAACTTCAACAGTTTAAACATTCTTCAGAACTTCGATAATCGAACAAAGGTTATGAAGCAGCTTGAATAATAGGAATAGTCTCGATTCCTATCATCTTAAAACATCAGTCACTTTCACTTCGAAATACTTTCATTCCTCTCTACCTTTTTTAAACACATCATGTTTGGCTAGAATCATTAGCACAGACTTAACAATAATGGTTCATGTATAAACAGAACATGCTTGTATTGAACAGCTCAATCACAGAACAGTTCATCTCATAGAAACACTGAAGTGCTCAAATTATGGCACAAGGCCTCATACGTACTACCACCTTGTACAAATATCACACATTTACACATTGACAAGACTTCTCAACTTCAATATCTGAGAAGTTTAAGAAACTAGCATTCATGTACTATGAATGAAGTTAGGAAACTTGCCTTATGCACAGCTACATCTTATAGTTTGCGCTGAACTGCTCATTTAAATTCCTATACAACATATAAGGAAATAACACATACACCAATTAGTCATATACTTGACTTACGCATTGGTTTACTTAACTTTACTTCTTAGGGTTCGCGTTCTTGTAATCTAAGTTTAAACTTCCAACTTTCATTACCGGTTTACGGCTTCATGACATACGAAAATGTCTTAACTCAAAACATTCATCATCTTTGATGATTTACATTCTTATCTTCTTCTTATAACTTTTCTAGGACTCGGCACACATCGCGTCTCTGCTAGTATTCCATATGGTACTCTGAGTGGTTTTCCACAAACAACCAACAAACAAGTTCTCGTCTCATCTACACTGCCCACAACAGTGAGTTAGATCGGTTGCCAGTTTCGTATATACCTTCGCTCTCTGAACGAATTGTTTAGCCCATCTCCCATATGTCAACCATAAGAGGTTACGATTGTACCACAACCTAACTTATCTTAACTTATCTGAACCATTAAACTATAACGTTCATTAAGTCAACTTCTTATTCCTTATGGCTTTCTGGCAACTAAATGTCATACCTCAGGATCCATTCCTTATCGTCTAAGTCATACAGTGAAATAACCCGATATTTTCTATGTAAATAAATAAGAAATTTTGCATATAAATTTTATTTATATTTTAAAGATGGGAATATGTGCCAAGTAATGTGTATGTATATGTGTGATAAATAAAATTTATTTATTACATCAATAATTTTAAATAATTTTGTTTTAGAATTATTGATCATTATAAAGTATATACTTATAATAATTAATTTTATAGTAGAAATGTCTTTATTATTTATTTTCTATGAAAATATGATTTTTATATTATTTAAATAATATATGAAATGATTATTGGAATTATTATAATCACTATTTTATTATATGAATTTTAGTTCAGATTATTAAGCTAATTATTTTAACTTAATTAATAATGTTATATATGAAAAATAAATCAGATATGGAATCCAAACCCTAATTTTGAATATTGATCAAGGGATGAGAATAATAATTTAATATTAATTATATTCTAATTTTTCAGTGCTATAAATATGTACTGTAAATGTGTAGACTGATAATGGTTGGTCAATTATGGTAAATTATGTCATAACCCTTATATCGTGTTATTAAACCCTAATTGTTAAACTCAGTTATGAGTTTAAGACTGAGTAGTAATTGTGTTATAGGAATTTTTATTGCGTATTATAGAATTTCTGTCAATTAGGAAAAACCCTAATTGATATTTGAAAATCCTAATTTAAAATTTGAAACCCTAATTTGCTAATTAGGAACCCTAGTTGCAAATTTTAGAAATCCTAATTATTATTTTAGCAAATTAAATTGTTAATTTGGGAACCCTAATGATGTTAAGGAGCCCTAATTATTTAAAACCCTAATTTTCTATTAAAACCCTAATTTTAAATTTGTGTGTTTAATTAAAATTTTATTACCCTTTAATTATATTTTTTCAAACCCTAGTAATTATTTGGGAAACTTTAAGATGTAAAATCTAGTGAATAAATCCTAGATTCAAGCACCTTGGACAAGAATGCCCTTAAAATTAAAATAAAATTACCAAAGTGCCCTTTTTGTCCTATTTGTGAATTATTGATTTGCATTTCTTATCAAATCTTGCAGCCACCCCAGTCTACCTACCTAGGATCTATAACACCAGCACATGATCAGCCTTTGCAAGCAATCAAATACATTGCACCAATTGATTTGCTAGATTCAAGAGAGAGAAAGTGCACATTTAGCCTAATTTGATCACTTGCACTTAGCCATATTCTCTCAAGCTCAAACCCACGAAATTCTAGAGTTAGATCAGTCACAAATCAAGCCCCACGAACACCAACATCAAATCAGAAGAATAGAAATCAAAATTGGATTATAAAGAGGTAAACCCTGATCTATAAAGTTGACTTTTTATCTTATGTTAGATGTACTTTTTTGTGTGTTAAATATGTTGTATGGGGTGTTAATCAATGATCTGGGTTGATAGATGTTAAACCCATAACATGTAGAGGTTCAGATTTGATGATTTTCCAAATCTGGAAATTTTTGAAACTAAGGGTCCGACAGTGAATGTAAAGTCCCATAGATCTCGATCTGTTATGTTTTTTTTTGTGTTTTGAAAGTTTGTACTTGTAGTCTGTTAGGAGGTCTTTAATATGCAACTTGAATCATGTACATATCTGTTGTAGATTAAAAGTTATTTAAGGTGAATGTGGGTTGACCGGCATTGATCGGCTGTTCTTGAAACCCAGAATCTGCCCAGAAATCTCTGACAATATTTTTGCAGAGCTTGGATCTTGCTATGTTTACATTTTTTTGCCATGTTGTTGTTTTGTAGTTGTAGACTGACATGAAGACTTCATGATAAAGCCTTTATATCACATAGATCCTTAGCAGAATCAAATCTAGTGATGGTCAAACTTAGGTAGCCGAAATTGCTCAAGAACATTTCTGGAAAACCTAGAAATGTTCAAGAACAGTTCTGGGAGGGTACTTTGACCGGCCCATTTATCTTTATTGTATTGATGTTATGTTGATCTCATGATATATTATTGTTCCTTGTCATATACTCTATACGTATGAACCATTATATCACATGAAACAAGGTTGGAACCTAAATTAAAGCGAGCATGAAACTAGGAACTCGAACTTCTGGGTTTCTGGGAAAACCCAGAAACACTCTGACAGTGTGTTGGTAAGCCCAGATCTCCTTGTGTGTTTGTTGTATGACCTAGATGATGGTTAGTTACTGTAGTGTTACACTTCAGGTACACGATCAAGGTTTAACTTGGCTCAGAAACTCAATACACAGTACATGATTCGTGGTCAAACCTGGTCACTCGTTCACTGATAAGCGTGTTCTGGGTTTGGTGAAGAACACCATTAGCGACAGTTTTGTTGCATAATGTATCTTTAGCGACAATTTATTTATTAAATTAATTATTTTAATTAAATAAATAGAAAAAAATTAGTTTTTAATTATTAAAAATACAAATAAATTATTAAAAATTATTTTAAAGTCCGAAAATTAGTTTTTAATTATTTTAAGTATATTTTATAAATATTTAATATTTTTGTTATATAAAAGGTAATTAATTTATTTAAGTGTAATATTAAATATATTATTTAAAAATGATTTTAATACATGATAAATCATTTAAAAATATATTATAGTATAAGAAAATATTTTAAGTTATTTTCTATAACTTTTAATATTTTGTGATGAATTTCATTAATAAATTAAATATTAATGATAATTAATTAATTTAATAAATGTATTAAATAATAATGAAAAATAGAATAAATGATTTAAAATTTATATAAAAATGATTTAAAGGTTATAAAAATATTTTAAGTTATAAAATATAACTTTTGATATTTTGTCATGAAAAATATTAATATTTTAATATTAAGGGTATTAGATTTATTTAATAATTATATTAAATAAAGTAATGCAAAAATGATTTTAATATTAGAAAAATTATTTTTAAATAAAAATAAACTGCTTAAAGGTATTTTTAGTTATAAAACATAACTTTTAATATTTAAAGGATAATTTCATTAAAAATTGAATATTAATGATAATAATGTAATATTAAGGATATTAGATTTATTTAATAAATTATATTAACTAAATAGTTTAAAAATGGTTTTATTGAATTAAAAATTATTTAAAAAGGAAATAAATGAATTAAAAATATTTTAAGTTATAACTAATGACTTTTAATATTTTGATAAATAATAAATTAATATTCTAATATTAATGGTAATTATTTAAAAATAATTTTAAATGTTTTAAAAATTATTTAAGGGTAATATTAATACTTTAAAAATATTTTGAGTTATTATAAATAACTTTAATATTTTGGCAACGGTTTGATTAATAATTTAATATTAATTAAATATTAATGATAATAGAATTAGTTAATATTTAAATAATTTAATAATGATTTCAGTGTTTGAAAATTCATGATAAAGTATAATAATTATTTAAAAATTATTATAAGGCTATGAAAAATAATATGACTGATATTTAAAATATCTAAACGAATATTGAACTATACGATAGAGTTTTTAGACTAGATAAATACCTGATAAAGCCGTCGGTACACCGAAATATTTCAGAAATTGATCTAGACTTATATAATTGGACACGATAAGTGTTTATTTGTGAACCAATGACTGATAACATATGTGACAATGTGATTAGGTTATGTGCATACTGCAAATAGTAGTACTATGTGATACGATATAAAATTCTAATCGAACGAATGATATTATTACTGATAGGTCGCTGTATAAAAGATTAATCTAAGTTGCATTATTGTAAACAGCAGCTCAGGCAAGTATCTGAACTATTCTTTACATTGTGCAAGTATCTTACCTTTGTATTTACTTTATGCAATGGACATGAGTAAGAAAGTTTCAGAATCATATTATTATGCCAGATTATTAACTCTATTGTTATTGATTATGTATCCAATTATTCATATTCATACAAGTTCTTAAATTATCCGATCATTGTTTATTAACACAGTATTACTGTATAATTTATATATTTATTATGTTCGTTAATTCCTATAAAGGGTTAGGCAAGTGTCCCCACTTGGATAACCATTGTATTTAATCACATGTTGATACATACCTATTGAGTTCCGGTATGTATACATTAATTAAAAGTTGTCTAACCTACTTGATCCAGCAAGACACAAATTTAGAAATATTGTTGAGCAAGATAGAACTTTATTGTATCCAACCAGATTGTTTTGGTTCGGATTCCCAACTAAGTATGAACATCCCGAACATGGGAAAACTTTTGTGCACCTAAGGTGGATAGAGTGAACGATAATATCGTTCTTGCATGTAGTATAGATCAATACAGGGCATAACGGGATGATCGCCCCCCGTGCCCGTAAGTTATGATTGTTTACAGATGAATTTATGTTTAACCTTTTCAAAAATAGAAAACAATGTTCATAGTATGTTGACTGATCTCCAGTTATAGTCAATACGTAGTTTCAAAAATTTCATATAGAAGTGATATGTTGTTATTATTGGTTCAGCTTACTTCACAACTGTTGATTCGTTGTAGAAGTGTCTTTCAAAGAAAATATTTAATTCTTTCAGCTAATATATATTATTGTTATTACTTGTTGGGCAATCAAATGCTCATTCTTGCTATAAATTTAAATGTTTTCAACTAAGTATGATCAACCAGAAGGTTCAGGCAAGAACAAGGGGAAAGGAAAGTTGTTCGAATTAGTTTTATAATATTCTATGTAATAGTTAAAGTTTATTAAGACGATGATATTTATTATCTATGATGTAATGAATGTTTAAAGGTTGCGTACCTGGGATTTAGACTTTGATATATGTAAATTAAGTTTGATATTTATATTATTGTTATTATTATTAGTATTATTTCGCTCATAGAAATGATATCGTGAAGCACCAAGTTCGGGTTTCAAGTACCTGAATTTGGGAGCGTCACAGGTTGGTGTTAAAGCTTTAGGGTTAGAAACCTTAGGTGGGATAAGACCTTAGGCTATAACCTTAGAACAGAAGGAAACGTTAAAAATACAAGTAACTCATATAGAGTTTAAAAGGAGATAAATTGAATAAATTCATCGTTAAACAAAATAAAAGATAACTCTTATAAAACTATTGTTTGTTGTGTGTATATACTATTTACTAATCAAGATAAGTTGTGTGTTGATGTCAGGTGGAAAAGAATTAGGATACTCTCTGATCGTAAAGAAGGAGCTGATATCAAAGCCAAAAGCTGAAATAGAGGCTCATAGTGCAGACAACCTTGATGAGGTGGTGGTATTGGAAAATATAGTACCAGATCCGAAAATGGTGGAACTGACAGATAGTGATTCAGACACTAAAGTTGGAGCTGATCAAGCATTAAAGGAAGTACAGAATCTGAAGAACAAGGTTTCTTCTCTAGAAAAGCTGTGAGAAATAGAAAAGCTACTAAATAACCAATTGCGAAAGGCGTTAATAGAAACTATGGAAGAATAAGATAAGCTTAAAATTCAAATTGATCGAATAGGAGCCGGAATCAACAAATCGTGTGCAGCTCCGAGCAAGAAAGGGAAAAGAAAGAGGAAAGACTGTGACTTAGGAAATAAGTAGGATTAGTAGTTGATTATGTATGTTTGATAATGTACGGGTGTAATGTAATATTCTCAAACTTTTGTATAAGTTATTACAGTAATTCCCAACTTTTGTGGTCACAAAGGGATAGCAGTATGTGTTATGTTATGTAAAGTACTTTGAATTGATGAATACGAATCTATGTTTCATTAATGGAATAAGTTTTGTATAAAACTTTGTGTTACATGTTAAACTTATACAATAAAGTTTAGACTGTAAGTTAAATTTATGATTTTATGTAATCAGATAATGCTGCCAAGACGTCAAACACGAAATCAAAGGGCAGAAGAATCTGTCAACAACGTTGAGGGACAACTGCAAGACCCAATGCAAACCTTTGCGAACATGGTAGCTCAGGCTATGCAGCAGGGAATACCAGCAGCAGGGAACCGACCAGACAATTGCTTGGCAAACTTCAAAGACTTCAAGGCAGAAGGACCACCAGAATTTAAGGGATCGGCTGACCCTATAGAAGCCCAAACATAGGTTAACGAGATAGAAAAGGAGTTCATAGTTGCTAGGGTATATGAGGGGCAAAAGACCTCTTTTGCCACCTATATGATGAAAGAGGAGGCGAACTTTTGGTGGGAAGCAAATCAAGCGAGGGCAGGAGAGGGAGTAATTACTTGGGCTAGGTTTAAGACTTTGTTTTTCGAAAACTACCTCTCAGCTAGCATGCAGGCTGGGATCGAGATAAAATTTCTGGAGTTAAAGCAGGAGAACATGACTGTTGCGGAGTATGCTGCAAAATTTAATGAGTTGGCTAGGTTCGCTCCGCATCAAGTTTATACGGAGGCAAGGAAGGTAAGAAGGTTCGAGTTGGGATTAAAACCCTGGCTCTACAACAAGGTGGCAGTGTTGCAGATCAATACTTTTGCAGCACTCATGGAAAAGGCTATCATAGCTGAGGAGGGGAGTGAGACCATAAGCCTCTACAACAAGGAGAAAAGGAATAAGGGCAAGGTATTAGGAGCGATGAAGGTAGAACCTAATAGTGGGAATAGGGGTGAGAAAAGGAAGGGGAATTATTTTGGGAATGTTCAGGTGAAACAGGAAGGTGTGAAGAATCATGTAGTTTAGTGTGGGAAATGTGGGAAGAATCACTCTGGTGAGTGTCTGAAAGGTAAGTTTGTATGCTACAAGTGCGGGCATGAGGGCCATATTTCTCCCAACTGCCCCAATCCAAGGATGAACAGTGGGTGTTTTCTGTGTGGGTCTATGGAGCGTAAGGTGAGGGATTGTCTAAAGAGGAAAATGGAGGTAGGGAATGTAACCACGGAAAAAGGCAGCGGGACTATGGCAATCACATGACCGACTTCAACCAACAAACCAACCGCATGAGTCTTCAATATGACTGTCCAGGATACTGTGGCAGCTGGGAATGGAACTTCAGGTATTATTTGAATAACTTTAATTTTCGTATATATATGATTTTCCTATATATAGCAAATTATGTTATAAAGAATTTTTGAAGGATGAATTTGAGTTCTTTTAGAAATCAAGCTTCCGTTTAATCAGATAGACAAACTTTATATGAATAGTTAAAGATTTGTTCGATCAATTATGATCGAGATCTATTGGCAATGATTGCGTAGGCTATGTACCCTTGTATGTATGGGTTTTAAAACGGTGATTCCGGGGACGGAATCCTTATAAGGGAGGGTGAATTTAATAACCCGATATTTTCTATGTAAATAAATAAGAAATTTTGCATATAAAATTTTTTTATTTTAAAGATAAGAATATGTGCCAAGTAATGTGTATGTATATATGTGATAAATAAAATTTATTTATTACATGAATAATTTCAAATAATTTTATTTTAGAATTATTGATCATTATAAAGTATATACTTATAATAATTAATTTTATAGTAGAAATGTCTTTATTATTTATTTTCTATGAAAATATGATTTTTATATTATTTAAATAATATATGAAATGATTATTGAAATTATTATAATCACTATTTTATTATATGAATTTTAGTTCAGATTATTAAGTTAATTATTTTAACTTAATTAATAATGTTATATATGAAAAATAAATCAGATATGGAATCCAAACCCTAAATTTGGGTATTGATCAAGGGATTTGAATAATAATATAATATTAATTATATTTTAATTTTTCAGTGTTATAAATATGTACTGTAAATGTGTAGACTGATAATGGTTGGTCAATTATGGTAAATTATGTCATAATCCTTATATCGTGTTATTAAACCCTAATTGTTAAACTCAGTTATGAGTTTAAGACTAAGTAGTAATTGTGTTATAGGAATTTTTATTGCGTATTATAGAATTTCTGTTAATTAGGAAAAACCCTAATTGATATTTGAAAATCCTAATTTAAAATTTGAAACCCTAATTTGCTAATTAGGAACCCTAATTGTAAATTTTAGAAACCCTAATTATTATTTTAGCAAATTGAATTGTTAATTTGGGAACCCTAATGATGTTAAGGAACCCTAATTATTTAAAACCCTAATTTTCTATTAAAAACCCTAATTTTAAATTAGTATGTTTAATTAAAATTTTACTACCCTTTAATTTTAATTTTTCAAACCCTAGTAATAATTTGGAAAACTTTAAGATGTAAAATCTAGTGAATAAATCCTAGATTCAAGCACCTTGGACAAGAATACCCTTAAAATTAAAATAAAATTACCAAAGTGCCCTTTTGTCCCATTTGTGAATTATTGATTTGCATATCTTATCAAATCTTGCAGCCACCCTAGTCTACCTTCCTAGGATCTATAACACCAGCACATGATCAGCCTTTGTAAGCAATCAAATACATTGCACCAATTGATTTGCTAGATTCAAGAAAGAGAAAGTGCACATTTAGCCTAATTTGATCACTTACACTTAGTCATATTCTCTCAAGCTTAAACCCACGAAATTCTAGTGTTAGATCAGTTACAAATCAAGCCCCACGAACACCAACATCAAATCAGATGCATAGAAATCAGAATTGGATCATAAAGAGGTAAACCCTAATTTAGAAAGTTGACTTTTGATATAATGTTAGATGTAATTTTTTTTTGTGTTAAATATGTTGTATAGGGTGTTAATCAATGATCTGGGTTGCTAGATGTTAAACCCATAACATCTAGAGGCTCAGATTTAATGATTTTCCAAATCTGGAAATTTTTGAAAATATAGGTCCGACAGTGAATGTCAGGTCCCATAGAACTTGATCTGTTATGTTTTTTTGTGTTTTGAAAGTTTGTACTTGTAGTCTGTTAGGAGATCTTTAATATGCAACTTGAATCAGGTCCATATCTGTTGTAGATTAAAAGTTATTTAAGGTCAAAGTGGGTTGACCGGCATTAACCGGCTGTTCTTGAAACCCAGAATCTACCCAGAAATCTCTGACAATGTTTTTGCAGAGCTTGGATCTTGCTACGTTTACGTTTTTTTGCCATGTTGTTGTTTTGTAGTTGTAGACTGACATGAAGGCTTCATGATAAAGGCTTTATATCACATAGATCCTTAACAGAATCAAATTTAGTGATGGTCAAACTTAGGTAGCCGAAACTGCTCAAGAACATTTCTGGAAAACCCAGAAATTTTCAAGAACAGTTCCGGGAGGGTACTTTGACCGGCCCATTTATCTTTATTGTATTGATGTTATGCTGATCTCAAGATATATTATTGTTCCTTGTCATGTACTCTATACGTATGAACCATTATATCACATGAAACAAGGCTGGAACCTAAATTAAAGCGAGCATGAAACTAGGAACTCGAACTTCTGGGTTTCTGGGAAAACCCAGAAACACTCTGGCAGTGTGTTGGTAAGCCCAGATCTCCTTGTGTGTTTGTTGTATGACCTAGATGATGGTTGGTTACTGTAGTGTTACACTTCAGGTACACGATTAAGGTTTAACTTGGCCTAGAAACTAAATACACAGTACATGATTCGTGGTCAAACATGGTCACTCGTTCACAGACAAGCGTGTTCTGGGATTGGCGAAGAACACCATTAGCGATAGTTTTGTCGCCTAATGTATCTTTAGCGATAGTTTATTTATTAAATTAATTATTTTAATTAAATAAATAGAAAAAATTAGTTTTTAATTATTAAAAAAACAAATAAATTATTAAATATTATTTTGAATTCCGAAAATTAGTTTTTAAATATTTTAAGTATATTTCATAAATATTTAATATTTTTGGAATATAAAAGGTAATTAATTTATTTAAGTGTAATATTAAATAAATTATTTAAAAATAATGTTAATACATGATAAATCATTTAAAAATATATTATGGTATAAGAAGATATTTTAAGTTATTTTCTATAACTTTTAATATTTTGTGATGAATTTTATTAATAAATTAAATATTAATGATAATTAATTTATTTAATAAATGTATTAAATAAATGATAAAAAATAGAATAAATGATTTAAAATTTATATAAAAATGATTTAAAGGTTATAAAAATATTTTAAGTTATAAAATATAACTTTTGATGTTTTGTCATGAAAAATATTAATATTTTAATATTAAAGATATTAGATTTATTTAATAATTATATTAAATAAAGTAATGTAAAAATGATTTTAATATTAGAAAAATTATTTTTAAATAAAAATAAACTGCTTAAAGATATTTTAAGTTATAAAACATAACTTTTAATATTTAAAGGATAATTTCATTAATAATTGAATATTAATGATAATAATGTAATATTAAGGATATTAGATTTATTTAATAAATTATATTAACTAAATAGTTTAAAAATTGTTTTATTGAATTAAAAATCATTTAAAAAGGAAATAAATGAATTAAAAATATTTTAATTTATAACTAATGACTTTTAATATTTTGATAAATAATAAATTAATATTCTAATATTAATGGTAATTATTTAAAAATAATTTTAAATATTTTAAAAATCATTTAAGGGTAATATTCATACTTTAAAAATATTTTGAGTTATTATAAATAACTTTAATATTGTGGCAATGGTTTCATTAATAGATTAATATTAATTAAATATTAATGATAATAGAATTAGTTAATATTTAAATCATTTAATAATGATTTCAGTGTTTGAAAATTTATGATAAAGTATAATAATTATTTAAAAATTATTATAAGGCTATGAAAAATAATATGATTGATATTTAAAATATCTAAACGAATATTGAACTACACGATAGAGTCTTTAGACTAGATAAATACCTGATAAAGCTGTCGGTACACCGAAATATTTCAGAAATTGATCTAGACTTATATAATTGGACACGATAAGTATTTATTTGTGAACCAATGATTGATAACATATGTGACAATATGATTAGGTTATGTGTAGACTGCAAATAGCAGTACTATGTGATACGATATAAAATTCTAATCGAACGAATGATCTTATTAGTGATAGGTCGCTGTATAAAAGATTAATCTAAGTTGCATTATTGTAAACAGCAGCTCAAGCAAGTATCTGAACTATTCTTTACATTATGCAAGTATCTTACCTTTGTATTTACTTTATACAATGGACATGAGTAAGAAATTTACTTTATGTTTAACCTTTTCGAAAATAGAAAATAATGTTCATAGAATGTTGACTGATCTCTAGTTATAGTCAATACGTAGTTTCAAAAATTTCATATAGAAGTGATATGTTGTTATTATTGGTTCAGCTTACTTCAAAATTGTTGATTCGTTGTAGAAGTGTCTTTCAAAGAAAACATTTAATTCTTTCAGCTAATATATATTGTTGTTATTACTTGTTGGGCAATCAAATGCTCATTCTTGCTATAAAGTTAAATATTTTCAGCTAAGTATGATCAACCAGAAGGTTCAGGCAAGAACAAGGGAAAAGAAAAGCTGTTCGAATGAGTTTTATAATATTCTATGTAATAGTTAAAGTTTATTAAGACAATAATATTTATTATCTATGGTGTAATGAATCTTTAAAGGCCGCGTACCTGGGATTTAGACTTTGATATATGTAAATTAAGTTTGATATTTATATTATTTTTATTATTATTAGTATTATTCCGCTCATTGAAATGGTATCGTGAAGCACCGAGTTCGGGTTTTAAGTACCTGAATTTGGGGGCGTCACATACAGTTTTTTGTATACTCGAAACGATCATTCCATATTAATTCTACGCATTTATAGCGTTAAGCATTTTACATTACCTTATTCTTAACTTACAATGTCCGGTTCACTCGACTCGGAACGTCATCCAAGTTATAACATTAACTTGACTTCATTACGTTATACGTACTTGTCTTTAATTCAACTTCTTCACCGTTCACATGTTTAATCATTGGTCTTCATTACCTTATGGTCAAACCATACACGAGGTGTAGGTTTTACCCATTTAATATTCGCGTACACTCAACCCTCACTTCAGTTAAAGTGTTTAACGCTTACCTTTCATTCTAACATTCTATATCTGACTTACATTTGACTTTCATTACTCGTATTACCGTTTGCTACGACTTTCTCGATAAATCATATCTTACTTACTACCTTCGTCAATGTTTAAGTCATACAATCATTGTACACTTAGAACGTTTGTCCGACACGAATACGACTCACAAGGGTCATTTACGTAATCCACGTTCATGTTGCTCGTCTCTTCATCTTTCATTCAACCTTTACTCAAGGTTTTAATCGCTTTCATTCGTTATCCATCCCATGAACCCCATGTTCATTATTCTGTCTTAATGTCGAAGCCATACGGTTCGTTGTATGCTAAGACCACTCGTTCATCGTAACAACATTGCGTTCACATCGTCTATACGCTTTACACCTATTTCTCATAACCATGACATAACATCAAAATTTTATTCATTACCACGTCACTCAACGTCTAAGGAATCACAATCATAATAATCCCCCATATTCGTTTATCGCGACTACGGTCCCCGGATATCGGTTACGTAATCTAGCGTTTACTTTCTTTGTCTTTTAATCTCGTTTAATCTTCTAGTTAAACCTTTACTAAAGATTTAAAACACTTGATTAAGTGTTACATTAGGTGAACTACATGTTCATATTTCTTTCTTGCACATCCCCTAGTAATTGAGCATTAAAAATCTCATTACTAAGGCATTGCCCTGCACCGGTGCTGCGGCGCCACTCCCTTCTCTATCTCTCGCGCTGCGGCGCGACCCTACGTCACCCTCTTCCTTTGTCTGGCGTTGCGGTGCCAAACACTTCGTTATCTCTCGCGCTGCGGTGCCACTCGCCAGTAGTTTATGGCCAAGCTCGCGTTGCGGCCCCGTCTCTCCAAGGCTCAGCTGGCGCTACGGCGCCGAGCACAAACCCTAGAAAATTTTCAAAGTCTTGAATCAAGTTTGAGACGCGTACTTTATGATCTCATAATTCCTTCATTATAATTCAGAACGAGGTCATTCCAAAGCCGTTCTCCTCCTTATCTTACGTACTTCAATACCCCTCAGACAGAACTTCGTTCTGAATCCATTAATGTGCCATTCGATTGGCTTGATCTTCACCCTTCGTTCATTTTTATGCTTTTAACGTTCTTCGCTCGTTCATCCGTAATTCGGTTATCCAAACTTGGAACTCGTTCGTTCTTGAGTCCACGACTCACGTTTTCTATGTTCTCTTGCATTCTTATGAAACCCTACACGTTTGGGTTCATTTACTAACTTTCTAATTCTCGTTCGTCTTTTACAAAAATTTTGTCATAACTTCGTTATAGCTAAGTTTTAATCCGTTCCTCATGAACGTTTCTACCGTTCCTAACCAAGCAATAAGTAACTAACTTATACGCGATTGTTTTAAACTTTTCCATCAACAACAATTATCCTACGATGGTTTTAAATTTATTCATCAACAACGTTCTTCATGTTCTTCGCGTGTTCTTCGTGTTCTTCGTTTGTTCTTCATTTTTAATCGATATTTTGGATTAAAATTTTACTTTTTCTTAGAATTTGATGTTATAGAACATCATTCCTTACTTATTTGACCTACTCCTTCATATAATCCACTCGGATCGTTCTAATTCATTACGAATCTTATACTTTCTTAAGAAATTTATTTACTAACTTCAAATTTCTTATTTCTTGTTTCTCATGATTTCAACGATATGAAATCATCTCTAACCTTATTTATTTCTTACCTTCATTAATTTATGTTTTTAACATAGAAAACTTAAATAAAATTTATTAGAAGCTAGGTTTCGGATTACCTTTCTTCTTTAATCTTCCTCCGTTGGACAAAGCGTGCACTCGGGCAAGCTTTTCCTCTTCCTCTTCCTCTTCCTCTTCTTTCTCCCATTCGAACTCTCCCTCTCTCTCTATCTCTCTCTCAAAGTGTAGTATTTTCAAAATCCAAAATAATGAAATGAGCTTCCTATTTATAGAAAACCAAGGTTAGGGGCAAGATAGTCATATCACCCTCAAACCTCCTTACTATTCATTACTTAAGCTCTAAGTTTACTTGGCCTCCAAGTTTACTTAGCCCTTAAGTTTACTTAGCCCTTACGTTTACTTAGCCTTTAAGTTTACTTAACCCTTAAGTTTACTTAGTCTTTACTCCACCTCCTTACTATTCACAAAGCTTTCCTTGGAAGCTTCGTGCTTCCGTCTTGCAGAATTCGTTCGACTGTTCGTAAACTGATATCCTCGGAATCTAAATATTTTTGTATATTTCGTCTTTCTTTTACCGATTAATTTTTACGTATTCTTCGAATTTCCAAAAAACTGAAAAACACTTTTTGGCATTAAGCATTTTTCTTCACATTATCCCCTAACGTAGCTAAATTAATGAAAAGTACATATCAGTACTTATCGTCATTTTTATTTCGTCTGATTTCTGCACGTTTTTCGAGAAAAACTTTTATCGGCTTACTTAACTTTTCACGATATATTATCGTCAAATCTTTCGACGGAATTTCATTTCGACATACCAAACTCTCGAAAAGGCTTAGTTTATTCTAACCCTTACCCGTAGGGTTTCATCGGGTGAATAGTGCCTCTTTCCTATTTTTCCCCGAAAAATATTTTGTTCCCGGAAAAATTTTATTTTCGTCTTGAAAATTCTTACTCGTTCAGCCTAGCTCATAGCTAGAATCCTCCCGACTTATAATCATCCTAGTTTATAGAACGATTAATAAACACATAGCACATAATAGTATTAATAAAAATTCATTTTATTAATAACTAATTCTTTAAACCTAAATTCTGGACAATCCAAATTTCCAGGTTATCACAAAAGTTACAGGACAACATCATCATTATCATATCCCATGGTTACATAACATTAGGGATTTACACATTATTTAACATTTTATTAATCGTATACATTTCCTATGATGTTATACTAAGATACTCCATAGCCTTTCGACGCTCTTCTTCCTTAACCCAGAACATTGTTCGGCGATCTAACACGTACGATGGCAGAGTCTCGAACTGAGTTGGATAACCCATGACCCGATCTTAAGCTCGATTAATCACGGTATTGAATATACTATTCATCTCTTCCATCTTCATTCTTTTTGCTTGTGCGTCTTTCACTGCTATCCCGGCTCGCTGAAAAGCCTCCTCATATGCGTCTTCGGCTCTTACCCTCTTAGTAGCTTCTTCCTTCTGCTTGTTCATCAGTTCTGCGACCTCCTCGATCAGTTGTTCTTTCTCTCCTTTAGTGTGAACCAGCTTCTCTCCGACATTAGTTAGACGTTCATCTCGATCCTGGATCTCATCGTCCTGTGCCATCAAAGTTTGTTGTTCAGCTACTATCTCCTGCAACTCCTCGACGGTATCCTGAAGTTCCACGTTGCGGTCATAGACTTCATCATACATACGAGTGGGTATTGAGTTTAGTGGAATCTCCTCTTCCTCATCCTCGTCATCCTCATTTGACTCTAGCAGCTCAACGGGATCCTCCTCATTCGTTTCCACGTCATCATCCTCATCTTCAACCACTGTGACCAACGGGGTTGACTCCCGTGGTAGTAGTTGTTCCCAAACAACCTGAATGTCGTGAGGCTCCTCCTCTATAGGCATCTGAGGTCCTTCCTCCCTAGGCTTATTGGATTCTCCGACATTAGTCATCCTGACAACAAAATTTTAAGTTTTAATTATTAATCATTATTACTCGACACTCACGAGCACATAAGTTATAAACACATGAACACATAAATATTTTATTAATTCTTCCTTAAAACTCGATAAGAGTTTATCACCACTATCTTTTCAAAAGTTACTTCCGAAGGCTTTTTTTCCCCACTTAAGGTTCATAACCTAAGGCTTTGATACAAACTTGTAACACCCCCAAATCTCAGTACTTCATTACCTCAAGATTTGGTGCTCACTTAATCAAAACATTCATATCTAACTACCCAATCATAATAAAAATTGAATAATAAACCTTCCCTTAAGGGATTACATTAATAAAATCTCACAGGTTATCTAACCTTTAAATACAATCATTCAAATGCGAAATTTAAATAAGTTCATTACAATAATTCAAATAAAGTCTGATAATATAATATAAAAAGATTACAAGTCTTCAGTACTTGTTCATCTTTCCCTTTACCTTATTGGTGCTAGGTACGTCGACCTTCTCAACTTTAGCTGTAATATTTATATAAGCAAGAGTGAGCAAACAAGGCTCACTTGAAATGAAATTGAATAAAACTTTACATTAACTGCCAAATAATAGGCTCAATAGAGCTAAACAATATGTTATATTAACATTCTGAATTATACAACTGAGGGTCTAATGACCACGAACCATGTCCACAGTTATAAGTACTCTTTCAACTTAAACTTTAACAGTCATAAGACTATAAGGACTCCACGTACTTAGGGGGATCAGCCCTTCGTACAATGTATTGTGCACAAACATTTCAACGCTAAGTGTAAACCCCTAATAATAGGGTTTGTGACAACCCGGAAATTCGGATTGTCCAGAAATTAAGATTTTAAGAATTAGTTATTAATAAAATGAATTTTTATTAATACTATTTTTTACTATGTGTTTATTAATCGTTCCATAACCTAGAATGATTATAAGTCGGGAGGATTCTGGCTATGAGCTAGATTGAACGAGTAAGAATTTTCAAGACGAAAATGAAAGTTTTCCGGGAACAAAATATTTTTCGGGGAAAAAGACGAAATATGCACTATTCATCAGTTTCTGCTCGGAGATTTATTTTGAAATTCAGAGAAGTTAACGATTACATAAAATGTTGAGACGTGATGGCATATTCAATTATATTTCAGTTATGGCAAAAACGAAGTTTTCGCCTGCGGACGTAAAACCTAAGGGTTAGAGAAAGTAATTTTCGAGAATTTTAATGAGTACGTGTAATTACTAGGGTTATTATGCGTGAGAGATACAAGTATAATACTAGTTATTATACGAGTATAGTACGGAGATTAGTACGACGTATAATACGAATATCGTATGAGTGATATACGAAGAGAATACGAGAATACGAGAATGGAATGCGTAGAATACGATGAGTCTTAATGGACTTTGTAGAATCCAATTGGACTTGGATTATGTCAAGTGTGACAACCCGAAAATTTGGACAATTCTATAAGATCTTAAAAGATTGAATAAGGTAAAATAATAGACCTAGACAGAAAATGATTGTATGGATTTGACGTTTCTGTAAAGGAATTTTAAGGATTTCAAAATTTTTGGATAAGAACTTGAATGATTTGGTAGACTATAAGTGATAGTCTGATAATGAGGTATATGTTTAGTGTATGAGTCATAGGATTATGTGTATGTGGTTCTAGTATTTTAATTATATACTAGTGACCTAATCTAGGAATTGTGGACCATGTCTCAATTTAATAATTTATTTTGTATGAATATGAGAGTAAGTGAATTAAAAATTAAGTTATGTGAACTAATATATATGTATTAGGTGTGATAATTAAATAACCTAAGAGGTTATAATATGGGAGAATATTAGTATATAAATATATATACTAACATTAAAAGATTTATTTTATACATCTCAATTAATTAATTTTATAATCTAACTACAGCAAGTCTAATTGGGTTAAGAAAATAAGTGTGTATGAGTAAGAAATTAACTTACTAATGTGTGTAAGGGAACCCTAATTAAATAATGGGGAATGGATAAAAAGTTAATAAGTATAGAACTAAGTTGATTTTTAGGCTCAAAGAATTAATTTGTAGCCCAAGTGTTTATTTAAGCATGAGATTTGTAGTTAATTAATTTAAGAACAATTAAATTATTGAGCTAGCCCAATATTTAATATAAAGGGCAAGTTTAGTGATGACCCAATTTATTTGGTGGGGGAGCTCAAGCTCATTTTAATTAGTAGGTAAAGGAATAAGAAAGTGCAAGCCCAAAAAGAAATAAAAAGGGAGCCCAAGCTTGGCCCAATTAAAGTCCACTTAAGGAGGGGCATTATGGTCATTAATTAAACTAGCTAATAAAAATAAAATGGGTGAATGAAGAGGACATGTGGCCAAAATTGGTGGAGTGGAAAAAGGAGTGGTATGTAATGATGAGATAACTTTAGTAGGTGAACAACTTCATGAGTTGTCAACTTTTTATTTGGACAACACTTTAGATGTTGCTTGCAACTTACATCTTGAATAATGAGAGAGAGAAAAGCAAGATATGGATGGATATGTTAGGTAATCTAATCACTTTAATTTTGCTAGCAAACTTGGTAATGCATGTGAGGTAATGATGATAACTTATTTTAGTTTATAAAGTAGTTCACCAACTATGCTAAGTGTCTTCTTATTTTTGGAGCCACCACATTTGGCTAAGCTTGCAAGCAACAACTAAATGATTGAGAAAGAAAGAGTGAAGGGGAGATGTGTTGGGAATTTCTATAGATACATATAATATATCTATATACATTTACCAAACAAATAAAAATCTATCTTATTTTTCTCTTTCATCTCTTTTATTATTCTAACAAGAGTTAAAGAGAGAGTGTGTGTGAGAGAAGGAGGGATTCGGCAGCTCCAAGAGGAGAAAGAGAGGAGATTTTGATCTTCCATGCCATCCAAGATCCATCACATAGTTTGGAAGAAAAAGATATGTCAAGAAATCAAAGGTATAAAACCAAACCTAAGTTATCCTTTTTAAGTTATTTTGATGGAATAAAGATCTAAGGTTTCAAAACTCAAAAATCTTAGATCTACATGATTTAGAGTATTTTATGTGTGGATCTATCCATTTTAAGTGTCAAAAGTTAGATCAAAAGCAAGAAAAGTGAAGCTAGGTTTTCAAAATGTAGAAAACCCTAATTTTTCCTTACCTTGATTGTATTTTATTTTGTGTTTGATAATTGTTTGATGGAATAGATCATTCATCATGATAGATCCATGGGTTTATGAGGTATTATTAAGTATTATGATGAGTTATGTTGATATTATGTGAAAACATGAAAGTTTTCTTAGAACTCGCCAAGGGTTAAAAATCAATTTTTTTGTGAAAACAGAACATGAAATTCAAATGACCATATCTCCTATTATATTTCGATTTTTTAGTGTGGTCAAGTCCTAGAGTTAGATCTATATGTTATCTAACATCTCCAAGTGGAATCACTGAAAAAGGAGTTGTAGATTTCCGTATGGACTATTTTTAGCAAAGGACGAAAAACTACAAATTGGCAATTTAGCTTCTGCCCAAAACTTTAAAAGGACTGTTTCAGCAACTTATTTATCGAGATAAAACCCGGCCTTTTGGGGGATGAAAATATATGGGATAAAGTAGGTTGTGTCCAAAAATGAGCTCATTCTGACTTAAATTGAGCAAGTTATGACTATTTCAATTTTTGTGATTTTCCGACAAAAATCGCTATAACCGGAGTTTTATAACTCTGATGGTCACGAAATTTAAACTGGAGGGTCACGTTAACATGTACAACATTATGTCAAGAGATTTGAATTTCTGAAGTTAAGCACGAGGTAGCTAATTTCTTAAGGAATTAACTAGAAATTGATTTTTGAAAAATACTTAAGGGAGTTGAAAAATTACGGAAAAATACTTTTTGTGTATGGAATACATGTGTATATGATTGAAGAAAAGATAGAAAAATAATAAGTTGATTTGTTATTTTCGTGCAAAAGAATAGTGAATTCAGGTTGCTAAAATTGAAGATTTTGAATTCAGGTTACTGAAATTAAATTTAGTCTACTAATCTGATTTTGGTTTGCTGAAATAATGATTTCAGGAGGCTGAAATGTAATTCATTTTACTGAAATGATATTTCAGTTTACTGAAAGGTTTTCTCGCTTACTAAGATAACATCTAAAGGGGAAAATTTATAAAGTATAAGTTGTAAGATTATCAAAGTATAATGATACTACTAAGACTAAGGTGTGATGTCTAATACTTAACTTTGTGAGTAAAGATTAGACAAGTTAATATAAGGTGATGAGATTATAAGTAAGTAAATGAATAGGGTGTTAAGATTATCTAATATTTGGCTATGTGATTAAGTGTTAGATAATATTATGAAATAAGGTATGATATGCTGATTGAAAGATCAATCTTATACCTGATAGGTCTTTTTCATAAAGAGAATAAATTAAATTGAGTAGCGATAATCGACTATGCATGCAAGTTTCCTTAACTCAAACTCGAGTTATATTTCAAAACATATTAGTGAATAATTATTGTGGATTATTCACATCTATACTGATTATTGATTCGCACTTAGTGCATGTTACATATGTTCATCAGGTATGAAAGGTTGATCACCTTCATTACCATCTGCTCCAGTTGAATTATTCATATTCATTATTGACATTTATTCATGTCGTCCTGATCATTCAATTATGAAATTTGATTCCTGCTAGTTCACAATTATATTGTTGGACGTAGCTAGCCTTTTATTCATATTCTTTCAATCATGATATATCCTCAAATAAATTTAACTTGCTGGGTAAATTTGATGCTCACCCTTGCTATATCATGATAAAAATTTTCAGATTAAGATGAAAGCTCGAGTAAAGATAGAAGCAAAGACAAAGTGCAAGATTAATTTTTGATGCAGTTAGAACTATTAAATTTTTTGATACAAATGATATTGTAAACCTTTAAGATGTTGAAGGTATGTATTAAGTTAAGGTTGTAGACCTTGGGATTTATGTTGTAAAAGTTTAGTGTATAAACAATTTATGTTTATATCTTTCGCAATAATTATGGATTTAGTATACCAGATTCGTGGTAAAAAGGTACCCGAATTTGGGGATGCTACAGTTGGTATCAGAGTCGTAGGTTAGAAACCTTAGGTTGGTGTACCTTAGGCTATAACCGCGAAGATGATAAGGAATAAACTCAGATCGAGTTTAAGTGATAAGAGATAAATTTGGAAAATTCATCATTAAAGTAAAGATGAAGATAAATAAGATTCAAAGAAGAATCTTGAAATGCTATAAGGGTAAGAATCCGGAGTTACCTAACTCCAGTAATAAAAATGAAAAGTGATAATAAATAGACTGTGTCTATAAGATGAAAAGTGTTAATAAAATCATAATATAATATGATTAAAGAGAAGAATAAGAATATCGTAAAATAAAACGATCATGAGTATAAGGAGAAATGATTACAAAATAAGATCACGACGTGATCAAATTAATAACATATGATATGTTAAAAAATTGGAATGATATAGCTTAATGCTATAAAGAGAAGGTACTATGAAATGGTACTATGTAAACTCGTAAAAGAGTGATAAATTTTCAGATACGAATTAAAGAAAATTCGTATTAAGAAAAGTGAAAGTTAGAATTGTGTGGGATTTCAACTAAGGACTCAGGTCAGCAGCTGAGTTGTATGATTCCTTGTATGGGCGGGGAATTTGTACTTGGTTTTAGAATCACTTAGCTTCCTGGTCGATATAGTGGTTAGGTTGACCAATTCTTTGTATGGGCGGGGAATTATTCGCTTAGCTTCCTATGTTGATTAGTGGTCGAGTTTGGTTTGAAAACCACTTAGTTTCTGGTACTGATAATTATTGAAATGTTTGTGTCGCGCAATTTGCTATATATCTGTTGAGAAGGTGATTCTTTTCTCAGGTGTATAACAGATAGGTAGGGTATAGTTAGAGAATTTAAGGTTAAGTACGAGTTCTTAAAACTCATACTTATGGTACGTTCGTGACTCATAATTATATGAAATGTTTATGAACCCCTCAGTGAATGGATGCCAAAGGTCTGACTAGGACAAGTTCTTAAACTCATATGATTGTGGAAAGTTCCTGAACTCATAATGTGTGGTAAGTTTGACGAACTGGGTATAATTATGTGGTGAATGGAACATTGAGGATGATAGAAATAGATAGATTTATTAAGAAATGGATCATTAGAGGAAGTTAAGTTGATGGTGGAAGCATAGGTATTCCAAATCTTCTAGCTATGCTAGACTTCAAAGTTTTTGACATCAAGCTAAAAACGCATTATGTGCCTTTTTGAAAATAAATTTTTATTCTCAACTCCTGGTGACCCTTGTGTATGCATGGACTTTGGGCCACCGACACCTCGTTACCTGTTGAGATGATAAAACAGATTTGTAATGATTTTTGAACGGTTTAAAGAATAGTCTATGCTACTTTTTTTGGCTAGACGATAATGATTTGAAATATCAAAATATATTTTTATTTATCACTTATATACCATGTAACCTGGTGCAGATATGATAAAAAATTGATGGAGTTGTAAATACAGGAATACTCAGTGTTGAATTCGATCTGATTATCGTTGTCCCACTATTATATGATGTGTTATGACAAAGTCACTCGATGACGGCATCCTCAAACGGGCTGTTAATACAGTACGGCATCATGACATTATTTTTTAAACTAATTTTCAAAATTTTAAATTTGCCAACGGCGTTTGGCTATACACATTCGTATATCGTTTGAAATTGATTATTGATATGGGTCTAAGCTATTTGATTCGGCTAGACCAACGTTTATGAAAATTCTTAGCGTTCTTTGAAAATTTTCCCGAACCAAATTGTTTTGGTGCGGAATCCTATGTTAAGACTGAGGTGAACTATGTTGTTTGGATAAAATAATCCAATCTAATAGCGTAAAAATTCGCTAGACATGATTGATACGTTATGCATGACGTAAAAGTATGATAGGCTAATCACCTAAAGTACTAGCAATGGTAGTTTACCTTCTTCGTGATTGTAAACATACTGTTAACCTTTGTAAGTGGTAGAGTACTTTTTTCTTAATTGAAATAGGTAGAAGGTAGTAATACCTATAAACCTCAATCGTTCATGGTCTATATGACCCCTCAGCACAATTTGAAAACTTTTACTCTCGTGAGTGGTGTATTGGGTAGCATGTGATGCTGTGTATGAATGGTGTATGGTGCATGGTATAAGGTGTAAGGTAAATTTCGAGAACGAAATTCTTAGAAGAAGGGGTGAATGTGACAACCCGAAAATTTGGACAATTCTATAAAATCTTAAAAGATTGAATAAGGTTAAATAATAGACCTAGACAGAAAATAATTTTATGGATTTGACGTTTCTGTAAAGGAATTTTAAGGATTTCAAAATTTTTGGATAAGAACTTGAATGATTTGGTAGACTATAAGTGATAGTCTGATAATGAGGTATATGTTTAGTGTATGAGTCATAAGATTATGTGTATGTGGTTTTATTATTTTAATTATATACTAGTGACCTAATCTAGGAATTGTGGACCATGTCTCAATTTAATAATTTATTTTGTATGAATATGGGAGTAAGTGAATTAAGAATTAAGTTATGTGAACTAATATATATGTATTAGGTGTGATAATTAAATAACCTAAGAGGTTATAATATGGGAGAATATTAGTATATAAATATATATACTAACATTAAAAGATTTATTTTATACATCTCAATTAATTAATTTTATAACCTAACTAAAGCAAGTCTAATTGGGTTAAGAAAATAAGTGTGTATAAGTAAGAAATTAACTTACTAATGTGTGTAAGGGAACCCTAATTAAATAATGGGGAATGGATAAAAAGTTAATAAGTATAGAACTAAGTTAATTTTTAGGCTCAAAGAATTAATTTGTAGCCCAAGTATTTATTTAAGCATGAGATTTGTAGTTAATTAATTTAAGAACAATTAAATTATTGAGCTAGCCCAATATTTAATATAAAGGGCAAGTTTAGTGATGACCCACTTTATTTGGTGGAGGAGCTCAAGCTCATTTTAATTAGTAGACAAAGGAATAAGAAAGTGCAAGCCCAAAAAGAAATAAAAAGGGAGCCCAAGCTTGGCCCAATTAAAGTCCACTTAAGGAGGGGCATTATAGTCATTAATTAAACTAGCTAATAAAAATAAAATGGGTGAATGAAGAGGACATGTGGCCAAAATTGGTGGAGTGGGAAAAGGAGTGGTATGTAATGATGAGATAACTTTAGTAGGTGAACAACTTCATGAGTTATCAACTTTTTATTTGGACAACACTTTAGATGTTGCTTGCAAGTTACATATTGAATAATGAGATATAGAAAAGCAAGATATGGATGGATATGTTAGGTAATCTAATCACTTTAATTTTGCTAGCAAACTTGGTAATGCATGTGAGGTAATGATGATAACTTATTTTAGTTTATAAAGTAGTTCACCAACTATGTTAGGTGTCTTCTTATTTTTGGAGCCACCACATTTGGCTAAGCTTGCAAGCAACAACTAAATGATTGACAAAGAGAGAGTGAAGGGGAGATGTGTTGGGAATTTCTATAGATATATATAATATATCTATATACATTTATCAAACAAATAAAAATCTATCTTATTTTTCTCTTTCATCTCTTTTATTATTCTAACAAGAGTTAAAGAGAGAGAGTGTGTGAGAGAAGGGAGGATTCGGCAGCTCCAAGAGGAGAAAGAGAGGAGATTTTGATCTTCCATGCCATCCAAGATGCATCACATAGTTTGGAAGAAAAAGATATGTCAAGAAATCAAAGGTATAAAACCAAACCTAAGTTATCCTTTTTAAGTTATTTTGATGGAATAAAGATCTAAGGTTTCAAAACTCAAAAATCTTAGATCTACATGATTTAGAGTATTTTATGTGTGGATCTATCCATTTTAAGTGTCAAAAGTTAGATCAAAAGCAAGAAAAGTGAAGCTAGGTTTTCAAAATGTAGAAAACCCTAATTTTTTCTTACCTTAATTGTATTTTATTTTGTGTTTGATGATTGTTTGATGGAATAGATCATTCATCATGATAGATCCATGGGTGTATGAGGTATTATTAAGTATTATGATGAGTTATGTTGATATTATGTGAAAACATGAAAGTTTTCTTAGAACTCACCAAGGGTTAAAAATCAGATTTTTGTGAAAACGGAGCATGAAATTCAAATGACCATATCTCCTATTATATTTCGAATTTTTGAGTGTGGTCAAGTCCTAGAGTTATATATATATGTTATCTAACATCTCCAAGTGGAATCACTGAAAAAGGAGTTGTAGATTTCCGTATGGACTATTTTTAGAAAAGAACGAAAAATTGCAAAATGGCAATTTAGCTTCTGTCCAAAACTTTAAAAGGACTGTTTCAGCAACTTATTTATCGAGATAAAACCCGGCCTTTTGGGGGATGAAAATATATGGGATAAAGTAGGTTGTGTCCAAAAATGAGCTCATTCTGACTTAAATTGAGCAAGTTATGACTATTTCAATTTTTGTGATTTTCCGACAAAAATCGCTATAACCGGAGTTTTATAACTCTGATGGTCACGAAATTTAAACTGGAGGGTCACGTTAACATGTACAACATTATGTCAAGAGATTTGAATTTCTGAAGTTAAGCACGAGGTAGCTAATTTCTTAAGGAATTAACTAGAAATTGATTTTTGAAAAATACTTAAGGGAGTTGAAAAATTACGGAAAAATACTTTTTGTGTATGGAATACATGTGTATATGATTGAAGAAAAGATAGAAAAATAATAAGTTGATTTGTTATTTTCGTGCAAAAGAATAGTGAATTCAGGTTGCTAAAATCTAAGGCGAACCCGTAGATTACTTATGTAATAGTATAGGTTTTGTAATGATAATATTGTTATTATGACAAGAACAAACGTAATTGTTATAAAGAACCTGAGGAATGTTAATATTCTTTTTAATATATATATATATATATATATATATATATATATATATATAAAAGATATATTCGTTCTTTTGAGGTATTTCAATTGAATATTTATGTGAACTGTAGCACCGTGTTGCACCATCTGTCGGGTTGGAAGATACCCGAATTTGGGGGCGTCACAGGTTATAAAACTTAAGGGGAAAAAAAAACCTTAAGTCATAACCTTAAGAAAAGTCAAAGAATAAAATATGGAAGATAACCTTATAAAAATGCATTATATATGTTATGTGTTTTTATTATTCTACTGACGTGTACTAATCAAACTTTTGTGTTGTTGTAGATGTCATGAGAAAATAGAGACGTACAGGTAGTCAGTGAAGGATCGGTTAATCAGTTACAGATTTTATCAAACCCTATAGAAGCACATCCCGAGATAGTGGTGGTTGAGTCTGGAGACTCAGAGAGCCTAGACCTCATGTCCGTGTTTGACGGCATGTTGGAAGAAGAAGTGGAGGTAGTGTCCTTCAACCCCGTAGCAATAGCAGCAGAGATGGCTCCATGGGAGTCAATGATGTCGTTATTCATGTCAGTGCTAGATAGGAACATCCACTACTGTCAGGAGGTTAAGGAGCTGAAGGTGAACCTCCAAGCTGTTATAGAGGATAAGACGGACGTGGAGTCCATGTGGGAGCAGGAACATGATGAAAGGGTTTTGGCTAAGGACAAGGTCCATGAGCTGAAACAGGAGGTCTTTGAGCTCAGAGGGGAGCTAAAGATCAAAAAGCAGAAGATAGGGAGAATGTCATATATCCATAGGAGTTCTCATGAGAATTTCCAGCTGCAGGTAGCTGGTTATCCCGTCAAGGCAGGGCAGACACGGCATACTATCAGCCGTGATATTATCGCCGGTCTTGCCAAGGCGGATTTTGAAAATGCCTTAAGGCAAATGTGATCTAGTAGTGGCTGGAGTAGTTAGATATGCACATATTTTTGTATCTAGTAGTGACGTAAAATCCTCTTTTGTATAATCAAGGGTAGTCTTTTGTAAATTCTAATTTTTGAAAAGTAACTGCGGGAAAGTAATGTATTCAGCTTAGGCTGTGTAATGTAACCGATGTAGTATTATACTACAATGAATTAATATAAGTTTTCTTTTTTTGAAAAATGCTGAGTAATGAATGTTTAAGTTATTGTTTAAAATTGAATAATAACTAACTGATAGGGGCTATTAAACTCAGCATTTAATAAAATTGGGGCTAATATCCCCGTAAATCCTGGTGTAGTACGAGCTAATACGTTTAAGGACTTTAAGAGTGTGGGTCCACCGGAGTTCAAAGGAACTATGGACCCTATCGAAGACCAAACGTGGGTGAAGGAAATCGAGAAGGCATTTATGATAGCAAATGTCGATGAGGCCCAGAAGGTTTCCTTTGCAACCTACATGATGAAGGGAGATGCCAACTTTTGGTGGGAGGCCAATCAGGCTAGGGCCGGAATAGATGTTATAATGTGGGTGAGGTGAGGTTCAAGGAAATATTCTACGAGAACTATTTTTCCACGAGCATGCAGGGAAGGATGGATGTGACACCCCCAAATCCTGGTACTTCATTTCCTCAAGCTTTGGTGCTCACGTAATCAAAACATTCATTTACTAACTACCCATTCATAATAGAATTGAATAATAAAAGAAAACCTGCCCATACAGGATTAAACTTAAATAAAATCTCCCAGGTTATCTAACTTTTAACAACAATCATTCAAATGCGGATAATTAACTAACTTCATTACAATCATTAAACCAAAGTCTGAAAATAAACTATCAAACTATTACAAGTCTTCAGCACTTATTCATCTTTCCTTTTCCCTTACTGGTGCTTGGTACGTCACCAGTTTCAACTTTAGCTGTAAGAAATTTTACAGACAAGAGTGAGCAAGCAAGGCCCACTTGAAATAACAATAAGTAAATCTTTAAACTTTTACATCAATTGACAATATTAGTGTCAATAGAACTGAACAATATATTCTATTAACTTTCTGAAAGTTATAACATTCACTGAGGGTCTAATGACCACGAATCATGTCCACAGTTATAAGTAATCTTTCAACTTTAACTTTAACAGTCATAAGACTATAAGGACTCCACGTACTTAGGGGGATCAAC
This sequence comes from Panax notoginseng, assembly GCA_016801055.1. Taxonomy (NCBI): domain Eukaryota; kingdom Viridiplantae; phylum Streptophyta; class Magnoliopsida; order Apiales; family Araliaceae; genus Panax; species Panax notoginseng. Next base: position 80,650,423 of record CM029018.1, read on the forward strand.
CCTTCGTACAATGTATTGTGCACAACCATTTCAACGCTAAGCATAAACCTCTATTAAAAGAGTTGTTCATCTCAGTATTTAGAATACAAGTCCACACCAATGTAAGTTTGGTTTGGATAAGCTTTCAAGGTAATTTGGAATTCAACGAACATCAACTACGGAGTAGTTGAATAAAGTCCATGACATTATACTTATAGAATAATCATAATTAAATTAATCATAGTAACTAAAATCATGCTTTAGGAATAATCTAATAGCATACAATTTGAATACTGTAGCATACCTTGCTTGAACAATACTAAGCCAAGGTTAATTAGAATTGAATATTAAACATGCATAGAAATCTAGTATGCATGCTAACCAAAAATTGAATTACAAGAATAACTTGTTCAACATCAAATAGTTCAATAAGACAAAGGATTAGAAAACTTGCTCAATTATAAAATAAAGTTAGAAAATTTTCCTTTAGCACAAGCTACACCCTTACCACTTGAATTTCAATACCTTAAACATATGTCATCGTGACATAGTTAGTCATTATCACATAACCAATACATTCACCACGTAGGTTTGATTATTCAATCACATAATCAAACTATGTTAATACTAATTAACTCTTGGTAACATGCTCATTCATAGTCTAATACTACTGAAATCATCATTTAACGTTCATATTATTAACACATAACATTTATTTTCAAAATTTGTATACTTAAACAAAACTGTCAGAATATTCTGCTAACTCGCGCCGCGGCGCCACAGTTTACACTGTGGGTCGCGCTCCGACGCTGAGTCGGTGCTGTGGCACAGCGAATGAAATTACGAAGCCACGCTGTGGAGTGATGATGGCACTGCAGCGCCACTAATACACTGTTGGAGCCGCGGCGCGGCGCGAAACTGCAGTTTCGACTAACAGCTTCGGCAACCGTGCAAGAAAAAAATCAAAATTGGCCAAAAAGCTCGAATCTAATAGACTGATTATCATGTAATTTACATATAAACTTCATATAAACATATTGTGAAGACTTCTAACATGTTTCTACTCATAAAATAACTTAAACATCAAATATACAACACTCAATTTCAATGTTTTTGGCAAAAACTCCATGTTTGATATTTTCAATAAAAATCAACACTGTGATTTTATTTTTCAATCAAAATAGAAATTTTAAAACATTATAGTTATGATTTTACATACTCTATCAATTCCAACAATCAATTATCAATTTAACAACTAATAAAACCTTAATTTCTATTTTAAATTAAGCCATATTCATATATATTTTCCTGTAAACACTGTAATATACTTTCTTCCACAAAACACATATATACATGAATTACTATGCCTATAATCATATATAAACTCATGAAATAACCTTATAATCAATAATCATACCAAACTATATACATAACAACAATTTATCCTTTATAAAAATTTCACAAAGAACTTTTTGGAAGAAAATGAAAAAAACTAAACTTTAAAGAAAAAGGTTAAGCTCCTACCTTTAATTAAGAAGATGATGGCTATTCTTTTCTCCAATTCTTTTCTCAAAAACCTGTTAGAATCACTCCCTTTCTCTCTAGAATTTTCTCAAACTTTTCTCTGTGATATTCTTCTTCTTCTCTCTTTTCTTCTGAGTTTTCTTTCTTCCTAACTCTAACATACGTAAACTAATATAACGTATATAGATATAATGTACATATTAAATATATAATATAACTCTAACTTAACTGACATCAGTTATTTTTATTTTGAAAATCAAAAGTCATAAGGCTTGTTTGGCTAACCACTAAAATATAACCCATTAAATCCTTATGCCTTGTTTGGTAAAACACAATTATATTAAAGACTTAATATGCAATAAGACTTGTTTGGCCAAAACTAAAATACACTCTTTTAATTTATTTTAATAACTCTTTTATAGCAAGGTTATTAGTCACACTTTTATGTAATTAATAAATCAATTAAAATATTAATCTATTAAATTACTTTAGCACATAATCTATTTCTTAATCTATTTCTTTTATAATTATAATTCTATTTAACCAACTAATATTTTAAATTATAATTTTCCATTTAAAATATTATAGTTTATTTAAATCACTATAAGCTCTCTAGCTTACTTAATAAATTCAATTATTATATAATCTCATAACAACTAATTTTCTTATCTCCTTAATTATTTATTCAACAAATAAATAACTAAATCACATCAACTCAATTTGCCATATAATTTAATAAATATTTAATATTGCAAATAAATATTTATTATTTAATTATTTATTTAACAAATAAATAATTACACCACATAAACTCAAATTGAACAATTATTTATTCAACAATAAATATATCCATTAAATACTTATATAAATCAATAAATATTTAATATTACATTTTAAAATTCTTGAATGTTACAATGGAGATACGGTTTCTAGAGTTGAAACAAGGGGACATGACGGTTTCCCAATATGTCGCCAAGTTTAATGAACTGACAAGGTTCGCTCCACACCAAGTGGATATCGAAGTGAGAAAAGCTCGATGGTTCGAGCAGGGCTTGAAACCCTGGCTCTATAACCATATTTCTGTGTTCCAAAGTACTTCCTTTGGAATCATTTTAGAGAAGGCAATAATTGTCGAAGGTGGTAGTGAGGCGTTGAGCCAATACCACAAGGACATGAAAATCAAGGGGAAGGTGGACGGGGGAGTAAAGATCGAGGGTGCCAGCGGGAGTGTCGAAGGTTATAAGAGGAAGGTAGTTAGCTCTGGGAATACCGGAGTAAAATAAGGAGAACCGAAGAGGAGGATGGAGGCCTGTAAAACCTGTGGAAAGACTCACATAGGAGTCTGTCTCAAAGGTAAGGCCGTGTGTTATAACTGTGAATAGGAGGGGCATATTGCGCCTAACTATCCGAGTTCAAAGAAAAACTATGGATGCTTTGTGTGTGGGTCAACTGACCACATGGCAAAGAACTGCCCAAAGAAGGGGATGGATGCACTATTACAAAGTAGTAAATAGACAACACTTAAAAGATGACGTTTTTATAAAAAATGTTGTGGTATTTTTTTTACAATATTTTTTAACAAAACGCTGTAGATACATGTGAAAAAACGTTATATATTTATAAAGATAATTTTTAATTTTAAATAGATAACGTTTTTGTAAAAAACACGGAGCAAAATCCTCTCCTTTAAAAAACACGGAGGCTGGGAGTCGGGTAAGAAAAAAAAATTGTGTTCCTTTGTTCCCTTCCCCTTTTCAAAATCCTCAAACCCTAACTCCACCATTTAACTCGTTCGCTTGACTGCCTTAAGCTTAAAGACTAATGGGGACTTACAGAATATCTCATCAGTCCATGACGGGTTAGGGAGAAGAAGACGATTAGGAGCTCATCAACGGTGGTCCTCATCGCTCTTCACACTCCATCACCACCACTACCAGCTCCCGCTTCGCCTTCGCCGTCGCCGCCGCCGTCGCATCCCTACTTCCATCTCGCTTCAAATTACTGATTTCATTGGCAATTTTGTATGGCATCATGTCCTTTGTTGTTTACTCCGTCCTCCACATGAAGTTTATCAACCCCCTCGGCATCGACGCTCCTTTGGATGCCAGAATAAGCTCAAAATCGATGACGACTAGAAACTGTGAGTTTTTTTATAAGCTCTATTTACTTTGATTCCTGCTCTAATGCTCTCGTTACACTTTATTTTCGTTCTTTAAGCTCCCTGAAACTTATTTCTCCACAATTTTTCTGCTTTAGGGTTTATTTAGTTCATTTAATTGTTTGTTATCTCTCCGACTAAGCTTGTTTACTGTTCGGCCTAATTTGTGTATTGATATTTCTATCTTTGGTTTATAATATTGGAGCATTGTCCACTGGTCATTGCAATTTGGTATGTAAGCTTGCCAAATAGCAAACAGTGATTGGGGAGCTGAATATGATTTTTACAGCAGTGACGGACACGATTGCCTGAAATGTTCTCCCACACGGTAATGAGTAAGTGATAGTGATTTTTTTATGAATTTGTTTGTTAACTTCTCTATGGCTGGGAGATTATATCCATTACTAATTTTTTCTTTACGCAGATTTATTCCAGAGATTGTTCAGACAAGTCTATTGGTTGCCAGTCTCTTCTGAAATTTCTTGCTTGCAGAGAGGATTATGTGCTCTATAAATTGTTCAATGAAGCATGCTTGTGCAAGTTTGGATGCAATCCCTCTCGGTTAGCCATAGAATTGTCCAGTATGCGTCATATATATGTATTACAGATAATTAGATATAGTATGCAAAAAGAATGCACACTGTATTATAGATAATTAGATATAGAATTGGAGTTTTTTACTGTTCTACTATCATCCACGGTGTTTTAACTTTCTGTAGTTGTTTTAAGATACGTATGCTTAAATCGTTCACCCTGCTGCTTCTAGGTACATTTATCATCATTTGTTGGGGCATGAAGTTAAGGTTCAGATGGTTCGCAATGCCCTGCCTCGGCGTTTTGGTGCTCCAGGCCTCCTAGAGCTTAATGCATCTCAAGTAAGCCCACTAACTGTACATTTATTTAGTGAATATGGACACTTTGATTAATTATCACAGTATTTTTGGCATGTCTTCCTATTTCTGTTGTATATTTAATTCGTATTTTGATATGTTAATTATTCCAGGAGAGTTTGAAGTATAGATTATTGGGTTCTGAAGGTGATCCTTATTTCAGTGACACTTATCCTTTTGTTTGGTGAGGTCAGTTCCCTAATTGGATAATGTTTTTAAGATATCTTCCTGAGCACATAATAAAAAAAATGTATGCATTGAGCGTTTGTCGGTTTAACTGAAAGTGTTAGGTTTTCTTGCATTTTCATTATCTGTTGCATTTTCACTATCTGATGTATAAATTATACAAAGTTCCATGCTTGTGCCCATGTGCCCTTCCTCCATATTTGAATAAATGAAGAGACTTGTGTGGTAGGAAACTCCATCCACTACAAAGTTATAATTCTCTCAAGTTAAATGGTAATGTCACTAGAACTTATATAGCACTGGGGACATCCAGAAAAGGAAAGAGACATCTAAAATAAGTTTGAAGAACTATTATTTAATTTAACCTTACGTGGAAACCAATCGATAGTATTATTAAATTTGAACCATGTACTATTTGCCTTCCTTACATGAGATGCAATTTGCAATTCTTAGTCGAAATGGGTCAGAATGTACTGTGTAGGTGGCTGTCTGTGAATAGGCTCTACCAAAAAGTACAAGGAATCAAATGAAAAACTGAAACATACAATATGGATATGCTCACTCTTTGTGGTGGCCCGGTGGGATTAACTTGATTCTTCCCGCTGCCTGTCTCTTTAATCAGAGGCTCTTTCTTTGGTTGTACAGTTTTTTACCTAAAAAGAAACATCTTATTTCAGTCGAATATCTCCGGACATGTCAAGTGGAATCTCTAAAAGTGAGAACAGATGCCAAAACAATTGTCATATATGTGCGTATTTAGATTCACAAAGTTCCTGATTGTTAAAATAATTGCAATTTAAATCCAATATTCCATTTCTTTTAGCTTAAAACAAAATGGAAAAAAATCAGAAATATGTCAATTGGGGTTTGCTTATTTCAAAAACAGAAATATTTTAGTGCTTTGACCATTTCGGAATGAACTATTGATCCTTAACTCTTTGTTGATTATTGTTTCCTTAACTAAGCTTGTTATAATGGGGAGCTTCTTCCTTCATTTAGGATTCTCTTCTTGCTAGCATCAGTGAAATCGTGAAGCAAACCGAGTTGGCTGCGCGGGTATCGTCATGGAAACAGAGAATTGAGCAGAACTTGGAAGAGCAAGTGCGTCCATTTACTCTTCCTCTTTACACATCCCTAACATTGACTAAGAATTGATTTTAAGGTTATGATTCTTTTTATTCTCTTTTAGCGATTTTTGCAATTAATGGTCTTTAGCTGATAGGACGCACGATAAGCATTTGATATACATAACAATGGTGAAAGAGTTTTGGATAAGCTGTCTCTAGCAACAAATAGTGAAAATGCAAGAGATAGTGTTAGGATTTCATGTGGCATCAACTCATCGGTTGTAGCTTCTTTGTTTTTACATTGACATAAACGTTTCTTTTCATGATCAGATTCATTTCTAATTTCTACAGTGCTATGTAACTTATGTAACTTGTTCATTTATATTTATATTGAAAAGTGAATTTGAGATGCATATATGGATAGTTTGGTATATATCATGGCATTAGCATATTGCAGGTGAACTACAATATTTTTTTTCTTTTTTTTTATTCTACAACATTTTAAAAACGTTGTGTAAATGTGCCTAAACGTTATCTGATATTTTAAACTACAACATTTTTAGCCAAAAAATGTTGTGGAATCATACCTTCTACAACGTTTTCAAGCATCTGCTAATTTATGAAAAATAAATCTACAACGTTTTTTTTCTTAAAAACATTGTATAATGTGTCTAACTACAACGTTTTAAAAACGTTGTGTAAGGGTGTCAAATAGATGACAGCCTTAACCACGACGTTTTTCTGATTGAAACCACAACGTTTTTTCCGCGTTATCTATTTACTATTTTGTAGTAATAACGGGAATAAGGGCACCAATAGTGGTAAGTTAACTATTGGGGGTCCAGCGCAGCCGGGTAGGCCGATGGCCCGTACCTTTAACATGACCGTCCAAGACGCGATGGCCTCGGGGGACGTAGTCGCAGGTATTATTCCGATCAATGATTTAAATGCATACGTGTTGTTTGACTCGGGTGCTACTTGTTCGTTTATCGCATGTGATTTTGCTAGACGATTAGGATTACTTCTCGAAAAATTTCCTATACCTTTAAATATTAAGGTAGCAAACGAAGAAATAATTCATGTTGAAGATATTCATAGGAGTTGTTGCGTAGACATTCGAGGTTGTAAATTATCGGTAGATCTGATACTGATAAAGTTAGGAGAATTCGACGTAATTCTCGAAATGGACTGGTTGGTTAATCATGGGACAATTATAGATTGTCAAAAGAAATGCGTAAATATTAAAACATTAAGACAATCTCATGTAATATTTTACGGGAATAAATTGCCGGGACGTTCATGTTGTCTTACCATGACACAAACTAGGAAATTATTGAGGAAGGGGTGTGTATGCTATTTGTGTCATGTGGTTGATACCCAGAGAGTGGGGGAGACCATGGAACAAATACCTATAGTGAGTGAGTTCATGGATGTATTTCCGAGTGAGTTGTCGGGTCTTCCACCAGATAGGGAGACCGAGTTCATGATAGATATTGTGCCAGGAGCAGCACCAGTTTCCAGGGTACCGTATCGTATGGCGCCAGTGGAGATGAAGGAGTTGATGGTGCAGTTGCAAGAACTGTTGGACAAGAAGTACATTCAACCGAGTGTTTCACCGTGGGGAGCACCGGTACTGTTTGTCAAGAAGAAGGACGGATCAATAAGACTATGTATCGACTACCGAGAGTTGAACAAATTGACGATAAAGAATAAGTATCCATTGCCTAGGATCGATGATCTTTTTGATCAGTTGAAAGGGGCAAAATATTTTTCCAAAATAGATTTAAGGACGAGGTATCATCAGCTGAAGGTTAGAAATGAAGACGTACCAAAGACGACATTCAAGACTCGTTATGGTCATTACGAGTTTCTGGTGATGTCATTTGGGTTGACTAATGCACCAGCTGCATTTATGGATATGATGAATAGAGAGTTCAAACAATATTTGGATAAGTTCGTCGTGGTGTTTATTGATGACATTCTAGTCTACTCTAAGATGCCAGAAGATCATGTTGAACACCTAAGAATAGTGTTGGAGACATTAAGGAATGAGAAGTTATATGTGAAGTTCACTAAGTGTGAATTTTGGTTAGAGATGGTACAATTTTTAGGTCATATCATTAACCATGAGGGGATTTCAGTAGATCCGGCGAAGGTGGAAGCTGTGATGAATTGGGAACAACCGAAAACACCGATCGAGGTGCGTAGTTTCCTAGGATTAATGGGTTACTATCGGAGATTCATTCCGGATTTTCAAAGATAGCTACTCCGTTGACTAACTTGACAAGGAAGACGGTGAAGTACGCATGGACTGAGAAATGCGAGGACGGTTTTCAAGAACTGAAGAAGAGGTTGAGTGAAGCACCTATTTTGTCGTTACCCGATGACTCAGGAAATTTCGTAGTTTATAGCGATGCTTCGCATAGAGGACTTGGTTGCGTGCTCATGCAGCATGGCAAGGTCATTGCGTATGCATCTAGGCAGTTGAAGGATTATGAGAAAGTTTACCCTACTCATGATCTGGAACTGGCCGCGGTGGTGTTTGCCTTAAAGATATGGCGACATTATCTTTATGGGGAAAAGTGTGAGATATACACTGACCACAAGAGTCTAAAATATATCTTCACATAGAAGGAGTTGAATATGAGACAGAGGAGATGGCTAGAGTTGATAAAGGATTACGACTGTAAAATCCTGTATCACCCTGGAAAAGCCAATGTAGTTACCGACGCCTTAAGTAGAAAGGGTCAGGAGAAGTTGTCTATGTTAACAGCTCAAACTGAGTTAATAACATAGATGGCTAGGATGGAGATAGAGGTGAAGTTCCCAAGTGAGGTAGATCAGATACTATTTGCGTCGGAGATTCAATCTACCTTTGTAGAGAGATTCAAGGTGGTGCAACTCAAAACTGATGAGTGCGACCAGATGAAGAAGAGTTTGACCAATGAAAAAGATATTAAGTTTAGTCTTGATAATGAGGGATTATTAAGATTTGAAGGAAGACTTTGGGTTCCGAATGAGACAGAATTAAAGGAGCAAGTTTTACAAGAGGCTCACAGTTCGAGATACTCGATTCATCCTAGTAGCACTAAGATGTATCAAGACCTCCAACAGAGTTTTTGGTGGCCGAACATGAAGAGAGAAATAGCCGAGTATGTGAGTAGGTGCTTAACTTATCAGAAAGTAAAGGCTGAACATCAATGACCAAGTGGCTTATTACAGTCATTGGAGATTCTGGAGTGTTAGTGGGAACATATCACGATGGACTTTGTGGTGGGACTTCTGACTACTCTGAAGGGGTATGATGCGATTTAGGTAATAGTGGACCGGTTGACGAAGTCGGCTCACTTTTTGTCAATTCGATTTAAGTATAATCTAGAACAATTAGCTAAACTTTATGTTAAGGAAATTATTTCCTGACATGGAGCACCAGTTTCGATTGTGTCAGATCGTGACCCACGATTCACATCGAACTTTTGGAGAAGTCTTCAAGAGCAGTTGGGGATAATTCGAGAGGATATGTATTCAAGAGTTAACATACCATTAGTAGAGTTAGCGTATATCATGCATATCATCCACAAACCGATGGACAGAGCGAGAGGATAATTCAGACGTTAGAAGATATGTTAAGATCTTGCGTCATGGATTTCAAGGGTAGTTGGGATGATCATCTACCATTAGTAGAGTTAGCGTATAACAACAGTTATCATGCAATCATAGGTATGCCGCCGTACGAAGCTTTGTATGGAAGGAAACGCAGAACACCATTGTATTGGGATGAAGTGGGAGAACGCCGAATGCTAGGACCAGAATTGGTGCAGCAAACAGCGAATATAGTGAAGTTGATACGTATGCATCTCGTAGCAGCTTAAGACAGACAGAAGAAGTACACAGACTTACATCGAGAGAATAGGGAATTTGAGGTAGGCTCGTATGTCTTTCTAAAGGTATCTCCCTAGAAAGGAAAGATACGCTTTGGAAAGAAGGGAAAACTAAGCCCAAGGTTTATAGGACCTTTTGAGGTATTAAAACGAGTAGGTGAGGTAGCGTATATGGTCGCATTACCTCCAGACCTAGAGCGAATACATAACGTATTTCACGTTTTAGTGCTACGTCCTTACAAACCGAATTATAAACATGTGATAGAATTTGAGCCTATTCAAATTGAGAAGGATTTAACATACGAAGATATGCCGATTCAAATCATCAATAGAAAAGAGCAAGTTCTGCGACACAAGGTTATATCATCGGTAAAGGTATTATGGAAGAACCACGATGCCGAGGAAGCAACATGGGAATTGGAAGATAAGATAAAGGAGGATTATACTTATTTGTTTGAGTAGTGTAAGGCGAGATTCTGGGGACAAAATCTTTATAAAGGGGGAAGAATGTAACAACCGAGAAAATCAGATCCTTTGCAAAATACTTGAAAGAATTAATTAATGAATAAATAATATTATTTGTTATTACTATGTGTTAATAGGATGAATGTCGTTCTATAACCTAGAAACAACGGAACATCGTAGTACTTGAACCACGTGAGTGAATTAAAGTATTTGAATTTCCAAGACGAAAAGAAAAGTTTTCCGAGAAAGTTTACGAAAAACACTATTCACTATTTATCGCTCGGGAATTATTTTTAAACTTCCGAGAAATATGTAACGTTATAATATTAAGGCGAGATGGATTATGTAATAATAATCTAAGTATGGAAAACGCAATATTTCGCATGCGGACTTAAATTGAGAATGTAAGTATTAAAAATCTAATGAAAGGAATTAATGTAATCTAGTATGAATTAAAAATCCAACTAGATTACAAGTGTAAGCCCGTGTGGGATTTATATTAATCCCAAGTGGTTAATGCTATGAAGCCCAAAGCAAATTAATGCAAGCCCAAAAATAAGTTGATTAGATTAAGAACTAAGCCCAAATGGTGATCCACTAGTTGAACAGGATCCATGGGGCAACCCATGGGTGTAGTAGTGGGCAAGAACTTTATGTGATGCCCAAGTACTTTATGTGATGATCAATTGTTGTGTTGAGTAAGAAATATGAGTAGCTAGCAAGTTTACTTAGTGGTTAAGTAGATGAATAGTAAGGAGGTTAGTTGAGGAGGTGGGGTGATTAATGACTAAGATGCCCTCACCTTGGCTCTCCTATAAATAGAAGAAGTTGCTAGACATTTTTCATTGTTCAAATTTCATTCAATACAAATTAACTTAAGTGTTAGAGAGAATAAGCACTTTATAAGCCAACACATAAGTCAAGACAACCTTTGTTAGATTTTCAAAGAAGAGAAGTACAAGTCTTCAAAGGTAATTGATCTTGTCTCTTCTATCTCTATCATTGTAGGGTGAGAAGAGAAATGTAACGTAATAAGCATGTATGCTAAGAACATGTAAGAATTAATTAAGCAATGGACGTAAGCCAAATAAAGTTGTGAATAAGTACCTTGAACCAAAATAAGTTATTAACTTATGATGAACGTGTCATATGAATTAGTATTTTGGATAACATGTGAGAACATTGGGTAAAGGACTTAAACCAATAATAAGTCATAATGAAATGAAAATTATGTAGTGAAGAAATTGTTAAGTTATGAGCCTATGAAGAATAAGCCATAACCTAATTGTAATATAAGTTGTTATATCATATAAGTTGAGTTGTCTAGATAATGAAATAAATGTATTTGGAATGATGAACAAATCACTAGTAATGAAGTTTTGTCGGAATTCACACGATTGGACGATAATCGTCGAATTCGTAAAATTCTCGGAAAGGAAGTCGTATTTTGTTTTTGAACTCGGAAACATTGGTTTTCGATGGAAGCAATTCGTATTTGGCATTATAGAGTTGTGGACTTTAAAATGGCTGGATTCCGACTTAGAACGAAGAAACGAGCGTTGAACGTTCGCGAACATTTATCGTTTTCATTAAAAATGGACTAATAGGTGAAATTTTAGCAAATGAAGTCGAATAGATAAAATTCTTGCATGAACACGTAGAGTATGTAATTTGTGAACCGTAAGCTCTTGAACGAGCCAATTCGGACTTATAACAAAGGATTTACGAGTCCGGGAATCTCACCATTTGAAAAATCTGTCAAACATTTCTGTGGCACAGAGTCCGCGCCGCGGTGCGACTCCAAGCCAATTAGCCGGCGCCGCAACGCCAAAGTGAGCCTCAGCGCTTGTAAACTCGCGTCGCAGTGTGACAAGTAACAAAGGGACTCGCGCCCCAATGCCGAGTCCAATTTTTTGGCAATAATGGGTGACGCCGCAGTACGGTACCAAGGGTAATAGCCGGCGCCGCAGCGCCAGCCTCATGACCTAGATAATGAAAAAGATTTACATGTTGAGTATGAAGAGTAATTGATGAGCAATTAAATAAGGATCTTAATGAAACATTGTTAAGACATAATTAAGTCTTAAGTATGATTACTTAGGGTTAAAAAAAGTCAGTTACATATGAACGTAAGAATAACGTAATGGAAAGCCGGAACCAATAATAATAAATCTAATACGTAATTAGATTGAGAAGAAGGGTAAGATTCTTTAGAAACTATGTATGATCATTCATAACCTAATGTGCTATGTGATGTTATCATCTATTGTAGAGACTTAAAGACCTAAAGTGCACGTGTTATAACTGTGGCAGACGCTTAAGGCAAGTACTCTAACCCTTGTTCAAGTTCGATCTGGACAAGTCTTTGTGATTCATGTATTCTTCACATGAGTTAATGTCTGAGGAAGTCAAAGTCAATTCTTTCGGCTAGACGTATGCTATGTTATTCTATCAAGTATTGACAAGGATTTACCAAACTAATATTGTTGTGGTTTTCAAAAGTAAACTGAGTATGCTAAATTGTTTTGTCGTCAAACGACAGGCACGTGAGGTTGCCACAACTTAAACGTATTCACGTTTAATGAATATAGTGTTGATCAACATAGAGTACTATAGGCTGATCACCTAGACGTGCTCGTAAGCTATGTCGGACTTACGGACTTAGTGTCGGAACGTCCTTTTCAAAGTACTTATGAAATACTTACGGTCTTGAACCGGAATTGATGTTTTACTGAATATTATTGTTGTAAAACATTTTGAATGAAAAGAAGTGCTATTTTGAATTATCGATAGTACTTCGTAACTATTTTTCAGTTATTGAAGATATACGATTCTTATGTTTCAAGCATGCTATTTTACTAGAATTGTTGTACTTGCTGAGCTGGTTAGGCTCATTCTTGCTTGAACCATATGAATGCAGCTAAGACCGAACGGACCGATGGATCCGGGAAGGATAAAGGGAAGGGTAAAGTGAACCTGTAGATTACTTATGTAATAGTATATGTTTTGTAATGATAATATTGTTATTATGACAAGAACAGACGTAATGGTTATAAAGAACATGGGGAATGTTAATATTCTTTTATATATATATATAAGACATATTCGTTCTTTTGAGGTATTTCAATTGAATGTTTGTGTGAACTGTAGCACCGTGTAGCACCATCTGTCGGGCTGGAAGATACCCGAATTTGGGGGCGTCACAAAAACTCCATTTTTGAGTTTCCTCACAAAAATCATCACTGAAATCTTAATTTTTCACCAAATCACTTCGTTCAAACTACGTTCCCTTCGTTTCTTAACGAACTAGCATAATCAAAACTCAATTTACAGTTTCACATACAAACTGACCACTAAATTTGGTACTTTCATAAGCCAAAAGTAAAATATATACACTGTCATTATTTTTCTACTATTATACGAAATTAGCATGCAATTTCCTTGTTTAAACACAAACTCTAATTATCATAAACACATATAATCACAAGTAACCCATTGTATAGCAATAATTCAACAAATTTGAAATTCACAAAATATATAAAATTTTACCGTAAACTCATATATATATATATATATATATATATATAATATGGTGATTATGAAAAATACCTTTTGTTGCTTTAAATTCCTTGCTAACACCACTGAATTTGCTTTGAAAACTCAGAACTTCCTCTAAGTTCTCTCAATCTCTCTCTCTCAATTCTTTGTATTCTCTAGGCTTAGCAAATAAGGCGTAAGACAAACTGATAAACCTTATGCGCAAAACAAAATAAAACTGATATGGCCTTAACTCACAGAGCAAGTATACCGGTTACTACATCTAACGTATATGCTATAAATATATTATATTTATTATTTTATTTATTTTATTTAAATTCAAAAATCAAAATTCAAAAGCCATAAGGCTTTGTTTGGCAAAACCCTTTAAAATTTATAGACTTAATATATTTAAGCCTTGTTTGGGTTAAATTAATTTAAAACTACTTTAATTATTTTAATAAACTATTTAGTTTATAATTTATAATCACATATTATTTATATGGATTTCCACATCCAACATTAACCAAATAAATTAATTACACATACTATGTTTTAAATAAATATTCCATTCAAACAATTATCACAAAATTATAATTTCTTTATAATTTTATTTAATAACTTAACACCCCAATTTAAATTATTAAATTCAACAACAATATAACCTCTCATGTTATATTACAACTCTCTAAATTACAAATTAATTTAATTTAGAATATTATCTAGTAAATTAAATTCATAAATATTTACTAATAATAACCACATCAATAAAATATTTATTTCATCACTTTCAACAATAAACACATCAAATAAATATTTATATAATTCAATAAATATTTAATATTACAATTTGAAATTTTAGATTGTTACAATAGTGAGGTATCAGACTTCTCTTCTACTTTCTCTCTATAGCTTTTCTTTCTATAATTGCTCTTGTGAGTCTTAGTGAATTGGTGAGAATGAAAGAAGAATGAGCTTCTATTTAATTTATAGGAAAATATAGTTTCGATAATTGCACGTTTTGGGGCTCGAAATATTACAGTATAATACCTTCATCTTTTCCTTCATTTTTAATTTAGTCCTGCAAGTATTATCAAACTTGCACCACATCCCCTAATAGTACATCATGTGAATCAATAGTACATTCATGTGAATCAATAGTTCTATACATGTGAAAAAAATAAATACAGTATAGTACATTAATCTATACCTCAATTTTAAATTTAGTTATGCAAGTATTATCAATCTTGTACCACCTCCCCTAATAGTACATGCATGTGAATCAATAGTATATAAATGTAAACAAATAGTTTTAAACATGTAAATTAATAGCAATTAATTGCTCATTTATCCGATTAATTACTCAATTGGTCAATATAACCTCCAAACATCAATTATTATCGGAATAGATGTCGATTTCCACTAACACTAATAATCCTAACACAATGGAAATATCAATTTCATCTTTAATCAACACGAACTTATTCATCATTAATATTATAACTCACAATATTTAACAACCAGATCATTCCCAGGAAAGAGGAGGCTTTTTGATAAGGATTTTTCCCTATTGGCGCGCAATTAGGTGACCAAACTTCTCCTTGACAGAACTTTCTAGACATTGTCAATATTGCAAATAATAATATGAATAACTTTGTCGTCTCAATTATTGATTTAATAATATAAGATATTATGCAGATGATACTATGACAATAATTGAATCAATAATATGAGAGATATTATGCAGCAATTACTGTAGCAATAATTGAGTATAACTGGGTGACTTCTCACGTAAGCATCAATTATCAATATCGTGTGCTACTATGCAACCACGCGTATTACTGTACTTTTACCACTGGGTAGTTAAACAGTTTAACGGTAAAACTTTCGCCGTTACTTTTATAAAAAGATAATTTTGTCGTTTTCTAACTGCGACAATACTTCTGTTATGGGGTCCACCAATGATTATGTCGTCATACGAATATTCCCTGTTAAAACGAATATTCCCCGATCAATCGAATTTTATATAATCACTTGCTTACTTTGCAAAATTTGTAAATAAAACCCACAACTATAACATTATATCAAATCCACACCATAATATTAAAAAATATATTTTGAAAAAAATTAATCTTTATTCATAAAAGTTGGGATCTTACAACAATCGTCTGTAGCAAAAGGTTCCCCAAGGAGTGATGAATGCAATTTTCTCACGATCCTTTTCAGCAACCACGATTTGATGGTATCCCGTAAAGCAATCCGCAAAGTAGTGAATGTCATACTGAATTGTATTGTCAATGAGTATGTGGATGAATGGGACGGGAAAGCTATCTTTGAGACAAGCTTTGTTCATATCACTGTAATCCAAGCAAACTCGCACCTTTCCTCCGGGTTTTGGCATGGGGACTATTGTAGGGATTTCGGCATAAAAACGAAGCGGAAAATAAAAAGTATAAAGCCAAATCCAAAACCCTAAAACAGGATCAATGCGAAAACAGACATTAATTAAGTGTTTAAGAGATTATACCGATTATGAAAAGCTTTGAATCTCCAACGCAATCCGAAGGAACCACGTCTCTACAGTATCCACACGAACGTTCTGCACGTCGTCACACGAACTGTAGTCAAGGAAGTTACGGTACTAGCCACCAAAAGAACAGGATTTTTGAAACGGTTTCTCTCCAGTCTCTCTCTATGAGCGGCTAGGGTTTTGGTTAATGATGATTCCTAAAATGGCTGCTACATATCATATATACAGCGGTTAAAAGAAATTAATCAAAAACCTAATTTAATAAAATCCGAATTTATATATATATATATATATATATATATATATATATATATATATATATATATATATATCTTAATTAATATACCTATATATAAATTATCCTATTAATTTAAATACTATCAATCATATTAACATATTTAAATCTTTACAATTTAAATTAATTCCCTTTTAATTACGTTCTATGTGTGTGACCCTATAAGTTATTATTACGTTGGCAATAATTTTAAAATTATATTATAAAATTATAAACAGTGAGCGGTATCTAGTAATGCATCACTGCTACCCAAGTAATAATAATATCGATGATTCGATGCAACCTTTTCGTGACCAATGTTTCAATGTAATTTAATCATTTTAACCTTGACATCCTAGATTAAACTCGAGTCATGGAATGTGTCATACTCTTCATAATTTAATCTGAGTTTTCTTGATCAATGAGTAGACTATATGAAATAAATCACTATTTGAGCATGGCCATGCATTTCATAGTCCTACTCAATCAAGAGGCCTATGGATATCACCCCTAATACATAGGAGGGTTAAATTCCATCTAGATCTTTCATATTCCTCACACGATTCATGATGTACCCAATAATCACCTTTATAGTCCACCCTATTAAAGGTGACCATTGATGATATCAAAGTACATAAATTTCCGTGTAGTAATATAGTGATTTCAGGTCGGAGGATCATTACATCATTGTCACAATGAGAATCGCTAATGACACTTCGCATAATGCTCCATATAGAATTCTCATGGTAGGAATGTCCAGTACATCGTTCTCTAACACGTACCTATACATTGACTTAATATCTCATATATTTATGACCAATGAGATTTGGTCATCAGTTAATCCACATACTAGTCTCAATGCATCACTGTTGTCCCATCAATAATGATACTCGACTAGGAATATTTAAGAGCAATGATACTAATAGTAATTATATAATCTCATGTTCAAGTCACACACACTATTCTAAGGAATTTTATTATGTTAACATTTATATAACACAGTAAATAAAACCATAATAAAATCAATTATTTATTCAATCAAATATAATATCAAAATGTTAAGCAATTATATCAAATAATTGGCCTCTAGGGCATAAACTCTAACAACTATGTTGGATAGCCATTCAGGGTATGTTGACACCATGATGATGCTGGCTTGAAATTGTTTCACAATTTCTTCTTTAACTTTTAACCTCCACTCAGGTTTTATTAACTGAGCTTCTGCCTGACTGGCTTGAATCCTCCTTTGATGGAAGGCGATGAATGACAATGTCAGTGGATAAACTGACCATGTCTTTATGAGACCATGCAAACACATCCTGAAATATGGTCAATAGAATAACCATGTCATTCTTTTGGTTTGGAGTGAGGTCCATACCAATCTAAATTTGTTTGGAGTTTTCTAAGGTTCTGAGGTTAAAAAAGGTTGTTTGATCAAGATTTGGCTTGGGTTTATCTTCGACACATTCTTTAATCTCCTGAAGTATCTCATAGTCCTCTTGTATTTTCATCAAGTCTGAGTCCAACTTTACATCAAAGTTACAGTCCTTGTGGAGAATAGGTACCTCATCAGCAAGTTTAGGCACATCTAACTTTAGAGTCTTGAAACAAAATGCTTTCACTTAATATATGAAACTGTTCAATCATACAAAGTGTTAGCATGTAATGACAAAAATAACTACTAATACTATACAGAAAAAGCAAGCAGGTATTGCTATCTACAAGGCAGAGAGAGTTTCTTCCCTTTTTACCCTCGTCGGCAAATGCAAGGAGTGCTGCTCCAATTGCCAAGGGTGAAGTCCTGGTGGACGGCTGTGATGAAGGGGCTATTATCGTCCTCCTTTTCCCGAATGATGAACATGATGACTGGAAAATCATCGTCTGGGGTATCTCTGTTTGTATTGTCTGTGTGGACTATGATGCGTATATTTGATAAGTGCCTGACAATGTCCTGCTTATGCCTCCGGTCCTTTTCCTCTGCCTCCGGATCCGGTATCAAGACATCTTTTCCTTTGACCGATATTGGCTTAGGGAATAACATAGTCATCACATGGGTAGGAACCCTTACTGAAGTTTATATAGATCCAGCTCCTATAGGTAATCGCCTTGAAGATGAAGGAACCGGTGTATTCTCTTCTTGAAAAGGGGTGATTTCAGGGGTTTTGTTGGTTTTGTCCAACTGAGATTCGGGTACAGGAATTTTTTTATTCGATCCCTGAGTTCCTCCCTATGCAGAGGATTCTGTATGTATGGGCATTCATTGACCCTGAGTGGATTTGTGTTGTTCTTGAAGTAGAACAACCATCTCTGTAATTTGGTTGTATAGTCCTTTGAAATCCTAACGAGAGACAGGAATAGGACTAGACTGTCCAGATGAATCCATGCTTGGCTGTAGGCTCGTTGCCTTTTTGGATTTCAAATGGGTTACTGGACCAATTATATCCCTACAAAAAGATTTATGTAGTTTAGTCTTAGTGAATGTAACAATATTATGTAATGTGTCCGTTTAGGAGTATCGTCCTATGAAACGGATGTCAGTTGACAAGATAGCATGTCAGGTTTTGATATAAAGGGAATGCATGTACACATATTCCTTCATATTTTCCATTACATTGAGATTTACATGGAAATGAAATTACAAGTAATTGAATTTACAAGTAATTAAAATGTGAAAGTATGAAGAGACTTTCCTCCGCGTTTGGTTTATCAGAGGCTGACCTATCTTAGGTTATTCTCGCGGTTTTTTGGCATGAAGATTCCCAAATCATCGCAATTTACTTGACGAGAAATTAATCTGGTCTTTCAACTGGAGTGAATTTTGGTGGTGCCTTTCCTGAGCCTCATTGGAATTAGTTTTCCTACGAGTCCAGTAATCAAACACCGACAGGATAGCCTTCTGGTGAAGGAACCACACAACATACATTCATATACAACGTGTCTCACCGTATAGAAATGATGACATGTGCGAAGCACTAATATCAGAGGAAGATATAGTGTGAAGCGCTAAGTGCAATAAGTAAATGCATTCGTACACATTCATTCAAATGTAAATGCAACATCCACATTCAAGCATATAATAGTTTTGAAAAGTTTGTAATAGCGGCTTAAGCCCTCTTACTGGATATCCCTAGCGAATTTGCCACCTGTCGACGTCGGGATTTTTATTTGTCCCTTTTCTGTTCTCGTTCTTTGGTGTTCTCCTGTTAGGTGAGATTTGTTTGAAAAAAACAATTTGTGAAAAGGTCCGACATGTATATGTCGACGAATGGACTATAAGAGTCGCCAGTTGGTTTTTTAAATGGTTGTACTAACACAACCGAGAAAAGGTTTGCACATTGACCCAGTGATGTGACACTACTAAACGGGTCTCTGAAATCGAGATTCATTAGGGTCTGGGGGCTTGATTATGCAGAGGGAAGGTGTTAGGCACCCCCCGACATCCGTGTTATCACGGTGACCGCCACTTTTCAAGAAATTGTTATATGAATGTGTGTGTATATGTGTGTTGGTCAATGTGTTGTTATTTGGAAGTAGTACGAGGCCTCGTTCGCACCTATATACAACGGATTTGAATTTATAAAAATTCAGCTTTAAACAAGATATGGAAATAATGTTTTGTAAAAGAGGTTTTTCAAACCCTTATGCTCAATAGTAATTGAGACCTTTTACACTTCCATTTTTATTAAATGTTTAGCTGGATTGCTTTAATTTTTGAGATGCGAAGCATCTTCGAGAAAATAATGTAAAAAGCAGTGTTGAACTCCTTATGGGCATGGTAGCCGTCTAAGGAAATCCAAACACCATGAATAAATTTACAAGCTGCTTACAGCTGAAAAATGTCCACCACGGGAACCGAATCTAGATTCTGTAGATTGAATCTATGATCACGTGATTCCTAGGCTTACATGATGCCGCAGTTTATATGAAAGCAGTAAGCAGTTATATATAAGCTATAAATATATATATATATATATATATATATATATATATATATATATATATATATATATATATACAGACATGATCAACCACCATGAAGCACCTCCATGGGGGATCGAAAATGTAAATATATAAAAGCTAAAAATATATATATAGACATTATCAACCACCACGAAGCACCTCCATGGGGGATCAGGAATGTAAATAAAGAAGTAAAAACACGATCAACCACCACGAAGCACCTCCATGGGGGATCGAAAAAGTAAATAAAGCTGTAAAAGACGATCAACCGCCATGAATTAAACTCCAGGGGGTACTAAATGTAAAGAAAGTTGTAAAGACGATCAACCGCCACGAAGTAAACTCTAGGCTGGACTAAATATAAATATATATATATATATATATATATATATATATATATATATATATATATATATATATATATATATATATATATAATATATATATAATATAAGCGGTAAACGCACCGAATGTAAAATCTAGGCTCATCGAACAGAGTTCGTCAACAGTTCGTATATATAAGTATGTATATATATAAAAGCTGTAAACGCACCGGATGTAAAATCCAGGCTCATCGAATAGAGTTCGACAACAGTTCATATATATATATATATATGAGCAGTAAATGCTCCGGATGTAAAAGTAGTAAATGCTCCTGATGTAAAATCCAGGCTCATCAAACTAAGTTCGACAACAGTTCATATATATAAGTATATATATATATATATATATATAGAAAAGCAAGTAAATGCTCCAGACGTAAGTCCAGGCTCAATCGAGGCATAACTCGATAATATTAGTCCATATATATATATATATATATATATATATATATATATATATATATATATATATATATATATATATATATATATATATTACAAAAATGAAAAGAAAGGTTTTAAAGTGTGTAAGAAGGCTTACAGTGAACTGTCAAAGAAGACTTCTATAACTTTAAGTGAATGATCACTCGCCTCCCACCGGTAAAAGAATATGACAGAATATAAGCTCACAAGTGTTTAAAATGAGAAAGCACTCAATTTATATTGTGTACAAAACAAATTGGACAGGGCTTCATCGCTGTTTCTCTTGTAAATATGGCCACCCCAAGCCCTCTATTTATAGAGGGGGGAACCACTGGTGTACCTGTGGCAGCAGCAGGTGTACCTGCGGCTGTAGCAGGTGTACCTGCGGCTGCCCGGGGTGCCCCGAGCAGTGTGGGTCCCATTGTCTCGAAGTACGTGCACTCAAACAACGCGTTATTCGCTCGAATCTTTATAACTTTTAATCCAAGAGTCCGATGGAGGCGTGTCATACCATTCTGGAAAGCTCTTTTTGAGAGCTATGCAATGACATAGGATTTGCCCTTTTTAATTCTGGGAAAATGGGTCCATGACCAAAATGGCATTTCTGAGTTTCCGTCAAGCAGTCCGTTGAGTCGTTTTGCGTAGTTTGTGCTCAGAAGTTAAGATATGGTTCTTGTGAGACTTCTTTTGAAGAAATTTGAGTTAAAATGAGTTGAAGTTGATTTGGCAAAATGACCATTTTGCCCCTCTCGGGATTATCTCTAATTTTTGCGCAGTTGTAGCAGCCTTTTCTCAGGGTTATCTCTGAGGTTGACCTAATGTTGACTTTAATTATCCTCAGGGTTATCTCTGAGATTGACTTGACCTCCTGGGGTTATCTCCAAGCTTTGAACTTGATTCTCCGGGGTTATCTCCGAGGTTGGAACTGATTTCTTAGGGTTATCTTCGGGGTTGGAAACTGATTTACCAGGGTCATCTCCAGGGTTGAAAACTAGATCTCTCGGGGCTATTTTCGGGGTTGGAATTGATGTTGTGGTCCTCCAGGGTTATCTCTGGAGTTTAAAAAATGCTTTTGTCCTCATGCATAGTTAGTAACAGGAAAATGAAATGTCGAGTATCTACAATGTGCATCACCATGTCTCGGGTTATGGTATGCTGGGTCTGTCCTTGCTCAGCTGGATAATGATTTACCCCATCGATTAACCTCTCCATGGCCGTGCATAAAGCATAGCCCATCTTATTCATCTTCTTTCTCTTGCACCGCACCTCGTCTTCTAGATCATCCACCCTATCATTGGCTTCCTCCCACTTCTCCTCGAAGTGAATTATATCCATCACCTCCATCTCTAACTGTGTACGGAGAGTCTCTTTCTCTGTCCACTCACTCAAAACCCTCTGCTCTATTTCCTCCAGCTTCCCTGCCAACTCAACGTTCCTAGCCACCGATCGATGAAACAAAGTTCCCATCTGGATCCCTGCCTCCGTATGATGAGCAATCTCAACCTCCATTTCCTGAATCACTAATTTCCTCTGGTGGTCCTCATCCCTCAACTTCTGGAACTCAGACTCCTTTTCCCTAGCCTCAATCTCTAACTCCTCCAATCTACATCCTAACTCCAAGATCCACTCCTCATACTCTCCCAACATCTGATCCTCGAAAGTAGCCTCGATGGAGTCCTCCATGGGCTCGGGCTCCTCCTCCATAGGTTCCTCCTCTGGATCAGACTCCTCGGGTAATGGCTTCATCTCCTCCTCATCATCATCCTCATCGATAGGGGCCACTACTGTTATAGGCTCCACTATCAAAGGTGCCTCATAGACCACGTGGATATCACACGACTCCTCCTCTATTACTCGGCTAGGTCTTCCCATGTCAGTCATCCTACAATCACCGACATAAGACAAGATAAACAACAACCCCATCAGAATGTTAAATAAACATAAGTTCATTATACAGAATGAAGTTACATTTCTTAATACACTAAGTCTCTCCTAAGTTATAATCTAAGGACACTCGCTCCTAAGGTTTATAACTACAGCTTTGATACCAACCTGTGACGCTCCCAAATTCGGACCGCAACTTGGTCACTCGAATTCGGTTCATCACGTGCTTATGGTACTACATTAATAACTAAAATTAACACATTCACAACAGAAGATCTAATCTAAAATAATATACAATGATTTATTATAATTATTCTCTCAAGTCTCGCAACCTACAGTACTTAATAGATTACATAATGATATCGAATAAAGACTTATTACATAATCCTACTTAAGCTTAAACATAGTCTGAAAACAGTCTTAATACAACATAAAAATCTTAGAAATAAAGGAACAAGCTTGTTGGTAGCCTTGCCCTTGCCCTTGTCATTCCCAGTGACACTTCCCTGTTCCACCTTAACTGAAAGGTTTTAAATAAGCAAGAATGAGCACAAATTGCCCATCAAGTAATATACAACAAGGGTGATGAGTATTGTCTCACAAGTTTGAAATATCAAAGTATAGTCTTTAAGATAGTTCAGGATATTAGAATAATATCATGAATCAATGAATATCAACTTTTCTCGAATCAAACCTTTGGAATATGAAATGATAGTTCAATATAGATCAACCGATATATATGAAATCAAAAGATATCAACGTATCCAACTGGATAAAATAATTCATACTGAGCAGTCACTAAGGACTATTGAACATCTACTAGAATTACCAATATTAAACTGATAACCCAAAAGAATCAAGTACTATAGAGGATCAGTCTACAATACTCTAAGTTATGCATAACACCACAGTAATATCCACTCATGTGTTGGGGTTTCCAACAACATACACTCCCCTTACCATAAGGGATCAACTCTGTTTTCAAGATTTCCGCACCAGTCAATTGGTTTGGAAAGTTTTATAAACATGCATATATCTAGCCGAATCAATGGCATAGAACCTTTCACAATATTCAAGAACAATGCCAAGTTCAACATGAAAAATAGTTTTCACAAGAGTTTAAACATACTAGCTCAATTGAACGAATAAGTAGAATAACTCGTATTCAAAGAGATAAGGTTTAGATACTTGCTTACGATATCCGTTGAGTAAAGTAATGAAAGGGTTTAGGATACTTGATTTAAGCGTAGTTTATCCGCGTTAAGAAATCAACAGTTTTAAATCCTATTTATAGTGTGTTATAAGTACAAGATACTCATTAGCTAACACATTCTTTATTCAAGTTTGACATGATTCAAGTATGCACATATGGTACAAAAGCAGCTCATAGGTTTATTATGAAATCAAGTATCTAGTTTCTTTATAAGCAAATTTATAATGCTCAAGGTTAAGACCTTTTTACCCATGGACTTTCCTTATACAAGGCAAACATCATCATATTACTTAATCATCACATATATACATGCATCAGTAGGTTTTAAACTATTTTTAGCAATATATGCATCATATAAGTTAACTGTCCAAAAATCATATTGCCAAATTGACTGACTCCTGATTCCATACTAGCGCAGCTGAGCCATGGTTAAGCCTAGGGTCGGCACAGCTTCGCAGCCCTCTAGCCAAGCCAAGACTCAGTTGTTGCCTTGTGGTTCCTGTCCGGCTTGAACACAACATTCATACATAATATATTTTGTCATGTTAAGGTCTTTTCATGCTTCTCAAGTCAATCTAGGCTTCCCCCTTTCATAACATGGTTCTAAGTTGAACATTTCAACAAGTTAAAGCCATTCGAGGTCATGAAACTACAAAGTCTATCATGCTTACTTTCTAAACATGTAAGGTAGTCATATAACTCATATTAGGCATGCTTGTGAGTATTCATATTGCATACATGCAACTATTCTAGTTATTATTTTGAAAACATGCTTTATTTAGTTTTAACTTGATTTCACAACTCTTAACATAATAGGCATATATGTATAATACATTATCAACCCTAAAAGTATCATCAATCATGTTCATAATTATCAGGTTCTAAATCTCAAAGTAATGTGTTAACATTCACTTTCAAAGTTCGTATTCTCATTAGTAAGGCTTACTAATAAATCCGACATGTTCATGCTTCCTTACGAATCATATACACACAAGTTAATGGGTTATTCACGCATTTCTATATCATACCAACATGCTTGCAAAGTCAGTATATAAACATGGCATACATTCCTATCAAGTTTTATTCCTAAAGTTTCTAAATTCATTTTAAACTATACACTTTCGTTAAACATGTATGCTAATTTAGTAAACATGCTCACCTTAGATTAATATACTTATATATATCTATTACATATACTTACATGTTAGTTTAAGCCATATTGGTTGACCATCACATAGCAGGTTTTAAAACAGAAGGCTCAACTAAACTCGAAGGCCGGCACAGCTGCGCTGCACTCTAGTATAATTAGGTCGCAGCTGCGCCATGTATTGTTCAGGAAAAGAAACAGACTCTGTTTTTACTGTAACGATCAAGAAATTTATAATTTAATTTAAATATTTATTGAATTAAATAAATATTTTAAATAATTTATTTATTGTGAAAAATAAATAATTGATAATTGTGGTGAATTAATTTGGTAACTAAATTGATTAATGCTAATTAAATTGAATAATAATTTTATTGAAGGATTTAATTTAAGAAATTAATTAAATTAAATCAATTGCTTAATATTTAAGAAAATAATTAAATTAAATGAATTGTTTAATTTAAAGGAAATAAATAAAGTGATATTTCTAATTTATTAATTAAATTGGATATATAATTATTTATTATTTATAAGTATAATGATAATAAGATTTTTATTATGAGTTATTTAAATTAACTAAACTAAAGTTATTTAAATTTATTAGAATGTGACACAAAGTAGCTATATAATATAAATATTATAATAATGATCTAGTATGAGAATTAGTGTGTAACCAAACGTAGCCTTATGGCTTTTGATTATTTTAACTGATGTGAGCCTTTTTGTTTTTTAACCTGACGTTAGTGGGGGAAGTGGGAGTCAGTTTATAATTCCTACGCATCTACTTTTCTAAGTCTTAGCTAGATATCACAGAGTGTTGAGAGAGAGCTTGGAACAAGAGAACACAATGATATTGGAGGGTTAGAGAAGAAGGGCTTTGGGGAAAGGATATCTCATAATTTGGCTATCATACCATCAAAGAATCAAGATATAAACTAGCCCCATTCTAACTTTTAGTTTCAGTATATATGTATATATATTCTATGCGATTTAAAATCATGTGAATTGTGGTATACATATATGTTCATGTAGGTTTACAAAACTCTGTTAATCATCATGTTTACTTGTTATTTGTTATCAAATTCGTGAGAAATTGGTGTGTAAAAAGAAAATGAAATATCAGTGTTCATATTTGAAAAATAGCCTTAGAAAGTACCAAATTTCATGCCTTATATGAATTGTAATCTGCAAATTGAAGTTGGATTGTGGGAATATGTTAAGAAACGAAAGCGGCGTAGTTCGAATCGTGTCAAATGATTAAGAAACGAATTCGTGGAGATCGAATTAGTTAAAAGTATAAAAAATGAAGAAATTTGGAAAAATATAGTTTTGATTCTTCAAAATGATGTTTATATAATGTTTTTGTATATAGAATGGTGTTTAGCATGTGTAACTATAATATGACAAAATTTTAGATGTTGAAGTTGGGAGATTTTCTGTAGAATTGGGATTTTTGGCCAAAGTAGAGTCTGATTTCGAGCTTCTGCAAAAACTGGAACTGAGGCATGACGCGGGCGCGCTGTCTGGCGGGCAGTTATCGCGCGGGTGTGCGGTAACCCAGTGTATTACTGGCGCGGCCGCACCAGTAGCCAGTCACAGACAGTGAAGTCTGCTTAATTGCAGGTCATGCGTAACGGACTTGGGTTAGTTTAGCATGCATGCTAAGGATATTAAAACATAAAAGTGAACTACAATAACAAATTGTCATGCGTGGTAATACAAAGTGTAAAAGATTTTTAAATGATTGTTAATTGAGTTATATAATGAAACTAAAAGTGATGTTTTCAAAAGTAGAGATGAATAATTAAGTTGTGATGGCTCGTAGTGCGATTTCAGATTCGTTAAATATGTTAACCTAAATGGTTAGGTACTAGTTTAGGGTTATGACTTAAATGATGGTTTAAACCCCTAAAGCTAATGTTCATACAACTAATTATTGTTGCGATTTTTAATGATGTATATAGGGTAATTGAATATTATATTACATTTGTGTAGCTTACAAACAAGGCAAGTTCTCTAACTCTACTTTCATAATGATGCAAGTTTCTAAACCTTAACTCTTTATATTGAGCAAGCTTTCTTACTTCATTCTTTTATTTATGAATGCAAGTTTCCAAACTTTGGTTGAGCGAGATTATTAATTCTATTCTTATATACGATTGATTAAGCTCTTGTAACCTAATTCGTTACATCAAGCAAGTTTTACTTTTCTAATTATTATATAAAGCATATATTGTTCTAATACATTGACTCAAGTGAGATTGTTCTAATTCGTTTTAGTACTTTGCATGTATATCATGTTATTCAATTATATATTGTTGATATCCGATATTTGACTTTGATAGCATTTTTCAGTTATACATTATTGTATTAAACCTTTGTTGATAGAAATTGAATTGTGTTCTAAAATTCTAGAAACACTGATAAGCTAGTTCCAAACTAAACTTTCTTTAGTGCGGAAATTCTAAATTCAAACTGAGATGAACAACCCTAACATAGGGGATTTTATACGTGTAACGCTTAGATGTTTGTGCACAATACATGGTACAAAGGGCTGATCCCCCTAAGTACGTTAATAAGAGTATGTATAGTCTAATGATTGTTAAGGTTAAGGTAATAATGCCTAAATACCAGAGACATAGTTCGTGGTCTTATGACCCTCAGATATTAAAAGTTTGAACTTGTTTCTGTTTCTATTCGTAGAACAAGTTCATTGTTGTACAGCATTCGTTGTTCATTCTCATATGATTGTTATTACTATTCTTTATGTCGGTGAGCAATTGTTTGCTCACTCATGCAATTAACAATGCAGCTAAAGTCGAAAGAGGTGATGAGCCGTCTACTAGCAAGGGAAAGGGCAAGATGTCTAAGTAATGAAAAATTAGTTAAAGTTTATTTAAATGCTTGAAGTTATAAGACTTGTTTTATTTTATAATGTATTTCGCAAACTGATGTAATAATTTAAGGTTAGATTACCTGGGATTGTTTATGAAATGATGTTACCCTTTAATGGGAAAGATTATTGTTTAAAGTTATTTAATGTTTTATCCTTTATTATGGGTAGTTAGATGTAATTATTTTGATAGTGAGCACCAAATTCGGTGGAAATGAAGTACTCGAGATTTGGGGGTGTCACAGGTTGGTATCAGAGCTTTATGTTATGAACCTTAGGTGGGGAAAACATTAGGAAGTAGCCTTTAAGAAGTCAGAAAATATAGAGGTGTCTAACTCTTCTCGGGTTTTAAGAAGTGGATTAAGGTATCCATTGAAGCTAAATAATAGAAGACATTATATGCTATGTGTTATTAACTTATGTGCTTATGAGTATCGATAATGTTAAGTAAAACTTAAAATATTTTGTTGTCAGGATGTCTGACGAAGGAGTATCCAGTCCAGCTAGGGAGGTGATACCTCAGATGCCTAGAGATGACAAACCCCGGGATATTCACGTAGTGCGGGAGTAGTTGATCCAGGAGGATGAGCCTGTGACCGATCTCGAGGAGGATAGTCCTGAGGAGATAGAGGAGGATGATGATGAGGAGGATCCTGAGGAGTTTCCACCAAACTCCATATCGGCTGAGATGTATGATACTTTGTACGACCGTAACATAGAGTTACAGGATAATATAGAGGAATTGAAGGAGATGGTTGATATGCATCACGTTGCGTTGGAGCAGAAGGATGTAGAGATTCAGGAACTTGACTCAAAACTTGGAAACACATAATGGGATCTAGTTCATACTAAGGGTCAGCATGAAGACCAGTTGGCAGTGAACGAGAAGATGAAGACTGACATGGAGAAGTTGAAAGATGACTTCAAAGAGGAATCAGCTAAGCATACAAGAGCAGAGGATGCTTGAATGAAGGCGACTCAACGTGCAGACCGTGCTGAGGCTAAAGTTCAAGTGAAGAAAGCCAAGATGAAGGAGATAGATTATGCTTTTAATTCTACGATTGATAGGGCCCAGGATCGAGTCCATTATTACCCACCTCAGTTTGAAGACTCGCCATGGTTCGTGATGGATCGTATAACGACTTATCGTATCATGGAGGAGGAATGTCGAGAAGCCTTACGACGTCTTAATATACCTAGATAGAATAGGAGTGATAATAATATATGGTTAATTATGTGAATAAATAAATTGTGAATCCCTTATTTTGAGATAACTAAAGGGATAGTATGAGTATGTAATCCTGAAACTTGTCTAGTTCAGGAAAGTGGATGTTTTTAGTGGTTATGCTATCTTTAGTATGTTTTAAAACATTATGAATGAATAAAATATTAGAGTTTATTTGAGATGTTATGTTTTATAGCTTTAATCTTGGAATGTTTAAGTTAAACTTCAAATACCCAAGAAGTGGAGTGATGAACTAATAAGCATATGTTCTAACAAAAAATGTCTCCTAAAAGAAGACAACCACGTCAACAAGCACCTCCTGAGGGGTTTACCAATAATAATAATGAGGTCAATGCTAATTCGGTTCAGCAGTTGGTAACTTTGTTGACGGGAGCACTTACGAATCATCCGCAAGCTCAAGTTACGGCTTTCAAGGAATTCAAAGCGGTTGGACCGCCAGAGTTTCAAGGGTCTATGAATCCAGTGGAAGCCCAAACCTGGATCATGGAAATAGAGAAGGTGTTCGACGTTGCTAGAGTTAACGAAGATCAGAAGACTGCATTCGCAACGTTCATGCTGAAGTCCGAAGCTAGCTACTGGTGGCAAGTAAATAAGGTTTGTGGAGGACAAGGAGTGATAATGTGGGATAGATTTAAGGAAATGTTTTTCGAAATGTACTTTCCAGCGAGTTCTCGGAATCAGTTGGAAGTGCAATTTCTGGAGCTTAAGCAAGGAACTATGACAGTGCCAGAATATGCTGCGAAGTTTAACGAGTTGGCAAGGTTTGCCACTTATCAAGTCAATACTGATGAGCGTAAGGCGAGAAGGTTCAAACAAGGATTGAAACCCTGGCTGTATAGCAAGGTTTCAATGTTCCAGTTAAATATATTTGCGACTGTACTAGAAAATGCAATTATCGCGGAAGGTGGAAGCGATGCCTTGAGCAAGTACAATCAAGAACAGAAGAAGAGGAAGAATGATAGTGAGAATAAGGCTGGTGGGAGTAATGTTAGAAGTAACAATCAGAAGAGGAAGTGGAACGAGAATTCGACTACGGGAGGATAGCAAGGAAGTCAGCAGAAGAAAAAGTTTGAAGCTTATGCGACGTGCGGAAAGAACCATACTGGGGTATGTTTGAAAGGAAAGCGGGTGTGTTTCAACTGTGGTCAGGAGGGACACATTGCACCGAACTGTTTTAGTCCAAAGAAAGGAGCATGTTTTACCTGCGGTTCAAAGGATCACATGGCTCGTGATTGCCCTAAGAGCCAGCAGGAAGTGCAAGTGGTGGAAAAGGACACAACAACGGTGGTTATGCATTGACTATCACTGGACCCCGCACAGTCAGGCCAACCTACTGCGAGAACTTTCAATATGACCGTGCAGGATGCTATTCAGTCTAAGAATGTGGTGTCAGGTATCATTCCGATTAATAGTATTAATGCTTATGTACTGTTTGATTCAGGTGCTACATGCTCATTTATATCCGATAAATTTGCCCAAAACTTAGATTTACCTCAGGAAGATTAGATTATCCTTTGAGCATAGATATTGCAAATAAGGAAGTGATTTCTGTTAGATTCATATATAAGAATTTTAGAGTGGTTATAAAGGGTCAAGAGATGAAGGTAGACTTGATACCAATTAGACTTGGTGAGTTTGATGTTATACTGGGAATGGATTGGTTATTCAATCACGGAGTAGTAATTGATTGCCAAAGAAAGTGTGTTAACCTTATGACTCCGTCAAAGGTTGTGTTCTATAGCAGCAAATCACCGTGGCAAGCAAGTTGTCT
Organism: Panax notoginseng; assembly: GCA_016801055.1. Classification (NCBI taxonomy): domain Eukaryota; kingdom Viridiplantae; phylum Streptophyta; class Magnoliopsida; order Apiales; family Araliaceae; genus Panax; species Panax notoginseng. The sequence goes on from CM029018.1 coordinate 80,681,834, forward strand.
GATGGTGATGCAAGCCAAGAAGTTGTTAAGCTAAGGGTGTGTAGGATACTTAGCCTACGTTGTTGATACACAAAAGAAAAGTGCAAAGTTAGAAGAGATACCGATCATAAGATATTTTGTAGACGTATTTCCAGACGATTTGACGGGTCTTCCGCCAGATCGACAAATCGAGTTCTTTAATGATTTAGTACCAGGAACGGGTCCGATATCTAAGGCACCATACAGAATGGCCCCGGTAGAGATGAAAAAGTTGATGGTCCAACTGCAAGAATTGTTCGACAAGAAGTATATCCAGCCGAGTGTATCGCCATGGGGAGTGCCAGTGTTATTTGTTAAGAAGAAGGATGGATTGATGCAGCTCTGCATTAATTACAGAGAGTTGAATAATGTCACGATTAAAAATAAGTATCCGTTACCAAGAATCGACGACCTGTTTGATCGACTGAAGGGTGCGAGGTATTTTTCAAAGATAGACTTGAGGAGTGGTTATCATCAATTGAAGGTGAGGCCAGAAGACGTACCAAAAATGGCATTCAGAACTCGGTATGGTCATTACGAGTTTCTGGTTATGTCATTTAGTTTAACCAATGCACCTGCAGCGTTCATAGATTTGATGAACAGGGTGTTTAAACCATTCTTAGATAAATTTGTGCTGGTATTTATTGATAATATCCTGGTGTATTCTAAGACCAAGGAAGAACATGTTGAACACCTAAAAGTGACGTTAGAAACATTGAGAAAAGCGAAGTTGTACGCAAAATTTTCAAAATGTGAGTTTTGGTTGGAACGTGTACAGTTTCTCGGGCACGTTATTGATAAAGACGGAATTTCGGTAAATCCATCAAAAGTTGAAGCTGTAGTAAACTGGGATCAGCCGAAAATACAGTCAGAGATAAGGAGTTTCTTAGGTTTGGCAGGTTACTATAGGCGTTTTATTTAAGACTTTTCTAAGATCGCGACCCCGTTGACGAATTTAACCCGAAGGCAGTTAAGTTTGTTTGGACGGAGAAGTGTGAAGAAAGTTTTCACGAATTGAAGAAGAGGTTGAGCTCAGCACCTGTGTTGTCATTGCCTGATGATACAGGGAATTGTGTAGTGTATAGTGACGCATCGCATAAAGGACTAGGTTGTGTGCTTATGCAAAACGGCAGAGTTATCACGTATGCATCACGTCAATTAAAAGATTTCAAGAAGGGGTATCTGACTCATGACTTAGAGTTGACTGCGGTGGTGTTTGCCCTGAAGATTTGGAGACATTATCTTTACAGAGAGAGGTGTGAGATATATATTGACCATAAAAGTTTGAAGTATATCTTTACACAAAAAGATTTGAATATGAGGTAAAGAAGATGGTTGGAACTGATTAAAGACTATGACTGCGAGATTTTCTATCATCCCGAAAAGGCGAATGTCATTGTTAATGCCTTAAGTAGGAAGGGACGAGAGAAGTTAATGTTGTTAACTACTTAGGAGAAGCTAGTGTCGAAAATGGCTAAGATGGAGTTGGAAATTAAATATCCGACAGAATCTGATGAAAAGTTGTTCTAGATGGGAAACAATTCAACATTGGTAGATAAGGTAAAAAATGCACAACTTCACGATAAAAACCATAAAAAGATAAAACAGAAGATATCTGAAGGTGAGGAAAACAAATTCAAAATCGATTCAGAAGGATTACTTTGATTCGAAGGGAGAATTTGGGTTCCGCCAATACCGGAAGTTAAAGAGGGAGTTCTGAGTGAAGCTCACAACTCAAGATATTCGATTCACCCTGGAAGTACGAAAAATATACCAGGATCTTAGACATCATTTCTGGTGGCCGAATATGAAGAAGGATGTGGCTGAGTGTATGGCGAAATGTTTAACTTGTCAAAAGGTTAAAGCTGAACATCAAAAACCAATCAGATTATTGCAACCGATAGAGCTACTAGAATGGAAATGGGAGCATATCACAATGGATTTTGTGGTAGGTCTTCCAACGACTCAGCAAGGTTATGACGTCGTTTGGGTGATTGTTGATCGATTAACGAAGTCGGCACACTTCTTACCATTCAAGATTAGATTTACCCTAGATCGGTTAGCAAAACTGTACGTGAAGGAAATTGTGTCAAGACACGGTGTACCTATGTCCATTGTGTCAGACAGAGATCCACGTTTCACATCTAACTTCTAGAAACGATTACAAGAATGTTTGGGAACACAGCTAAGAATGAGCACAGCGTACCATCCTCAAACAGACGGACAGAGTGAGAGAACCATCCAGACACTAGAGGATATGCTCAGAGCATGTATTATGGATTTCAAGGGAAATTGGGACGATCATTTACCGTTGGTTGAATTTTCCTATAATAATAGTTATCACGTGAGTATTGGCATGCCGCCTTATGAAGTGTTATACGACAGAAAATACAGAACTCCGTTATGCTAGGATGAGGTAGGTGAATGTCAGCTATTGGATCCAGAATTTGTACAACAGACTGTCAAGATCATCAAAGTGATTCGAGCGAGATTAATAGCTACACAAGATAGACAGAAGAAATATGCCAATCAGCATTGACAAAATAGAGAATTTGATGTCGGTAGCTATGTATTCTTGAAAGTGTCTCCGTGGAAGGAGAAAATTCGATTTGGCAAGAAAGGGAAATTGAGCCCTAGATTTATAGGACCTTTCGAAGTACTTCGAAGAGTAGGTGAAGTGGCATACGAGGTAGCTTAACCTCTAGAGTTGGAGCACATTCATAATGTTTTCCATGTCTCGGTATTGAGACCACCTAAACCTGATTATAAACATGTTATAAAATATGAGCCCTTACAGTTTGAGAAAGACATAACGTATGAAGAAGTTCATGTTCAAATTGTTGACAGAAAAGAGCAAGTACTGAGGAATAAGGTGATACCTTCAATTAAGGTAATCTGGAGGAACTACAATGCTGAGGAAGCTACGTGGGAACTTGGAAGTGTTATGATGAAGAATTATCCTCAGTTGTTTGCTTGATCTTGTATAGTTCTGGGGACAGAATCTTGTTAAGGAGGAAAGAATGTGACGAATAAATTTGTCGAGTTGGGATTCTAGAGACAGAATCCTTTTAAGGAGGGAAGGATGTAACGATCGAGAAATTTGTAATTTAATTTAAATATTTATTGAATTAAATAAATATTTTAAATAATTTATTTATTGAGGAAAATAATAAATTGATAATTGTGGTGAATTAATTTGGTAACTAAATTGATTAATGCTAATTAAATTGAATAATAATTTTATTGAAGGATTTAATTTAAGAAATTAATTAAATTAAATCAATTGCTTAATATTTAAGAAAATAATTAAATTAAATGAATTGTTTAATTTAAAGGAAATAAATAAAGTGATATTTCTAATTTATTAATTAAATTGGATATATAATTATTTATTATTTATAAGTATAATGATAATAAGATTTTTATTATGAGTTATTTAAATTAACTAAACTAAAGTTATTTAAATTAATTAGAATGTGACACAAAGTAACTATATAATATAAATATTATAATAATAATTTAGTATGGGAATTAGTGTGTAACCAAACGTAGCCTTATGACTTTTGGTTATTTTAGCTGATGTGAGCCTTTTTGTTTTTTAACCTGACGTTAGTGGAGGAAGTGGGAGTCAGTTTATAATTCCTAAGCGTCTACTTTTCTAAGTCTTAGCTAGATATCACAGAGTGTTGAGTGAGAGCTTGGAAGAAGAGAACATAATGATATTGGAGGGTTAGAGAAGAATGGCTTTGGGAAAAGAATTTCTCTTAATTTGGCTATCATACCATCAAAGAATCAAGGTATAAACTAGCCCCATTCTAACTTTTAGTTTCAGTATATATGTATATATATTCTATGTGATTTGAAATCACGTGAATTGTGGTATGTATATATGTTCATGTAGGTTTGCAAAACTCTGTTAATCATCATGTATACTTGTTATTTGTTATCAAATTCGTGAGAAATTGGTGTGTAGAAAGAAAATGAAATATCAGTGTTCATATTTAAAAAATAGCCTTAGAAAGTACCAAATTTCATGCCTTATATGAATTGTAATCTGCGAATTGAAGTTGGATTGTGGGAATATGTTAAGAAACGAAAGCAGCGTAGTTCGAATCGTGTCAAATGATTAAGAAAGGAATTCGTGGTGATCGAATTCGTTAAAAGTATAAAAAATGAGAAATTTGGAAAAATATAGTTTTGATTCTTCAAAATGATATTTATATAATGTTTTTGTAAATAGAATGGTGTTTAGCATGTGTAACTATAATATGACAAAATTTTAGATGTTGAAGTTAGGAGATTTTCTGTAGAATTGGGATTTTTGGCCAAAGCAGAGTCTGATTTTGAGCTTCTGCAAAAACTGGAATTGAGGCATCGCACGGGCACGCTGTCTGACTCGCGATTGTCGTGTGGGCGCGCTGCATCTGGGCGCGGTCAAGCAGTAACCTAGTGTATTATTGGCGCGGCCGCGCCAGTTGCCAGTCACAGACAGTGAAGTCTGCTTAATTGTAGGTCATACGTAACGGACTTGGGTTAGTTTAGCATGCATGTTAAGGATATTAAAATATAAAAGTGAACTACAATAACAGATTGTCATGCGTGGTAATACAAATTGTAAAAGATTTTTAAATGATTGTTAATTGAGTTATATAATGAAACTAAAAGTGACGTTTTCAAAAGTAGAGATGAACAATTAAGTTGTGTTGGCTCGTAGTACGATTTCAGATTCGTTAAATATGTTAACCTAAATGGTTAGTTGCTAGTTTAGGGTTATGACCTAAATGATGGTTTTAACCCTTAAAGCTAATGTTTATACAACTAATTGTTGTTGCAATTTTTAATGATGTATGTAGGGTAATTGAATATTATATTACATTTGTGTAGCTTACAAATAAGGTAAGTTCTCTAACTCTACTTTAATAATGGTGCAAGTTTCTAAACCTTAACTCTTTACATTGAGCAAGCTTTCTAACTTCATTCTTTTATTTATGAATGCAAGTTTCCAAACTTTGGTTGAGCTAGATTATTAATTCTATTCTTATATACGATTGATTAAGCTCTTGTAACCTAATTCGTTACATCGAGCAAGTTTCACTTTTCTAATTATTATACAAAGCATATATTGTTCTAATACATTGACTCAAGTGAGATTGTTCTAATTCTTTTTAGTACTTTGAATGTATATCATGTTATTCAATTATATATTGTTGATATCCGATCTTTGACTTTGATAGCCTTGTTCAGTTATACATTATTGTATTAAACCTTTGTTGATGGAAATTGAACAGTGTTCTAAAATTCTAGAAACACTGATAAGCTAGTTCCAAACTAAACTTTCTTTAGTGCAGAAATTCTAAATTCAAACTGAGACGAACAACCCTAACATAGGGGATTTTATACGTGTAGCGTTTAAATGTTTGTGCACAATACATGGTACAAAGGGCTTATCCCCCTAAGTACGTTAATAAGAGTTTGTATAGTCTAATGACTATTAAGGTTAAGGTAATAATGCCTAAATACCAGAGACATAGTTCGTGGTCTTATGACCCTTAGATATTAAAAGTTTGAACTTGTTTCTGTTTCTATTTGTAGAACAAGTTCATTGTTGTACAACATTCGTTGTTCATTCTCATATGATTGTTATTACTATTCTTTATGTCGGTGAGCAATTGTTTCTCACTCTTGCAATTAACAATAGCAAGGGAAAGGGCAAGATGTCTAAGTGATGACGAATTAGTTAAAGTTTATTTAAATGCTTGAAGTTATAAGACTTGTTTTATTTTATAATGTATTCCGCAAACTAATGTAATAATTTAAGGTTAGATTACCTGGGG